>JBAIZL010000001.1:281613424-281863424 GCA_036971475.1 Prosapia bicincta
CAATTTTTAAAGCACTTTTAATTTATAACCTTATGCATTTGCAAACAAGTAGTCTGAAGGTAATTGCCTTTCGGCAATGAGAATGTAATCATGAGACAGTAACTGCTAAATAACACATACTTGTAAAAGCAACTAACATCAAGGAGATATTTCGTTATCATTTTACACTAGTAAAGTCAATTATGTTAATCCTTTTTTCTTTGATCAATAAGATATCAGTAACACACAATATCCTTGCTGTTATGGTAGATCTTTAAAAACTATTGATGATATTACTTGCATATACCTACTTAAATTTATTATTTTTAATTTTTATAATTTAAGTTGCATTTGTATGGACTCACTTCTAACCTTAGTTAATTCTTTATTCGGAAAGGATAAATAGAAGACTCTTCCTACGTGGCGTTTGTAGCTTTTGCACTGACAGCTATCCTGAGGACTATTGTAACACTTGGATATACAGTAGAGCTCCAATTACCAGGACTCCTACTATCCGAATCGCTGATTGTCCGAGTGACTTTAGGACGGAAACATACTACGATTTCCAAACTAAGGATTCTGGCTACATGTGCCACTTGCCTTCACGAAGCTAGTATAAGCGCGACGAAAACATTATTTATATGCTGAGACACCGTATCAGCGCAATACTGTGTAGTTCACCGTCATCCGTGGAAACGTGGCCCAGCTGTCAGTCAGTCAGTCAGTGTTATTTGATTGGTATCACTTTAATATCACAGTTTTTGTTAATAGAACCAGTTCTTTATAAAGGGCTATATTTTAACGTTTTGAAACTCAAACGAACTCTATATTGACTACATATTGATGTAATATTTAAATTAAATAAAAACACATTACAAATCATTTTTTTAAACTGTGCAAAGTAAAATGTCTCATTAAATTATGGTTATTAGATAAAAATTTAAAGACCTGATAGAAGAGGATGAACTATAATGGTATGCAATAAATTAAACTTTAAATACATTCAGCCTAAACTTTTATTGGTGTCTTATACTGTATATGCATTAATATTATTATTATATTCCAACAAAATTTTATTCAAAGTCCTATAAAACAAATAATCACAAGCAATAGTAGCTATAAACTAATAACACGGAAGCATTTTCTTAGCTTAATAAATAGTAAAAAACTTAAAAATCATACTTTATTTAAATAAATATTGGCTTTAATCAATACTGACTTCTAAAGTTTTCCTTATGGTCGGTGACACTTGTATGATCGATCCCCTATATTGTATGTTATTTTTTATTATACTTTAAAAGTGTTATATAATCATGTTCCTCCAGATTGCATTTTAATATTTATAAATGTATTTCAGAAATACATAATATTTTTGGTAAAAATAAAAAAATCCGGGTAAAAGGGGCGGGCTAAAATTCAACTTCTGACCGATCGATTCTTCCTAATAACAATTCCCACAAATAACAATTTACAGCTGCTTACCAAATTGAAACGAAATTACTTGTTTCGTTCCAGAGTTATTTAGACACGAAAACTCTCATGATATTAGTATATATTTGTGTGTACAAATTTAAAGAAATATTTTTTTAATTCCAGGGACCTTAAAATAAACTTTCATCTTAGTCTCCGGTTTACGTTTACCGCAATGAGTAAGTTTTCCAATGGAAATTCAGAAAAAAAGAAAGTAAAAGTAGAAGATTTAGGAAAAACAATTTTTACTCAGTAAGTATTATACCTAAAAATTTTTTTATAAGAACCAGTATTGGAGCCCTTATTTTTTTGAGTTAAAAATATTGCTTTGGTTATTCTATCTTTTATAGTTTAAAAGATACAACGGTTCCAGTACAACGCGTCTCCACAACCCCTCTCCCCCCCTCCCGGGTATGTCGACCACGTGAGTGGGTGACGACATACGTTTTTACAATCACCCAAGTGGCCAGAACAATAATCTGAAATAAAATTGCTTTAGGCTTTCAGTGCATGCTCAGGCCCCTTTAGATCCTGGACTAATACATACGGAAACGCGGCAGTGTTACGGGAGTACAAAAAATTTAAAATTTACATTTGCCGGACGTTACTATGTCGATTTATGGCTAAGCAGTACAGTCTAGAGGCCAGATGGTTTCTACAATAACGTTGTTTGGTAACAATAGTTTCGGAGGACCAATAATTATTATAATTATATAAATTAATAGTTTGTACTTACATGGCCCGTGGAATACACACTTATCACACTCGCGTATTAAAAGCGATTTCTGGCCAGAAAACTTGTTCGTATTCCACGCACTGGTCACATTCGGTATAAACATTAATAAAATAGTTACATTCACGTATTCTAGTACCTAAGGTACGGAGATTGAAAAGTATAAGAGTATACTAGAACGTAGGGGTATCTGTCTACACTCCCGAAAGGTCTAACGTGCTCTGCTGGTTCAAACTGCAGAACCAATCTTATCACGGGTGAGCTTTGTCTGACTTTGGCGGCGGGTTTAAAATAAAAGAAATGAGTCTATATTAATTTTAAATACGTAACATACCGGGGGCCTTGAATCCTTCTAGGATTCAAAGAGAACTAACACAAATATAATATGTTGAGAGTTTATAAAAATAAAAAGTTCATAAAGGAAAATAAAAATATCTTTTTTACAAAAAGTGAGCACACTATGGCGCAAGTTCATTATGAGCGTAGAGGTAGAGGGAAAACCTTGTGAGCAGGTCTTGTCAAGGTTCCCTGCTTTGTCTTCAAATGAACCACTCTTACTACACCATCCTTTCCTGGAGAAACACTACTTATCCTAGCCAGAGGCCAAGCGAGAGGTGGTGCAGGTTGATGCACTAACACGAGGTCGCCGACGCGCAGGTTGACAGTTGGCACGTTCCACTTCCCCCGTTTCTGAAGAGTATGGATATATTCTAGATGCCATCTCTTCCAAATACGCTGGTGAAAGGCCTTGATTAGCTACCAGTGCTTGAGTCGGTTGGCAGGAACGTTGAAAAGATCCTCTTCTGGAACTGAAACCAATGAAGATCCTATTAAGACGTGACCGGGGTGAGTGCATTGAGGTCTGAGGCGTCGTTTGACAGAGGTGTGAGAGGTCTCAAGTTCAAAATAGCCTCTACTTGAGTTGTGAGAGTGGAAAATTCACATAGAGTTAAAATATGTTCACCGATGACACGTCGGAGGTGATGCTTTGCACTCTTGATTGCTGCTTCCCAAAGACCACCTTGATGAGGAGGTGCAGGCGGGTTGAAATGAAAGTTGATATTGTGTTGTGATGAGAATTCAGCAAGAGGGGTTCGGCCTGAAGAGATGATGAGATTTTGTAAAGCATTATTCCCTCTAACGAAATTCGTTCCACAGTCAGAATAAATATTTGTGCAAAGACCGCGTCTAGACAAAAATCGGGTGAGAGCGGCAATAAACCCATCTGTCGACAGGTCCGATACTACTTCAATGTGTACAGCATTTGTCACAAGGCAAACAAAGATACAAATATATGCTTTGGTCAAGCGAATCGAGCGCAAATTGTGCATTTTGATGTTAAAAGGACCTCCGTAGTCAATTCCGGTGTTGAGAAACGGACGAGAAGGAGTTAATCTTGCTTTTGGTAAATCACCCATGAGCGGAGATTTATTGTGAGGCTTGTGTCGAAAACATACAACACATTGAAAAATGCGAGAGCGTATTACACTTCGGGCCGAGAGTATCCACACATCCTGTGCAAGAAGTGATTGAGTCAATTGAGCGCCCGAGTGTAAGTATTTTCGATGATAAAAATCAATAAGAAGGTTGACGACATGATGTCGTTTGGGCAAAATCACAGGATGTTGCACATCCGTAGGAAGTTTTAAAGCGTTGAGACGTCCTCCCACTCGTACGATATCATCCTTGTCGAGAAAAGGAGAGACGAGTTGTCGGAGTTGTGACGAGGCAGGTGTAGTTGGATCCTTCTTCATGGCAACGATGTAGTCTCTGAACGCTGATTCTTGAACCATCTTGAAAATTGCCAGTCTTAACGCTCATTTCCAGAGTGTTGAGAGAACCATCGAGCTTTCTGGAATGACGAGCGTTATGAGTAAATCGCAAAATATAAGCCATCACACGCTGGAGTCGGCTAAAGTGAGAAAACTGAGTGAGGAGCTCCCATTCATGAGGAGCAGTTGATATGAGAGATATAGGTGAAATGGGTTTCTCTTCTCCTGTGTCAGTAAGTTTTGCAGGCATAAAATGAGATACCGGCCAGTTATCATTAGATTTTTGTAGCCAAAGGGGGCCGTACCACCATAATGAGTGCTGTGGTAAATCTTTTGGAAGTAACCCACGCGACGCGCAATCAGCAGGATTATCTTCACTCGCTACGTGTCTCCAGTAATGAGAAGGCACTAATTCTTGTATCTGGGCTACCCGGTTGGCGACAAACGTCTTCAATCGATGAAGAGGTGTTTGTAACCATGTCAGTGTTACTGTAGAATCACACCATAGAAATACAGAAGAAAATTCCACCCTTTTTTCAAAAAGAGAGATAACATATCCCACTAGTTGGGCGAGTAAATGAGCTGCACTTAGCTCTAATCGAGGTACCGTGAGCCTTTTCAGAGGGGCTACTCTAGTCTTCGATATAACTTGCCGAATTAACACAGAGTCGTCGCTAAGTTGGCATCTCAAGTAAACGACGGCGGCATAACCGTTCTCAGAAGCATCTGAGAAACCGTGTAACTCAAAGTTTCTCGAGTGTGTTATTCGTAATGCACGAGGAATTACAATTTCTCGTAGAGTATTAGCCGAGTCTGTAAAGGTTTGCCATAATTTCAATTGTTCAGATGGAAGTGGTTCATCCCAGTTCAATCCTTTGATCCAGAGTAGTTGCATAAAACGCTTGGCCCACATAACAATGGGTGAGAGAAAGCCACAAGGGTCGTAAATCTGGGCAATGATACCGAGAATTTGACATTTAGTCCTGGAATTGTGAGGAAAATTCAAATATAGGTAAACGTATCGGTAGAGGGTGACCAGTGAAGACCTAATATAGTGAAATGTGGTTGTTTACTGCCTTGAAGGAATACAGGGGTCTCTAAATGAGCATCAGGAAGATCTTGCAGCAGTTGACTGGAGTTAGATGTCCATTTGCGTAGTTCAAAGCCTCCGCGAGCCAGGAGCGAGATGAGTTGTTTACGGAGACTCAATGCCTTTTCTTCAGAGTCAGCTCCAGAGATGATGTCATCTACGAACGTCTGCGTGCGTAGAATATTTGCAGCTTCAGGATAGGAGTCACCTTCGTCTGCAGCGAGCTGATGTAAGGTTCTAATGGCAAGATACGGTGAACAATTCACTCCGTAAGTCACTGTCGTGAGCTTGTAGATTAAAGAGGGCTGATCTGGACTTTCACGCCATAAGATCATCTGATAGCACTGGTCAGCAGGGTGCATTTTTACCTGTCTATACATTTGACGAATGTCACAAGAAAAAACAATATTATGAATCCGAAAATTTAGTAATAAATCACAAATATTCGTTTGCATCTTTTTGCCTGTTAATAAAATATTATTAAGAGAAATACCATTAGAGGTTTCAGAGCTAGCATCAAATACAGTACGTAAACGAGTTGTGCTGCTAGACTCCTTTAAAACACCATGGTGAGGAAGGAAGTAGTGAGGTACAGTTAGATCAGTATTATGAGCGTAGACCATGTGACCAGAGGCTAAGTAGTCAGCCATAAAATCAGTATATAGGGATTTAAATTGAGGTTGAGCACTAAATTTCTTCTCTAGAGAGTGCAGTATTTTTTCTGCATTTAAACGAGATTGACCCAGAGGAGGATGTTCAGTCTTGAATGGTAGTCGGACGCAATATCGGCCAGATTGGTTCCGAGTATGAGTGGCGAGAAAGTGATCTTCACATAATGTATCTTCTTGAGAAAGCTTAGACACAGCAGGGGGTTCTTCCTGTTGCCAAAACCTTTGTAGTCAGTAGTGAAGGTCAATGTCGTTGACAACTAGAAGTGTAGTTGATAATTGAGAGCTGGAGTTACTATGAAGTTCACTGCCAGATAGACATGGTGCATTACCCATTACTAAAAAGCCAAAGTGTGTGCCTATTAGCCTGGGTAAACCAGGTCCGAGGTTATAAGATTCTTGAGTAAGTATGAGTGGAAATAAAGCACCACCAAGAAGAACGTCTATGCCTCCTGGCAAGTGAAACGTAGGGTCTGCCAAAACATAAGGACGAACCTTGGAAAGAACTTCAGAGTCTAGTTGTGTGCTTGGTAGATTAACACATATTTTTTCCAATATTAAAAATCTTTCATTAATTGAAATAACCTTGCCCCCAAGAGTTTCAACAGCAACTGAGGTGAGACCTTTTGAGCGTAAGGGTATCTGAGACAATCCTACCACACTATGAGTGGTCTTAGTACGAGGAGCACACAATAATTGAGCAGCACGCTCGGTGAGAAAACAAGATTGACTGCCAGAGTCAACAAGAGCACGAAATACATGAGTAATACCGTTAGACGAGGTAAGCTTAACAAGTAGAGTGCCTAAGAGAACAGTATTAGAGATTTGAGACGTATTCTGCTTTTCTTGACAGGTCATAGTGATTGGAGAAGGGGTTATTTCCTGTTGAAGTGTCGAAGAGTCTTGACGCGAAGTTTGAGGTGTAGTCCGTTGCAGCGTAGAGTAATTTTCAAAATGTAATAATGTATGATGATTTTTGTGGCATTTGTAGCAACTAAACTTTGACCTACAGTCCTTAAGATGGTGAGTACCTAAGCATGAGGTACAACGCCCCTTTTCCTTTACAATTTTGAGACGGGATTTGGCGTCCTGACTCTTGAAGTCCGGACACAAATATACCTTATGGTCAATTTTATTGCATATAAAGCATGGATGAGGTTTAACTTTAATGGAGGAGCCTTCTCCATAATTGTAGGATATCAGTGATACTTTTTGTTTAAAGCATTTATTTTGGGAACCAGAGGGGGTGCGTGATCCAGACGAGGAGGGTTACGAGGTGATAGGAGAATGAAGATTGGCATCTACAACTTCATTACATTCTTTATTTAAAAACTTAATAATTTCCGCTGCATCAGGTATTGTAGTGGAGTCAACTCTCTCTTGAGTAACACTTGATGAACGGAAGTTTTCAAAACGGTTCCTAAGTTCACTATCCATTTTTCGTAAAAGCATAGCAGATAATAAAGGATTTTTACTAGTGATATCGATGTCAAGACCTTTGAGAGCTTGTATATTTTCTGAGTATAAATTTACAAAATTTCTCATTTGTTTAGGCGTGTTGTTTACAGAGGGCAAATCTAAAATTTGATTGAGGTGTACAGTAACTAACCGCCTCGGCGAGTGATATCTTTCTTTTAATAAGTCATAGGCCACTTTATAGTTAGCGTCAGAAATAGGAAGAGATTTAATTAAATTTAGCGGTTCTCCTGAGATAACGCTCAATAAATATTGAAGTTTAGAAACTGCTGGTAACGATGCATTTTCATGAATGCTAGCGTTAAATATATTAATGAACGACATCCATTCGAGGAATTCACCATCGAAAGGCTTGAGTTCAAGTTTAGGCAGTCGTATATGTAAGTGAGGAGTAACTATTTCACATTTAGGCCTTGTTGATGACATCTTACTTTCTATCGAATATACGGTAGAATTAATATAATCGACTAACTCGTTGATGCTGTTAAGAGGAGCGTAGTTGGGTTGAAAATTCGGGTTAGCCTGTATTTCCAGTTCATGATAAATGTCTAAAATATCAGAAAATTCTTCACGAAGCCTATTTATAGATTTAGCGCGCACCAAAAATTTTTGCAGGATTGACTTATCAGATGTTTTTTTTGTTACATCAAAAATCTCTTGAATTTGACTAAATATATTGTCTTTCTTTGATTTAATAACTGCCAAAGATTTTGCCATGATTAAATGATGGTTTTATAGTAGAAGATGAGATAACTGCTTTAATTTTTAAATTACAAAATGTTTTAAAGAGATTAGGCCTATGAGCATATATATTTAACGGAGAGATAAATAAGCCTAAGTAAACAACAAATCGACGTAGGCTCAATGAGATAACCTTCTATAAACAACTGAAATCACTTTTCATAAACTTTTACAATTAATTTAAACCAACATATTAATGCACGCCAAAGCCAAACAAAGATAAGAGAGGATCAGCTGTTTCATATACTGCCACATGAAACTAGTTTTCCAGTGTTTGCATGCACAGACAAAGTTTGAAAAAACGTGTAGAAATTGTTGAATGAACACATATAATGAATTGTATTTTATTTTATTTTGTATATAGGTCTTAAGGCTTAAGATCCGGCCCGGCTGGACCAAATTTGTTTGGTAACAATAGTTTCGGAGGACCAATAATTATTATAATTATATAAACTAATAGTTTGTACTTACGTGGCCCGTGGAATACACACTTATCACACTCGCGTATTAAAAGCGATTTCTGGCCAGAAAACTTGTTCGTATTCCACGCACTGTTCACATTCGGTATAAACATTAATAAAATAGTTACATTCACGTATTCTAGTACCTAAGGTACGGAGATTGGAAAGTATAATAGTATACTAGAACGTAGGGGTAGACCTGTCTACACTCCCGAAAGGTCTAACGTGCTCTGCTGGTTCAAACTGCAGAACCAATCTTATCACGGGTGAGCTTTGTCTGACTTTGGCGGCGGTTTTAAAATAATAGAAATGAGTCTATATTAATTTTAAATACGTAAAAAACGTTTCTATCGTGAAATGTATAACGCAAGTTATAAACCGTAAATCGGCAAACGATACTTCCATTTTTATAAAATGTAATTAGTTTTTTCATGACCTACCATGGTTTTGCTGTTTGTAAATCCAAATGATCCAAAAAGAAGGAAGGAAAGAATTCAGCTTCAACAAGATCTATGGGCCAAGAATGAAGGAAGTGAGAACTTCTGGGAAGTCATTTTTTAAAGTAAAATGTATTGGTTAAATTTTAGTAACATTTTTCAGAAAATTATATTTCAAAATTTTGAATCATAAAGAAATAAACAATGGCTTCACTTTAAATAAAGTTGTTAATTAGTTTTAAAAAAACGTTTTTGTTCTTATATGTACTTTGAATTGTTTAAAATAATTAAAATCACATAAAACTAGTCATTTTTACTAAAAGGCAAGTTTTTGCACGTAAATTATTCAAATTTCACGTTTAAACTGCTAGACCGGCTTAATCATAAAGAAACTAACAAAAGATCATTTAATTAAAATTAGTACAGTGGTTTCGTCAAAAAACTTGGTAATCTTAAGTAAAATCAAAAGAGGAAAGAATTCTTGTAAAAGTTTGAATAATTTAAAACGATAGATATAAATCATAATTTTATGTAATATTAGTAAATAATTTTAAATTTGTTGAATAACTATTAGTGTAACAGAATGATGTTTTTAAAAGGTTAACACTTAAGGGAAAAGTTAAATGGAAGAGTTAAATGGAAGAGTTAAAAACTTATAATTGATTTTATGAAAAGTATATTATATTCTATGAAAATTTGTTTTTACAAATATTAAATAAACAGAAATTTAATTCATAGATAATTTAATTAGGCATATAGTTTCATAAATGTTGCATATCGATATCGAGCTTGTAGTTTCATAAATCAAGCATATCGATATCAGGCATATGATTTCATAAATCGAACATATCGATTACGAGCATATAGTTTCATAAATCAAGCATATCGATATCGAGCATATAGTTTCACAAATCGACCACATCAATATCGTGTATATAGTTTCACAAATCGACCATATAGATTCATAGATATTCTTGTTAACGAAGTGAGAAATTCTTGTTTTATTTTAATTAAATTAACACCGCGTTGAGGATAACTAGAAAATGTATTACACTGATAAAAAAATTCAAATCAAAAGAAGCCTAATTAAAAATAATAGTTTTTTATTTGCAATTATTTTCTTAAGAGGAATTGTATTTCTAGCTTCTTTAGGTTTGTGTATACTTTACACTTCTAAAATTTGTTTATTTATTTTTAATATTTTGTAAAGATTGTAAAATTTCAATGCCTCTTCTAAAAAAGGTAAAAATAATTAATTTAGTAACAAAGATTTGACAAGTTTGTAAAATTATTACGCATCTATAACTAACAACAATTAAAATGGACAAACCGTAGCTCCAATGTATCCCTTTCAATAATTGTACATTTTCAGTATATTTTTTTAAAGAAATTCTACTACACTATCTGTAGTGAATAAATTTTTCGTATTTTTCTGCAAAGAATCAAAGGCTATCTGTAAACCTGTATTTTGCAAATATACAAATTTTTATGCAAAAGTACAAAATGTGGTAAGAAAACAGCAAACCCGGCCACATCAGATGAACGAAAGTAATAGCAGAAAAAGGTTTGAACTAGGGATTTGGGTAAAACATTGTGGGTTCATTTTATGAAATTAACTTTAATCCCACCAATACCAAAAATAATAATAGTAATTTTTAAATATAAATTTAATTTTTACATCGAAATTAATTTCAGACAAGTGATATAATTATTCGAAAAACAATTGTTGATTATTTTGTTATTTTTAAATGAGAATATGACAGGTTTCATTACGACTAAATCTTTCCTTCCTAAGTGTAATTGTTTTACAAATTCATTGGTAAATGTGGTTTGAGAGCATCCTCTCTCTTTTAAAGCTGCAACAGTTCACTTATGAACCAATAATTCATTAAATGCCTTATGACGTCAGCAGGTGATGGGATCTACGCATGCGCTTTATTAGTTCTAGTCAATACGTTGAGTTAGCTTCAGTTTGGAGAAACCGTTTCGTGTTTACATTCTGAGCGAAAACTGAAAATCGAGTAAGTATTGCATTAAAAAAAGGTTAAATTATTGAAATATGAATTTATATGTTTGTTACTAAATGTTAGGAGATAAATAAAACATGTTTCTAATCAATAGATAGCGAAAATTACACTTTTAGCTAATTTACAACTAAGGATGAAATGGTTTTGACAATTTAAATTAATAACTTATTTGATAACGTTTTGTTATAAAAATAGTTTTCATAAATTCAGATTATGAAATATTTCTCAATGTGTTATCATTAATTTTGTTTACGGAAGTGAGATATCAGTAAATAAAATTAAAGTTGCAAGACATCACTACGTTTTTATAGGTTTTATACATCCAATAATTTTTGGAATAAAAAAATATTTTCAACACTTAATTCAATCAAATTACATTTTCAACGGTTTGAAAATTATTGTGTATGTTTTATTGTCAAACGAACGATTATACTGTGCTTTTATAGAATATGAAATAAAAGAGAAAACCAATAACTTCGAATACAGTTTGAAAAACAGTCAAGAATACAAAATGAAACTGCTGAAGAAAAGAAAATCAAAAGCCAGGTGAAACAGGTATGGTTCGGACTAGTGTGTCCCTTGGAGAATTGTGCAGAGTCTGCACCATTTTAGACATGTTTTACTACATTTATTCCAGTATCAATGGTTTTGTATCTTTTAGATGTTTGTATTTGTTTGTATTTATAAACTTATGTGTATATATATATATATATATATAAACTTCTTAAAATATTGGAAAGCCATCCAACTACAAAAAACGTTAATGGTCTGAATTTTGTTTAATGGCTCAGCTGTTAACCTTAAAAATACGGAAATGATTTCCCTTGGCCATAGGTTTCCCAGATCTTATCATGATGGTAGCTTTGAATAGACTATATTAGAGAAAACCCCCCTGTTATTTGTATATCCTGGTAGTGTAACAAAATGTTATATTTAAATTTAATATCAAATGTAGTGGTTTGAGTGCATCTCGAAGAATTCGTAATTAATTGTTAAATTGAACGTTTTCATTTCTTATCAAACCGACAATCGTATGCGTTCTCTTTAAAATTTCCTCCTCCGATCGTTGCCAATGTTATAAGTAGCTATTGAACGATGAACCGGGGATGCTGGATTTGCCCCACTAACCTTGAACTTTGCCATGGCAACGATCCCGGCCTACCTCACAACCCTCTCTCCGGCTACGGTGCAAGTGCACCAACTCATAGAATAGAACATGGGTTGTCTCCTATCTATCACTTTCTTTCTGAAACACTTATAAAAAGGTTTCCAATACATGAGCGCGTGTGAAGAGAGAGAGTAGACATGTTCTTATGTACTATTATCCGCATAGTTTACCTTGGTTTTGTATTTTAAGCTTTTGTGTTAATTTATTATTATCTAAGACAATAAATGTTAATGACCTGTATATATCGTAATTGGTCTCTGTGGAGGAAGCATTTTCAATTTCATTTTCTTACCGGTTGTTTTGTCAGGAACAGGTGCCTGACAAAGTTTTTTTGTGGGGTTGTCAATTTTTTTTTCGTAATATTGCCTGACTAGTGTTTTTTACTCGTATTTACCTATTTGTTCATTGAAAAAGTATGAACAAATATACAATATTACAAATATACAAATTATACAATATTTTTTTATGAATTTACTTCGAATTTTTTAAATTTATGTTACCGGAAATACATTGTAAACAAGAAACCAGTCATTTTGTGTCGCTTACAATTGGTAGTGGTTAAAACGTCTTGGAAGAAACACAAGCAAATGGTTAAAGCATATTCCTTAGTTAATTCGCCGCTAGTTTATGCTACAATGTAGATTCATTAACATATAGCTTGAAGTAACTGGTTAGGTTAGAAGGTTTAGAGAATAATAGTTTTAAAACGTTTTTTCTTTATGCCCCAATAGAACATTTTTTATATTTTAAATGGTAAAATTAAGTTTTTCACTCATTCAGCACAAAACGTGTTATGATAGAGGCAAAATGGTTCACATTTAAAACCTTTATTGTTTTATAATCATTAATTATATTAATTTATTTAAAAGAATGTAAAATGTTTAAAGTTTGTATTTTTATATGTAACTTGTTCTTTTTGCTTGGTTTCAGTTAGCCATGAAAATGAAACGATTACTTAAAGTTGCAAATTCCGTGCTAAGAAAGGAGTCAAGAGTCATGGGATGGATGGGAGTGGTGAGTGCGTTCAGAAAGTAACATGATTGAAAAACAAACCAAACATGAAAAACCAAAACTCTGAACTATTTATAGATTTCTATCATTCACTTAGAATCATATATTGTTAATCTAGGAGTGCTATATTATATTACCATGCTATTAAACATATAGAGTTTTTGGAGAATAGAGCTCTTGCAGAAAAACTTTAGTATTTTATGAATTTATTATTTTCATTTTTTTGTTATTGGTAGCCTGGATTAAAGCTACTAGCAAGTAAATTGAATTATTCCTGTAGAAAGATGGTGACCATTTTTTTTTTAAATATAAAACTTTAAAAGATTGGAATTATTTCAGAATATTTCTTACTGAGATTGGAGCAGTAAGGTGTTAAACACCTATTCTTCCTCTTTTGTTACAGAAGCTTTACTTGAATATAAATATAAATAGGGAACAAGACATTTACAAAGCAGTATAAATAGCATTAGGTTCTTGATAATATTATATAGATTGAATTGGACAAAAAATATAATCAGAAACTTTTTAAAGTAATTTCATAATTGGGTCCCAAAACAATTTATATTAGTTAGTTTTTTTTTAAATAATTACAAATAATATAAATAAAATATATTTATCTGCTATTAGCAAGTTACAATACAAAATGCAACACGACACCAACAACAAAGATAAACTACAAGCACCAGGCGTATACAAACTAAACTGCGACAAATGTAACAAATTCTACATCGGACAAACAAATTGCAGCTTTAAACACCAACTCAACATTTTACAATCTCATAAAAGAAACGGGACACAAATACAGACATTTGCCATAACCTAGAAACAAACCATTACATCAACACCATAACACATCAACAAAAAAGAACCACATCTCAACACACTAGAACAATATGAAATTTACAGACACACAAAAACACAAAGTACAAACATATTAAACGAACAAACACTATACAATTCACACATACTCTTTGATACTAACGAAAACCTGCCATTAAAACCGTCACCGCTTCATCTCCAAGCAGAAGACACTGATGAAGATCGGCACATAGCGATTGAAAACGTTCTGTCTCAGAGAGTTTTAACAAATTTACAAAATTTAAAGTTCGGATAGTCATAACTATTGTTTAAGTGATTAAATAAAATAGTATAACCTACGATAAAAAAGCTTTTCTACCACATAACCTAAAACATAAAATCAACTGTTTTATGATATCATATGTTATAAATTATTTTAAGCCAAATGGTACGACATAACTATACTGCATACCTTGCCCCTTTTGTGAAAGACTCTTGTCAGATATAAAACTAAAATTACTACATTACCTTTAATTAGTGAATTAATATTTGAAAACCCTCTATTCACATGAAAACTGTAGATTCTCAACTTAATTCATTTATGAGATTATTTTGTAATGAACAAACAAATATTATAATTAAAACTTAATGCTCTCAATTGTTTTATGATTTCACATTTTATTTTACAGATTTACAGAATTTGTCTTGTAATAATATGTTTATTTTTTGACATAACGGAAGTATCGAAGGAGGAATATATACTCGTAGGTAAGTTTATAACTAAATGTAAAGTTTGCTTTATAGGTTAGTCGTATTGATTTCTAGTTAATGTATGATACTAGTGACATTTAGACATCTCTTCAGGCTGGGAAGCATCCCAGAGGATTAAGCTAATCTCGCACCTCCACACACACACACGCGCGCGCTTACCCGCGCTTACCTAGCCACATCCCGCCGATGTTTTTCCATAAGTCACCTGCTAGGCTTTACTCTACAAATTAAATTTTTGTATACTTTTATATTTAGCTATTTTTTACTGACATTTTTGGATTCCACATATTATTCCTGAGAAATAGAGAGAAAATGCAGAATATTTATGTCTAAAGATTATTACGATTTTTTTGTAATAATTTTTGAACCGTTATTATTTTTATCCAATGTTTAATCGTATTACCCTGCACGATTCGTATTCGTTATCCACCCTGCCCCTCTTCATTTCTCCATTGTATAAACCTAGTTTCTTGAGCCTTATGTAATCTATTAACTCATGGTAAATGTCTAGAATAATCTCTTGAGTGTTAATATAGAACAATAATAATAAACACAGAGTCGAACAAGTTTTATGACATACATCAATATAATATATACAATTTTGGCTTATTTTGCCTCGATGTAAATGTTTTCCAGAAAAAGTGATAAGTTATATATTTAAGGTTACTTCTTCAATTTAATGTACATTTAATTGAATATTTAATTGTATTTTATTCCATATAAAATTTAGCTGAAAGTTTTTCCGAAAATCATTTGAACATACAATAGTATGCCTATAATGTTGCCTATACATTAGTATGCCTACATACAGTGTCCTATTGGGGCACTTATTTTTTTATTATTGAAGACGGCCGTTTCGGGATACTTGTCATCATAGAGTTATATTCTGAGTTGACAATGGGACACATCTTTGAAATAATAAAAAAAAGTACTGTACTACTATAGGTTAGTGTAACATACTAATACATTGTTTTTAGTGAAGAACTTTGTTTGACTTCGAACAAATATAGAACAATAATAATAAACACAGAGTCGAACAAGTTTTATGACATACATCAATATAATATATACAATTTTGCCTTATTTTGCCTCGATGTAAATGTTTTCCAGAAAAAGTGATAAGTTAAATATTTAAGGTTCCTTCTTTAATTTAATGTACATTCAATTGAATATTTCATAATGTTTTATTCCATCTTCAATTTAGCTAATAGTTTTTTCAGAAAAACATTTGAACATACATTGGTATGAAATTATTAATATAGTCATCTTCATTTTTGTTACGAATATTTTTATATGTTTGAGTACATGTTTCTGCCATTCATAACTGTTCAATGTTCTCTTCTGTTGACGCGTTTCGGATTAACTCCATTTTCAAAACGTCAATAGTACTCACTTAAAGTATACAACAGAAGAGAATATTGAAAAGTTAGGAATGGCAGAAAAATGCACTAAAACATATATACATTAGTATGTCTACATACAGTTGTCTATACATTAGTATGTCTACATACAGTTGTCTATACATTAGTATGTCTACATACAGTTGTCTATAGGGGCACGTTTTTATTATTTAGGACGGCCGTTTTGGGCTACGTGTCATCATAGAATTACATTCTGGGTTGACAATTTGACACATCTTTTGAAATAATCAAACAAAATAAGTACTGTACTATTATAGGCCAGTGTAACATACTAATACATTGGTTTAGTGAATATTTCAACCTAAATTAAATAAATCAGTATTTGGTCTTGCCTTTTATAAATCAGGGTCTGGATAATTTACATTAATTTTTAATTTGATCTGTATTTCACATTGATATATACGTTGTACATGTAAGCAGTGCGAGTTCCTTTATTTATGACCTCTCACTTGAATACCTTGTTACTTTATCTTTATAAAATATTCTTAACCGTGGAACACTCTGAAATAGATTGTGTATCAAGAAAACTGCAAACTTTTATATTTATTATAAGTAATGTAATGTGACGAAGTACTTATGGTCGCCAGTATAAAAAACGTTAGCATTATTACACTCTAATATTATATCTTGCCAGAATTTCTGATTTACGTAAATTTTCGGTTATGACTTAAACGAACGCTGATCCTTCTGATAGTAAATCACTGACATCCAAAACTTGAAATGTTTTTAATATTTATCTAATTTCATAAAATACAAGACAAATATCAATATATCTATTTGTATATATATATATATATATATATATATATATATATAATAAATTAAATTTATTTCAAAAACAAGAATACTTTTAATGAATATATTTATTCAAAGCTTTTCGCCGATAAAATATGGCAGCGCTTTATAATTTACTACATAGAATGCACAAAATACCAATGAACGTAAATGATCAAATAAAAGACAAAAATATAATATATCAAATTGGTTTGGATATAAAAGAAAAACTATAGATAAATTAAATAATAATATAATAAGAAAACAGAAACTCTAAAATAATTTTGTACCTAATAAGAGAGAAAATATTTGGACAACTTTTACATTCACTGATAACAAAATAAATAAAATTACAAGATTATTTAAAGAAACAAATTTACAAATTACATATAAAACCGATAACAAAATTAAAAATTTAATAAACAATAACAATAAATCAAAATAATATGCACGAAAGAAATGGAGTATATAATATAAAAAGTCAAACTTGTAATAAATTATATGTAGGACAAACAAAAAAGAAATTAAAAGAAAGATACAAAGAACATTTAAACGCTTATATCAAACCAAACATATACAAATCCAATTTAGCTACACATTGTATTAATAATGGACATGCGTTTCCGGAAATAGAAAAATGAAATTAATAAAAGAATTAAATAAAGGATTAAAAATGAATATATTTGAAACATTGGAAATTTATAAGCATAAAGTTAAAGACAAATTAATTGATGAACAAATTCAAGTGTGATCAAGGCACCAAACTATTAATAAAGGCATTGATGTTATAGAAAAATTTACATAAAGTGCAATACTTATAAACATATGATTCTTTGTAGTACATATGATTTAATTTTGTAAAAGTATTTTATTAGATAATTATTTTCCTGAAGATGCTGATACTATTTTATCGGCGAAAAGCTTTGAATAAATATATTCATTAAGAGTATTCTTGTTTTTGAAATATTTTTAATTTATTAACTATATTACGAGAAAACATATCACCATATTTAATATATATATTAAATAATTTATATATATATATACTAAAGATGTAAAAGATAATTTAATAAAAAAAACTCGAACTTTTACCACTCTGTCAACAAGTATACTTTCTACTTGTAACAGTCGTTTCACATTTTTTTTAAACTGTAGCAATATATACAATTTGAATGTATTATTTTAGAAAATTATTACTAACTTATTTTTTAAATAATTATTTGTTTATGATTTGTATGTGATTTCAGCTACACTGGCAACCTACTTTATAGTTCTTCTGACTACTGTTGGTATCGTTATAGATGTGATTATGCTATCAGGACTCTACAAAGTAAGTTGAAAACATCTTCGAATATTCAAATTTATAATATTTCACAATAATGTTTCAAGATTAATGTTCCAATTTTGAAATTTACAAGTTTTCTGTCACTTTGTGTGTGTGTGTGTGTGTGTGTGTGTGTGTTTGTGTGTGTGTGTGTATGTGTGTGTGTGTATGTGTGTGTTTGTGTGTGTGTGTGTGTGTGTGTGTGTGTGTGTGTGTGTGTGTGTGTGTATGTGTGTGTGTTGCAACGAGCAATTTCATGTCACAGATTACCATTGCAATAATAAAGAAATGTCATGTATTTTGGATGGATTATATAAGCCAGATTACGAGGGGGAAAACAATTTAAAGGGACCTTAGGGTTCTGGTGGTTTAAGTAAACGGTAAAAAAACAAAAGAAACGAAGCAATTAGCAGAGAGAGGGTTTATATGTTTTTTTTAAATTTTATACTTTATATACATTGAGAACCAGTCACTGGGCTTTATTTTAAATATCAGAACTCGCGAAGACTTAACCCTTTGGGTACTGTTTGCATCTCATTCCCTTTGGGAATAAATTGGTTTTAGGCATCTCAGCTAAATGACAAGTGTGTCGAAGTGAGTAAAAAGAATGTTTTATTAAATAAATTTCAACTCAATTTGCAAGTTAGTAGAAAAAACTGATCTTTATGTTATACTAATTTTTGGTTTAGCACAGATTTTATAAAATTATAATTCTTACAAAACTACCTCTTTCGTTTTACAGTTTTTCTAAAGCACAATAAAACTTGTATAAATGAACGTTTTATTTTATTTCTTAATGAGCTGGCCCTAGCTTAGTTATGTTTATGTCTTTTAACCCTTTGAACCCTGTGGTTCAGATGTAACCCTCTGGAAAATGTACTTAATTCTAGCATACATTTGTATCCTCAAAACATACGCTTTACAGTTAAATTTAAATTATAGAAATATAAACAAAATATCCCTAAAAAAGAGAAACATATTAACATTTATAATTTCGTAAGAAAAATCACATGCGTAGATAAATCACATTTTACCGGAATGTTTCACCTATTCAAAATAAAAAAATGTATACCCCATATTTTCACATATTAATATTCATGATTTAAACAATATTTATGGATATTTAGGATATCCTGTCGTTCAAAACAAACCGACATATTTAGGAAACAATTTAACAAAAACTTACTTCCCGATTTAGCATTAAACCTTTCGAACATTTCCCCGTTATTTATACATAAAAAACAATTTATGAGGGAAAAACACCACATATTAACATATAACAATTTATTAAGACAATTCACATAATTAAAACCATTAAGTAAACCACACCTATTTTGATCAACAAATCCTATTGAGAATATAACCCAAATTGGCAATTAATGACATCAGAACATTTAACTAATTTTAAACATCATATTTAGATTCTAATATTAACACACCATTTGTAAAATCAGCATTATATATATATATATATATATATATATATGTGTGTGTGTGTGTGTGTGTGTGTGTGTGTGTGTGTGTGTGTGTGTGTGTGTGTGTGTGTATGTGTGTGTGTGTGTGTGTGTGTGTGTGTGTGTGTGTGTGTGTGTGTGTGTGTGTGTGTGTGTGTGTGTGTGTGTGTGTGTTATATATATATATATATATATATATATATATATATATATATATACATCATACTTATTTGAGCTTATCAATTATTATTTAACATATGCTTTTTTACTGTTGTTTGTTTTCGAACAATATTTATTTACTTTTTGTAAATTTTAAAACGCCTCCTACATTAATTATATGTCTTCTGACATTTGTTTTCTATACTAATTTTAATTTCTTTATATCTAGCCAATTTCACTTACAACCCTTTATGCTGAGGTAGTTTTTACATCCGTTCTTATCCAAAACTAGCTAATGTTTCAATTTTTCTAATTTAGTATTCAAACAAACGTAACAGTTCCTTAATCATAATTACTGTAACATATAAAACCCTTATGCAAGTTTGTATTAATTTGGACCCCTTTATTTGTTTACAAAAATCATAATTTTTCATCTATATATTGATTTTATTTCAGTATACTTTGTGAACAACCCTTTTAATACATTTCCTTTAAGTTTGTCCTAGTTTAACAATATTAAGGCTTTTATCTATTTTTGTACATTTAATATTAATCTCCTCTGTCAACAAACACTAACCGGATCTATTTCCAACATAATTTAATTCTCAACCAAAAATTGTTTGTTTATATCTATAATCATTTGAACCCCATTTTGGGTTTGTTGACTTCAAAGTCAAAATGGCGCCTAGTTTTCCTTCATTTCGAATATAGATATAAAGCCAATTATCTTTATAACAAAGTTTATTCATTATAATTTTTAATTAAAGAGAATTACAGTACTTGAATTTTCATTTTCCCTAAAAATAAATGAATTTACGAAATTATAAATTTGAACAAGAAGAAAGCAGCTACCTTTTAGTTCGTCTTGATTCCTGGGTAATACTAGATTCCACAGATATGGCCCCCCAGATTTTGTGGCGTGAAGCTCTTCTCCGTGGTCTGCATTTCCAGCTCGTTCGTTCGCCTATTTAATTTTTTTTTAATTTACAGTTCTTATCCCTGTTTCTCTAAATGAGTTTCACTGATTTTATTCCCGATTTTAAAACAGTTTCTTGATAACTTTATGTTGAATTTTTTATTGTTTTCACATTTAACAGTTATAAATTTATTTTAGGGAAGTTTAATATCACTATAACGTCATCCTGGCCGCATCTCCAGACTCACTGCCCATTTCCCCCTTCGGTTTCAAACACCCTCTCCATTTCTTCGGACCTGACCTGTTGGCTCTGATCTAATCAGCAGACTTGTTACAAGGAAATTTAGAATCATACGAGCTACCCCTATTGCTTGATCCTGTAAGTCACGCCTTCAGGTGGTTGTTTGCTATTAAATCTGGTTGTTGGTTGATTAAAATTTTAATCTGATTTAGATTTAACATTTTAAATTATGTGTTTTTGCGATTTCCTTATTCTTGATGTTCTTTATAATTTTTTTTCTACACATATTCAAATGTCAATGAACTTTCTACATGAATTATGACTTTTCTTCCCTTTTCTTTGTTGCTTCATTTATCTCCTTCAAATCCATAAAAAACTCCCCCCTTTAAAAATGGCTTTACTTTATAAAGTTTCATTAAAATAGCTCATTATGGTATTGTATTTATATTTATAATCAATAATTTTAAAAAAATAAAATTTGTATATTTTTAAAATTTAAAATTTCCATTGTAACACATTCTCAAGCTAAGCCCGTTACAGTGTGTGTGTGTGTGTTTTTGTGTGTTTAGCGAAAAAATAACATGAAATACATTCACTTTAAGGAAACCTTAAACTAAAATTATTTTTTTAGTCTTTGATCATTCGAAAGAGACACAACCATGTTTTGAAATATTACAATAGAAAGCTTCAAAGCTTTACCGCTATGGGTCATTCATTTCAAGACAATTACATTTGCATTTATTATTGAGAAAATTAATTGTAAAATATTGTAAATTATTTTTACAAAATAAATGAAAACGGTGTATTCATGACAATACAAAAACAGCTCTAATCTTATATATTTTCATTTGCCTTCCAAGTAACTAGAGAAAGTATTTGTTCCCTTAGCAAATAGAGGTGCAGCTCATGTCTATTCTGTATATTTTCACTCTGTTGTCTTACAAACTAAATGTTTTTTTTTTTTATAAATTGTAATTTATAGCAAACGCTAAACTTGCTTAAACTTTATAAGATAATTATTAAGTAAAAATAAGAATTATTGGTTCTTATAGTGAAGAAAACATTAGTTGAGATATTTAGAGACTTTTACATTTCGAAATTTCAAAAAATAATAAAATTAAACAAATTTTTATTATAATTTTAATTTTTAAAATTGAATAAATATAGAAATTCCCAATTAAAAATTGAATATATGTTGAAATTTTTTTATATCATGTACAGCAATTTTATTATTGAAAACAAGTGATCTAAATTCAAATAAAATTAATACGTTGGAAAACAATCTACTGAACATAAAACTATTTCGAATTTATAACGATTCAGGGGGGGGGGAGAATTCATTTCAAGGAAATGGTTGGTAAGGGGTAAGGTTAGTAATGACGTTTACAGATATCATTTAGAGTGCGTAATCTAAACAGCGTAAAAACAAAAAATATGTATACATTTTAATCAAGATACGATGTTTAAATATTATTTTAAGCACCTCGGGGACATCGTTTTAGCCCACTTTTGAAAACTATAAACATTTGTAAGATTGAATTAAGCATTTTAAATAAGATTCACACCAATCTATAAGATCTCGTTTCTTTCAAATTTAGTTCATCTTTAATTTTTCTACTGTTTTACGAATATATTTCTATTATAAATTAACTACATCAAACATCAGTAACAAACATCAGTTAAGTTTTCATGAGGTAATAATTTTTATAACACCCAAAATGGCAACATAAAATTATTAAAGTCGTCTGCGTTGATAAATTGTGAGATCAACAATAGGTTGTAAAAATCTACTTTAGATTTTCATACGTCAAACCTTTTTCAATACTATTTTGAACAAACGCAGTTGTTCAAACAGAAACCCTGCAGCTAAGATTACTGACTTCAAGTTTCAGTGGTTGAGGGGAGAACGAGGGATCAGAAGCCTAGAAGTAATCATCTAGAAGGAAACATTTGCAACCTCGTAGATCCAAAGAATTATTAGCAAGTTTTTGCTTTCAATGGTTCTCGTAGTGTAATTTCAAGTTTAAAACATTTCTATTTCAATAACTTAATTTTTTTATTCTTTTATAGTTCATTAAATGTGCTGTACTTTTATTTACAAATATAGTTTACTATAAATAAATAAAACGTCTTAAACCATAGAATTTTTTTTAATGTCCTGATTGATACACAATTCGATTGCAAAGAAATCATCTTCAGGAGAAATTACTACAAGACTAACATTTTGACAAACTACAAGAGTTTGTATTGTAGTAGTTTCCCCTGAAGATAATTTCTTTGCAATCAAAATGTACGCCAAGACGTAAATAAAAAGTTTTTGTGTTTTAGGAGGTTTTATTTAATTTTAATAAAAAATTACACCACAGTTATACCAAGTTATTAATAAATATTTTGTTACGTATTCACTGCGTCCTTCATTTTATTAATTTGAATAAATTCGTTTTAAAATATAATATTTGTGTCAACTTAACTTTTATAATTTTTATTATAGATAATTACATTTTTACTAGAAATAGTATGTTGCTCATTCTGAAACTGAGTATAAAGAGCAAAGTACTTGACCTTGAATAAATTGTATTAAAATTATATCATTTTTTATTCATAAACCAACCGAATATTTGTTTAATGAAAATGGGGTCGTTTCGTGAGTTAAGTATCATTTATTAAAAATTTACCAACGTTTCGATAGCTATATTGCTATCCTCATTCAGGCCTATTAAAATATACAAACATGTCGTGAGTGTCAAAATATTGTAAGATGCTTGAATGAAGATAACAATATAGTTATCGAAACGTCAATTTTTAAAAAAAAATTATACTTGACTCACAAAACAACCGCATTTTTATTTTTTTTTTAATGTTTGTGAGTGTACACGTCATTAGGGGTTATTATTTATTTATTATTTAGTAATAAATTTCTAATTTTTAAAAAGTAATTTCTAATCATTTATATTGAATATAATGTTTATCTGCCATCGTTGCATCGTCGAAGCTAGATTTAGCAGATAAACAATATATGAAATGTAGTTTTTTCAAACCAAAATGTAAAAGATATAAACATTTTAATTTTTAGTAATACTGTATTAGTATTGTGAGGGGTTTAGTAAATGTCTGTTACTGTAACAGTTTAATTGTTCCTTGGCAGTTAAACGTTTATCGTAACTGTCCTCAAATGAACACATACAAACATATATACACAGTCTCACAAACAAATTCATAAACTCACGCACAAACACACACACAAACACACACACACACACACACACACTCACACACACACACACACATACACACATACACACACACACACACACACACACACACACACACACACACACACACTCACACACACACACACACACACACACACACACACACACACACACACACACACACACACACACACATACACACACACACACACACACACACACACACACACACACACACACACACACACACACACACACACACACACACACACACACACACACACACACACACACACACACATACACACACACACACACACACACACACACACACACACACACACACACACACACACACACACACACACACACATACACACACACACACACACACACACACACTCACACACACACACACACACACACACACATACACACATACACACACACACACACACACACACACACACACACACACACACACACACACACACACACACACACACACACACACATACACACACACACACACACACACACACACACACACACACACACACACACACACACACACACACACACACACATACACACACACACACACACACACACACACACACACACACACACACACACACACATACACACACACACACACACACACACACACACACACACACACACACATACAAACATATATACACAGTCTCACAAACAAATTCATAAACTCACGCACAAACACACACACACACACACACATATACACACACACACATACACACACACACACACACACACACACACACACACACACACACACACACACACACACACACACACACACACACACATACACACACACACACACACACACACACACACACACACACACACACACACACACACACACACACACACACACACATACACACACACACACACACACACACACACACACATTTTCTTTATTCTTTCTCTCTCACTCGATCTCTTTCTCAATTTCTCTATTTCGCTCTTATGTATATGTGCATGGATTTGCCTTGATATATAATTCCATATTTGTGTTTTGAATATCATTAGAAAAAATATTTATCATTATGTATGTGTAATTATAAATATATTTATTTAGATATTTTTAGTCTAAGTAATATTTTATCCAAGAACTACATTTTTTCCATTTTCATTTGACGAAACTTTGGGAAGATTTCTACGAAAATAAGGAGTAGTTACAAGAAAATGTACAATTCTTTTAGATGTATTTACATTTACAGAAACACCTTGTTGGTCTCACTAGTCTACTAAAAAATTCGTTTAAAAGTAATGTTAGTTTGCTGTTACAAAGTTTCAACAATTCTTGCTTCATTTTTAGTGGTTGCGCATATAAAATGTAAGCAACAAATCTAATTTTTACAAAAATTCTAAAAATGGATTTATTCCAAATTACCCTAATCACAAAAATAACTATTACATTTTATTTATTTTAAAACAGTTTGTAATTGTTTATCAAGTATTCTAAAACTATTCAAACTATTTTATTCGTATAACAAATTCATTGATTTTAGAAGTTTGCATTTCATTTTGAAATTGAGAATTGTTTTTCAGAACCGAGATTTCTGCGTGGGAATTTACCAACATTGCACCGCCATTAACACTCAGATCATGTTTGCAAGTGTGTTGTTTGGTATATATGGACCTTGTGATGTAATATTTCTTATGCGCTCAATCGTTCTCACTGGTAAGTAATGGTAGGCCTACAAGCCATACTTGTGTGTTTCAATTAATCATATTTAACAAATGCGGTTAGGCTCGATTTGTTTGTATCATAAAAAATAGCAAAAAGACTTAGTCATTGCCAAGAAACAAAAATAAATATAAAAAATATTAGTCAAATAATTTATGTAGCAGTTATATACCGATTCGAATTCCAATCTATTTTTACTTTTTTAATTCAATTATTTATTAATTTTTAGACTATAGTTCTGAATTGGTCCTTATAAGTTATATTATTTAAGATTCTTTATTTTTGTTGGATTGGCTAATAAAAACACAGTAGCATAAAATAGCAAAGTCAATGATGAAACAGATTGAAGGTGATTTGTTAACGAATTACTTTTTCTTAAACACTTGAAAGTATAAGATAATTAATCGGTTGATATTCATGTTAATTACGCTTATCTTGAACTAGATCTGAATATTATTATAAAACATCTATATAAATTACAAGTAATATACAAACGTTTCTTAAAGTAAATTCCTATTTAGAGCAACAAAGAAAAATTTAATATGAATTACTTCTAATAAATAATTACAATTAATATAAATAAATAGTAAAAATTAGTATAAATAAAGTAGCATAACATATCCATTACACCAAGTGTTTTACCACATAATATAAATCAGCTGTATTATGAAATCATATATTATCACTTATTTTAACCGAAATGGGACGGAGTATGTATATTGCATACCTTGCCCCTTTCGTGAAATGTTTTTCTTCCATATAAAACTAATACTGTCCCTTAGCGCTCGGATTTTTGTAACATGCTTGGCTTCCCCACTTGTAATTAAATTGGGACAAATTCCTCACCTGCAGGTTGCATTATTGTTTATGGAAAACTTTGTTTTCTCTTACATAATTTTAGTAAACTAAGCTATTTTTATTCACTAATACTGTATGTACATGATTTTATTATCTTATTTGTAGTTTTGCAGAGTATGATATCTTTGAAAACAGTCTTCCGGATGAAGTCCTGGTATTCTGCCGCATGTTTTGTAGTGAAAAACTGTTTCCCTTCTACCTCCTTTTCTCTTCTTGTTACTGCAAACTACACAATTCTTAGAATTACTTTTATCATTGGAAAAGATTAAATGTAATTTCCCATTCAGTCTTTCTTCTTTGTCAGTAGTTGATAGCCGACCCCTCTCACTATACGGGTTATTCCTGATATCACCAATGCGTTCCTTCACCAAGTTTTGGCGAAACTATTTTTTTTAAAAAGGATTTTCTCTGATTTCCTTTTTTTTGTTATTATAGATAATAAAACTGTTTACTACAGCTACATCAATAGCCAGAAAAACATTGTCCTCTACCATTTATTTGTTCGTTTCGTAAAACTGCACGGTTCATTATATTGAACAGCCCATAAAAGGGTTGTATTTATAAATAACTGTTGGTTTAGTTATTTTGTTTACGAAACTGACTACATTCTAATAAATCAGGATCAAGTAAAAAATCAGGAATTTCAGAATCACTAATTGCACGTGAAGTCACGGCAAACTACGAGTAAACAAATAACCTACAAAACTGTGACCTACTTGCAGCTTACAACGAAGCGGCAAACTATATTTTGTGATGACTCACATATTCCTAGACATTTTCAACTTAGTTCACATTATTTTCAATAGAGTGTAGCACCAAACGGTAAAAGATTGAATGTCATGGGCTTCGCCGCAGACGAGTTATAGGCATTTTAAAATCGTGTCGGGTGACCCCCGACATACGAATAAACTGCAATATACGCTTGGCGGGTCTCCCCCGACAGCCGAGTGCTAAGGGTTATCACTTATTTGTATTATTACATGTTTTATCACTTATTTTAACCGGGATGGAACGGAGTATGTATATTGCATACCTTGCCCCTTTTTAATTTAATTATATTTGAAAAGAAATTGGTTCTGGCACCATGGGGAGCCCCGAAAAAAGTGATAACAAAATAGAGCTAATAGTTCCGCAAAAGTTTCAATAAAAATCGCCGAAAATATGAATGTATTCATCAAGTAGAATACCGTACTTGATAGTTCATACCTATTATAACATATAGTATGAGGCTTTAGATTAAATTAGGTTAGTTGCTAAAATAAATCATCTGTAGGATTTAGCAAAGAAAGACACAATGAGTTTTCTAGGCGGACAAAGCAGATACCATGTCATTATCCTTTCCAGGAAAGCTATAAGTTGAGTCCGGCAAATAGACAATAGAGAAGGGTCCATAGTGGTTAAGACGGGAAATCCAGCGGCCGATATAGCCTGGGGAATTAAACCGTGTACCGTTAGGTTTAGCTAATTGTAGAACTGTGGGAAACTTACAAAGAACGTATTGGTAGATTAGGGATTTCATAAAAACTAAATGATCTTGAGTTTAGAGAAAAGTTGGAAGAGAGTCTCCGGGAGAGGAATACAGGTTGGTGGGGACAGTGATGGAAATGTTGTAAAGGGAGAATTTTGTTAAATTAAGTAGAGTTTTTTTTATAAGTAAACTTTAGTAAAGTGCGACTTAAAAGTTTTTTTTGAAATATAAAGTAAGTTTTTTTTGCGTCAAGTGTAAGTGCGGAAGTGAACAAAGCCAGGATTCCAGGGACTCTTCAGAACAATAAGTATATTTGAATATAAGTGTAGCCAACAGACATCTATCTTTTAGTTTAAAACAAATTTTAATTTCATCAAAATTTATAAAAATTATTCTAGTCACCATTTCTAATTTAAAAGCAAAGTTCCCGTAATAACGACTCCGAGAGCAAGAATAAAATTTTAATACTGTTTTTTTATGTTATTCCATTAGAAATCTAACGCCTCAGAAGTCCACCTTTTATCACTGTAATTTAGTTAAGATATCAAGCCTGTCACTGCACAATATTAATATAAATTTGGAATAATGTGTAGAGTTAATTGAAGAAAATAAATGCAAGTGGTGTTTAAAAATTGATAAGATTGTTAATTCTTTTATAAACCTGAAGGTGTGACATTAATAGGTAAGGTAAATAAATAAAATTTAAAAATAAATTTAATTATAACAAAAGTTAAGTTTTAATTTGACGAACAACTAGTTGGCAAAGTTAAATAGAAATGGTGAATATAAATCATAAATTAATAAGCAAACTTATTAATCTGTTGGCTTAAGTAAGAGTGTTAATTAAGGAAATTTAATAAAAACTGTGAACATTATTAAGACTATAGTGAACATTATTAGGGAAGAGACTTTAAATCATGAATAAAGTAGATGAAAAAAAATTGGGTGTAGGGACAAAGACCAATGTAGGGACTAGTGTAAACACCGGAATAGATATGGTACAGTTGGTGCAATTCTTAAGTACAAAGTTCGAAGAGCAGAATAATAAAATAGACAATTTTTTACAAGATTTAAATAATAAATTAGACAAATTTTCACAAGGTTTAATAAATAAATTAGACAAAACTTCACAAGATATAAATAGTATATTAAATCAAAGTAATGACAAAATAGATAAAATAAATAATAAGGGTAACGAAATTAAAGAAGAAGTTGAGAAAATTAATAATGAATTAGTTAAGAATAATGAAGACTTTAAAGAAGAAATTAGTGATGTATTAGTTAAGGATAAGGAACAATTGGAGGATGAAAGCTTAGAATTAAACAATATAATAGAACAAAATTTAAATGAGCCGATTGAAAAAAGGATCACAGAATCGGAACAAACAACACAAACTAAATTAGCGGACGTGGAAATAATGTGTGAAGATCAACAGCAAAAACAAGAGGAAGATTTAAACATATTTAAAATTAACACGGGACAATGTATTACTGACAATCTTAAGTTAAAACAGTTAAACGAACACCTTAAGCAAAACCAATCAATTAACGTCAGTAGAAATTCGAAGGGGACATGTCAACATGTTAGATTACGTAGAATAAAATTTATTGTATTTCCAAGATATATCACCAAAGATAACAGAGGAATTAATAATCAGGAAACTAGTACAACTTTGGGACCTAAATTTTGCAGCAACTTTAGTCACTAGAGCGAAAGAAAGTAAAAGAGCGTTCGTCAACCTAATGGCAGAATTTCACTTTCAGCAGAAGGAACACTTTCGATTTACAGGATACAATAGACCCGGCCGATTTAGCCAAAGACACGAAAATACCCCATTTGAGAGACGAAAACACCTGAAATAGTCAAAGACAATTAGACCCTTATGTTGATCATCTGTGTAGTTATTCGGACAAATATAATACTTCTTAAAAAAAAAAATAATAATAATAATAATAATAATAATATTTGTGCTACGAAAAAAAAAATAAACAATGAATAACGAACTTAAATTTAATAAACTGCGCAAGGGGAAATTTAATTAGGAAGTGATAAAATTATTATTTAGTTAAACAAGTAAAATGAATTGTAAAATTTTTCACATTTAAATTTAAAGAAAGATTGTTACTTTGTATGTTGTCATTTTGTAATTATGAAATATTTGGTAAGAGAAATGATCTACACAATTTTTCTAATATAAATGGGAGAATAATTATATTTGTTTATTGTAACTAATTAAAATTGAGGTTAATTGAGAAGGTATAACAGTATTATAATTATAAACCCTTTAGGAACGTATGCATATTAATTTTAACTTCTTAATAAACTTGTAAGGCTTTCAATTAAATTTACTTCATCTGTCAGCTATTTAGTAATAGTTTTAAGTAAAACACTGTCAACTAAAACATTTAATCACTAAAACATTTCCCAAAACTGAGTAAATTTAATCTATAATTATAGAATTATATTTGCGAAATTTTGTTTGTTTAGTATTAATAATATTAAACAATTGAATTATTTTATTCCGTTTAATAATTAATTATGCAGCATATTTTAATGACATGTTTTAAAATTGTAAGATAATGATAATTAACTGTTAGTGATTTTTAATATGTATTTTTAGCTAAACGCAATTGCCTGTTTGTTTTATTTAAAATGAATCTTAACAGTGTAACAAAATACTCGTCTTAGTAAAAGAAATTAATATTCTCCTTTTTGGTAATAAACCTTATTAAGTTGGTTATATTTGTATTAGAAGTTTAAGATTGGGTGAAGAATTTAAACAAATTGTTCCTTATGTCATAGCACTCAAATATTGTTAACAGCAAATTCTTAGAAATTTATGAAGGGCCCTACGAAAAACAAATGTCTTGGTAATAGCAGTTACCAACTGACTTCAATAATTAATGGAAAACTTAAGGGTAAATTTAATTGTAGAATGTTAAAAAGGTATCACAAACCCATATTAAGTAATTAAATAATTGTATAAAAGAAACTTAGATTTTCATGCATAACTAATTAATAGTTAGGATCGTAGGATGAACAATGGCATTGTAAACTTTCACATTTAATTTTAAAGAAAGAGTATTAATTTGTATGACGGGAATTTATATTTATGTACTAATTATAAGTGAAATGATTTAGGATATAAGAGGTTTAACTATAGTAAAATTAAATGTATTAGAAATTTAAGATTGGTGAAGAATTTTAAAAAATTGTTCTTTGATGTCACAGCATTCAAATATTGTAAAATTTAAATTTAAGAAATCAAAGAAAATTAATTTTAAAATTCTGGGGATTCTATAACATAAAGTACGAGGCTTTAGATTAAAATTAAGTTAGTTGCTAAAATAAATCATCTGTAGGATTTAGCAAAGAAAGACATAATTAGTTTTCTAGACGTACAAAGCAGGTACCATGTCATTATCCTTTCCAAGAAAGCTATAAGTTGAGTCCGGCAAATAGACAGTAGAGAATGGTCCATAGTGGTTAAGACGGGAAATCCAGCGGCCGATATAGCCTGGGGAATTAACCGTGTACCGTTAGGTTTAGCTAATTGTAGAACTGTGGGAAACTTACAAAGAACGTATTGGTAGTAGTGGGAGAAATTAGGGATTTCATAAAAACTAAATGATCGGGAGTTTAGAGGAAGGTTGGAAGAGAGTCTCCGGGAGAGGAAGGCAGGTTGGTGTGGATAAGGATGGAAGTGTTGTAAAGGGAGAATTTTGTTAAATTAAGTAGAGTTTTTTTTATAAGTAAAATTTAGTAAAGTGCAACGTAAAAGTTTTTTTTGAAATATAAAGTAAGTTTTTTTTGCGTCAAGTGTAAGTGCGGAAGCGAACAAAGCCAGGATTCCAGGGACTCTTCAGAACAATAAGTATATTTGAATATAAGTGTAGCCAACAGACATCTATCTTTTAGTTTAAAACAAATTTTAAGTTCATCAAAATTTATAATAATTATTTTAGTCACCATTTCTAATTTAAAAGCAAAGTTCCCGTAATAGCAACCCCGAGAGCAAGAATAAAACTTTAATACCGTTTTTTTCATGTTATTCTATTAGAAATCTATAGCCTCAGAAGTCCACCTTTTATCACTGTAATTTAGTTAAGATATCAAGCCTGTCACTGCACAATATTAATATAAATTTGGAATAATATGTAGAGTTAATTGAAGAAAATAAATGCAAGTGATGTTTAAAAATTGATAAGATTGTTAATTCTTTTATAAACCTGAAGGTGAGACATTAATAGGTAACGTAAATAAATAACATTTAAAATTAAATTTAATTATAACCAAAGATAAGTTATAATATATATAGGCTATATATATATATATATATATATATATATATATTTATATATATACCACTTTCACTTATGTACTTAAACAAGAATCTTACTTGGTATTTATGCGAGCTTGGTAGACTGCGAGCTGAGTGGATGTCCCGTTGACCTTGGTGTACCGTTATGTTCTATTTTTTGATTCACTGCACTATGAAAGTTTTTAAAGTTTGTTTTGGGATTAATATTATCTATTAGATTGAATAATGTATCGTTTTATGATTGTATTTGTATTTGTTCGTTAATGATATTATTTTTATTTTTATAAATTTCTAGTTGTTCCCAGATTGTCATTTTGAGGCCTTTTTGAACTTTTTTTTATTATGTGTACGTTTTTAATGTGGGAAATGTGTGTTTGTTTTTGATGGCGTGTGTGGCTAAGTTTGAGTTATTAATTTCAGGTTTGATGTATGCATTGAGGTGTTCTTGATATCTGTCTTTTAATTTCTTTTTTGTTTGGCCTATTTATATTTTGTGACAGTCGGGGCATTCGATTTTGTATATTCCGTTATTAAGTGTGGGACATATTTTTTCTGGTTGGTTTATTTTTTTTATTATGTTTCCTGTGTTTTTTTAGGCTATGTTAATATTATTATTTTTTAGTGTTTTAGTTATTCCTTTTATGTTGTATCCTTGTATGTGAATGTAGCCCATTTTGTTGTTTGTGGTTCGATTTTAGGTTGTTTTAATTGATTTAATATTTTAAATTCTAATTTATTTATAGTTTTTTATTGTATCCATTTTTTTGGGCTATTTGATATATTATTTGTTTTTATTTGGTTTTTTCTTCATTATTTAGAGGCAGTTTTAGCATTCTGTGTAAGAGTGAGTTGTAAGCAGCCATTTTACGTTGTGGGGGATGGTTGAAGTGGTTTGGTATTGCATTAATGGTTTGTGTGGGTTTCCTATGAATAGAGTATTCAATGTTATTTGTATTTCTGGTTATTGTCTAGATATTTTATTTTATTGTTTATTTCTTCCTCCATGGTGAATTGTATGTTAGGGTGTAAGTTATTGATTTCATTTAGGATGATGGTATTATTTATTGCTTTATTTTGTGAGATGTATAATCCATCGTCAACATATCGTATCCAATGTCCGTTGGGGTCGTGTGTTTTTATGGTTTGTGTGGTTAATTCGTCACGTTTTTGGAGGTAAATTTCTGATATTATACTTGAAAGTGGTGATCCCATTGCTAAGCCATCTGTTTGTTTATATATCTTATTATTGAATATGTAATAGTTTTGGTTTAGTATGGTCTTTAGGCATTTTGTGATTTGGTTTGTGTATTTGGGGTAGGTTTTAAGGTCAGTTTTTTATTATTTGGATGGTTTCGTTAATTGGTATATTAGAGTATATGTTTGTGATATCAAATGATATGAATTTGGTGTTTTTTTTATTGTTTTTAGTATTTCCGTTAATTTAATTGAGTTATTTATGGTGTATTTATTTTCCAATTTAAGTTCGTGTTTTAGGTTTTTGACTATTATTTGTGATATTTTATAGGCAGGTGCATTTTTAAAATTTACTAAGGGTCTTATGGGATTGTTGCATCGAACAGTGTTGCATAACTACAAATATAAATATATATTTATATAATATTATATTATATATTATTATATATTTATTATAAATAAATCATATATGTATGTATATTAAATATGGTGATTCGTATTCTTATAATATTATAAATTAATAAAACAATTTCAAGTACAAGAATTGTTTTTAATTTATCTATTTTTCAAAGCCTTTCCCTAATTAATTTATTAGCATATTGTTTTTTTACAAAAAAATGTGTTTTAACACTTGTTTTTCCTGAAGATGGCAATACACTAATCAGCGAAAAGCTTCGAAAACTGTATACATTTAAAAACATTCTTGTACTTGAAATATTTGTTTTCATATATATATATATATATAATTAGGAAGTCCTTATATTCTCTTGAAAAATATGATTTTAAATATGGCACCATTAACAAAAAAACACATAAATTTAATTCTAATTTTATAATTACAAATAGTTTGCACATTTTTCAGAAATACTAACCAAAGGCTAGGAAATATGTAAATAGGTCAACATACTGAAGTAATTACCAGTTATTAGTTGCATCTATATTACTAATTCTAATTTCAATATAAGTAAATGAATACTCGGTCAGAAAAGTAAGTATTCTACAAATTTTGGATAAGTACAAATTCTGGATATAGCGTTTAACAAATTATTAATTTTAATTGCTTTAGAATACATGCGTAGTATGTATATAGCCTAATCATGTGTGATTGTTTGTTTTATGTTACAGACTCACTGAAACTAATCGTTGTGTTCGGCTTCATGTAACCTCCAAGCAATATCGTCTATTTATTCCTCAAGAGAAATGATTTTTACAGTAATAAAGTAAGGACCCACTACATCCCCTGGTAATAAAGTTTTTAAAGGTATCCTATTATCCTATTACTGGATACCGAAAACCATTTATTAGTGCTTAAGAAATCCCTTGCATAATTTAATCATAAATTCTTTTTCTTCTTATTTATATAAACTGTCTTAAAATGAACGTCAGATTTTTTATTGTCCTAAACCACTTTTTATTTTAAAATACCAAATTTTATATTCTAAGTATCTATAATTGTGATAGTTTATCTTTAAATAATATTTCATTCAAATGTGTTATTTAAAACACTTAGCTAAGTCCATAATGTTCAACGTGCACGTTTGTGTTGTACAACTTGTAGCTTTTAAATTTACTAGTTTTGTTATCACTTGGAAATATCACCTAATTAATGATAGTTTTCAGCAGACGCGTTTTGCACTAGGTCAGTGCATTGTTCAACGCTATGTATCACTGACAAGACTTACAGCATTGAACAATCCACTTATCTAGTGGTAAACTCGTTTGGTAAAAACATATCAGTAAATAGATTTTTGCCAAAAGTAGCCATAATTTTCGTTCATCTACTACCTGTAGATTTGATGTAGCATACACTTTTGAACATGAGGGTAAAACATATTAAACTATAAGGAATAACCTTTCTGATGTAGCAATTATAGAGATACACTTGTACCAGTTTTTCCTAAAATAAGTGTTTTATGTGTCAACACTTATAATACATAGTGTGTAATTGTGTATAGTTTGTAATACAACTCAATACGATGTTGACTTTAGGTGTTCAGGATCTACTTTGATATTATTGTTAATGTAAACAAGCAAACATTTGTGAGAAAATAGCGAATATTCATTTAAAATGAGAAGTAAACCGTTTAAAAATTTTATATTAAAGATCAATATTGTTAAGATTTTTATATTTAATGTTAATTATACTCGTCTAATATAATATAAACACGAGCTTATGGCTTTTTAAAAAACGTTTTACAAGAGATTATAATAATTTTCATTTCAGACTTTTTTTCCTAAAAATAATGAATAATTTGCTACTGACAGTTGGAAGTATAGGCAGTTGGCTCTTAATGAAATCAGTTCTAAGTATTTAATTAAACTTGAAGATTTTATTGTTCATGAAAGTTGGCAAAACTTTTACAGTTTGAACTTAACAAATTATCAAACTTGTAATTTAGGTAAATTATTACAAAATTAATTGATATATAGTTAGTGGTAGGTCTGGCTTAGTTCAATCGAAAACGTTTTCTTTTAGTTTCATAAATTTACTTGAATCGGTGTATCGATTAAATTAACACAAGATTGGTAAATCCATAGTTTGTTAATTCGAAACAATTAATATAAACACAAATTTCTTTAAAGTCAATTCTTACTTAGGTCAACAAGGAAAAATTTTATTTTAGTTATTTTTTATAACATAATCACAGTTAATGTATATAAAGTAACATAACCTATTGCGTTAAAACAGCTGTCTTGCCGCATAAAATATAACATAAAATCAGTTGTTTTTTGAAGTCATATGTAAACACCTATTTTAGACCAAATGGGACGAGATAATTATATTGCATACGACCCTTTTGTGAAAAGTTTTTCTACTATATAAAATTAAAATTAATTCAATTTAAATTTAATGAATTAATATTTGAAAAACTGTATTAACATACAAGTATCATTAGTGTAAACAAATGTATTTGAACTTGAGTGGTGGAATAAAAAATATTTAACTAACGGCAGAAAATTTATTATGATATATTTAGGGAGAGTGTGAACTAAAAGAGGAATGGAAAAACAAAAGAGTTAGTCTTATGGAAATGCTCTCTGTAGATGATTGCTTTGCAATCAAAATTGTCAGCAGGATTTAAATAGAAAGGTTTATGTGGTTAGGAGGGTTTTATTTATAATATGATTTCTATCTTTTATAAATTAAAAATGTTAATATAATAATATTTCGAACAATAATGCCGACCTTAAAATGTATTGAGCATATTGTAAATCTAAATTAATGTGTAAATACATGGGTCGTAGCTGAAATATTGATAAAGAATATTTAAATTTATTTCCATTTATTAAATAATTATTATAGTTTAGGTTCTAAAATTAATGGTTATGTTATTGCTAGTTAAAACCAAATTATTACCCAGCTGACATAAATGCAAATTACTTCTTTTTAAAGTTTTAATTTTAAAATTGTAATTTTTCAAATTTAAGGTGCTTCACTTTCTTTCAATTTAATTTGTACATTATTAGTAAGGACATGTTTCATTCTTTCTTCCGATCCTTAGGCCTTTTCTTAATTGTGTAACATATATTCTTTCCTTAACTGCCCCACATAAGTGATATATATATATATATATATATATATAGGCTCTAACTACTTTTCAAGTTTCTGTTTTACGTGTATCTTAATAATATCCGCAAGAGGTGAAACAATCACTTTTAGTGTTTTACTCGTCAAATTTATAAATGACAATTTATAAACCAATTTATAATTTATAAAAATCTGAGTCATAATATTTTCCAGCTCACAGATCTACTTTCCTCAGTGTCTCAAAAGCGTTGAGCCTGAGCAAAACATTTATAAATTCCATTTAATTGCTCTTATAAATTTGGCATGTAACCATTTAACTAAGTAGAAACATAAGAGGTTTTGCCGATTATCAAGAACAACAAATCCTCAAGCGGATTGAATCGTTGTGATTTATCATCACAATTTAATAAATAATTGCGAAACTTTAAAAAATTGTATTTCAATTAATTATTAAAATTAATCTAAACGTTTAATATTATATAATTTAATATTATTTTAGTTATCCTGTAGTCAGCTTTTGTGACTGAGTAGTAACAATTATTTTCTCCCAGTGGTCAATGAGTTTATGAGATTACGTTTACAAGTTAAGAAGACTCGAAAATTATTAAAATGACACATGCACAGACAATTGCAGTTTTAGGACATCATATAATCTAAAATGTTATTCTGTCAATAAATGGTACAAAATTGCAGATTTTAGGTTATCAGATTACCTATAAATATTGTTCTGTCAATAAATTGCCAAATAATTGTAGATTTTAGAGATATCAGATAACCTATAAATGTTATACCTTCAATAAATGGGCAAACGATTCTAGTTTTTAGGACCTCATATGTCCTATAAATGCTGAGATGTCAATAAATGGCCAAACAATTGCAGATTTGAGGTTATCATATTACCTCTAAATGTTGTTATGTCAATTAATTTGCCAAATAATTCCAGATTTTAGGGTATCAGATAACCTGTAAATTATTAATCACTTGAACAATAGTTTATGACTATCCAAACTTTAAATTTTGTAAATTTGTTAAAACTTACTGAGACAGAACGTTTTCGATCGCTATGTGCCGATCTTCAAGACCTGTGTGTCGGACTACAAAATTCAAGAACCTGTAAATGTTATTCCTTCAATAAATGGCCAAATAATTCTAATTTTTAGAATATCAGTTAACATATTAATGTCATTCTTTTTACAAATAGCTATAAAATTACAGATTTTAGGATATTAGATAACCTATAAATGTTATTTTGTCAATAAATGGTCAAATAATTCCAGTTTTTAAACATCATATAACCTATAAATTTTATTCTTTCAATAAATGGTAAAATATTATAGATTTTAGTTTATCAGATTACCTATAAATGTTATTCTGTCAATAAATGGCCAAACAATAATAGTTTTTAGGGCATTATGTAACCTATAAATGCTATTCTGTCAATAATGGCCGAACGATTTTGGATTTTAGGACATCATATAACCTAAAAATATTATTCTGTCAATAAATGACCAAATAATTCCAGATTTTAGTATATTAGACAACCTATAAATGTTGTTCTGTCAATAAATTGCCAAATAATTCCAGATTTTAGTATATCAGATAACCTACAAATGGTATTCCTTCAATAAATGGTTAAACAATTACAGTTTTTAGGACAAATGACAAAACAATTGAAGTTTTCAGAACATCAGATAACACCTATAAATGTTATTCTGTTAATAAATGGCCTAGGTATATATTATGTGCCACATAATTTACTTGAATAGACTTGTTTTATACTTTTGTACATAGGTTTAGTAACATAAACAGTTATAAAAATATGTCACAAAACATAAAGTAATTTATATTTGCTTTCGAAACCCCATTGGTAATGATTACTTATAAATTGTTAATTAAGAGTGTAAATGATAAGGTGCTAGTGTTAAAACATACATTGTATTTATGGTTTGTAACCTATTCATTTAGACTGAAAAATATTTGAATTAGTAAACACATATGAAATGTATTTTATAAATATAACTAACATATTTTGTGCCAAAATATTTTTGTAAGCCTTATATTTTAAAAAAATATTGTAAATTTATATTAATAGCCTCTGGCTATTGAGTCAATTTGCACAAAATGGCATCAAAGGGTAAGTATTGTCAAATATTAATTAATGTTTGCTGTTGTTGCAAAACAGCACCACTTTACGTTATTGAAACTTGTTTTATAAACTGTACTCCTAATTATATTGACAATTCTGGATTTTAATTCAGTATTCACTTCTACATAAAAAATATTTAATTTGTTCAACTATTTTAAAATTTATTGATTTTTAAATTAACAAATGTTAATACAACGATTTTATATTGGACTTGTTTCAATGTAAATTCAAACATAATCATATAATATAATAAATTAACTATTTTGTGAAAACTTTGTTCTACAATATTTTAAGAATCTGTGATAGATTCTTTTGTACGATGATTGTAGAAGTTAAAGGTTGTATAAGGACACTAATAACATAGAACTATATTAAATAAAATAATAGTATTCTAGAAATTGTTTAAAAGATTATGAAACCAGATTTTAAAAGAGTAATTAAAATTAAAATGACAATAACATTTCAGAAACGTCAATATCATAAAGTTTCCTCTTTGAAGTTAACAAAATTTTAAATTTTAATCTTTAGATATAATTTTCTTAAAAAGAGCAAAATGTAGAAATATTATTATTATTTATTTTATAACTAAAACTAAAGTGTTAAATAAAAACTTGTATCGTATGTAAAGTTAAACATTTAATTCCAAGCACTTTTATCCTTTCCCTAAAGCTGAGGTAACTGCTAAGTTATCTCGAAAGATACACAGATTCAAATTGTTTTCTCCCCATCTTTCTTCCCTAATCATGCACAAGATCTATTTATTTACTAGCCCTGATTATATCTCAAGGCTCTTGATTAAATGTATCGGGGTTCTTGAATACATGTGTTTCAAAATATGGCGATAAAATGTAACCAATTCGGCACAGTAATCATCAATAAAAACTTTTTTATATCTTTGGTAGTACACATGGCTTTCCCATAATGCTCAAATCCTATTCCGTGCGTGAAAATCTTCCTATTCTGTTACCATTCTTGAGTAAATTCCTCGTACCCTTGAAGACCAAACCTTTTACTTGTATTTCAAAATAGCAACCACTTTCTAAGTTCTGTATTCAACTTGGAACTTACTCACTATAGAAAATGTATGTATGTTTTTTAATGGCAAATTGGTTGAGGTGAAAATATGTAATGCCGTCATGATAAAAGGATTATTTGTGTTGTTGTTGAAAATTCTTTTCAATAATGTTTGAGATTGTTCTAGTAGATCCAAAACGTTTTGCAGACTTTAGTCTTTTGTCTTCATTGAGTAAGCTTTGGATGCGGTTTAGTTTTAAAAGGTTATTCTGACATTTTTAAAGTTTGTTGGTCAGTGCTTCTCTTCCCCATTTAATGACTGGTTTTATTTAGATATTGTTTGTTGTGTTATGGACGTACTGCACTGGAAATTTCAGCCATTTACTTGATTACCTTCATTATATTGTTGGTGGTTTTACTTACATAACCCATTTAGTTTTTTAACTCTGTTATCCAAAATATTCGGAACCATATAATGTTTTTAGTTTTTATTTCCATGACATAAGAATTTTGCCTCAGTAAGAAAAAGCCATATTGAGTACCAAATGTGGTTCATACTGATGTTCAGGATTTATGGAAAATGTAGAGAGAAAACTTTAGAAAGTGATCAAACACACCGAACTGAAGAAAGTTTGCAATGAAGATGGGTTATTTTTCAAGTGATAGATTACATCATGGGTAATGACAAAGTGATTTTAACCAAACGCGGAACATATCTAAGATTCTTTTATCACTAGATAAGGGAAGGTAGTCAAATAGGAGACACTTTTTTTTAAAATCTTATAAAATAATGTAAGAAAGAAATTTTTGAAAAAGGTTTATGTAGCTGCCTTACTCAGATACTGTATTTGATTGCATTATACAAATAATTTAAATTAAATACTAATTATAAGAGCTATAAGAAGTTAAATAAAAGTGGCAAAATATACGAGATATATTTCAAATAAGAGATAGCAAGTAAGAGATACCAACTTTTTACATTTAAAAATCGTTTCCAAATGAGAGGCAACAAATACAATTGTATATATTTATTAGATAATACCAGAATATGTATGTTACAACCATTAAATTTAGTACTTTGAATAAAACATACACTGTATATTCCTAAAATTAAACAAAATATCAACTTTTAAAGACATACAACTATTAAAACTTTTTAAAGGAGAAACATTAGCTTCACTTACTTCCTAATAAAAATTAAAATTATAGTTTATTATCTTGAAGGATTATAATTTACTATAGAGGCAAAATTTAATTTATTAATAAAAAGAAAAATATTTATTTCAAAATGAAAATTAAAAATTCAATTCCTAATGGTTTTAATAACTAAGCTAACTTATATTGCATTCTATTAAAAATATATCAAATGTCTTTGATGTAAACTTGAGTAACTTATAATAACTCTAGTTTATTTTTGTTAAGAAATCGGACAGGTAAAAGTGTCATCGTCTGCGCCACACTATTCTTGAGCCCATCGATGATATTTAATGCTCTGTCCCCACTTTTCTCTTTGTGTGTTTTCTGAAAAAAGTCCAGTACAAAACAAACACTCTGCGTTATTATCTCCATTTAAATTGATGTCAGAATCGCTGCTATCGTCTAGCTCAATTTCTCCTGAATCTTCACTAGAAGAGCTGCTACATTTTCGCCTTCTACTTTTTACAGATTTAGATTTTTCACTCACTTGATCTCTGAACAACTTCTTCTTTACAGTAGTTTTCATTTTCTTACTTCCTTCTAAGCTTTGTTTCAACTGCTGGTGGTAAGGACTGGATGTAATTAAAGATGCTTTTCCTGCTCTGGATTTTGTAGAGTTTTTAATATCTATGCAACCCTTCTGAGTAATTGAGGGTTGATTTTTGAATTGTATTTGTTTACTTTACTGATGGCTACTTCATGGTTTAGGATTGGTTGTGTTCGGCGGTTGTAAAACCGGGAGAGGTGAAATATCTGCTAGTCCAACAACTTTTTCGGCCCCAGCAATCGAAATGTCGTCACTATTAACTTCAGTGTGAATTGAAAAATCAACATCCGTAAATCTATTCCGATTACAAGGAAAAAGTTCACTTTTTCGAAAAGCATTAACAGCATTTGACATTGTAGTAGCTTTTTCATAAGCCAATCCGAACAAGTGAGCTACTTGGTAATGCGTTACAGTTCGTCCTAAATTATGACGAAGCCAATTTGAAATCTCTTGAGCATAATACGTTTTTAAAGGTTTCATGACCCTACATCTAAGTGCTGCATTTTAGCAGTTGAATGAGGGGGGACAAATTATTGAAACGTAGTTTGCCCTCGCTTTTTCAATTACTTCAATATTCCGCGTATGCGAATAATATCCGTCCAGTACCAATATTATAGGTTCATTTGCTGTTGGTTTACTGTATTTAACAAAGTGGTGAAACTACTTTGAGAAAATATCAGTCTGGACCCAACCAGAAATGTGACATGATGCTATTGAACCTGGAGGAGCTCCACCCATCAATTCCACTTTCATAATTTTACTTGGGATAATGACTAGTGGTAGAATATAATTACCGTTGGCATTCATGCATGTAATTGTTGTTATTAATGCCCCTCTTTCAGCAGACGTTAAATTAGCAACCTGCTTTTTACCTTTTAAAGATACAACTTTTAGAAATTTGTGCTGAACAACAGTTAACCCAGTTTCATCAACGTTGTAGACACGAAACGCATCGTAGCCAATTTTTTCAAGTTCATTTTCGTAAATATCGAAACATTTAGCAACAATTTCTAGGTTAAATGACTTGATTCTAGCAGCAGAAATGCCTTGCGGTGTACACAATGATAGATTTGGGTGTCTCTGTAAAAACAATTTGAACCATTGTTTGCCAGCACTGCTTGACAGAGAATTAAAAAGATGATGAATTCCATTTCTGATAGTCAATTCAAAAGCCATGCGTTTGACATCACTGACACGTAAGCCAAAACATCTGTCGTCCATTTGAAGGAAATATTTTTCAAGAGGAGCCTCCAGCTCAAGAGGAAGAACAGGCTTTGAAGAAGCTCTTCCGGAGTTTTGTCAGCTTTTTTCACATTTTTCTATAGTGCTTTTAGGTACACCAAACATTTTTGACGCTTTTCAAATAACCCATTTCGCCCGATCGTACTGCTTGAATTACATTACTCGTCTTCTGTGAGTCCCAGGTTTTGCGTTTTCCACCCCTCGGCATCTGCAAAAACCAAGGAGTGGAAATCAGTAAATTATATAGAAAAGAAAAGGTTATAATTATTTACTATTCTCCTTTCGTCTATTAAAATTGATTTTTATGATTAAGATAAAAGGATCCAAATAAGAGATACTATCTCTTATTGGGAACCCGAGGTGTCTCTTATTAGGAACCACTTAGCCCTAAAGTAAAATGGTTGACTTGAGAATAATTAAACTATTAACCGAAAGATTACATGTGCTCTGCTTTGATATAGATAATATATACATTAAGGCTTACCTTCTTTGTTTTCTTCGTAGTTAAACTCAAATAAGGAAAAAATTCAAAACATCAGGAAACAATAAAAATTATACACAATATTTACGACTTTCTTGGCGTCCACACTACGACTCCAAAGTAAGAGGAGAGGAAGAAGTTATCTCTATCTGTTTCCGCTAGATAGTAGCACACACAAGAGCAAATAATCTACACTCTCATTAGGTTACTGTCGCATATTTGGCTACTTTCCCTTCTAAACATCTGATAAAATACGATAAACATTTTAAAAAAATTACCCAATATAGAGAAATTATGTGTAATACTTATACTTAATAGAGATAGGACGATGGTAAGACTAAGCTGAAACTATGAGTCGTATCAAATTATAGTCTTAGAAATTAAAAGTAATTTTTTATGAAGAGAAAAAACGCACGGTATATAAATAAATAAATATATATTCATTAACGGATGGAAAATATGATGAATAGTTATTATCTAGAGTACATTCGTTCATTTTGCAGTGCATAAAATCCCAGTTTCGACGTTTCGCTAGAACTAGTTTTTTCCTTGGGGAGGCATACCTCTGTCTTTCAGGCCGAAATATATGCTATAAATGCCTGTCTGGGAGAGATAGCGAGAAGGGGAACACAAGGCACCCGGATTGCTATTTTCTCCGACAGTCAGGCAGCAATTAAGGCACTAAACGGACATGTGGTCACCTCGGTCATAGTCAGGGAGTGCCTAAATAACCTACAAGCCCTGGTAAGGCACAATCAAATCAAGATAGGTTGGGTGCCAGGGCATAGGGGAATACTTGGAAATGAAGCCGCAGATGCGCTGGCCAGAGAGGGGTCTTCGACTCCCCTGATTGGACCGGAGCCTGCGGTAGGTATTTCCAAATCCCTGGTCAAGATGGCAGTGCGAAGGTGGATGGCTGAAAGACACTGTGAGCACTGGATCAGGACTGAAGGGATGAGACACAGTAAGCTAACCCTTAGGAAACCTTCCTTGGGGCTGCAGAAGAGTCTCGTCTATCTGTCTAGGCAGGAATTGAGGATAGCCACAGGTCTACTCACGGGACACTGTGGACTAAGGAAACATTTGCATAAAATGGGTATCTACAAAGATGAACCAGTGTGCAGATTATGCGGGAGGAACTGGAGACTGCCACACACATTATTTACAGATGTGAAGCACTTGCCGAGAGGCGCTTCAACCTCTTTGGTGATGGAACAGCTCTGGTGGATGCTGAAGGTAAAACACTAGTCAGGAAACTCCTAAACCTGGTAAGAGGGAAGGGGCTATTTGACTAGATCAGGGAGGTAAGTACAATATACCTTAAGGTAGCAGTGCTTCGGGCAGTTTAAAAACCCGCTCCCAAATTTAAAAAAAAAAGTATTGCCACTACCGAAATGCCATCAACGTCAACGGCATTGCCACCACCAACATATTTAATAATTTCAAGAGTTGATGACGTCAAGATTTCTCCAGAGTATCCCTATCCCTATTAATAAAGCAAAAACTGCCTGCAATGGAGGTTTGTCTCGTTTGTTACAAAGTTGAAAAATGGGAGGGTGCTTGTTCCAACCTGTGCTTTGGAACAATCTCGTTGTCTTGTAAAATTGCCTCCAAAACATATGTTTTGTCTGCATCAGATGATTACCCGATAGGACATATTTTAGAATTCGAATTTACTTACTCAACGTATTTGGATTCATATCACAATGGGCTGCCATTTCTAACGGAACATAAATGTCCACCAGACAACAATCAATCAAACATATTAACTCTTAACTATTATTTATTAAAACGAAGTCTAATGTTTACTCATCATCAGAGAGCGCCCCTGCTTATATGGCTGAGGCATAATCCACCAAAAGCTCTGAATATTTTGCAAGAGTTGGTACAGCATAAATAGCCGAAGCTCAATATAACGTCCGGTTCCTTCCTATTTCTTCTCAGTTGACTTTCACTATAGAGATGCGTCTCCTATTGAATTCCCACGATGATAGAGATTCCATACTTATGACAAAACAAGATCTAACATTTACAAATGACTAACGGAATGTACAAAATGATATGCTAATCTAGAATGAAAAGGGTACTCAACTAGGGTCCAACTTAAATATCCCCAACAGCTTCTTCAATGAACTCGGCGGGAAAGTTTACCACAAATACGACGCTCACTGGCTGTGCTATAAGTTTGGTAAGACTGTCTTCCGACCAACAATCTTCAATGTACGGTTCTGACTACCAAGCACAGGTCTCTGCCGACAACCGACATCAATAGGAACACCTTGGTTGCTTACTGAACAGCCTTTTTCAAACACACTCAGCAACCCTAGTTTATTTTCGACAACCGTGTCCTCATACACATAGTGCATGTAGGGGATAGTAGACCGAGTTGCAGACACTACACTTTCCCCACACACACTTCTCAGTGGAGCTAACTGACTGGAGTTACTGCGTGCGACTTTACTGCGTAGACTGTATCGTGTCTGTTGATTGGAAAAAGCTCATGCGCCAACGTGGTTTCCGGTTTTGTGACGAGAGCTACGACCATTTGTAAAGCGTTAGCCCATAGATACCTTTATCATCCTCTGAACATCCCCCCGCAGTCAGCTTTATGCTAGATCACTTCCTATAATCAGTATCCTCATAGATCAGTAGCCATGGCTGCCTCCTGAACATTTTCCACCCCCGCAGTCAGCTATACCGTATATCACCTCCTACAACTATCGCCCTTATAGATACCTTTATCAGCCTCTGAACGTCCCCCCGCAGTCAGCGTTACCTTAGATCACCTTTTACAACCGTCGCCCTCTTAGATACCTTGGTCTGCCGTTGAACATTTTCCACCCCCACAGTCAGCCTTACACCAACTCACTTCCGATAACCGGTGTCGTCATAGATACGTTGGTCGAATGCTGAACGTCTTTTCTCCTTTTACAGGCACCCTGACTCCATTGAAGATACAAACCTGATCAAAAAATAAATGTCGTATAAAATATTTGTAATACGTCTGGAGTAAACCAACTGTTTTTATAATAGCTAAAACGGAACATAGCGATCCGACCCAAGATAAAAAAAATTAAGTAAACCATAAGCAATATCGGTAATCTCTGAAATATAAACGTAGAAAAGATATTTAAAACCCCGTTTGTACCTTGAGTGATAGCAGGTGCGCACCCACGGGGGGGGCTAAGAGGGCTGTAGCCCCCCTCAAGAAAAAAAGAAAAAAAGAAAAAAAATTTTATGAAGAAGATTTGGAAAACAACAACTTAAACGTGTTGATGACAGAAATGGAAGTTTGGCAAGCTTTTCTCGAACAACACAATGCACACCATGTCAATGCAATATATTTTTTAAATATTTGTGATAAAACAATCTTTCCATATCCTACTTAAGATTTTCATCACTATACCTGTATCCACCAGCACAGCAGAGCGCTCCTTTTCCACTCTTCGGAGAATCAAGACATACCTAAGAAACACGATGTCTGATAGTAGGCTAAATGGCTTAGCCAATCTTAATATCCACAGGGAAATTCCAGTTGACACAGACAGTGTATTATCCATACTGAAGAAGGCCAAAAAAAGACTCAATTTTGTTTTGTCAAAATAAAACCTAAAATCTTATTTTATCTGCTGGGTTATATCATTCATTTCTATAGTTCCTTACTCAAAACTTGCACTCAAAGAGCTAAAATAAACTTAAAGTAATGCCTTAAAATACCGGTTATTCTTATGAATTTTTAAAAAGTTTTCCGTTGGTTAGCCCAGGGTCTCCCGGGCAGCCCCCCCCATAATTATTTTCTGAGTGCGCCACTGAGTGATAGTATAATTAATTTACTATATATAACAGAATTATATATGTTAAGAGAATTAAGTTTAACTTTGAATTGAATTTAACTATACGCGTGTGTGATTTTATTTTTAAAATTTCACTTGGATATGTTACATAAACAACCAACTAATTAACACATTACCTATACAAAAAAAAAAGATTTTCCGAAATTTGACATCTGCATTCAAACATGTGTATTTGAGATAGTGCGTATCAAATAATAGGATTTCAGGTGTAGGAAACAAAAATTTCATTTTGTTTACGCGAAAGAAAGAATTTCATTCAAAAAAATGGTAGCTTCTGTCGACACCAACCAGGTGTTAGCTTGCGCGCATGCGCTATGGGGACAAGCCAACTATTTATAGTTTAAATCAATAATTTGATGCAGTCCCTAGTTCGAAGCTAGTCTGTTTACATTGCGCGAGATCTGCAAATCAAGTAAGTAACAATTTAAAAAGTTTAAATTGATCGATCGTGTTAGATATTTATGTAAGTTACATAATTAATTAAACAGGTAAAATTAAATTCATCTTGAGTCGTAAAATTATTTAATGATAATCAAAATTATAAATTTTAAGTAAATTTTGTGAATATTTTTATTTATTTTCCAAATTGTTTTTAAAATTTTTAATTAAATATTATTTCTTAAACAATGAAAATTTTAAAAAAATTAATATTTTTTTATGTTTAAAAAATTAATAATATTATCTTTTATTTTGCACATGGGCTGTAAAATGACAAGTTGTTTTTTTTTATAAATTGAGATAAATCACGTTTCGTTTAAATAAAATAAGATTAAAGCTTCCTGGTTAATTTTTCCACACACGTAATCACGTGGCATGTTGCACGTTTTCTAAAAAAACGTGAATAAAGTACTTTTGAAATAAAAAACCACGTGATTTTCTCACGTTTTTAAGGAAGCTGAGTCAAGCCTAAAACCTAATTAACAAAAGGATTGATTTTTTTTAATTTAATTTTTTTTAATATTTTAATATATTTAAGAAGGAAATGAATTTTAACTTTTAAAAATATATCGTTAAATATTTAATAGCCCTACTAAGCATTAAAAATAATTATCGCTTTAATTATATGAAAACGTAAAATTGTATGTTACTCTTTGAATCTATAAATAAAATAACATTGCATTGAAGTTTGCTATCGTTTTGGCTTTAACTTACAGCTGATTAAGTGTGCATCTTAGTTTGCGTATGGGAGTAGATGAGCGCGTGTTTGCGTGTAATTGCGCACGCAAACAACTTTTCTAATTAAATAAGATTACTGACGTTGAAGAAATTCAAAACTATTTGAAGGGATTAAAAACAATCTTTCATGAAATGAACTTTAAAAACATTTATAGATCATCATTTTCTAATCGAATTTCAAAACGTTCTACAATTTCTATCGTTGAGTAGTCTAACAGCAAAGAGAAAACTCTCTATTGTAAAATTTTGGGATTAAAATTTAAAATTATGTTTTACACGAATAATGGAAGTGTGCAAATGTACCAGAATAAATTATACAATTACCGTACTTTTAGAATCAAATAATTAAAAAGCTTAATATTTCTAAGAACGAAAAATATATCATTACTACTGTTTGTCTCCTTTAGATCTGGCTCCGTCGTTCATGATTTTAAAATACTATAAATACGTATTTAGCAAGTCTAGTGATCCTGGTTTTTCTCCTGACTACCCTTGGACGTTGCCATGGCAACGCTCCCGCCCTACCCCACAACTCCTTCCTCTTATTACTGCAACTGCAGCTGCAACTGCCACGCAACAAAAACTTGTAGGATTAGCTCCCGTCTGGCGTAGACATGTATACAAGCATGACGAAGAGATTTTTATACTTTTATCAACAAAAAATCACGCCTTTGTAAGGAAAACATCTTGATTTTTATAATCAGCTTAGCAATTAGATTACGCGCCGATACAATTTGTAAACGTCACTTCATATTACTCTCTTGTAACAGATTTCTATTAATTGTTTTTCTTAACAATAGAGTTCAGTTTACCTGAAAGTAAAAACTTTCACATATTACAGAAAATAAAGTAGGCCTAATCTGTGAACATTGGTGTATAACCAACACAGTCTACTTACAACTAAGCAAACACTATTTATTTTAGGTGGACAGTTCTGTCCAACATCGTAGTTTTGAAAGATCGTGAAACACAACCATTATTTTAATATTGTATTACCTACTATGTAATACATAGTTTGGTCTTGCCCCAGAAATTGACTTATACAGATAAACTCTAAATATTTCGTAGTAATCGCTACTGATATTTAGATAAAAACTACCGCCAAAATCTAGTTTTAAAATACAAGATATATTTCTTAATTTTTATTCAAAGCTTTTCGTTGTAAACAGTACTAACATCATCATTATGAAGCTGTGTTTGAATAAACTCAGTTGTTTTGATTACTATACAGGAAAACATACTGTATATATATATATATATATATATATATATATATATATATATATGTAAATATATATATATATATATATATATATATATATATATATATATATATATATATATATATATACTGCATATACACACTCTATCTACTTATCTTCCTACCTAGCCACTAACATTACACGCCCTAATGATCCAGCACCAGCATTACATGGCCCATCATTATAATTAATAATAAAATCATCAGAACCGCAGCAACCGTGTGACTGTTCACTCAGTCGTAGACAGTCTTTGTCCGGCTTCGTTGCATGAAAGCCTGGAACACCCAGTGACGTCACTCCTAACAGTTGAAAAAGCATTGAATGGTCCAGACAAACTGAAACAGCTTAGCAGTAAGGATCTATTAGGTTGCACACGAGATGCAACCCGGCCGTATTCGGTTAAGATCGCCTCCGTCCGAATTTGCTTTCCGCTCCGAGTTTCTAGTCAAATAAGTAAGCTCTATCTCTTTATTTTATTATTTTAATTCCTTTAATAATTTGGATTTCAACAGAATTTGTTGACATTCGCAGTTAAGAATGAATTGAGATTAGTTTGTTAATACATAAACCCATGACTTGAGATCCGGTATCTTCAATAAGTAAAAATAAAAAACGTCAATGTATTTCCTTCAATAGAATAAATCGCAAAGTATTAAGCAGTATCTTGAATTATAACAGCCCTTTAAGTAGTAATGATTAAGATTTCTTTGCCTTAAAACAACAAAATAACACTTTAGGGTCAGCGATCCCATAGGTTTTAGGTACCAGGCACCACTGCTACCTATCTATTTTCTAACAACCTGCCAACCTACTTACTCACCGATCTAGTTATCTTTGTATTTTACTGTCTTCTGCCTATCTGCTTACTTTTTCCCTGACTATTTACCTACATACCTATTCATCTATTTACCTATCTACTTACATACCTATCTGTCTCTCTATTAACCAACACGTATGTGACGGTAAATACTTAACACCCTGACTATTCATCTACCTACTTACATACCTATTTGTCTATCTATCAATCAACACCCCTGTGACGGTAAATACCTGGCACCCTGACTACCCATCTACCTACTTACATACCTATCTGTCTATCTATCAACCAACACGCCTGTGACGGTAAATACCTGGCACCCTGACTACCCATCTACCTACTTACATACCTATTTGTCTATCTATCAATCAACACGCCTGTGACGGTAAATACTTAACACCCTGACTATTCATCTACCTACTTACATACCTATTTGTCTATCTATCAATCAACACCCCTGTGACGGTAAATACCTGGCACCCTGACTACCCATCTACCTACTTACATACCTATCTGTCTATCTATCAACCAACACGCCTGTGACGGTAAATACCTGGCACCCTGACTACCCATCTACCTACTTACATACCTATTTGTCTATCTATCAATCAACACGCCTGTGACGGTAAATAGCTGGCACTCTGACTACTCATCTACCTATTTACATACCTATCTGCCTTTCTATCAAACAACACGCCTGTGACGGTAAATACCTGGCACCCTGACTACCCATCTACCTATTTACATACCTATCTGTCTATCTATCAATCAACACCCCTGTGACGGTAAATACCTGGCACTCTGACTACCCATCTACCTATTTACATACCTATCTGTCTTTCTATCAACCAACACGCCTGTGACGGTAAATACCTGGCACCCTGACTACCCATCTACCTATTTACATACCTATCTGTCTATCTATCAATCAACACCCCTCTGACGGTAAATACCTGGCACTCTGACTACCCATCTACCTATTTACATACCTATCTGTCTTTCTATCAACCAACACGCCTGTGACGGTAAATACCTGGCACCCTGACTACCCATCTACCTATTTACATACCTATCTGTCTATCTATGATTCAACACGCCTGTGCCGGTAAATAGCTGGCACTCTGACTACTCATCTACCTATTTACATACCTATCTGTCTATCTATCAACCAATACGCCTGTGACGGTAAATAGCTGGCACCCTGACTATCCATCTATCTACTTACATACCTATCTGTCTATCTATCAACCAACACGCCTGTGACGGTAAATAGCTAGCACTCTGACTACCCATCTACCTACTTACATACCTATTTGTCTATCTATCAACCAACACGCCTGTGACGGTAAATACCTGGCACCCTGACTACCCATCTACCTATTTACATACCTATCTGTCTATCTATCAATCAACACGCCTGTGACGGTAAATAGCTGGCACTCTGACTACTCATCTACCTATTTACATACCTATCTGTCTATCTATCAATCAACACGTCTGTGACGGTAAATACCTGACACCCTAACTATCCATCTACCTATTTACATACCTATCTGTCTATCTATCAATCAACACCCCTGTGACGGTAAATACCTGGCACCCTGACTATCCATCTATCTACTTACATACCTATCTGTCTATCTATCAACCAACACGCCTGTGACCGTAAATACCTGGCACCCTGACTACCCATCTACCTATTTACATACCTATCTGTCTATCTATCAACCAACACGCCTGTGACGGTAAATACCTGGCACCCTGACTACCCATCTACCTATTTACATACCTATCTGTCTATCTATCAATCAACACCCCTGTGACGGTAAATACCTGGCACCCTGACTATCCATCTATCTACTTACATACCTATCTGTCTATCTATCAACCAACACGCCTGTGACGGTAAATACCTGGCACCCTGACTACCCATCTACCTACTTACATACCTATCTGTCTATCTATCAACCAACACGCCTGTGACGGTAAATACCTGGCACCCTGACTACCCATCTACCTACTTACATACCTATTTGTCTATCTATCAATCAACACGCCTGTGACGGTAAATACTTAACACCCTGACTATTCATCTACCTACTTACATACCTATTTGTCTATCTATCAATCAACACCCCTGTGACGGTAAATACCTGGCACCCTGACTACCCATCTACCTACTTACATACCTATCTGTCTATCTATCAACCAACACGCCTGTGACGGTAAATACCTGGCACCCTGACTACCCATCTACCTACTTACATACCTATTTGTCTATCTATCAATCAACACGCCTGTGACGGTAAATAGCTGGCACTCTGACTACTCATCTACCTATTTACATACCTATCTGTCTTTCTATCAAACAACACGCCTGTGACGGTAAATACCTGGCACCCTGACTACCCATCTACCTATTTACATACCTATCTGTCTATCTATCAATCAACACCCCTGTGACGGTAAATACCTGGCACTCTGACTACCCATCTACCTATTTACATACCTATCTGTCTTTCTATCAACCAACACGCCTGTGACGGTAAATACCTGGCACCCTGACTACCCATCTACCTATTTACATACCTATCTGTCTATCTATCAATCAACACCCCTCTGACGGTAAATACCTGGCACTCTGACTACCCATCTACCTATTTACATACCTATCTGTCTTTCTATCAACCAACACGCCTGTGACGGTAAATACCTGGCACCCTGACTACCCATCTACCTATTTACATACCTATCTGTCTATCTATGATTCAACACGCCTGTGCCGGTAAATAGCTGGCACTCTGACTACTCATCTACCTATTTACATACCTATCTGTCTATCTATCAACCAATACGCCTGTGACGGTAAATAGCTGGCACCCTGACTATCCATCTATCTACTTACATACCTATCTGTCTATCTATCAACCAACACGCCTGTGACGGTAAATAGCTAGCACTCTGACTACCCATCTACCTACTTACATACCTATTTGTCTATCTATCAACCAACACGCCTGTGACGGTAAATACCTGGCACCCTGACTACCCATCTACCTATTTACATACCTATCTGTCTATCTATCAATCAACACGCCTGTGACGGTAAATAGCTGGCACCCTGACTATCCATCTACCTATTTACATACCTATCTGTCTATCTATCAATCAACACCCCTGTGACGGTAAATACCTGGCACCCTGACTATCCATCTATCTACTTACATACCTATCTGTCTATCTATCAACGAACACGCCTGTGACCGTAAATACCTGGCACCCTGACTACCCATCTACCTATTTACATACCTATCTGTCTATCTATCAACCAACACGCCTGTGACGGTAAATACCTGGCACCCTGACTACCCATCTACCTATTTACATACCTATCTGTCTATCTATCAATCAACACCCCTGTGACGGTAAATACCTGGCACCCTGACTATCCATCTATCTACTTACATACCTATCTGTCTATCTATCAACCAACACGCCTGTGACGGTAAATACCTGGCACCCTGACTACCCATCTACCTACTTACATACTTATTTGTCTATCTATCAACCAACACGCCTGTGACGGTAAATACCTAGCACCCTGACTACCCATCTACCTACTTACATACCTATTTGTCTATCTATCAATCAACACGCCTGTGACGGTAAATAGCGGGCACTCTGACTACTCATCTACCTATTTACATACCTATCTGTCTATCTATCAATCAACACGCCTGTGACGGTAAATAGCTGGCACTCTGACTACTCATCTACCTATTTACATACCTATTTGTCTATCTATCAACCAACACGCCTGTGACGGTAAATAGCTGGCACTCTGACTACCCATCTACCTACTTACATACCTATTTGTCTATCTATCAACCAACACGCCTGTGACGGTAAATACCTGGCACCCTGACTACCCATCTACCTACTTACATACCTATCTGTCTATCTATCAACCAACACGCCTGTGACGGTAAATAGCGGGCACACTGACTACTCATCTACCTATTTACATACCTATCTGTCTATCTATCAATCAACACGTCTGTGACGGTAAATACCTGACACCCTAACTATCCATCTACCTATTTACATACCTATCTGTCTATCTATCAATCAACACCCCTGTGACGGTAAATACCTGGCACCCTGACTATCCATCTATCTACTTACATACCTATCTGTCTATCTATCAACCAACACGCCTGTGACCGTAAATACCTGGCACCCTGACTACCCATCTACCTATTTACATACCTATCTGTCTATCTATCAACCAACACGCCTGTGACGGTAAATACCTGGCACCCTGACTACCCATCTACCTATTTACATACCTATCTGTCTATCTATCAATCAACACCCCTGTGACGGTAAATACCTGGCACCCTGACTATCCATCTATCTACTTACATACCTATCTGTCTATCTATCAACCAACACGCCTGTGACGGTAAATACCTGGCACCCTGACTACCCATCTACCTACTTACATACTTATTTGTCTATCTATCAACCAACACGCCTGTGACGGTAAATACCTAGCACCCTGACTACCCATCTACCTACTTACATACCTATTTGTCTATCTATCAATCAACACGCCTGTGACGGTAAATAGCGGGCACTCTGACTACTCATCTACCTATTTACATACCTATCTGTCTATCTATCAATCAACACGCCTGTGACGGTAAATAGCTGGCACTCTGACTACTCATCTACCTATTTACATACCTATTTGTCTATCTATCAACCAACACGCCTGTGACGGTAAATAGCTGGCACTCTGACTACCCATCTACCTACTTACATACCTATTTGTCTATCTATCAACCAACACGCCTGTGACGGTAAATACCTGGTACCCTGACTACCCATCTACCTACTTACATACCTATCTGTCTATCTATCAACCAACACGCCTGTGACGGTAAATAGCTGGCACTCTGACTACCCATCTACCTACTTACATACCTATTTGTCTATCTATCAACCAACACGCCTGTGACGGTAAATACCTGGCACCCTGACTACCCATCTACCTATTTACATACCTATCTGTCTATCTATCAATCAACACCCCTGTGACGGTAAATAGCTGGCACTCTGACTACTCATCTACCTATTTACATACCTATCTGTCTATCTATCAATCAACACGCCTGTGACGGTAAATACCTGACACCCTAACTATCCATCTACCTATTTACATACCTATCTGTCTATCTATCAATCAACACGCCTGTGACGGTAAATAGCTGGCACTCTGACTACTCATCTACCTATTTACATACCTATCTGTCTATCAATCAACCAACATGCCTGTGACGGTAAATACCTGGCACCCTGACTACCCATCTACCTACTTACATACCTATTTGTCTATCTATCAACCATCACGCCTGTGACGGTAAATACCTGGCACCCTGACTACCCATCTACCTACTTACATACCTATCTGTCTATCTATCAACCAACACGCCTGTGACCGTAAATACCTGGCACCCTGACTATCCATCTATCTACTTACATACCTATCTGTCTATCTATCAACCAACACGCCTGTGACGGTAAATAGCTAGCACTCTGACTACCCATCTACCTACTTACATACCTATTTGTCTATCTATCAACCAACACGCCTGTGACGGTAAATACCTGGCACCCTGACTACCCATCTACCTATTTACATACCTATCTGTCTATCTATCAACCAACACGCCTGTGACGGTAAATACCTGGCACCCTGACTACCCATCTACCTATTTACATACCTATCTGTCTATCTATCAATCAACACCCCTGTGACGGTAAATACCTGGCACCCTGACTATCCATCTATCTACTTACATACCTATCTGTCTATCTATCAACCAACACGCCTGTGACGGTAAATACCTGGCACCCTGACTACCCATCTACCTACTTACATACTTATTTGTCTATCTATCAACCAACACGCCTGTGACGGTAAATACCTAGCACCCTGACTACCCATCTACCTATTTACATACCTATTTGTCTATCTATCAACCAACACGCCTGTGACGGTAAATACCTGGCACCCTGACTACCCATCTACCTATTTACATACCTATCTGTCTATCTATCAATCAACACCCCTGTGACGGTAAATACCTGGCACCCTGACTATCCATCTATCTACTTACATACCTATCTGTCTATCTATCAACCAACACGCCTGTGACGGTAAATACCTGGCACCCTGACTACCCATCTACCTACTTACATACTTATTTGTCTATCTATCAACCAACACGCCTGTGACGGTAAATACCTAGCACCCTGACTACCCATCTACCTACTTACATACCTATTTGTCTATCTATCAATCAACACGCCTGTGACGGTAAATAGCGGGCACTCTGACTACTCATCTACCTATTTACATACCTATCTGTCTATCTATCAATCAACACGCCTGTGACGGTAAATAGCTGGCACTCTGACTACTCATCTACCTATTTACATACCTATTTGTCTATCTATCAACCAACACGCCTGTGACGGTAAATAGCTGGCACTCTGACTACCCATCTACCTACTTACATACCGATTTGTCTATCTATCAACCAACACGCCTGTGACGGTAAATACCTGGTACCCTGACTACCCATCTACCTACTTACATACCTATCTGTCTATCTATCAACCAACACGCCTGTGACGGTAAATAGCTGGCACTCTGACTACCCATCTACCTACTTACATACCTATTTGTCTATCTATCAACCAACACGCCTGTGACGGTAAATACCTGGCACCCTGACTACCCATCTACCTATTTACATACCTATCTGTCTATCTATCAATCAACACCCCTGTGACGGTAAATAGCTGGCACTCTGACTACTCATCTACCTATTTACATACCTATCTGTCTATCTATCAATCAACACGCCTGTGACGGTAAATACCTGACACCCTAACTATCCATCTACCTATTTACATACCTATCTGTCTATCTATCAATCAACACGCCTGTGACGGTAAATAGCTGGCACTCTGACTACTCATCTACCTATTTACATACCTATCTGTCTATCAATCAACCAACATGCCTGTGACGGTAAATACCTGGCACCCTGACTACCCATCTACCTACTTACATACCTATTTGTCTATCTATCAACCATCACGCCTGTGACGGTAAATACCTGGCACCCTGACTACCCATCTACCTACTTACATACCTATCTGTCTATCTATCAACCAACACGCCTGTGACCGTAAATACCTGGCACCCTGACTATCCATCTATCTACTTACATACCTATCTGTCTATCTATCAACCAACACGCCTGTGACGGTAAATAGCTAGCACTCTGACTACCCATCTACCTACTTACATACCTATTTGTCTATCTATCAACCAACACGCCTGTGACGGTAAATACCTGGCACCCTGACTACCCATCTACCTATTTACATACCTATCTGTCTATCTATCAACCAACACGCCTGTGACGGTAAATACCTGGCACCCTGACTACCCATCTACCTATTTACATACCTATCTGTCTATCTATCAATCAACACCCCTGTGACGGTAAATACCTGGCACCCTGACTATCCATCTATCTACTTACATACCTATCTGTCTATCTATCAACCAACACGCCTGTGACGGTAAATACCTGGCACCCTGACTACCCATCTACCTACTTACATACTTATTTGTCTATCTATCAACCAACACGCCTGTGACGGTAAATACCTAGCACCCTGACTACCCATCTACCTACTTACATACCTATTTGTCTATCTATCAATCAACACGCCTGTGACGGTAAATAGTGGGCACTCTGACTACTCATCTACCTATTTACATACCTATCTGTCTATCTATCAATCAACACGCCTGTGACGGTAAATAGCTGGCACTCTGACTACTCATCTACCTATTTACATACCTATTTGTCTATCTATCAACCAACACGCCTGTGACGGTAAATAGCTGGCACTCTGACTACCCATCTACCTACTTACATACCTATTTGTCTATCTATCAACCAACACGCCTGTGACGGTAAATACCTGGTACCCTGACTACCCATCTACCTACTTACATACCTATCTGTCTATCTATCAACCAACACGCCTGTGACGGTTAATAGCTGGCACTCTGACTACCCATCTACCTACTTACATACCTATTTGTCTATCTATCAACCAACACGCCTGTGACGGTAAATACCTGGCACCCTGACTACCCATCTACCTATTTACATACCTATCTGTCTATCTATCAATCAACACGCCTGTGACGGTATATAGCTGGCACTCTGACTACTCATCTACCTATTTACATACCTATCTGTCTATCAATCAACCAACATGCCTGTGACGGTAAATACCTGGCACCCTGACTACCCATCTACCTACTTACATACCTATTTGTCTATCTATCAACCATCACGCCTGTGACGGTAAATACCTGGCACCCTGACTACCCATCTACCTACTTACATACCTATCTGTCTATCTATCAACCAACACGCCTGTGACCGTAAATACCTGGCACCCTGACTACCCATCTACCTACTTATATGCCTATGTAAGTTTCTATGTATCTAACAAACCTTCTATCTATCGTTACATCTATCTACTTACCTCTTTATCCATAGTTTCGCCTATTTTCTAACTTTCCATCAACCTACTAGTTATCTATATATTTACCTACCTGCCTTAGGTTAAATAGAACAGAGGAGCTAATTGTTTTACTTCCACTCTTATTATATATACTGATTACTTTTTAGATTAAATAAAAGAGAAGAGTTGGTTATTCTTTCACCCTTATCAAAAATCTACAGCCTTTATTTTTATTTGTTCAGTTACTATGAAGAAAGGACTTCATGGTTTTTGTTTCACCCTCATTGGATATCTACAGTGCCTGATTATTTCGTAGGTTAAAAAGAGGAGAGAATCTAATTGTTTTATTTCCACCCTTATCAGATTTACAGTCCGTGATTATTTTTCAGTTTTAATCATTGGTTTATTTTCACCCTTATCAGAAATTTAAAATCCCCAAATATGTTAGAGGTTAAATAGAAGATAGGATCTCATTGTTTTACTTTCACCCTTATCAGATATGTACGGCGCTGATTGTTTTTTAGTTGAAATAGACGAGAAGAGTCATTGCTTTACTTTCACCCCTAACAAAAATCTACAATCCCTGTTTTATTTTCGAGTTTAGATAGAAGAAAAGACTCATTGCTTTACTTCGACCCTTGTCAGAAATCAACAGCCCTGATTATTTTTTAGTTTATATAGACGAGAAGAGTCATTGCTTTACTTTCGCCCTTGTCAGAAAACTACAATCCAAGATATTTTTACTTGACTGGCACTTAAACCTTAATTAGAAAAATCTCAATGAAATAATAACTTTTAAAACTATTTTTCCATATTAGGTTGTACAATAAATAATTTACAAGAAAATGTTGATACACTAGGCTATGCATTTTTAATATCTCACTTCAAGACACTATTCTTTTTCTATTTGCGTGTCATTTATTGATAATGATCACGCTTGTTGCTAAATTTGTGTATGTGTGATAAAAGAGAGAGTGAAAGAGAATGAGATATTGAGAAATAGATAAAGAGAGAATGTAGGTTCGTGTGATTTTTAATATAGAAAATAAGACTGTTAAAAAATGTGAAAATTTCAATATGTTTTTTTCTAACTAAAGTTGTTAACTTATTTATAGCAACTATTCATATTATCATTCTGAAATAATTTTCATTTTTTAATTAATTGTTTCTTTAACTGAAGCAAATTTAATAATGGATCAAATTAACTGCAAATAAATTTATTGCTATAAAATACATATTACACTTTTGCTATTACTTGCGACCAGACTTTTTGTTAACAAAAGTTGTTAAATTGTTATCATACACTTGGAGGCAACGTTTTCATCTTACGACTTCTTCAGCCTCGTATTTTTGCCGCAAAGAATGTTGCAGTTGTGCTTCCTCGGTACCATTATTTTGAAAGTTAGAAGTGATGTGATCGAAGAGTGTGTGTGATCTGTGCCGTGTTTGTTCATTTAAGATGTAATTTTTATGTGTTGCTATGTCTATATATTTCATACTGTTCTAGTGTGTTTAATTTATGGTCTTTATTGCATGTGTGGAGGATGCTCATATTATTTTCCATACTTTTGCATGAGTGTTTAGTGTCCATGAGGTGATTTGCGAAGGTGAATTCAATAGTAGTGCGCAGTGCGCATTTGTGTTCTTTATATCTCTCGGCGAAAGATTTGTAGCCTGTTTGTCCTATATAGAATGCATTGCAGTCGTTGCATTTTAGTTCGTATACTCCTGGGTTATTGTATGTGTTGGATTGTTGTTAATGCTGAGTCTGATGGCTGTTTGGCTTTTATTTGTTGTTTGTGTGTTGTTTTATTTGTGGGTTTGTTTATGTCAGGGTGATGAATGTGTTTGTGTTCGTGTTTTTTGTTGTTTGTGTTGTTGTTACTGTTCTTGTTGAGTATTTTTCTGTGTAGTTTGTCTATTAAATAATTGTCATATACATTTTTGTGGGCTAAATACTTTATTGTGTTTAGTTCCTCTGTGTAGTTAGTTGTGGACATAGGTATTTTATTTAGTCCCTGTAGTAAATATCTTGTAGCGGCAAAAATACGAAGCTGAAGAAGTTTCCTCCAAGTGTAAGTTAACATTTTAACAACTTTAGTTAACAAACAGTCTGGTCGTAAGTAATAGCAAAAGTGTAATAAGTAATTTACAACCAGCTCATCATGAACAGCAACAAGGTGTCGATATGCAATAAAATATTTTTACTTTCTATTTGTTATACTTTTTAATCTTCTACTGTATTTGTTACTACTGTAGTACGAAATGCAACCTACATTTACATCTAAACGCTACATCATTGATGAAGAAGAGAAAAGGCGTTTTCAGTACTTAGGAGCCTTGGGACTGGTGAGTTTCGACCAGTAAGTGCCTAAATTTCAAAATAAAAATATTTGAGCTTGGCAAAAATAAGCAATGTTTTTACTAAAAACAAAGTATAAATCAATTATCTATTTTAAATGTAATCTTACAGACTAAAAACACTTATAAATATGTTACACTTACATATAGTAACACTTACTTTTATAATTGTTGAGGACGGCCGTTTCGGGAGATGTGTTCCATTGTCAACTGTGGCAGTAACTGACCAATAAATGTTTAGGATTATTTCCATATCCTATTAATTAAAACTATTGGTAAAATGTATTAATTTTGGTTGTACTTCAGTTGTATACAAAAGTATTTTCCTCTGTAGAATGAAGTTATATTGAAAGTTTTAGCCAAATGTTAAAAGTGTTTGTTTATCTATGTAGAAGCTATTGACTCATAACATTTCTTAGCTAGATTTCTTTAACATTTCTTTTAGTTTGTTGTATGTAAATAAAGTATACCCTATATAGTGACAAAGTAATTAACGGTGTGGATCATTTAAACATCTTTAACTAAATGTTGAATATGTTGTCTGTATCTAATGTAGAAATAGTGACAAAGTAGGTTAAATATTTGTGTCACTTTGTCCTTTCTTAGCAAACTGTGTAACATGTTGTAACACAGTGTATGTTGAGATTAATGTCTAGGTTGATTGATTATGTGCCTCTCTATAATGTTTTCTAACTACAGTAACTGTTTAATATGCTGTATGTACTTACGTGGAGATTGGTGATGAAGTAGTTTGAAGCTAGGCATTTTCTTATTTACCGTTGAATATTAGTTATTATGTGCAATGGATTTTGATTGATTGGTTTGAATATTTTCAACCCTTTAATATATCCTCTGTTGTAAGTTCTAATGTGGAGATCAGAGATAAAGTAGAGTGCTTTTTAATATTTCCCACCTAAGTGTTGAATAAGTAGTAATACTTCTGTAAGGATGCACGTTTTTAATAATGGTAGCTTTTTAAAATATATATATATATATATATATATATATATATATATATATATATATATATATATTGATGTGTACACTCACAAAACTTTTTTTGTTGAATAAAAATGCAGTTGTTTCATGGGTCAAGTATCACATATTAGAAAAAAAAACAATTATTATTTTTAATAAATGATACTAGACTCATGGAACAACCACATTTTTATTCAACAAAAAAAATTTAATATACAACTCTGGATGTTTTAATTGATATTTTTTTCAGAATAACAGAACATTATTATACAACTGAAGTAGCCTCAGAATATGAGTAAATTCATCATGTAACTAGACAGTTTAAAACATTTTTATCTATTTCCTCATACACCTCTACTATCTTTAATACATATATAATCCGTTTTTGCTCATTTTTTAAAATCTTTTTGCTTTACTTATACTTTTTAAAAAGCTAAAATGTCCAGCACTTGCAGACACTCAACTTTTTTCTGAGAGTCATAAGCCGTGTTTCAAAAATTTTGAGTTCATATTGTAGGCTTTATAGATCATTCTTTTTTTCCATGACTGACTTGAGATTATTAAGTCAACTGCATATATAACCATTTTATTAGTGTGTATTTTGAAAGAACTTTAATTATCCTATATTTAGATAAATGTTCTTTCAACTAAAAACACTTGTACATATGTTACACTTGCCTATACTTACTTTATTGATTGTTGAGGACGGCCTCAACAGACGGCCTTTTTTTATGCAATGCCTGTTACTTCTATACTATCTTCAATACAACTACAATCCGGTTTTGCTTATTTTTTAAAATAAGTATCTTTTTGCTCTACTTACACCTTTTGGAAAGCTAAAGTGTCTGGTACTTGGGGACACTTGTAATAGCACTTGGCGTGCTACTACACTTGCCTATAGTAGCACTTACTTTTTTGGTTGTTGAAGACGGCCGTTTCGGGAGATGTATCCCATTGTCAACTCAGACCGTAGTTGACCTCATAGTTATTATAGTTTTTGGTTAATATAGTTAAAGTTATATAGTCAGTTATAGCTATATTACAGTCAGTTACGGTCTGAGTTGACAATGGGACACATCTTCCGAGACAGCTCTCCTCAAATCAAAAAAAGTAATTGCTACTATAAGCAAGTGTAACATATGTACAAGTGTTTTTAGATAAAAATTAGTAGCTCATGAGAAGATGGAACCATCTAAGTTATTTTATTGTTTCACACTCTTTTACAGATTGCAAGCCTAATTCTTACAAGGTGGTCTTTACATGGTATCTATCATGTCAACAAAAAGTCCAAGGAGATTGATCATTCGGACAGTTTACTAATGGGTAAGATAACAATTAAAATTTACCCAATATAGTAAGTTTCATTGATTTTTATTTAATTTTATGAAAACAAAATAGCAACTAGTTCTTACTACAAGAACAACTATACTGTTTCTCTTAGCGATATTTATGTTTCAATTTTCTATGTCTATCAGTTGACTCCCAATTTCCGTTCAGATTGTCCACGATTACTAGAATAAAATATGATTTAAAACAAATACATTATTAAGCCCACATACAAAAAAAATTGTATATTCATCTATTTGTCTTAGTTTAGCAAAGATTATAAATTTATATTAACAATAGAAACGTTATAGGTTCTTAAAATTGAGTTAAACCATGTACCATTAGGAAACTAATCAAAATCATGTTTCCTAATCATATAGGAATATAAGACTGATGTTGAAAATAAAGAATGAGATTACTGGATCTTATGTTTGTCACTAGTTTGCTAACACTATCAGATAAACTGATTGCTAAGGCCATATCCAAAATGAATAACTGCAAAATAATAAGTGAAATATTATCTTTAAACAATCTCCACCCCGTTAAATATTTTTTTATAGGGTGAAGACCCTTGAGTCTCCTAAAATGCCCATTCATTAGGACAAAAATGAATGTTGTGCAACGGCTCTGAATAGTGGTAGCATAGCTATTTTGAGAATTATAACAATTGAACCTCCTTACCACATAGGTCAATGGAAAGATCAGACAAATAAGCACCCTACTCCTCAAGGTTGGAAGTTTAGTTGATGGTCTTGTGACTCATTACTATTAAAAAACAAAGCGAAAAATTCCCAACATTATTTGAAAAAGAATAGGAAACAACATTGACTCCAGAAAAGCAAAATGGAAATGATTATAGAAATTTGTAACATTCAGTACATGAGCGGTAAATTGAAGGAAGTAATATATAAAATGAAAAAACTTAATCATACCTCATAAAAATGAAAAGATCCAGTCCAGAGGAAACCAAAAACTATGTACATTTAAGTACAGTAATTATTGCGTAACTAAATTAATACTTTCGAACTTCTTTGATGCTCATTTTGAAACAATCATATCATTTAAGAAGCTGACCCTCTTCCTTTAGAATGTAAGTTCAAAAGTATTCACTTAGTTACACAATAATAACTGGACTTATAGTTTAGTCAGTGAAATCAAGATGATTACAACAGGCCACTTTATGTACCTTTGTTTAGAAGTGTAACAAAACATGTAAGCGAGACAAAATGTAGTAATATGGATAAAAATAAAATCAAAATTATCCAATTGGGAAGTTATTAATGAGGTAATCATAACAACAAATTTAATTAATCACTTAAAGATTCACCGAACATAATAGGAATTCTTTCTTATAGAAGATATAAATAAGAAATGGCTATGAGGGATTGTAAATAGTTGATAAATCCATGCCAACATTATTTGCTATTATGAATGGTTACATTGTACATAATTATACCAGATTGTAACTCAGGTATATCATTGAATAGGACATCAAAGAGTGAGCTGGCAATGAAAGATGTGTAAGTATACCGAGCTAGTGACTGTATAATTAATCATTTTCTAGTTTAAAACTAATAATCCCGCACAAAACCCAAGAAAATGTCAACAAACAAATATAATTACTACAAGAAGAAAATATCAAAATGTTAAATAGCAAATGTTTAAATAAATAACTAGATATAAAAAAAACAAAGATACCTGTAGAAGTAACATACCTAGGCTGTCCAAAAATTAAAGACCATATTCATTTTAAGAAGCAGGAAAATTTTATTTTAACAAAAAAAGTACATGGAGTTGTAATTATATATAAAAACTATTTTTCAACGTAGTCCCCGTCAACATCTATGCACTTGCTTAGCCGGGGGATGAGCTTCTTAATGCCTTGGTCGTAGAAGTCTCTCGCCTGTGACCGCAACCATTTCTCCACCTCTTCCTGGACTTCTTCATCAGTTTCCAGCCAAATGTTGCTTCAGGTAAAGGAAAAGATGGAAATCGCTCGGTGCCAGATCAGGGCTGTAAGCAGGATGGCTAAGAACGTCCCATTTAAAGGAATCCAGGAGCGCGGTGGTGACCGCCGAAGGTGGGGCCGAGCATTGTCGTGCAACAAACAGACTCCCTTGCTCAATCTCCCTCGGCGCTTGTTTTGGATCGCTCTTCGAAGCTTTTTTAGGGTTTCACAATACCGAGCAGCGCTAATTGCGGTGCCATTAGGTAAAAATTCGACAAGAAGAACTAATTGACGGTCCCAAAAGACGGTTGCCATGATTTTTTTTTGCAGAGATTTTTTGGCGAAATTTTGACGCGAGGTGATGTGGAGTGACGCCATGTCATGGATTGCTGTTTGGACTCAGGTGTGGTGGTAAGTCCACGTTCCATTGCCAGTCACAATTGAGTCCAAAAACTCCTCCCCCTCCCTGTTGAAACGATCCAAAAACTTTTGGGCACTTTCCATGCGATTTTCTTTGTGAACTTCGGTCAACATTTTTGGCACCCAACGAGCACACATTTTTCGGTAACCTAATTTTTCCGTCAATATTGTTTGAATTGTTGATTTACTGACTTCAGGTACCATTTCAGCAAGATCTCGGATTGTCAGACGACGATTTTCTCGAAGTTTTTTTTTCAATTTTCAACAACAATGCTTCGTTGACGGATGATTTCCTCCCCCTCCCTTCTTCGTCATGGACGTTAGTTCTGCCACTTGAAAACTATGTACACCACTTCCTGACATTGCGTTCATTCATTACATTATCGTAAATGGCCTTCACAAGTCGATAAATATCGACAGGGTGCAATTTTTCCGCGTGAAGGAAACGGATGACGGAGCGAACTTCACAACTGGCGGGAATCGGTACTGGGACATCCATCACTAACGACTGTCAAGGACACACTAATAAATGTACAAATGCGCAGGTTGCCTCATTCTAGAGGGGAGAGGCTAAGCTACAAGGTAGTGCTGCCACCTAGCGGAATATTTCACCGGTGCGGCGGTAAAATTCAAACGGTTTTTAATTTTTGGACAACCCTAGTATAAGTATATATTAACAGTCATACAGACCTTTGGGAGAATCAGATAAAAAGAATCACTGGAAAGAAATACAGATTTTTTTTAAAATACAGTAGACTGTTATTATTCCTTAATTTACCTTAATAAAAAAAAAATTAAAAATAGTGACCTATTATTTCACATTTCTAAAGTAATTTTAGTCACACCACTTATATCAATCTCCCCCCAAAATTAATTGTTTATATTATTAAGAGAACCAATTAATATGAATAAATTAGTGTACATATTAATTAAATACTCTTGTGCATATAGGCCTACTACACTTGCCTATAGTAACACTTATTTTTATGATTGTTGAGGACCGCCGTATCAGGAGATATGTCCCATTGTCTACTCAGTTACAATCAGAGTTAACACATCTCCCAAAATGGCCATCCTCAAAAACAGTCATAAAAGTAAGTGCTACTATACGCAAGTGTAATATATGTACAAGAGTTTTTAGTTAAGAACTAAGTAGCTCGCGTGAAGATAGTATCAATTATGTACATATTAATGTTTATTAATATTACATGTATTATAAATATATTATTATTCCATATAATAATATTAAATTTCTATTCATCTGCTTATACATTGGATTACATTACATCTAAATCATATTCCCAATACAATACTTCTGTGTTGAATTCTTAAATTTTGTAGTCCATTACTTTCGGTGAATCTCATTAATCACTTAAACAATAGTTTATGACTATCCGAACTTTAAATTTTGTAAATTTGTTAAAACTTACTGAGACAGAACGTTTTCGATCGCTATGTGGCGATTTTCATCAGTGTCTTCTGCTTGCAGATGTCAGGTCAAGCGGTGACGGTTTTAAAGGTAGATTTTCGATAGTATCAAACAGTATGTGTGATTTGTATTGTGATTGTTCGTTTAATATGTTTGTACTTTGTGTTTTTCTGTGGCTGTAAATTTCATATTGTTCTTGTGTGTTGAGATGTGATCCTTTTTTGTTTGTTGAATAAATCCTACAAATCAACAAAAAAGGACCACATCTAAACACACAAGAACAATACAAAATTTACAGTAACACTTTATAATACTTTATTTTATTTTACTGTTTTATTTTTATTATAACTTATCTATAATACTGTGAAAATATTTTAAATGTGAGAATTATTCTAACTAAAAATTAATATTTAATTTCTTTGAGAATTAAAAATTAAAGCAAGTGTGATAAACTATCTAAGGTTTTATGATAATTGTTTTAAAATTTAAATATTTATATGTTGGCTACATTGTGTTTACAGTATTTTTGAATTGTATGAATGAGTAAATTGTAGAAAATTTGACATAAATAAGACAACAAAATATAAAAACTTCTAGGGCTAATAACATTAGATTCTAAAATACTTATAATCAATAAAAGCACTTACATTTCAACTTAATTGTTATTTTTATGACAATGTAACTGAATATGTTTTTATTCATAATAATAGAAAAAAAAGTGGAATCAGAATCAAGTACATCGAAATAGGTTTTATGGACAACTTGTATTAATAGTTTCATGATTCGGTTTTAAATCACAAATATAAAAGAAAATGGTAAAAAAAAGGATAACTTTTATAAGAATAACAGGTAAATATTTGTAAACTATATAAAAAAAAAGTATTAAATAACCTATGAAGACAAAAAAAATTAAATAAAAATTAAAAGAGTTAATCTTTGCTCAATCATTGAGTTTTGTTATGTTATCATAGGAAATCTCACCACTACTTCAAACAAAAAAGTTCTTTTGATTTTGTAAACTTTCAACCCCATTGTAGATAGCAATGCCTTTACTAGTTGCTATTTTCTTTACAGGAACAGAGAGGAGTCCTGGAAGGTTCTGTGTGATGCTACCACAAGGCAAATAAATTGTTTGTGCATCACACAGAACCATTCGTCTTCAAGCACAGTCATTTGGGCACAAGGTAAAATGGGTCAAGTATAGAGAGTTTACTAGTAAACCCTTCCAAGTTGAATACATTCCTGTAAGACCTTGACCAGTATGGGTAGCTAAAAGATGTAGGATAAAAATTTTACTAATAAATTTGTCAGTAAATTAACAGTTATTAATTATATCCAGCTAACTGAAATTAAACCCAAAATGTAGATTTCACCGAATAAAATGGATAATTGCAGCTTAGAGCAGCTGTAGTATGTTTTTTTTTTTTTTTTTAATTTTAAATAAGCAAACCCTCTTTACTTATTTTACTTTACTATAAACATTTTACTTAAACCCGTATGTACATTTTGATTACAAAGCAATCATCTTCAGAGAAAATATTGCAAGAATAACTCCTCTGGATATAATATCATAAGTGAATACCATTTTGGATTAAGAAGGGCTAAAGTTCTTAATGTCAATTAAATTAATAAAATTAAAATCATAGATATACAGTGTCAGAGATGACTAAAACAAAAAAAATTAATATTTATTCCCATAATTATGTCTAATTTAAAACAAAACATTAAATTACAATTTTTCGTATTAACTTGGCAAAAAAAACACTACTTACTGATTTATTCAGCAGACGCCTTTTACACCAGGTTAGCACATTATTTCTATGCTGTGAATTACTGACAAGACTGTTGCTAAGGTGTGTTGTGTTGGTGTGAGCAACGTCTTGTCAGTGATTCACAGCATTGAATAATGCGCTGACCTAGTGTGAAACGCGTCTGCTGAATAAATCAGTAAGTAGTGGGTTTTTTTGCCAAGTTAATATAAAAAAGTGTAATTTATACAAAAACCTCAAGAAGTACAATACAAAAACTGCAAGTTTTAAAATATTAAAATAATAAAAACTTTAATAAACTAAACTAAAACAAATAACTCTCACTCTGTAAATACTAGTAATTATTTTTTTTATTCAGATCCTTATTGTTTTCATGAATAAAACCGATTGATAAAATGATAGATCTTCAAATTGTCTAAAAAAACTTTAGGTTTTTGATTTATGGTTTTTAGGAAAAGTAATTATAACTGGAGGACAAAACGAAGATAAACTTTGTATGAAGATAGAAGTCCATAATTTTGATCAGTATTCACTCAATAACATTCCTCTAAGTCATTTTTTCTTCCCCACTACCTCGCCGTTTTTACATATTTCTTTTATCTTGACTTCTTTACACTTTCCTTTACTCTCTTCAAACTTCTATTGCCATCTCTTGGGAATAATTTTTCATATTTTCATCTCACTCAAAAAGTCTTGTTATTACCTTCATTTTATCTCAACATTATTACTCTTTATTTCTGAAGCATTTATTACAAGAAAACAGTATGCATTATTATCACAGTTGTTTTTTCTTGAGTTCTGTACAGTTCTTGTTTCAAATTATGCTACTGATACTTTACAAGAATGTATGGATCTGTTCTAAACATTCACCAGATTCTATAGCATGTAGATTCTCTTTTATGTATTACATGCTGTTGGTACTTACAATAAGGTGAAAAAAATAATAAATAAAAACAATTAAAGTGGTTTGTTATAATCATCTTAAATTCACTGTTTAAATTATAAGTAATTATTGCATAGCAGAGTAAAAAAATTTGAACTAACTTGCCGACTAGTTTTGAAACAATCGTTTCATTAATTGTTTCATTTCACGCTTTATCAATGATAGCTAAACGTTGTTTCAAAATTCGTCAGCAAGTAAGTTTAAAAGTTTTCACTGTCACGCTATAATTACTTATAGTAGAAATAATTGATTAAAATTCACAAACTAAACATTTGTATTTGTAAATTAATACTTTTTTACAAAAATTTTAATATTCCTTAATATTTTATGTCTTTGTACCAAATTATTTCAAAGAGGTGTTAGTAAATGAACTTAGTCTAAGAAATAAAACATAGATATATGTTGTGTTACATTAATCATCGAAGTAAAACAAATAAAGATATATTTCAAAAGCATTTTTGTTTAAAACTGTTTTTTAGGTTTGATAGAATTTCCTTTTAACATCAATAAAAAAATTATTATCGTTAATAATTCTAAGTTTGAAACAAATATTTTTATTACTGTGTTGTTCATGCTGAAATTTTTATTTAACAATATTTAATATTGAAGTTGCTTGATGTAATCATCTTGATTTCACTGATAAAACTAATTTTAAAAATACTTAACTAAGTGAATACGTAATTTCTTACTTGCTGACGCGTTTAAAAACATTCGTTGCTTTTACGAAGCTAACCCTCTACTGGACGGCTTAGGCTAGTTGTAAAGGCTCTAACGGGAATGGATTTATGACTGTAGAATGGGTGGGTTGTTTGAGTTGTGTGACATATAATAGAAAAGGCTGTTGGCTTCAAAGTGTGTGTGATCATTTAATGTCTTTTTTATCTGTTGCGTAGTGTTTGTATCATATTTTTTCTAAGGTTGTTAGATTTTAATTTGTTTTAATGTGTGTAGAACATTTAAATTAGTGTGTATGTCGGTGTATGTGTGTTGGGTGTTTTTTAGGTATTTTGCGTAGCTGGATTTAGGGTTTGTTTGTTTTTTTGGGCAATGTGTTCTTCGATGCGTGTATAGAATGACCTGCCGGTTTGGCCGATGTAATAGTTGGGACAATCGTTACAAGTTAATTTGTAAATACCTGAGAGTTTGTATTTGTCAGTTTCTTTTTGAAAAGGTTGTATCTGCTGTCTTAAAGTGTTTGTTGTTTTGTAGGATATTTGGTAATGGAGTTTTTTGAATGTGGAGGCTATTTTGTATGTGTTTTTGTTGTGGTAGGTATAGGTTGTGTCTCATAGACAACATACTCAGGAAAATTAAACATTAAACACACACGGCAATGCAGACAAACCACACAAAAAACAACAAATACATATCCCTCACCTACCACAACAAAAACACACACAAAATAACCTCCACATTGAAAAAACTCCATTACCAAATATCCTACAAAACAACAAACACTTTAAGACAGCAGATACAACCTTTTCAAAAAGAAACTGACAAATACAAACTCTCAGGTATTTACAAATTAACTTGTAACGATTGTCCCAACTATTACATCGGCCAAACCGGCAGGTCATTCTATAAACGCTTCGAAGAACACATTACCCAAAAAAACAAACAAACCCTAAATCCAGCTACGCAAATTACCTAAAAAGCTCCCAACACACATACACCGACATTCACACTAATGTAAATGTTCTGCACACATTAAAACAAAATAAAAAACTAACAACCTTAGAAAAATATGATACAAACACTATGCAGCAGATAAAGAAGACATATTAAATGAGCACATACACTTTGAAGCAAACAGCCTTTTCTATTAAATGACACACAACTTAAACAACCCACCCATTCTACAGTCATAAACCCATTCTCGTTAGAGCCTTTACAACTAGTTGAAGCCGTCCAGTAGAAGGTTAGCTTTGTAAAAGGAACGAATGTTTTGAAACCCGTCAGCAAGTAAGAAATTACGTATTCACTTAGTTAAGTATTTAAAAATTAAATTAAAATTGAATAAAACATTTAAACAACTACTAATATCATTAAATAATACATTTCTCACTTGGTCACTGACAAGAGTAATTGTTAGGTTTAGAGATAATTCGAGGTGTTGAGTAAATCTAAATCGGTATATATACGATGATTATATATTATGACTTTTTAAATCATAAAATACACTTCCATAACTAACCAAAATATGTTCAAAATAGTCTTTGATAATATAATAAAAAACAACAGGCAACACATTAGTATTATATATGTCAGACAATATAACATACTACACTAGAGGTCTTCAGAAATACACCACCTGCCTAATCAAACATTTGTGTTCATGAATCACAGCATTGGGAAACACACTGACAACGTGCAGGATATAAAAAATAAATGACTGAATTGAGGTTAAAAAAATGTTTAAGAAAAAAGGAGGAAATCTGGAGGTAATTTATAATTTTAATTTGAGTTACATTTATGAACGACTTTTCAATCAGTGAATTTCTTCATTTCTAATTATGAAATCAGTAAATTAATCTTTCAGAATTATTTTATTTGAAGTAATGTCAAAACTTGACACTATCACTTATTTCTCTCTTTAGTTTTGACTTGTTAGGGTTTTATTATATAATTTTAGACAATATTTGTAATGGTTCTATTTGTTATTTTTTTGACTAATAATTTAATAAGTTAATTCAAATTTAATATGGTTTTGTCTTGTTTTTTTCAGGTACAATAGTGCTGATGTGGATGTACTTTGGTGGCTTTCTTTTTTCTGTTTTTATTAACCTGATGCTTGTTTCAGGAGTGTATCAAGTAAGTAAATTTTCCAAATAAAAGTAAATGTTTTAGGTTGTACCTACAATCTAACCAACACACTACGAAAATACAACTACAAAATAGGTTACTCCATACTCCACACTCTCAATAAACAATTTAAACCCAACAACAAAATCGATGACATTTACTTCGCCACTGGAGTTTACAAACTAACTTGCAGTTGTGCCCCAGTTTTTACATATTCCAGACAGGAAGGTCCTTCTACACACGTTACCAAGAACATATAAAAGCACTAACAAACAATACCTACCAATCAAACTTCGCCGATTCTCTCAACTCCACAAAACATGACTACATAGACATAACATCTAACCTACAAATTCTTATAAACAACACAGAAATAACCAATGCTACATAACCGAACAATACGAAATATACAGACACTTCAAACTACACCCTACACACATACTCAATACACAATTACATTACAACTCACACACACTTTTTGACATTATAACTCCTAATACTAAAAAAAATACCCCCATACCACCATAATATCCCACCTTCACCCTAATAACCTAACCTACATAAACCTTGAGATCAGTTAAGGTCTGAGTTGACAATGGGACACATCTGCCGAAACAGCGAACCTCAACAAATATAAGTAAGTGCTACTATAGACAGGTTTGTAAATATATACAAGTGTTTAGTGAAAACTTGTAGCTCATGTGTAACGGAAAATAGCAGTAAACAATTTATTTAAAGGATTTTTCTGAGATAAAAGTAAGTTTTTATAAACAAAATGGCAATAGGGAGTAATAATCCTCTACATGATTATCTGTGTAAAGGTAGTACATTTGACCATCAAAGTGTTAAACGTCTTATAAAATGACTAACAGTCTAAATATTTGAGCAAGAGTTATGTTTTTTTGATTATTGACTAATAGTCTGTTGAGAAATTATTCATCATTGGTTATGAAAAACAAACTAGCAGATAAGATTGTATATATTGTAGTAAAAAACCTGTACTCATTTTAAAAGGGTTTTCAATATAACCTACATTTTCACAAATGACTTTTTTAATTTGCCACATAAAATTGTTTTAAAGTTTTAAATATAGTATTTACTTGTTTAACAGTTGAGTGTTCTGTTTTTGTAGTTCACTTTACCACTTTACTTTTTTATATTTACTGTTTGACTTTATTTATGACTGCGAATATTGTCTAAAGTTCTAAAGATTAATAACTGAGATGTGAGGTGTTTTCACACTAGTTCAATCATTTTTCAGTGCTTTTCCAGAAACTACTTACTTGCAGTAGAGTTATGTGTTAATATCTGTATGATGTAACTGTGCAATGTGCTGTCTATGATCATGTTTTATGTTGTATGAGTTGCTTTTTTGTATTATTCATTTTACAATATTATGGGTTGAAAGTGTGTTATCAACTCATTGAAATTTATGTGTTTGAAAATGTCTTTAAAATCTTTTTCAGACTGGTTGTTGTGGTATATGTCACTATATACCAACATTTTTCTTAATGATGATTTTTTCCCTTTTATTAATGAAACAAAAAGTAGGTTTGTGTAAAATTTCGTTATATGTTTAAGTTGTATTTTGCGTAGACCTATGTGTGGAAAGACCATAGTTTTTTTTTAAAAAAGATTTTGCTTGTAAGATTTGATATATATTCATTGAAATTGAATAATAAAGTACTGCTTATAAGTTTCTATGTAAATCCTGGGAGAATTAGTATATTTTTTAAACTCCTGAACAGTGTTTGATTAGTTTTGTAGTTGAGTTTTGTCGCTACAATACTGAATAATAAAATACTTAAATATAAACAATAAAATACAATGATACTTTTAAAAAATTAATTTGTAGTACTAGAGACATTGTACATAGAATTTAGAAACATAAACAGAAAAGAAATTGCTAGTTATAATATAACTAATGTCTTATTCCCATTTAATAAAAAAGATTCCTTAAAATATAAGTTTAACCACTGCAAATCCCTATCAGTTTTAAATTAAAAGTTTACAACGAACAAGTATTGAACTGTTAGATCAACCAATGATTTAAAATTTGTAGTTTTTGAGTGGTCCATCTTGAGAATTTTTATTAACATTTACTTACGGCTTATATTTGGCAAGAAACCACTACTTACTTGATCATTGCATTGTTCAATATTGCGATAGTTTTTTATCAGTTCTGAATAACAAGACATCACAGAATACTAACACCCCATAGGCTCACAATAACATAACATACGTGAGCTGTCCGTAACTCACAGGAATGAACAATGCACTGATCTAGTGCAAAACATGCCTGCTGAAAATTATCAGTAATTAGTGGTTTTTGCAAAGTATAAGCAAAAACTAAAATCATGTAAATGAAATCTTTATGATCATCAGTTTTCACATTTTACTTTCATAATACTTTTTTTCAGGAAAACATACTTTATTTTCTGGATAAGCAAAAGTTCCCAAAAATCTGCTTAGTAATTATTGTTGCATTGTCTGCAATATTAACAACCCATGCTTACATTACTGCTATTTTTGGAAAAATTAATTTATTGTATACTATTGTCATCTGTGCAGTCCATGGTAAGCATTTCAAAAATTTTGTTGTACTATCATATATTTGCTATGATTATTTAAATATGTTTAGCTTGGTACTTACGTATTATACAGAGGCCACTATTGTTGAGGGATTTTTCTTACTGAGCTCCATAAATGACTACATAAAACATGTCCTAAGGACATATGAACAACAATTTTTTTTACACAAAAGGTTATTTAAATTTAATTAATTGATTTATTTAATTAAAGTTGGGTACAAAATTCAGTTCGGAGTAGTAAGAAGTACTACATCCGCATATCAAAGGCGAGCCGTACTACTTTAAATGTACCTATAAAATCTCCAATTAGGATAGACTTGGTTGTAATTTTATACATTACTATATACCTATTTTAAAATATACCTGTAAAGTGTCCAGTTAAGATAGATTTGGTTGTAATTTTATACAATAGACCTCTACTTACATCAGAGTAATACTTTTTGCCTTGTAACCTCGTGTGGTCTCTATTCTAGCCTTATATGTGTACATCTTTTGGAAACGTACATCTTTTGATTAAATGTATAAAATTACAAACAAATCTATCCAGACTGGATACTTCATAAGTTTATTTCAAGATAGGTATATAAAATTAACATTCCGTGGCTATAACAGAAATAATAATTATCAATATGTCTTCAGGACATGTTTTTGATTTTTTTTTATGCATTGTTTGGAGGGTGAGCAGTGTGCATTTTTATCACATTTAAATAAAATATGTACAATAGTAGTATCCGTATAATATGTAGTACCTTTAGGTTTGTTAAGCTGTTTAGCTCCCATTTTTTTAGTCATGTTGAGTATCAAGTATTTTATAATAAAGTTTCAGAAATTAAAAGTATAAAAGTAATGTTTCAGTGTTTGACTTGCCTTATGTTATTTTCATTTAAATTATTTACCGACACTGATTTATGCCCTGACAGTTTTTTGGATAAACCCTTTTAATTGCTTACAGAATTATTTTTTCCCAGAATTGTTTCCAACATTACGTTATATATGATCTATGTATTATATAATGTAAATATGTGTATACATTTATATATGTGTGTATATATATATATATATATATATATATATATATATATATATATTTTACAAATGTTATATACAAATAACCTTTACCAACCAAAACTAACCTAAAAATATATATATATATATATATATATATATATATATATATATATATGTGTGTGTGTGTGTGTCTGAGTGTCTGTATCATCTTCCAAAATTATATATGATTTACATTGTCATACATTTAGCCATAGACACACACAAAATACTTAGCTTAATTTCTCCTCTGTATAATTTGTAAAAATCCAGAGGAGACTTGTGCTTGGATCCTTGCAAGTATCAGATATGACAAGATATACTTACTTTATTTGTTTTTTTTTCTATTTCTAGTATGCATCTTATCTTTTGTTGTACTGTACAAATATATAAATTACCCATTTAAGACATATGATAATATCGGTATATATATATATATATATATATATATATATATATATATATATATATATATATATATATATATCGCAGTATGTTTTCTTGTGTATTAATAAAGAACAAAAGTCTAAATACAAATACAAGAATTATAATTGAATTTACAATTCAAAGCTTTTCGTTGGCTAACAGTATCAACATCATCAGGAATATTAAACAATTGTATATATATATATATATATATATATATATATATATATATATATATATATATATATATATAATGACTAATAAGTCTGAATTCTTAAACTACAGTTATAACTTGTTTATAGTTTCAGACTCAAATCTGTACTTTATATATCCCAATTAGAGTTAAATAAGCACGGTTGACTTACGAGTCAGGTACAACTATTTATTTTCACAGGTAACGTTTCAATAACAGGTACGTTATCAACTTCAGGCCTATAATACATAAGTACACAATGAAACAATAACAACAATAATAACTAACCACAGCACAGTGAAATTACTATAATTATAAAACAACGCATATACCACTAACATGGGTAACATCAGAAAGAGAATTTCTTAAAGTGATTAAGATTCACCGAACGTAATGAACTACAAAATTCAAGAAATGGTTATGTCAATAATGTCTCTAAGAAAATTGTTTTTCTGATGTTACCCATTTTAGTGGTATATCTATTATTATATAATTATAGTAATTTCATTCTGCTATGGTTATTTGTGAAATGTGTTATTATTGTTGTTATTTTTAGTTCTGTACTTATGTATTGTAGGCCTGAAGACAATAACATACCTATTAATGAAACGGTTGCCTGTGTAAATAAATAGTTGTACCTGACTCACAAGTCAACCACTTTTATTTAACAATACTATCTGCAAGTGTAAACGTGAATAATATCCTAGTTATCGTATTTGTCACCCATACTTGGAATTCATAATTGGGTTGCATTTATTGCTCCACTCAATGAAAATGTTTGTCATGTTCATTACAAAAAAATATATAAATAATTATTACCATTTATTTTAGAAACTACACTTTTATCATTTGTAACAGGAATTTTAAATAATTTTGCTTTACTTAAAAATCTGGGATTCATAATGTAAAAACATTGGAATTCACAATGTTACAAACCCTGCCGTTTTTAAGGCTTTCTTGAGCAACTCACCCAATATGTCCTGTATGAACATAGATCAATATGCCCTCTGGGCACATGATTTTGATGTATAAATTAAATTCTTGATTTTGGTCGGTAATGACCTGCCCTTTTTCTTTGCCTTTATACATCTACTTTTTGCAACAATAAAGAAAACAAAACAACTCATAATCAAGAAAAAAGTGCTCTTAATTAAAATGATTATCTAAAATTGAAATGTACCAATTATTTCATTTTTCTGTTTTTGTTTCAGGTTGCTTTTTTTATTACTTATATTTCAAATTCAAGTAAACAGTTCTGACTCCACCTTTTATTCGAAGCACGTAAAACACTGATGGAAGCACTTCCCAAATATTTTATTAGAACCACTTAGTTTGTATTACTTTACAGTACTTTCTTAAAAGTAGTTTACATTACTCTCTTAATTTTACTTTCTTTGTAAATTTATTGTTGGTAAAGAACATTTTGTTTGTGATATTCCAAGTATTTTAAATAGCCAATAATGCGGTACAGGATTCCAGAAGTATCAAATAAAATTTCATGTATTAAAAATTGATACTTGCTCTCTGGACTAATAGAGTACACCATCTTCCTCATCATTTCTTTATTTTGTTTGACTGTTTTGTTGAAAATCAATAGTGTATTTGAAAATAATTATTTGAGTTCATCTAGATCATCAGGAAGGTAAAAAAATTTCTGAAAGGATAATAACTGTCAGGCACAGGAATTAAGATTAAGAAATCTACCTCTTAAGCCACTATGGAGTTGAAAAAAAAATCAGAAAAGTTTTGATTTTCAAATTAATTATCCTAACACTGCTGACGTAATAAAGGAATACAAGTATTTACTAATATAAAAAATAAGTAATTCTTGAATACAAATGAATGTCAGTCTAAGAAATGACTTTATCACCATTTACCGAAACATGTAGTAACACTTCCTAATTTTTTTAGAACCTGTAGAGCATAGTTGATAGTGTTTTATGATGAGAGCTGTGGTATACTGCCCAAGTGAAAGTTACAACTAATAAAACACATGATAAATTATAAAACATTGTAATGTAACAATATTTTCAATAAGAAGTACAAAAATATGTAAATTTTATGATTAATTTTTTTAATATCGACTATTTTAATCTTCATATAAATATTGACCACATGTTTAGTTTATCCGCTTTTATAAATTTCATACCAAGAAATTGAGTACGTAAAGAAACAATATCAAAATTATGCTACTATTTGTCAGTTTAACTTTAAGATCTATAATTAAGATCATATAAGATTTAATAGATAAAATATCTAAATATTTTTAATTAAATAATGTTTTTTTTTTAATTTAAAAAATTCTCCCTCAGTTTCTTGGTATTGCTGCTCTCTAACCTTCGAAATGAATTATTGGTTGTGATTAAAATGGTAATTTATTAATTATAATATAAAGCATATATTATAATTATGAATTATAAATATATTATATATTTAAGCCAAGCTTCTATTTTAAAACATAAAATTGAACTTAATAAAATAACGACTAATTAAAAAAATAACTTTAGTATATATGTGAAAAACTTACAGACATATTTTATTTTTTTTTATCACACTAAACAATCTATTTCTTTTTATTAACTTTAAATAAACTTAGGTCACACTAAGCATTCTATTTCATTTTTTTAAAGTTCAAACATTTTACTCGTATTATAATGTTTATCATATTGAATTCCTTATTACACTTTTGCTATTACTGTACTTGCGACCAGACTTTTTTGTTAACTAAAAATTGTTAAATTGTTAAATTACACTTGGAGGAAACGTTTTCGTCCACCTGGAGGCTGAAGAAGTCGCAAGACAAAAATGTTTCCTCCAAGTGTAAGTTGACAATTTAACATTTTTTATTTAACAAAAAAGTCTGGTCGCAAGTAATAGCAAAAGTGTAATAAGTAATATACAACCAGCTCGTCATGAACAGCAACAAGATTTCGTATATTAAATTCAATTATATTTTATAAAGTTCAAACATAAAAGCGTATCAGATCATCATGGACAACATCATCCACAGAACATAACATATGGTATATGATCTGATAATAGAAATTATAGACCACATTTTAAAGCCAGTTTTATTACTAAAGAATAAAATGATTCTATAGTCAATTTAAAACAAATATGTACAACTTTTTTTTATAATAGTAACTAAAAAGGACTTATTATTTATAAATATGTCTTAGCCTTGGGCATATTTGCCTTTTGTCGTACTTATTTTGATATTACAACCAGGTACAATATTTCAGGTGACACATCCCCTTAGTATCATAAAATCCTCTAAAAGCTCATAGAACCTTGAAATATAGTTTCCCCACCCACAATATATCCACAAAACCAAGATGCCAGTTGTAGCAACTTGGATCAACTGTGGTGTAATATTTTGTGCAACTGTGTTGCAAAATAAAATTTTTAAAATGTCATTTGTAATTTAAGTTTACTAAAAGATACTGTCAAAACAGCAGCCATCCTAAATATAACATACAAATTAGTTTTCCCATGAAAAAAGGTAGTATGTTTTTGTATTATTAACACATTTTTGTATTGATGCATTAACACACATAGTAATATGTAAATTCTGCCTGTAGTAGGATTTGCTTTTGTAATGGGGACAGCCTGTACAATAACTTACTTGAGTTTTTTTAAGGATAGGGTGGGGCTGTGGACCTATATTAAAAGGTTTTAAAAGTTTTTGAGTAATTATGCAGACAGGTGTGTGTGTGTTGTTTGTAATTTTAAATGTTTGTATATTGTTTAAATTTGTTTATTGTAAATTGTTTAAAATATTCTATCAGATGCTTTTACATTTTAGACCAGGTACAAGGTCAACAAATAATATACGTTCTTAAATTCATTGTTTTCCTGCGGCCATCTGTGGGAGGCCTTTCTGAGAAAACCTTACACATAAAAAATTATCTTAATATTAATTTTATATTTTGAACAAATTATTCTGTAATTCTTTCTGTAATTATTCTGAATAATTATGTTCTTAGGACATGTGAAAGGGACAATGACTGCGGATAAACTATAGTAATGCAAAAAAATAATAAACCCATAGCCACCATATCAATTTAATAAAGTCATTTCTATTTACTATATAAATAAATTTGGCTTGGATTTATTATTATTTGAAGCAATGAAATTGTTAGCTAGTGACAACAATCACTGTATGATAAAATTATTTTGTACTGGATTAATTTTAAGGATAGGTATATGGTAATATATTGCATTGGTAATCTTATTTGCAGTACTCTTCGAATCTGATTTGGCAATATCAGAGAATCCTGATAATTGGAAATCTCCATGAGCACAATCCTAATTTCGAGTTTGTATACAGATTTTTCTTTTACTAATGTACACTGTTCCTGTAAGGTTAATCATATTTAAAAAATGTTTAGCTTTATTTGCTATTTTTTTATGTTTTCAAAACTTTAATAAATTATGGATAGTATATATACGTAGGTCTATACTGTACAGTAGTTTCTTAGTTTCTGTTGTGTTTGGTTTTGTCTTGCGGCACCATTGTGTTATAAATGTCACTTAATTAGTCTTTCTGCAATGCATTTATAAATATTACTTTGTTAAAATTTAATGATATTTAGTCAATTTTCTTTTTATACCTTCCGAAAATAATAATTTTTCAAAGTTCCGTTCTTAAATTAAATTATGTACCATTATTACTGACCTAATATTAATAATTAAATTGTGAAAATAAACATTTTTTTAATTATAACTTTATTTTTCTATAAGTAAAATATAGTAATAGTAATATATAATTTAGAATTGTTTAATATTTTGCATGTATATGTTTAGTAAATTTATAAAAATAGAATAACTATGTAGAAATAGAGCTATCATATCATTATTACATTAATGAAGTATTATTACTATGTATGCTTAAAAAAATATATTTTTGAAATATTTTATTACAAAAATTGTTTGTGACTGCAACTACTATCCAAACTAAAATTGTAATTTTGTATATACAATAATTTATCTAATACATATTTGTTTCTGTTAAAACAAGTGAACAGTTATTGTTGATAAGTAATTTTTGTCCAAAATTGTTAACATTTAGACAAATAGGGTTTTATTAGACATTCAGATAACTATATCAGACATGTGAATAACTGATTACACATTTTGAAACACCTGAAAGTTAAAACCATACATTATTCTCAGATACTAGTGTTTTTCATTGGAATAGATGATATAATGCTATACTCACTGAATATAATGATTATTTTCTCCTTGACATGCAGTTGATAGATCCAGAGGAGTTTCCCACCATTTAATATTTAGACTTCTACATTCGCACACATTTGAGAATGATATCCTATGTACATTTTTCAACTCTAAACGTACAGTTTTGGCTTATATATAAGACGACTTTTTTTCCATAAATAAATCTTTAAAAATCGAACTCGTCTAAATGCTCAGCCAAGACTTTTATATATGCACTCCTTCATTCATCAGGGCATCAGAACTCAGTTTTTTGTAGCATGCTAAATCTATTCAAAACTTGCAGTTTTTTTGTTGTTCATCTAGAGGGAGGGTTTCTTTAAAATTACTACTTTTAGTATCACTAGGCAAAAAAACCACAACCTACTGATATTTTTTATCAGACCCGATTTGCACTAGATCAGTGCATTCTTTGATGCTGTGAGTCTTGTTGGTGACTCACAGATTGAACAATGCACTGATGTAGTGTGAAACACGACTGCTGAAAAATATCAGTAAGTAGTGTTTTTTTTTTTGTCAAGTGATACCAAAAGTAGACATCAATTCATTTTGTTTCATTAACATCTGACTTGTTATAGGCACTGTAAATATAGCAAACTCTAATATATATTTTAGTTCCTCGTTTTGCAAAACAAGGAAATTTACACTGTGATGTTCGTTGTAGCATGGTGTAAATTTTAAGTTAATTGTACTTCAAGAAACTGAAAGTTTCAATAAGTGAACAGCTCCAAAAAAATACAACATAAATGAAGCTAGTGAGGGAAGTTGCCAAATAAAGAAGACAGAGCTGAAAAAAACAATTCTTCAAGGAATCTTTTGTGGAGCCAGAAAAATTGATTTATACATGTGAAAAAAACAACAAAAAAATTAGTTACACCAAGAAAAACTACTTGAATACAAACTTGAAAAGTGTGAAATGGGATTGCCATTAGCTGGAGGAATTAAAACTTAAAACGTTGTGAAATAGCTATTGGATGTTTGATGTCAAATTTTAAAGCAAGTCTAGGTTGGTGTCATAAATGGCTAAATTAGTCCTCACCAGAAAACAAGTGTAGCATAATGACTTAAAATTATTTCAATGAGAAATTGTTAGGTTTTTCAAGAATAATTGTTTGGTAAAAACAGTATATGGCAGTAAAATCAGACCATTCTCTTGTTCATTTTATTACACCAAATAATGTAACAGTAAATAAAAATGAGGAAAATCAGTCATTGTAAAATCAAGAGGAAATTAAAGATCCTGAGTAATAGTTATACTGGGTGTACAAAACTTTTGTCATGCAGCATATAAAAAAAGATGTTACCTCAGATTACATCCATTCTTGAATAGTAGTAAAAAAAAGCAAGAAAACGGATGGGTGAAACTTTAGTTTTGGACCAGTAAAAAATTATGCAGAGTAAATTGTATCAGCTTTAAGAATAAAAGTTCGATGTTACTTACTCAAAATGAAAAGTCCATTGAAAGTTGACTTTTCAGATGTAACTAATGGAAGTAAAGTTAATTTTTGTAATCATCTTGAATTCATTAATTAAATAATAAGTAATTATTGCATAGCTGAGTGAATACTTTTGAATGTCACTCACGCTATAGTTAACTATAATGGAAGTAGTTGTAAGTAAAACATTTGACGATATTTTAAGAAAGAAGCACACAAATTAGCTATGAACATGACAAATTGTACATGACCTTGTTCTAACATCAACGGGGAAAATTAAACAAAAAATAATCTATAACAATTTTATAAGAGTGTATACTGGACATCTGGAGTTCTGTTATAGCACAGAACATTGTATACGTTAAAGAAATGTTTCACAACAATTAATATGGATAGACATGAGTAAGATATTTAATGCAAAGACCTGAATTGCAGATATGAACAAAGACTATTGTGATGATAGCGATTGCGATGATATTGGAGATGTTGCACAATAGAACTCTTTTATATCTCAATTTTATGTTTTTATATTTTTTTTTAAATTGCATGTAATAAGTAAGTTAATGTTAAGTTTTACATTAACTTATTTACTCTTTGTGTTCATCAAAGGAAGTCTTTTCATAGAAAGGTAAAGCTAAATTTATTACACATTGATTTATTTCAATAGTTTAGAAATTACCAAGAGATTTTTCTACTCAAATGTCATATGTTGTTTTTTTATAACTGGCCTTTGCAAAATATTATGTACATATGTATGGGGTCGTCTCTTATATGGGCTAATACAGTATATAATTAGCAATGTACAGGCACAATCAATAACAAAAATTATTATTCTACTCGTAAACTAATATAAAAACTTTCAGATGAATTCAAATGTTGCTCAAGCCATTAAATATTTTGCTCAATAAAAAGACTTACGGAATATTAAAAAAATTCCTGTAACTGTTACTAAGGATTACATTAAATATTTGCTGCATTTGCAAAAAACACATTTAACCCTTGTGCACACTTTCAATAACTGTGACACGAGTACATGGGCTGAATCTTTTTGATCCCAATTTCGTATTGCTTATTTTAGTTAAGTTTAACTTTTTTGTTTTTTTTTTAGATTGTGTCCACAATTTATCAGTTTAAAAATAACTGAGATTTACTTTGATAGAAAAACATAATTTAAAATTATGAATAATTCATTGGAAATGTATGAATTTCACTATATTTTTAGTAGTAAAAAAGGCACCAAAAATTTACATTTTTTAAATAAAACTCAAGTTTTTATCTTATGTGCTCATTAGATAAGGTAGTGAAACAACCAAAGCCAGTGATTACAAAATTGTTATCTGCGCCTACCTGGGGTGCCATGAGTTATTGTCAGAGGCACTTTAGGATGCCTCAAAATTGAACATTTAAATTTAAAATATTCAAAAATAAATCAGGACATAAATTGTCCATGCACCTGTGGCATATGGTAGTTTGACAGCTGCCTGTATGAGAGATTACAAGAGAGTGCAGCATGCAAGTCCTTTGTTCTTGTTCCTAAAGGAAAGCAGTTGTTTCATGTGTTTCAGTGTCGGATATCCAAGTGGAGTGGACAGTATTGCACTTGCGCAGTGTGTTGTATTGTACTAAAGTGGTAATGTTGTGAAATTTACCAATGAAATTTTGTTTAAGAGTGAATGTAAGTAGCGCTTCTCAAGAAGTCGACAAAACAAGACCAACCACTTCTGAGAAAAAAATTAGTTACTGCTGAAGGACCTCATAAAGCTAAATATGGAAAATATGATAGTAAGTGCTTAGATTAAGGCTTTGCATCATCTATATCAATAATGAGGAGGCTCAAATATGTTATTTACATGTAGGTTTTATCTGTTGAATCCATGCACCCTAGCAAGTTTAAATAGCACTTACCTAATAGTCCACCCAAACATGTTAGGAGAATGAAAAAGTTCTATTGCAAAAAAACTAACTGAAGCTAACAAACAAAGCCGTGCATTTTTAAAATCATCTATAGTAAAAAGTAATACATTTCTACGATCATATCAGGTGGCCTATCACATACTTAAATGCAAGAAGCCTCATGCAAAACAGAAGAGTTAATTTTACCTACAGTTGTCGACATGACTAAAATTATGGTTGTGGGGAAGCTGGAAGTCAGCTTCTCAAAACACGTCTGTCAAACCATGCAATCAGCAAGAAAATAAATGACAAAGATCTTGATATTGGCGATAAGATTTTAAATGGTAAGGCAATTGGAATTTAATTTGATGAGGCTTTTGATAATCATAAAGATTGTAATTTAACTTTGTACATTAGGTATGTAAATGATAAATATTTAGTCAAGGAATTCCTGTTTTATAAGGAAGAAAACAAAAAAAGTTTTTTTGTGATTATAGATAACTTCAAGGTTGTTAAAAAAGTTAACTAGAACAAATGTGTTTTTAATGATGTATTTAATGATGGAAGACAATCAATTACAGCCCACTAAGAACTACTACCACGAATCCGATAAAAAGCCCATATACTATTTGTACACATTTTATCATACAATAAGCACTGCCAGCAAGAAAACTTAGTAAAGAACTTAATGAAACTTTGAAATAAGCAGTAAACTTTATTAAAAACAGACCAATGAAATCAAGATCTTTTACTAAATTGTGCAATGATATTGATTGCAACAACAAAAGCACTTGGCTCTTTTGTTCTACAGCAATGCTAATTGATTACCCCTGGGCAATGCCTTTTTTTATTAAGATTCTATAAACTCAAAAGTAAAACGCATTTGTTTTTTAATATAAAAAACCAAGCTTTTTCTGGTTTATTTGTTGATGAAAATCTTTTGATTAAACTGGGCTTTTTGGTTGATATTTTCAAACAATTAAATATTTTTGACAACTCGTTACAAGGTTATACCCATATTTTTCAAATAAAATAGCTGGACTCAAAAGGAAACTTTCAGTTTGTGAAGAACATGACCAAAAAGAGATTAGTTAGAAGTTATGTTAGAAGTGTGTTATTGAAATCCCTGTCTAATTTGCAGGACCATTTTGAACACTATCTTACTGAAGATGAAATAACATCATTGTAATTGTAAGGGGCCTTTTAGAAAAAAAATTCAACAATGAAGAGTCGGCACACTTGAACGACATTTATATGGACTCATCTTTAAGGTCAAAATTTCAATCTCTATCTCTGTTTAAGTTTTGCTGTGAAATTTAAAACGATTACCCAATGTTGGACAAAAAGAATTGCATGTGATTATTCCATTTGGTGGTACTTATTTCTATGAGTGTGGATTTCTGCTGTTGCCATGTTAAAAACAAAGTACAGAGATTAAACTTATCATTGCAAAGGAAATAATGGTTTCTTTGTCAAAAATAATGTTAAGATATGATAAACTGATGTAGGATAAACAGGATTATACTCTTAACTGTTTAAAGACTACTGTTTATACTCTTTACTGTTTAAAGACTACTGTTTATACTCTTTAAATCAATGTGAACTGTTTTCATTTATATTAAGAATTATTTGTAAAAACATTTTATGTTATTTGTGATAGTACACAATGCCAGGTCAGGCCTAATCCATATGTCTATTGGTTATTATTACAGTATTAAAAAAATGTTCTAGAAAATATACAGGTATGTGTAACAGTAATAAAAATAAAAAACTGATTGGTAAAAACTGACTTAGGACTTTACTAAAAACAAAATAATGCCCAATTTTCTGTAGAAGTTCTACCAGAAAATATTTTTACCTCAAGAGAGCCCTGGTTTAAGGCCATTTGAGAACCTCTGGCTAAAATAGTTTCAGGCATAGGTTTATTAGACAAATTTATAGGCAAAATAGTTTAAATAGTTATACAGTTATGACCAAAATATGGTTTAAATTGTTAGGAGCGATGCACATTGCTTTTTTCAAATATTTTTATATTCCAAACAGAATATGTACAATATCTGATTATTACTAGTAATAGTATTAAATACACTTGTATAGGTAAAATTTTATAAGCTGGCACTTGGGGGCTGAGATAGGCGCTTGGAAAGAGGATGACGGCGAGGAGGTGTTCCCAGGTCATTTTCAAAAACATCAATCCTTGGACTTCCGCTGACTCATTATTTTGTTATCTATTAATGTATAATAAAAATAACAAAAAATGTAAATAGGGCTTTCATGGAAGCGTGCTAATAGGATTGTCTAAGGGTTGGGACTGGTTGGCCACGATTTATGGCCCTGATGGGGGATATCAACAATCCCTGATGTTTTCTAGACGATGAATACACAAATTTCTATCTAAGAGCCAAGTGGCAGTTTATAAAATTTGACCTATAATTGTGTTGTAAAATTTTATTATTCCAACAACATCCTGTCACTTAGCTCTTGACAAGTATTTTATAAATAAATGTTAAATAAAATTATGGGGGCAAATATTGAAGTAAATGAAGAACGGCCTTTCCTCACTAGCTTTATAAACATGATAAATGACTTTTAAAACATAGGTCTTACAAAATTTTACCTATAGAACTCTGGCCTTAACTTTTTAATATGGTAATTGTTTTTTTTTACATATTACACTTTGATATTACTTGTGACCAAACTTTTTGTCAACTAAAGGTTGTTAGATTGTTAACTTACACTTGGAGGAAACGTTTTTGTCTTACGACTTCTTCAGCCTCCTTGGAAATGTAAGTTAACAATTTAACAATCTTTGGTTAACAAAGTTAATTAAATTAATTATTGTAGTTTAAACTTTGGCCACTGGTACTTTGCTGTTAGAGTTACTTTCTTAATTTTCATCTCAGTTACAATATTGTTCAGCATCTGCATCATGTTTACTTTCATAAAAACAAGTAAACCTTTATAAAGTCTTGAATTTTTTACTTTATAAAGTTTAAACTTTAAATTTCTGGCAATCTCATAACAATAAATTCACAAATAAAACTTTGAAAACATATGGTTATATAAAAACTTTTAACATAAGGGGGTGTCAGGTGAAAAAACCCCCCATGATTAATATAAAGGATATGTCATGTGACAAAGAAATTTAAACTGGTTAATATTGAGTGTGTAGGCAGATAAACAATGGAAAGGTACCAGGGAGGCCATTCACTGGAAATAATTTTGTACATTCTATCAAAAATAAACTCCCAATAATACACTTCATCCCATCATGTGTTCTCAAGGTTAAATAATATAGTTAGGAACCATTGATTATCTTGTTATACAAGATTTTACAAAAGTTATTGTCAAAATTTCCTTGATTTTGAATAATTTTATACATACATTCATATCACACACCTGGTTGTAGTTACAATATAAAAATAACTTCTGTATATAAATATATACATGTATGAGTGTGTGTGTGTGTGTATGTGTGTGTTTGTGTGTGTGTGTGTGTGTGTGTGTGTGTGTGTGTGTGTGTGTGTGTGTGTGTGTGTGTGTGTGTGTGTGTGTGTGTGTGTGTGTGTGTGTGTGTGTGTGTGTGTGTGTGTGTGTGTGTGTGTGTGTGTGTGTGTGTGTGTGTGTGTGATATTCTGATATTCAACATTGTCCATTATTATTCTGTTGCACTGACTTTATAGAGTTATTATATGTTATTGTAAACAATTACTCCACCATTAAGAACAATTAATTTTGATCTGGGTGGTTTGAAGAGCTGTAATTGGTCGTATTCCTACCCGTGAATAAACCACCTACACCAGTATAAACTAGCCTGCTTAAAACGCCGTTAGACAAAGAAGAACACTACCAGGAGTTAAACACCATAAAATATATAGCACAAACTAAGGGATACAACACAACAATGATTGACAAATTATACAACCACCTAAAAAATAAACCTAATAACCCAAATACAAACACACAACATGACTACCTCATAAAATACTTATCAATACCATACAGATCATCCAAAACCCACAATATAACCAACACACTACGAAAATACAACTACAAAATAGCCTTCTCCACATACAACACTCAGTAAACAATTTAAACCCAACAACAAAATCGATGACGTTTACAACACCACTGGAGTTTACAAACTAACTTGCAGTTCGTGCCCCAGTTTTTACGTAAGCCAGACAGGGAGGTCTTTCTACACACATTACCAAGAACATATAAAAGCACTAACAAACAATAACTAGCAATCAAACTTCACCGATCATCTCAACTCCACAAAACATGACTACATAGACATAACATCTAACCTACAAATTCTTCATTAACAACACAGAAATAACCTACGCTACACAACCGAACAATACGAAATATACAGACACTTCAAATTACACCCTAAACACATACTCAATACACAATTACATTACAACTCACACACACTTTTTGACATCATAACTTCTAATAGTCACAAAATACACCCACACCACCATAATATCCCACCCCCACTCTAATACCCTAACCTACGTAAACCTTGAGATCAGTTACGGTCTGAGTTTACAATGGGACACATCACCCGAAACGGCCGTCCTCAACAAATATAAGTAAGTGCTACTATAGGCAAGTTTGTAAATATTCACAAATGTTTAGTGAAAACTAGTAGCTCACGTGAAGATGGAATCAACAAATTTTAATTTCAACAGTTATTATTATAAATAGAAATAATTGTCTATTTTTTCAATTTGTATTTGAAATTTTTCATTTGTTAGAAGGTAGATCATAAACATTGTAGTAGAAAGCATGATTAAACCATTTGATGCCATCCATTTGGCTTGAGCCATTGAGTAAATACTATTTTTGCCAGATATGCATGTCTTATTTAGATCCCTACCTAAAAGGTAAAAATTTATCAGGTTATGATAGTTTATACCAAAAATGTTAACTTGAAATCAAACCATAACTGCTTATAACCCATAAAATACTTTTTTCTAACAACAATATATATGCTTATTCTTAAAAATTTATGAACATGAAGAATATGAGTATAAAAGTATATTTTTTAAATTTAAATTTTGATAATAATTTCTCAAGAAGTGTTGCTAGAATGTACAAGGAAATGTAATGCTGAATGCTTGCAATTGTATTTTTCATCTAACACCTAGTTAAGAAGGAATTATACTTCCATAAGGTGCTTGCTAGCTTTAAAATGTGTATTATAATATTATTATAGGGCTAGTTGAAATATTATTAAGGCAGCAAAAACTATACGTAAAAATTTTGAATAATATATTTTATTAACAATAATTATATAAAGTATATATTTTTTATAAAGATGTCCTGTTAGTTTTGTTCATACATATAATTTTAAAAGCATTAAATTTTTAAAATGTAACTATAAATTATACTAATAATCATCTGCCAATGAATCATTTTTCATGAAGAATTTCAACAAAAGAAAATGATTGGCTCGAAATATTTCAAAATATTATAATTTTGGAATAATTTATTATATTAAGACTATAGTGTAAACTATGAGTTGTGTGTGTTTATTCTTTGTTATTTATCAAAATGTTTGTCAAATCATTAACAAATTATATTATGATGGGATCTTAAACCTTATGTATAATAGGCAGTGGACTGAATAATTTTGTTCTGGAATATCATAAAAATCATTGGTAAATTGGTTTTTTAGTAAAAAGGCTGTAAAATACATATCAATTAATAGGACACTATTACTGAGGTCTGGAATACCTAATAATAAGGGAGTTTGTTTCACAGTTAAACTAAACAATGATTACTGTAACAAAGAGTTTTTTTTCAATTGTTTGAAGAGCTTAATACAAATTATTTCCATGTGTTAATAAATGTTAAATTTACAAAACAAAACTTCAGAAATATATTATTTAAAACATTTAGTTTTCTCTGGGAAGTTATAAATTTTGTTTATTTAGAAATAAGTATTGAATAAAGTTTGATTTGAGAATCATAGATGTTATTATTATTATTATTATTATTATTATTATTATTATTATTATTATTATTACACCTATGCTTTACTGTAATTAAATAACAATACAAAATTATGTAAATCTACCTCTAAATATTGACCTATGACCTCTAGCATGTTAATTATAGTTTTGCAGGCTGTTTATTACTTAGATTAGTGGTTCCCAACCTTTTTTATTTCACATAACCCTAAAATCGTTTTTACATTGAAAAGTACCCCCTATTCCTCTACCTGGATGGGGGAATTACTATTGGTACTATTAATTTCATCAGATTTACTTATAACCATTCATAATTTGTAACTGATTTTATTTTTGAGCTTTAATCCCTATGAATTAACGCTGAAATTAATTTTTTTTTATCTAGTTCTATTATTGTTACATTTTTGAATACATTCTCGTTCGTTTTCTGAAATTTCCTTTTTTAATATGTAACCATCTAAAATGTGTTACAAATTTTTAAAGTAAGAATTGGTTTTAATTTTCACTTATGTTAGTAGGTACAAATTAAACACAAAAATAAAAACCATTAAGTTTATTTATAATAAGTCACAAAACAATATTTAATTTACTTGAATACATATTACTCAAACAAAATCTGAAAGTAAAAGAACGGTTTGAATTGCAAGTGAAAAAATACATTTCATGGACCCTTGTGAACACTACTTATTTCTTCTTAATGGGATACTTGAGCTTGGATGTTCCAGCTCAGTTTTTTAAAATCTGGGTCGAATGATGAAAGGTAGAGCCTTAAATCTGGGGCTGCATATGCCCAGGATAATTATTTCAATAACTACACTGTGAACAATAGAAAAGTTTTAACCAGAAGGAATATGCATATGTAATTTAAATATCCCTAAATAGTAAGCTGAACAATTACACTGTGAACATTCGTAATGTTTTCCAGAATGAGTATGTATGGATACTTCAATGTTTCCTGCATGATTAGTTTAATAATTACTCTGTAGACATTTGTAAGGTTTTTTTTAGAATGGTTACACATGTGCCCAGGATGATTAGTTCAGTAACTACACTGTAAAGTAATATGCATATGTAATTTAAGCATCCCTGAATAATAAGCTGAATAACTACACTGTGATACATTTATAAGTTTTTTCTCCACAATGGATATGTATGTGTACTTTAAGCTTCCTTAAATGATTAACTAAATGAGTACACTGAAAACATTTGTAAGTGTTTTTATCAGAATGAGAACCTACAAGTTCATTAAGATGTTTTTGAAATGAGCCTGAATAACTTCATGATGAACATGTGTATTTTTCCCTAGAATGAGACCTAAAGTATTTTTAATACAGTAGAGTCTCAAAATTCTGAGTCCCAAATTTTTGAGCTTTCATTAAATTCAAGCCTATTTCTTTTTGAGCTTATTTTACCTATTTGAATAGAAATAAGTTGAGCTTCCAAGAAATGTTTACAGGTATGCATGGGAAATGAGTCTGGCTTCTAAGAAATGTATACATTGTCTGCTCAGTATATTTTCTTCCTCGCCATTCTGTTGCTCATGCTCACTGCTCCTCAGTCTATAGCAAAATGTATCAATAATAAGATGACTGAAAAAGGTAATAAACAAAAGTTTATTTCCATGCAAAGTTGAAAGCAATTAAAAAATTAAAAGGGGGACCATAAAAATAACTTGCAGCTGAATTTGGTGTTGGTGAAGTGATTGGTAATAAAACAGGGTAAAAATTTAATTTTTTGCCACAATCTTTTGTGTTTAAAAGGTGGGTTTCTATTACAAACAATAAAATCAATAAGGAAATCAGAGTAAAACATTACAAATGAAGTGCTGTTTCTTTGGTTTTATTAATGTAGAGGTAAAGGAAATCTAATCACAGAACTGATGCTTCAGGAAAATTCATTACTTTTTAGAAATGAGTTTAAATTTAGAAATAATTTTTAAAGATGATGACTTCAGTGCTAGTGTAGGCTGGCTGGACTGGCAGAATAAGATGTATGGTACAAATAAATTTGTGCCAAGGAAGATTGTCTGCTAATTCTGAGAATGTTGTCAATTTTCTCAAAAAATTTCAAAAACTTATAACAAAAAAATCTTTTTTCCAGTCGACTTTACGATTGTGATGAATCAGGACTCAATTTCAAAATACTTCCATCAAAATCTCTTACCTCTTATGAAGAAAGTGTAACAAGAAAAGTAAGGAGGGGAAACCATCTTAGCTTCTTCTAATGCAAAAGGAAAATCATAAGCATAAGCTCATAGTTATAGGTAAATCAGCTAAGGCATGAGCATTTTAAAAAAATTCTATATCAGCACTGTCAGTTTCATATCAGTACAAAAGCACTGGTTGGATGGATAGAGAACTATTCAAAGAGTGGATTTTTAACTGTTTTAACCCCAGGCACTCCAGTTTGTAACGTCAGGTGGGGCAGACCCATTTATGTTTTTAGTATTTTCAGGAATAGAAATAAAGGCTAGATTTTTTTAATAATTGATATACTTATAAATTAGGTTCTATAAAATGTTTTTTAAGAAGTGTAATAAGTTCTAAGATATTTATTATTTATTTATTACAATCAAACCAACTTGTAGAAAATTATATATAAGAAAAAAGATGCATGCTTGAGATGGTAAAACAATAACTACAGATTTAAAAAATTATCATAAACTTTAGAAAACAACGTCACAAAACAATAGACTGGTTTCAAAAACATTTAGACTTTGTTGTTACAAATTACCCTATTTAGTGTTTGGGCAGTCTGGGCATATATACTATACATGGCCTAAACTATTGTTTAAGTGATTGATGAAAAAGTATGTTAAAAACAAAGTGAGTATGGTCATTTAAATTATTCTGTAGTGGTTAGTTTTTTCTACAGTTTAATACATATGTTAAGTACAGATTTAAATTCTAATTTAGGACATTTCTATTAACGCAAATGTTGAACTAAATCAACTAATCTTACTGGAACATGTTTCTTAGTATTTAGACTCACGTGAGCAGCAAACCACAGATTATCAAAGTTTTAAAGCTGTATATATATATATATATATATATATATATATATATATATATATATATAATGAACGTGCAAAATGAACGAATACTCTGGATAATTACTATTCATCATATTTATATGTACATCGTTTTTTCTGTCACGTTTTTTTTACTTAGGTTTAGCATTTCCGTCGTGGTCTGAACTGAAAAAAGAAAATTTACCCGAAACGTTAGTTTTTAATTATCGATGTCGTTTATATTGTAATCATCTTTTATTCACTGATTAAACTATAAGTATAATTAACATTAAAAAGATTAGAACAACCAACTTCAATAGTGATCATACGTCATTCTCTCTATATATATTTTATAGTAATTATAGTAGTAATTTGATATTTTTACCCTACGATAATGACTTTGAAAATCACTGTTCAATAAAATGAGTGCCTGGTTAATTTAATTAAAAATTATCTTTCTATTTATTACTAAGACAGTATTGACTATATCTGTTTGCACGCGCTCGTGTGTGCAAAATAAATATATACAATATTCCAGATGTATTAAACCTGATCTACTTTTACATATATATATATATATATATATATAATATTGCATATTTTGATTTTACATTTTGGGTTGGACATTGCTATGTTATTTTTTAAATCAAATTATTATTTCCAGTTACTGGTTATTAGTCTTTAACACCGGATTCAACTTGTTAAATCTAGAAATCATCAGGAAATTATCATTACCATATCCTGTTTCTAAAATAGTTACGTGATAGCCTGTGGATTGTTGGCTGTGCTTTGTGACTTAAATGTGAGTTATTTTTAAGCATATTAACTTACGTTTGAATAATTTATTATTTAGTCTTAAATATGATCTAAATCTCGATTTAATAAATTTATACTATTCGTACCTAACAATATTTTATTTTACTTTTCAGTACGCGGTGGTCCCTAAGTGTCCACCAGTGAAAGTATTGCATCTGCTGAATAGTCTCAGTTTTGTCCTTGCGATTTTGCTATCGTCCCGAAGGGCGTTACCATTTTATATGACTTTTCTTAGCTACAAAGGTAAGAAAAACTAAATACTATTTAGCCTAATCAACCGAAAAAAATAATTCCTTAAGACCCAGAATGAATTTTTCCAAAATAAGGTTAGGCACTATTGGTTTAGCAAGTACCAATTTCCTGAGTAGTAAATGTTAATTACAAGTTTGCCCAGTTAAACTTTTGAAATAAATACAAAATAGTTTTTAATGTATAACATTTATATATATATATTTGATCATCTGGTATTAACATATGAACTAAAACTTGGTGTTTTAGCATGGTAACACATGGTCACCATTAAATCTAATACAGTAAAAGAAAGAGCTATATGGTTATTTCTTATAGATTATAATCAGTGTTCATCTAAGGCTAAACATATATCTCTTGGGATAAAACTTTCATAAAATTCAGTATGTTGATATATAAACTGATTGTTAATGCTTATTTCACTTGGTTTAGAGGTAAAATAAAGTTGTTGGTATTTACTCAAGTTTAGGAACACATTTAGATACATGTGTAAAACCATTCCTAAACATGTCCTGAAGTAATATTGATTATTATTATTGACATGGAAGGTTAATTTTATATACCTAGATTGAAATATACCTATGATGTATCCAGTTGGGATAGATTTGGTTGTAATTTTATACAACATTACCTAATTAAACGCTGCTTCCCCAGAGTAATAATTTTTGCCATGTGACGTGACCTCTATTCTTACCTTACACGTATAGATTTGTTTGGTTACATGTATAAAATTACAACCAAATCTATCATAACTCGATACTTCTATTCTATTATTACTATTACTAAAACTCGGAGGGACCTTATCGGTGTAGAGCACTTAGCTGCAGCTTTTGTACTCTCTTCCCATCCCTACCACAGGACTAGCTTAGTGGATACCTACCTCTTTGCAGAAATCTCAAGTACCCACCTGATGCTAAATCTTCTGATATCCTCTAGTGTACATACCTACCAGCCAAACCACTTTCTCCTTGCAGCTCCCAAAGCAGGGCACTCACAGAGTACGTGGATTGGGCTTTCCTCTTGGTCCTCGTCGCATCTCTTGCACACAGGGGACCTAGATTACTTCATACTCGATACTTCATAGGTATATAAAATTAACCTTCCGTGGGAATAAAAAAAAAATATATCAATATAGCTTGAGTACACATTTAAGAATGGTTTTATAGACATCTAAATAGGTCCTTAAAGTGAATAATTATCAAGTTTTTTAAATAAATATAATTACCTTTCTACTGTTATGCTGGTCTAATAGGTATTATGATATTTATCATTAATATTATCAGTTTTGAAAAATAAGGCTAGATTACTTGGTAAAAATATGGTCTTGATGACGTTGGGGTTTTTGTAATTGTTTTAATGTGTAGAACACGAATATCAACTTTTTTCTGTGAAAAGTTACTTTTTTCCCATTTTAAATGTTAGTATGTAATGGCATATAGGCCTATGGCGTGAACTGGGTGCAGAGTATCTACAGCGCACTGCAGTACATCTAGATTTGGTTGTAATTTTATACACTACTATATATCTATATTAAAATGTACCTACAAAGTATCCAGTCAGTATAGATTTGGTTATAATTTTATGTAACTTTATTATCTACCTATATTTAAGTGTACCTACAAAGTATCCAGTCATGATAGATTTGGTTGTATGGCTAATTTTGGTAAATATTTAGACTTATTGCTGATGCAGAAAATTACAACCAAATCTATCCTGACTGGATACTTCGTAGGTATATTTTAATATAGGTAGATAGTAGTGTTGAATAAAGTTATAGGTTAAAATGCATAAGCACAGCCACCTACGATATTTTGGGAAATCATTTAACACCACCAAATAGGGCGATATCCACAAGAATTTTTTTTTTATTGACCTAGGTAAGTTACTTTTTTCAATTTAAAGTAGGGTAAAAAATTTGGCACGGAGGTAGAAGTTGTGAATGGGTGCAGAGTGATTTCATGACATCACAGCTGTAGTTTGTGTGTTTAGAAATCTAAACTTTATGTAACAAAAACATGTCTTGAAGCTATATTGATAACTATTATTTTTGTTACTACCAATGAAGGTGAATTGTATATGTCAATATTGAAATATAAGTATCCAGTCAGGATAGATGTGGTTCTAATTGTATAAATGTAACCATTTAGGTAATACAATGAAAATATTGAAAGAACCCCAATACATCAAAAATAACAAATAAAGACATCATTATAGTTTGTAACTTCTTGTGTGCTAGATTGTATTTTGTAACAAGACCTTCTGATGATGATGACATGGTCATCAAAAAGTACATAAGGGTTTAATCTTAAGTAACTTGTTTTATTTGTTATTTTTGTGGTATTGGGGTTCTTTCAATATTTTCATTGTAATATATTGTACCACTGTGCTCTTGATATTGTGCATTTAGGTAATGTAAAAAATTAAAACCAAATCTAACCTGACTGGACACTTTTTAGGTATATAGTAATGTATAAATTTAAAACCAAACTGGAGACTTTATAAGTATATTTAAATATGTATAAAAATTAAGCCAAAACGTTTCTCAAATATCTAAACACGTAAGGTTGTGTGATGTACCGCGGCAGATGCGCACAACCTTATGCTCAGCACTATAACACACGAAACATTTGTATCACTCCACTCCCATTCACAACTTATACCTCCGCACTGAATTTGTACCCTACTTTGAATTGAAAAAAAGTAACTTCCCTAGGTCAATAAAAAAAAAATTCTTGTGGATATCGTCCTATTTGGTGGTTGAACAATTTTCCAAAATATCGTAGGTGGCTGCGCTTATGCATTTTAACCAAATCTATCTTGACTTGATACTTCATAGGTATTTTTTAATGTAGGTATGTAGTAATGTTGTATACAATTATAACCAAAAGTTAAATATTTAGATTTTAAGTTTAGTATTATAATAAATTTACTTCGACGTAGTGCAGTGCACTGTAGCTACTGCGCGGCCGGTTCAGGCTATACATGCTATTACAGACTAACATTCAAAATGTGCAGAAAAACTAACTTTTTGTATTTTTGGGGGAAAAGGTCAATATTCGTGCTCTGCATATTAAAATGAGTAATTAAAAGAAAAATGTCTTAATATAAATAAGACTCGTTTACGTTATACAGGCCATTAGATACTAACATTTAAAATGTGGAAAAAAGTTGATATTCGTGTTCTACACATTAAAACAAGTAATTTTTAAAAAAATTTAAAAAACCAACATTATTAAGACCATATTTTTACCGATTATTTTACACAACACATACAACTTTATAAACTCAGGGTTTCTTAAAAACAATACGATCTTATAATTTTCTATATTAGAATATGCCTATAAATCTGATTTCAATATGTTACGCTATAAAAAAAAGTTTACTAGCGCAAGTTATCTTGTTGTTATCGCGTAATTTTTATGTTTATTATTGCATTGCCACATGCTAACTGTACTGACTCAAATAACTTTGAATCCTTAATGTTTTTATAAAATCACTATATTTTACAATATTACTATGTAGTTACAAAGTATTTGGTTGAATTAGTTTTTCTTATAATTTCACTAATAGTAATATTGATGTTTGCAAAGACTGCAATACTTTCATATAACATAATTTACTCTATAATCAGAGATGAAACAAACTCTGAAAGAAAGTTGTATAACTTTATTGCATATAATATCATGTAATAAAATATTTGTATAACATTATTTTATAATGTTATATAGCATGTAAAAATTTAAGTTAATGATAAATTTAGTAGTTTTGGCAACAGTAATAATGTTTAATTGTAAAAATTATAGGTTCGGTAAGCAAATTATATTACTTACACTTTTAAAAAGTTTAAAACTTGCCTATAGTAGCACTTACTTTGCTTGTTGAGGATGGCCGTTTTGGGAAATGTGCCCCTTTGTCAACTCAGACCGTAACTGATCTCAAGGTTTACATAGGTTAGGGTGGGGGTGGGATATTTTGGTGGTGTGGGTGTATTTGTGTGTATTAGGAGTTATGATGTCAAAAAGTGCGTGTGAGTTGTAATGTAATTGTGTATGTGTGTAGGGTGTAGTTTGAAGTGCCTATATATTTCGTATTGTTCGGTTGTGTAGCGTTGGTTATTTCTGTGTTGTTTATGAAGAATTTGTAGGTTAGATGTTATGTCTATGTAGTCATGTTTTGTGGAGTTGAGATGATCGGCAAAGTTTGATTGGTAGTTATTGTTTTTTAGTGCTTTTATATGTTCTTGGTAACGTCTGTAGAATGACCTCCCTGTCTGGACTATGTAAAAACTGGGGCATGAAAATATCCCATCCCCACCCTAACCTACGTAAACCTTGAGATCAGTTACTGTCTGAGTTGACACAGGGACACATCTCCCAAAACGGCCGTCCTCAACACGCAAAGTAAGTGCTACTATAGGCAAGTTTTAAACTTTTTAAAAGTGTAAGTGATTACTAGTAGCTCACGCGAAGATGGAATCAACAAATGCAAATTATATTGTAATTGTGGAATTTAGTATAAAAGAATGACATTAATAAAACATGGAGAAAAGTTTTTATTGTGTAAAAGAAGGATATTTTTGTCACAAAGGATCATAAATAAAATATCAATTTTACTACATTATAAATGCAGGTACAAAATTTTCATTACTTCTCACCAATTTCAGATGCCATTTTGTTGTTCTCAGTGCTTCTGAGGTCAATGATGTGAACAAAGATTTGTAGATTGAATAAAGTCTTGCTGTTAATATAATCACTCAAAAGTTCCCTAGTTTGTTGCCTAGTTCTGGCTTTTTAAATAATTATTGAAGAGTTTTCTTAGAAAATAGAAATTGTTATAAAAACAATTTTCTATTCAGTAATACATGCATCTACTTGATAACCGCCTTGGTAAAAAAAGTTATAAAACTAGGTTTTTATATAGAGGTTTTGTGTATGTTTAATACGAATATTTTTCAATTTTCCATGAATATTTTGTGAATACCAAAATATATTTTTTACAAATTTATTTCAAAATGTATGAAAACAGAATGAATACAGTAAAATCTATATAATTTGGCCTTTCACCTATCCAGCTCTTCCAGTAATATGGTTTATTTGTCAAGGTCAGATGTACACAAGCTTGTATATTTTTCACTGCATGCTAATGTCAGTGACTGAGTGGCCTACACGTCACATGGTTCTAGTTGTGTAGCTCGTACCGATTTCAAGCTGTATGTTGTTGTACTAATGTACAATGACTGTTACTGAAGTGCAAGTGACCAATGTCGTTAAAGATAATGTAACCTTTTATGGTAAAATACAGACCAGTACATTTAATCTTGTTTTATCATTTTAAGTTCAGGTCAGGATTATTTACCAGTTTTCTTTATTTTTGGGCAATACACATAAATATTGAACAATGTAAATTGTGATTTTAATGGGCTGCCCAGTATTTCGGCAGTATCCCAGCCCAATATTTGCAGGATTATTGAGAGTTTACTGTCTTTAAAGTATTTCATGATTGTTGAATCATGTCAACTGTCAAATCATATCACATTGATTTGCAGATTATGTTAGTACAAGTAGAAATAATCCTCACTTATCTCCACACACTTGATAATTTGTCATTTTCAATAATTCTGCATAATCAAAGTCCTGGAGATGCTGGATTAATAGACAGCTATTGTATTTCTTTTATTGTTAATTACATTAAGGTTTTGATTCTAGACACAAAATAGTGTAAGGTTTCACTAGTAGGTTTACAGAAATATGTGTTTTTTTAGACTAAGAAAAATTAATTTGAATTGCAGTTTCAAAATTTTTAAAACATGCTTGTCTATTTTCATATGTAGTCTTTAAAATCAACATACTACTTGTTCTTTGTTCATTAATGATAAATACTAGATATTCAGAAAATTCTATTATCTTTCCATGCATTGGAACTACAAACTACTAAATTATTTGCTGTATGATCATACGTATAATCTTTTTTGCATTGTAAGTAGGTTACTACTTTGCCAAAGAGAAAGTTTTGCATACCTGTTCTCTGAAAATAAAAGGTTCTCTGATGGTTATTTATCATAGCCAGAGATGTACCTGGGTACATCATGCAGATGATGTACCTCTAGCCTCCCTTCATAATTAATAGCCCACTACTTCGGCAAGGCCGAATGATTTGAGAATTAATATTTTGTAGTCACTTTTTTAGTTGTATTCCCCAAACCATTTTAATTATTTATTTTTTTTTTTACCCGTTGCTAATTCTAGTTTTATTAAGTTGAATCTCAGTGTCATATCTTTATGTGTTTAACATTAAGTTTTTGAAATAATTTAACTATGCATTATTAACTTCTATTAATATTTAAAAAGTAATAGATACATCTTCTTTAGGCATCTATAATGATCCTTGGATCCTTTTCTTCAGTCTTATCCTAGAAATCCTACCAGTTGCTTCCCAAAAATTGTTTATAGAGAAAAAAAGAGGTGTATATTACTAGTTTTGTGGTGAGTAAACATTATTAACTTACATAATAAAATTATTTTATATCTTTGTTCTACATCTTTAAGATTATTTCATTTTTCTTACTGCCACTAATTTCAGTTTCTAATTTTAATTGATTAGTATGATTACTTGTAATGGTTTGAAGAATATTGTTTAGTTATATTTAATGTATAATCATGTATCAGATGGTATAACCACTAGGATGGACCAAAAAAAATGTTTTTTTTTAATAATTGAATTCTAGTCATAAAAGTAATGCAATGCCCCCTAATAACTGGGGAAATAATTAAATCTTTAATTCAATTTTCAAATAGCACCATAAGCTTGAAAAAATTCAAAATATATGTTTTTAATGCAGTGGGTAGTTATAATTTCAATTTGTATGTCTGAACATTTTAAAAACACTTCGAACATATTTTTTTTCCTTTATTGAGCCTAAAAATAGAACTATTTTTATAAAATCATATTTTTTTTTCTTACGTGGCGAAGTTACAAAAAAATTATTTAGCTCTTTGCCTATTCCAAATAATATACAAATTGTTGAAATAACCCAGAACTCGCCACACAATATGAGTTCTAAAAGACACAGAGTTACAAGCTGTTTTTCAATAACTCAAATAGATTTTTGTCTAATTATGGCAAGTGAAGTCAAGTCTTTTGAACATGTTTTCTGTTGCTTTTTTTTAAATAGTATATTTCCCAAATTATGAATGATTTTGTTTTTACAGAGCCTCACACTTATTCCAAAAGTGTTCTTTTTGTTCAAGCTGGTAGTTAGAAAAAACTCTGCATTTTCTTACAGTGGCACTCAAGTTACTTTTTCTATGCCCTTAACTAAAATTGCAATATTTCAGTATATACTTATACAATTTTAAGATAATACTAAATGCACATCACTAATAACAAAATCCTAATAAATAGAACTAAAAATCATAAGTGACTCCTCCACTACAGTGTATGCATGCAGATAATTTCTAAAATATAATATTATACAAACTTACATTAGATCCCAAAATATAGAATAGGGGTAGGAGGAAAATACTATCCTATAAAATGGATGATATAATCAAGCAACCTTTATAGTATAAATTAGTAAAGTAGGTGGCATTCAGAAAAAATGTCAAAGGAAAGATGGAGTGAAGGTAACTTTTTATGTCCAAAGACATAAGTAAAGGAAAAGTGTAGAGTTTGGTTAGCGAAAACAACCCCTATGAGCTCACTCAGTTTTTTTGACCACCAAATGTTAGTCGGTTTTGGAAGAGGTGTTCATAGTTCAGAAAATGTACTTTTTTTTTCAAAATATGCTTTGAGAAAAGAATGTATAGAAAAATATTTTGTTTCTCAGAATTGTAAAAAAAATAAGTTTTCCTAGTTTGATTTTAAATACATTTATATTTTTATAGATATACATTTTTAGGTATACCAAAAAATGTGTTAAAATATACAGAAAATTATGTTCCTGGTTTCAAACTATATCTTTTTTATTTAAACAAAAATTTCTGAATCATCTTTATAATTTTTTATTTATTTTTACTCAGCTGGCATTAAACAATTACGTAGTTAAAAATACATCAATAAATATTAGAAAGTTCTTTCATTTGCTAATTCAATTCAAAATTCATTTTTGAAAAGATATTTAAAATGTCATTGTTAATAACTTTAAAGCAGTTAAAAATATACCATTAAATTTTTAATAGTTTACATAACATCCACAGCAAATTTTACTAAAATCCATCTTGTTACTGAAAGTAAATTTGCTGGTTGTCATCTTTTTTACTCAACTAGTATGAATTTTTTGTTTTAATAAACATTACAGATTTTTAATTTGTATATTCAACATAACTGTTATCAAAACCTATTAATTTATATTGTAAATAAATCAATAACTGAGTCTAAATTTATTTAATGACTAATTTGAAATAAAAGTTAGAAGGTGTATTATATATAGGGTTACATCAACAGAACTTCCTTCAAATACATTAATAGTTATGATTGCAACATTTAGTAATAGTACATTATAAGTAACATGTAGAAAATCTTGAACCTTGCTCATTTTTGTACAATCTACTTCGTAACTAGCCAAATGGTCTATTCTGTACATGAATATCTAACATTTTGATCTACTTTATCAGTATTTTATTCTACAGGCAGCAAAATATTTGAAATCTTTCAAAGATATATAAAAAGTATAAAGAAAGAATGCATTATGTAAACTGTACTATTTATAGATCAATGAGGATAGGGTCTAAGTCTGGAATGCTTTCAGTAGAGTTTACATCGGTTCTGAACATTTTTTAATTTTTTTACTTTATTTGCAGTAATGTTTTTGTTCAATGCTTGTCCAAATGTTTTTTGTCTCAGAGGGTGTGTTACCTGAATAAAATGGAAATATTAATTTATCATACCTTTCGACTATAATAGTTTTTAGTAAAACAAAACAATGTTTTGAAATCAATATTTTCTATTTATATAGAGTGAAGAGAAAGTACATTTCATAACATGACAATGTAATCTTGTTTATCCTGCCTTCATATACAAAGGGCTATTTTAGACACAAACCTTTTTTGAATTAGTTCAATATTTACATTTTTAAAATTCAACACTTTTTATATATTAAAGTTGATGCAGATGAAAGACTTTTTAGCTCTGCAAAGAAACCTGGTGGCTACTTGTGCATAAAACGTGAAGTGTTGGGTTGCTGGGTTGCATAACATTGTTGTGAAATTGAGACAACCTTCTAACATTGATGTCTAGAGCATCTCATCTCAGATCTTCACTTACCAAATACATGTAAACTATGCTCATTTAACCAGCATAATTGTTCCTAAAAAGTTAGATAATAAAAATCAGTACTCATTTGCTTTCTAATTACGAGTAGGTGTTCTTGAGACAAAAGGAATAGTTGTTTTAAGTAGTGAACAGTAACCCTAATAAAACAGAATTTTTGTGTTTCACTACTTTGTAAATATGATTTTCACATAGAATAAGTGTTCTTTTAGTTTTTATTATCAATGCATTTTCTTGATTACTGGATTACTTCTAGGTTAATGTTTAAAAATGATTTTAGTAATTCCAAAGTGTTAGTTTTTAAATCTATGATATACACATTTTATGTCCAACTCACCCCTCATCAGTTTGAAATAAATAGAATATTCATGAAAATATCTTGGATTTTTACTGAATTATTACTAGAAGTTCCTTTTTACTCTTACACCTAAAAAGTGGAAATGTGCTTCAGCCGTCATGGGAATTACAATTATTGTATTATTTGTCATAATTTTAAAATCTGCATTACTTCATAATATTTGATATTTTTCCCATTCATGACTGATATTTCTTAACCACGCCCATGTTTGTGTATAAAGGAAGGATGTTATATATATATATATATATATATATATATATATATATGAAGTTAATATATTACTATTGTAAGTAATTTTATCCACCATTAAGTGCAATGATTTTACCTTGTGTGATGAGGCGCCTTTCGGCCACTTGACCATTGTCGAATCACTGATTACTTTTTTCAATTTTTTTGGTGTGGATGTTCGGTCCGTGGTATTGGTATTTGTTCACGTCATACACGTTTCCTCTTGAGTCTCGTGTATAATGTTTTTGAATAGTATGTCTTCTTTATATGTTGTTTGTAGATTCATTAAATTCATTCGAAAAACATAACCTATCAGGAATTTACAAAATTACATGTAACAACTGTAACGCATTTTACATAGGGAAAACAACCAGATCATTTAAAATAAGATTTGAAGAACATTATAGAGCATTCAAAAACAAAAATTCAAAATTATCAAATGTTGCAGCACACCTAATATCACATAAACATGAAATAAATTACGAAAATAACCTAACGATACTTGAAATAAATAATAACCCAATAGAACTAAACTCACTAGAAAAATACCATATTTATAAAAACATACACAACAATTTAAGTTTTTTATATTGAACACATAAGAAACAATATTAATAATAAAATTAACCTAATAAAAACGGAAAAAAACAAAAAAACGGAACAATATATTAATAAAAAAGAAATTATAAAACTCAGAGAAAAACTAGAAAACAACGACTACTTAATATTAAAATCAGATTAAACAAATACACCAGTAATAATAGAAAAAAAACCAAATATATCGATTCAATGACTAACTACATAAAAGAAAATAAATACGAACAAATCCCAGACCCAACTAGCAAATACCTTATTACAATAAAAAACTTAATAGTCACTCACCGAAACACCCTAAATTATAACAATAAATTAAAATACCACACAAGACTATACCCATTCAAACCATGCGCACCAATATTATCAGGGATACCTAAAATCCACAAACCCAACACACCATTTAGACCACTAATAAATTTCACAACAGCACCATCTTACATAATCGCAAAAATTCTAGACAAAATCATAAGATCTAAAATACATATCAACAACACATACAATATAAAAAATGGATACGAATTAATTAATAAAATAAAAACGATAAAAACAAACAGCAACACAAAAATAATAAGTTATGACATAACTAACATGTACCCTAGTATCCCAATAGAAGAAACCATAGAAATAATAAAAAACAAACTGATACACAATAACGAAAAAAGAAACATAATAGATAGTATCATTACGCTAACCAAACACATATGTAACCAAAATTACTTCCAATTTAACAAATATTATAAACAAACAACAGGACTCCCCATGGGTTCACCCATATCATCTGTCATGTCAGAAATATATTTACAACACTTTGAACAAATAATAATTAAACCTATAATAAACACACACAATATCTCACTATGGACAAGGTGTGTAGACGATATACTTGTAATATACCAACCTACCATTCACAACGAACACATCATAATATTAAACAAACTAAATACATACAACGAAAACATACAATTCACCGTTGAAACAGAAACAAATAGAACAATCAACTTCCTCGACATCACTTTAAATATAAATGATAATAAAATAGAAACTACAGTATACAGGAAACCTACTTCCAACAACACCACAATACACTACAAATCTAACCACCCCTGGGCACACAAAATTAACACTTACAGTAACATGATAAATAAAGCAATAAAATACACACAGGATAACAAACAAAAATTAAATGAAGAATTAGATAACATTACAAAAATAGCAATAGAAAATGGATACAACAAACACATTATAAAAAATATATACAATAAATTCACAAAAAAACCTAACCTCAACACAACACTACAACCGGAACACGAAAATAATGAAAATAAAAAAATCTACCTAAAATATAAATACACCAATAACAAAATAGAAGAAATAACAAATATACACAACAAAGAATACTACACTCCAACTTACAAACCAAATAACAAAATAATAAAATATCTTAATAACACAAACCACAAAACAAATTCAGAAAAACATAACCTATCAGGAATTTACAAAATCACATGCAACAACTGTAACGCTTTTTACATAGGAAAAACAACCAGAACATTTAAAATAAGATTCGAAGAACATTATAGAGCATTCAAAAACAAAAATTCTAAAGTATCAAATGTTGCAGCACACCTAATATCCCATAAACACGAAATAACAAATTACGAAAATAACCTAACCATACTTGAAATAAATAACAACCCAATAGAAGAACTAAACTCATTTGAAAAATACCACATTTATAAAAACATACACAACAATTTAATGAATCTACAAACAACATATACAGAAGACATACTATATAGAAACATCATACACACAGATCAAGAAAAAGTGCGCGTAACGTCAACAAACACCAACTTCACAGACCGAACATCTACAACAGAAAAACATCAGTGATTCGACAATGGTCAATTGACCGAAAGGTGCCTCATCACTCAAGGTAAAATTATTGCACTTAATGGTGGATAAAATTACTTACAATTGTAATATATTAACTTCATATATATATATATATATATATATATATATATATATATATATATATATATATATATATATATATAATATCGTTATAATTTTGACACTAATTATTTTTTGCTTAATGCAATATGATACATGGGCAATAATTTCTTTGCCATATTATATTGTGAAAGGGTCATTAAGTTGTTACTTAATTCTCTCAATTTCTTTTAAAATTGCTAATTGACAATAAAGAGCTTGGAATATTTATTCTATAATTGTGTTGCATTTGTCATCAAATTATTTCATCAGCTTTATTAATAACCGTTTACTCATCATCTAAGTTCTTTTAAAAATGTATAATTAATAATGGAGAACCTAAAATATTTTTAGTGTATATTTGAGTTGGAAGTAGTTTCCAGAAGTGGTACTCGCATCTCTTTTGGTAATGGATTACGTCATTCTTGACATTAGTCCATCTTTGGGAATGACAAAATTACCCAGTTTCTGGAAAACACATACTTAAGGTACGTTTCCATTACTACAAATTTTTGTCGGGCACATGTGCCCAGCACAAATATAGAATGGAAACAATCTGGCACAAGTTGCGGCACATGTGTCGGCGACCGTTTTGTGCCAGCCGGCGGTGCAACAAAACTTGTGCCGTCACATGTGCCCGCGACACGCACATACTCAATTGCCCAAATCCACCACGTTGTCAGAGGATACACACAAACATAACCTCAAACTGTAGTGTGCAGTCGCATTCAGTGTTCGACTCTGAAGGTTTTATTTTGATAAGATGGAGTGGTAGAAGTGTAAAGTGATTGAGCTTTATGAGCAGGAGTCTGTTTTGTGGAACGTGACGAGTAGCTCTCACAAAAGTTCAAACACTAGGAACGATGCTTTGCAGCGTATTTCTGAAGTCTTGGACTGTAGTGTTATAGAGGTTGAAAGACAGTTACATAATTTGAGGTCACAGTAACTAAGAGAAAAGTAAAAATAGAAAAAAGCAAAAAAAAGTTGTGCGGGTGCAAATGATGTATACTTTCCAAAATGGCAGTACTTTTTGTTACTAAGTTTTTTATCAAAAACCACGCATAAAACCAGCAAATATGTCAGATCTCTTCTTACCTGAATGTAGCTTCTCAAAGCCAGAACAATGGATTTGCATACTTGAGGTATGAATCTCGATATGGCGGATTTTGAGATTCTGTGGAGGTACATCAATGAGGTACTATCACCTGTTGCTAAAAGACAGAGAGTGGTAGCTAACATTTCCCCAAGAGGGATTAGTTGTCGGCAGTTACTACTTTTTACAATTTCTTGTTTTATTAGGTTTAACAAAAATTCAAAATCACTTGAAGTCTTTTGCAAGACATTTTCGTATCCAGTTTGCATGCGTAAATCTCTCATTAGTGAGTTGAAGGCTCCTTCTGATTGTCTTTTTGCTAAAAAAAACTTCTAATCCACCACCTAGGTCGTTTTCGTCTTTTTTTCCTCAGCTCATTTTATGCACCAGCTATAATCAAAAAAGCAGAAGCTGCTGCCATCCATTTACACATATGTAAAACTCACTAAACGTAAAAAGACTCACTTAAAACTCAACATGTTTTCAATTCTTCACTGCAAAATAACAACTACTGTTGGGTCGTAGGACACGAGACTTGTGTCCGGGCACATGGGCCTGGGAAATGGAAACAGTATGAAAATCTACGCACAACTTGTACCGGCCACATGTGCCTGCGACTTGTCAGAATGGAAACGTACCTTTAGTAAGCACTGTTCACAAAGTTGCAGTTGAAAAAACTGAACCATTCAACTAACTGTTCACATGGCTTCTTCAGAAAACAATTAACTACTAATATTGATCTAAAAATTTTATTGCTTCAGATACCCAATATTTTTAATCCAAATTTTTCATCTGGATGCAATAATGAGAAATAAATTTGAACGTTACTATCAAATACCAGGTATCTTGTACTAGCAAACCACAGTTATCCGATATTGGGAACTTTCGTCTTGAGTCGTTTAACTAATTTTGGCCTGAAAACGGTATCCATCTAAGGTGGTTTAGTCCAGGTTAAAACTATAATACCTTGTTGTATTAGTTTCAGTTAATTGTCTTTATTGTTTATGTAGGCAAGAATACTCACATAACTAAAAAGACTGCAAGCTATTTGAAAACCGTAAAACATAAAACTCTTGTAAATTTATACTCTGTTGATACAAAGCAACTTTCAACTTTACTCTAGGATTGTTGCTTTTACTTTGTACTGTTTACTTTTACTTGGAGGTCAACAAAGCTTGCTTGGAGTTTGTATTTTCTGTTAGAGCATAATTACTTATAGAGCTCTTTTTAAGAATGTCAAAAAGGAAGTAGCATAAAGAAAAATTATTAAAGTGATTACTTATCATTTTAGGTCATAGAATTGCCATTATGTAATTTAATTTGAGACATTCAGGCCTTTCATGTAACACTCAATCAATATAAATCAATTTAAATTTAAACATGAAATTTTAATACTTCCTAACTTTTTACACTATAAATCATATTTATGTAAAAAAAAAATCACTTATTTAAATATATACTAATCTTATATGATAAAATAAAATTGTACTGAAAAACATATGCTACTTGTTGATCCTTGATATTATTTAACAGTTAATTACCATTTGTTGATTCCATCTTCGCGTGAGCTACTAGTAATCACTTACAACTTTTTTTTAAAAAAATGTTTTAACTTGCCTATAGTAGCACTTACTTTTTTTTGTGTTGAGGACGGCCGTTTCGGGAGATGTGTCCCTTTTTCAACTCAGACCATAACTGATCTCAAGGTTTACGAAGGTTAGGGTGGGGGTGGGATATTTTGGTGGTGTGGGTGTATTTTGTGTGTATTAGGAGTTATGATGTCAAAAAGTGCGTGTGAGTTGTAATGTAATTGTGTATTGAGTATGTGTGTAGGGTGTAGTTTGAAGTGCCTATATATTTCGTATTGTTCGGTTGTGTAGCGTTGGTTATTTCTGTGTTGTTTATGAAGAATTTGTAAGTTAGATGTTATGTCTGTGTAGTCGTGTTTTGTGGAGTTGAGATGATCGGCGAAGTTTGATTGGTAGTTATTGTTTTTTAGTGCTTTTATATGTTCTTGGTAACGTGTGTGAAATGACCTCCCTGTCTGGCCTATGTAAAAACTGGGGCATGAACTGCAAGTTAGTTTGTAAACTCCAGTGGTGTTGTAAATGTCGTTGATTTTGCTGTTGGGTTTAAATTGTTTGTTAAGAGTGTTGTGTGTGGAGTAAGCTATTTTGTAGTTGTATTTTCGTAATGTGTTGGTTAGATTGTGGGTTTTGGATGATCTGTAAGGTATTGATAAGTATTTTATGGGATTGTCATCTTGTGTGTTTGTATTTGGGTTATTATGTTTATTTTTTAGGCGGTTGTATAATTTGTCTATCATTGTTGGGTTGTATCCGTTTGTTTGTGCTATATATTTTATGGTGTTTAGCTCATGGTAGTGTTCATCTTTGTCTAATGGTGTTTTAAGGAGGCGGTATATCATGGTATTGTAAGCAGCTAGTTTGTGTTGGTGTGGGTGGTTTGAGGAACTGTGTATGGTCGTGTTAGTGCTGGTGGGTTTTCGGTATATGTTGAATTTATGTGTTTGTTTGTCTGTTCGTTTAATTGTGAGGTCTAAGAAGTTAAGGGAGTTTTGTTGTTCTGTTTCGATGGTGTATGTTAGTTTAGGGTGTATGGAATTTAGGTGTTTTAGAAATATGTGTGCTCTGCGTGTGTTGCCTTTATATAATGTTATGATGTCGTCGACGTATCTGTACCAGTAAATTATGTTATCTGAGTATTTGTTGTTGTGTAAAATGTGGTTTTGTTCGATGTGGTGTATGAATATTTCTGCTAAGATGCTTGCTATGGGGGAGCCCATAGGTAGTCCATCCTTCTGGCTGTAGTATGTGTTATTGTATTTGTTAATTGCTTCTTTGATTAGAGCGTTGTATTTCGTTGTTGGGTCTTCTTTTAGTGTAATGATGTTGTTATTTTGGATGAAACTGTGTACTTTTATGTTGAGGTCGTAGTACAATAACACATACTACAGTTAATGTGTTATTAATACTACATACTACATTAATGTACTACTGTTATTGTAGTACAATAACACATACTACAGCCAGAAGGATGGACTACCTATGGGCTCCCCCATAGCAAGCATCTTAGCAGAAATATTCATACACCACATCGAACAAAACCACATTTTACACAACAACAAATACTCAGATAACATAATTTACTGGTACAGATACGTCGACGACATCATAACATTATATAAAGGCAACACACGCAGAGCACACATATTTCTAAAATACCTACATTCCATACACCCTAAACTAACATACACCATCGAAACAGAACAACAAAACTCCCTTAACTTCTTAGACCTCACAATTAAACGAACAGACAAACAAACACATAAATTCAACATATACCGAAAACCCACCAGCACTAACACGACCATACACAGTTCCTCAAACCACCCACACCAACACAAACTAGCTGCTTACAATACCATGATATACCGCCTCCTTAAAACACCATTAGACAAAGATGAACACTACCATGAGCTAAACACCATAAAATATATAGCACAAACAAACGGATACAACCCAACAATGATAGACAAATTATACAACCGCCTAAAAAATAAACATAATAACCCAAATACAAACACACAAGATGACAATCCCATAAAATACTTATCAATACCTTACAGATCATCCAAAACCCACAATCTAACCAACACATTACGAAAATACAACTACAAAATAGCTTACTCCACACACAACACTCTTAACAAACAATTTAAACCCAACAGCAAAATCAACGACATTTACAACACCACTGGAGTTTACAAACTAACTTGCAGTTCATGCCCCAGTTTTTACATAGGCCAGACAGGGAGGTCATTTCACACACGTTACCAAGAACATATAAAAGCACTAAAAAACAATAACTACCAATCAAACTTCGCCGATCATCTCAACTCCACAAAACACGACTACACAGACATAACATCTAACTTACAAATTCTTCATAAACAACACAGAAATAACCAACGCTACACAACCGAACAATACGAAATATATAGGCACTTCAAACTACACCCTACACACATACTCAATACACAATTACATTACAACTCACACGCACTTTTTGACATCATAACTCCTAATACACACAAAATACACCCACACCACCAAAATATCCCACCCCCACCCTAACCTTCGTAAACCTTGAGATCAGTTATGGTCTGAGTTGAAAAAGGGACACATCTCCCGAAACGGCCGTCCTCAACACAAAAAAAAGTAAGTGCTACTATAGGCAAGTTAAAACATTTTTTAAAAAAAAAAGTTGTAAGTTAATTACCTTCGAATTTTCATAATATTACAATTATTTTTAATTTCAACAAAATATTAAATTGTGATTTAAGGTAGGAAATTCCTCTTTAATATTCTCCTAGCTTCTTTAATCAACTGATTGATGCTCAAGCAGGTTTTCTTCTAAAATACCCTTTGTCCACAGCCTGTTACTAAAGATCTCTTTTGGCCATTACCACTTCTCTGCAGCTTCTGTGAATTGATTAAAGTGCTTTTCATTTTTTTTAAAACTATTTTTAACTGGAATGAAACTACTTATTTACAAAATACATTACTTCTGTGAAATTAATGGTTAACATATATGGCTGCCGGATATGATATGGAACAATTTTGCTATCTATAGAAAACGCCTTTGTGAAAATTTTGAAGTACTATTAAAACACACACACACACACACATATATATATATATATATATATATATATATATATATATATATATATTGTAATATTTTTATATAATTTTTGAATAATTTTAATAATAATTCTCAGAAAACAATAAGTTGCTGGGCGCCAGTTGGATTTACAAAATGATTGTAACCCTAACAGTAAAATTTAGATTCCTTTTTTTATTACTTTTATTTTTTTATTATTTACCATTTATAGTAATAAATAATGAACACTTTCTTATAATTCAATTAATCTTTGTTTAATTTAGTTTTTTGATTATTCTAGTTACAAAATTTTTTAATACACTTTTTCTATTTTCTTAATTTAGTTAACTAGCACAAGATCTTTTCTCCCAGGTTATTCGGTGGGATATTAATTATTACAAATCTATTGAGCACTTCTGGTTATAAATTAAAATTTGTTTTATGCAATTAATGCTTTAATAAATTTTATAAAAGAAATTCCTAGGCCTAGAGTTATTAATTTTGAAAAGAATATTAAAATGTTTTTTTTTAATGAATTTATTAATTTACTAATTTTTCTTGTAAGAATGGTTTTACAATATTGACTTAAATATTAATTTACAATTTTTCTTAATTTATTACTTATCTGAGATTTAATGTTCTTGTCCAAATTTATAGCCTTGAAATTTATTTTTATAATCAAATCTTTCACCACTATGCTTTTTTTATGCTTTCACCAATATTGGCTTCTATCAACTTTTAATTAGGCTAGCTTTCTTAATTCTTGAATTCTTCCTCTAATAAAATTTTGAACCAACTAAGTTTTTGCTTCCAGTACCAAGGTATCTTTTCTAACAAATGAATTTTTTTTTGAGATTCTAGAGAAAAGAATAAAACTTTTTCCATTGTTGAAACATCTGTTACATAACACACTGATTATTTGATTTTCAACTTCTATCCTGGACAGTTACGTTTTGATCCTCTATGCAATAATTTTAGGTTTTGTAAATTTCTACATTTGAAAAACATCAGCTGTTTCTCCAGAATTATAATTATATTCCTCATTATATCTCATATTCCTTATTATGGGCTGTTTCCTCATAATTATACCAGCCACCATCTTGGTTTTAATATTTTATGATAATAACTTTTTTTTAGGTTATGGCTCAATTGTTTACATTTTTTTTTTTTATCTATTTCTAATTCACTTCTATTATATTCCGAATTATTGTTATTTATTGTTTTAGTGTTTTATATAAAAACATTACAATATATATATATATATATATATATATATATATATATATATATATATATATATAATCAGAAAGATCAGAATTGCAACCTCTTTAATATATTAGACTGTAGTTGATAAGTGAATACAAAAAAACTGTCACAAAGTTTATATATATATATATATATATATATATATATATATATATATATATATATATTTGCTTTCTTTGTACTTACAAGTTATTATTCTCTTTTTACCAATTTAATTTCTTAGGTTTTCCTGCCTTCAAAGTATAATATTGGTAATACATATAATAGTTGTATGTTTTTGAAACCTAACCTCCTGAAGATATTCCATGTTTATCAAAATATACTCTGATGTAACTTTCTAAACATGTTTTTAAAAGAAATGAATTATTCTATTATATTACTCATTGTATTATTTTGGGGTTTTGTTGTCAGTTTTACTAATTATTTTTATTACTCAACTTAGAATCAATGTTATCTGATTTGATTTTAACTGTTGTTATTAGCTATTTTGCTCCACATTGGAATCATTTTAATCAGCTTTATCAACTGAAATCATTCTCAAACTTATTATGAGCATTTAGTTTTATTTTATAACATTTTTATCCTTATACTCACTAAATAGGCCCATAATATTAGTATCCATATATAATAATTTGTATCCATTTAATTCTCTTTTTTAATTATTGTTTCTAAAATCAAATGTTTTACCATCAAATAACCAACTTATTTCAATTATTTGAAAATATTGTATAAAGCTCTTTGAAATTCGTGAAGTGATATTTTTTTTACAAAATCAGATTTTATCTCTCAGGCTCATGCTTTAGTAAACATTTCAAATGATCAACTCATATTGATACAAGTTTCCTATTTGGCCACTTTTTGCATAAAGTTGTAAATGAAGTATGTATAATTGACAATAAGTATAACTTAGAGAAGTGTTTAAACACAACTCCAGTGTTCTGAAGAGTAGCCTGGGCATAGTATAATCAAAAAGCACTGGAAATAGAATACTTGCTGTAGGTTTCTTTGACATGTATCTACATACTTAGTTTTCTTATGCATAAAAAGTGTTTATAATAAAATTATGACAAAACCTGTTTATATGTGTTACATTAAATTGTCGAAGTACAGCAATTTTGTACTTAATGACATGGTTAAACCTGAATCTTGTTTCTTTTGTTACATCAAAAACAAATGTTCCTTGAACCACAAGCTATTTGTAAATGCCTCGTAATGGTGTCCTTGAAATGATATCAGTTATTCACAGATGTACAGGCTGCATATTAGGATATTTAGTCTGGCAGACTTGCGAAGGTCATGTATTAAAAGAATAAGAAAACTGGTTTGGGTGGTTGCTCTCTGACAGACAGACCTTTTAGACTTGAATACATGCCTTACGCAATTTTAGGCAATTTGAAGATATTTCTCCTAAAAATTCAGTTGTAAAAAAGTGACTTTTTCAATGTACATTTTTTTTTAAATACTGGTCTTACGCGAGGTTCATTATTTTTTTTATAATTGAATTGATATAGACTTTGAATAATTAAAATCTCAAACACAAGTATAACTTTTGCTTAGTCCAAAGCAGTCACCATCATGTTTCGAGTGGATGTTTTTTTTTCCAGAAAAAGAGTGATATTGAATGATGGCAATGACACGTCATCGGGTTTTTTATTTCCCCCCGATTGTACAATGTAGCGAATATATTCAAAACAGCCCAGTTGTATAACAATTTAGTTTTTTACCACTATATCTGTTGTCTAAATTCCAAAGCTAACAGGTTTACTTTGGTAAACATTTCGTCTTAACTACCTTTGAAAGAATACCAGTAAACCCTTTTTTAAAAATCTTTATATACCTATATATCTTTATATAAAATCTTTATATTTTTTAAAATCTCAAATATACCGTATTTTAATACGGTATATGTTAGAAACTTCGAATGTACGGCAATACGGGGTCTAATCTGAGGCGTCGCAGCGAGTGACTAAGTATTCAGTATTTATCGTATGCGCCAAAATAAACAGTATTGAAGCTGAATCAGCTGTAGTTGTCTTCTCAACCAGCTCTGCCGACCTTTGATTGTTGCTCGTATTCGTGTTTTATAGGAGACCTCAGGATATAAACCTTCATTTTCGTCCACAATGGTTACAGCAAGATGGCGCAACCGCCTCATCTCTCTTAGAACAAACTTTCCTTAACTAATCCATCCCCTCCTCCTGATCTTACACCACCTGACGCCTACGTCTAGGGAATGATGGAGAATTTCCGTTAGTCCCGCCAACTGCCATCGTCCAATTACAGGAAAAAATAACCATGTGTAATAACGACCATGAAACAACCCCTACTCACCAAAATGTTGCAAAAGATTCAAGAACGGTATAAGGGTAGCCTCAAATTGAACGGAGGTTATATAGAACATATTTATACCAAAGTATAAACTATTTAGCTTTTTTTACTTGTATGTGTTTGTAAAACTATGTAAATAAAATAAAATCTTACAACTGTTTCAGTACTGTTTATTTTGGCGCATACGGTATATGTTAGAAACAAAATAACGTCGCTATATTAAAGTCGGTGAATATTTAGAATTATTGTTAACATAAGAAGCGCGTATTGTATAAAGGCGCTATTAATCGCTATTTCCTTGTTTTTAAGTTTCAACTTTTAACGATGGCAATAATAATTATTGTTTATGGAATTTAGCTCCGATAATTTTTTATCACCTGGCGAAAAACCGATTGTGGTTATCATCGCCAATTAGCTCCGAGAGATACGTGGTGATTTGGGTAAGTGGTAATATCAATAATAATCTTACTTGGCTTCTAATGAAATAATAATAATATATGCTAGTGTTTGGCCCTTAAATTCCTCTTGAACATTTTCTGACAGCGCCCCAACAGAAATTTGGCCATTATTTTGTTGGAATTAAGTTTTTAGTCGGTTTTTAATTACTTTTTTTTTAACTAAGAATAGCCATTAGGCTGAGGTTACATTGCATCAGAATTCGAAAGAAAAAGTTGTCGTACGAATTCATAAGTATAGAATTGTGAGACTTCGTACGAATGGCGTGGAATTCGACATTTCCCAAATCGTACGATCACTTGTGAAAGACACGCAAGCTGATCGTGATAACTATATTTTGAACTCTCCTGCACTAAGATACGACTTGGTGGAAAATTTCAAAAGACGTCAGTGGGTTCAAGAATTTTTTTAGTTAAGAGCTTAGAATGGGGGTTTTGCAAGATCATATGATGAGCTTAGATGAGATGACCAAAAATTCTTCGAATATACCCGCATGACACTTTCTACATTCGACTACATTTTAATAATGTCAAGGAAAAACTAATGTCAACAAAATCATAATTCATGTTTTACTTTTATCTATTTTTTCCCAAAGTATATTTATTCATTTTTGATCCCAAAGTGAATACATTTCCTCAACAAGTGTTATTAGATGCCCACAATCCATGGTCAATTAAAACGAAGACAGCTATTCGTTCGTAAGAAAACTGACGAAAAAACAAATATTTTGTTCTGATACAACTAGGCGTACGACTTCTTGAGCATTCGCACAAACACTTTTGAAGCAAACTAACCATATCCATAACATCACGGCGATTAATTACTTCTGACGATTGTGTACGAATTCGTACGAATACGCACGTGTACTTTTTCTTACGAATTCCGATTCAATGTAACCACCGACTTAGACGTAGCTGAGGCCTGACAAGAATTTTGCCTTGTTATTTAAAAAACCTGTTTACTGAGTAAAAATAAAGATTAAAAATCTATACGTTTGAGTACATTTTTTTATAACAATAAAATATGTTTCTTTTTGCGCGTTTCGGAATAACTCCATTCTCAAAACTTCATAAGTACTGTTCGTCTAAACCTTGAGCTCTTCTCTTCATATTCCGTTAGGTCCCATTACTTTCAGACCTCCCTTCCTATTGGTTCCCGCCTACTCTTGACTCCTCCTGTTTAACTACTTGAAACTTTTGGATAACGTCCAAAAGTGTGTTTACTTGTTCATTTATTGTATGAAAATATAATACATGAATAAGTAAATAATCAGTTGAACGTAATTATTAAAAGTTAAACATATTTGAGTAATTTAGTTGAAGCCTGTAAGTTAACCGAATGTAAAGACGAGCTCTAGGCGAACAGTAATATTAAAGTTTTGAGAATAGAGTTATTCCGAAAAGCGTCAAAGAAAATTATCTTAATGTTAGGAAAAACAGAAAAAATGTATACAAATATTCCTAACGGAAGTGAAGATGAGCATATTAAAAATTAAAAAGCTAGGTTAATAATTTTACTGCTAACTACAACATTGTCTACTATCACAAATTGGGATTCATTCACGATATTTTTCATTTAAAGACTCAATTTTGAGCCACACTGCTGCACCCCTGAAAATGATCCGTGGCTCCCAAGGGAGCACACTTTAGGAATCACTGACATAGCAAATGTGCAATGTTTTTTTTTTTATCAAGGCTATTACATTTTATTACAGTTTGGCTACAGACTGGAACCATCAGTACTGTTAGAATGTTGTGTTCTGAAATGTTGTCAATCATTCTATCCCATCAATGCCCCATTACAAATATAGAATATTCCTTTTTAATTTTCAGGGGGAAAGAGTATTTTTACTCTTCATTAAACACGCTGCATTCAAAATGAACTAATCTTTTTAGCAGAAGCCATCCTAACGATGTCGACACACTACACAAATTTCCTATAGTTACTTGTAATGAAATAAACTCGTGTTTCCTCTCCTACGTGATAACCATATGATTGAGAAGCATCTCGGAACTCGACTCGTCCCAGTCCAAACGGTGGCAAACTATGATTCACCTACTAGGCACTGTCCCTCATCGCTGCTATTTTTTTATTAAAATTTGAAATAGAAAATACATAATTTGTTCAAATTAATTATAAAGTTCTAAAGAGAATTAGCACAAACGTGAATAAAATACTTAATAAATTAATATATACACTTTATTTTCAAACAATGTATTCTTTTATCGAGTTCCAGTGTATTATACGTATTTGTCCGAAACTACGAAGTATTTCGTTCTGCTTTGGATTCATTTTATTTGTAATTTCATGTAGATTTTTCAAAATATATTAATTTGAAATTTAAATAAAAAAGTTGCAGTAATGTGAGACTCAGCGCAGAGTAGGTGAATCATATATTGTCACCGTCCGGCATGGCGAGCGGAACGAAAGAGGGAATCGAGTTCCGAGAAGCTCTACAGCGTCTGGTTACCATGTAGGAGCGGAAACACTATAAAAATGGGACCTAGTTCGCGTCGCAGGAACTGGGTACTATACTCTAAGTACTGCCCAGTTGACGATTGAAAATAACTTGACGTGGATGTAGTTTGCGGCTATGTTCGATATGGGAAAATATTGACGCCAACAAATTACCTGGAAAAAGTTGCTCGTCAGTTTTAGATTTCTGTCTTCAATGCCTGTTAAAGGCAACACAGTATTTGCAGATAGTTTCTTCGCTTATATTACATTTCCTTTGCTTCTATTTTTGTTTTTGAAATAGCGGTTACACTACCAACAGTTTTGATCAGTAGCAGCTTTTACAGCGTTTTCGTTTAGCCTATAATAGATTATGGGTTGTGTTACGTTGACTAGGTCGTTGTTTCTTATTCAATTTCATCTATTTGTTCACTCTCTCCTTATATATATATATATATATATATATATATATATATATATATATATATATATTGTTAACATTTTCAATAGTCTTTAAAATACTTTTTATTCATTCAAGTTCAAATACATTTTTTTAAACATTTAGTGGAAAACATTTGATGTTAATTAAACTTACAATGAAATAGATAAGGGTTATTAGGGTTTAACCTTAAGTAACTTGTATTTTTTATTATTTTTGTGGTATTGGGATTCTTTCCAATATTTTCATTTTAATATATTGTACCACTGTGCTCTTAATATTGTATAACAATTAAACATAATAAATTTATTTTACTTTTATATGGGAGAAAAACTGTATAAGTTATAACTGAAATGTCTATTGCTTATGATTTTAAATTATTGTTAAAATGTATAGGTGTATATATATTTTCAATTTGAATTTGTAACAGCCTATTTTGTAAGCATAGCAGAGTAATCTATACATTTCGCGTTTTGTTCAGTAGTAGTGTTGATCTTTTTCTTGCGTAACGCTAACAGTCAGATTTATAAAATACTAGTACTTCCCTAGAAACCTTTTGTATTTAAATGTTAATTTTGTTAAAAATGTAAAGTAGCAGCTCTGTGTGGGTGTCTATCCTTGTTGCCGTGTCAAAACGTCAATGGCCCGCCTCCACTGTAATCATCGTTTAAGTAACACAAGTGTTTTTATTAACATATAGGCCTACATTATTATATTTTTTGTTTTTTTATTATATAAGGCTTTCTTTGTATTGAATTATATATATTTTTTTAATGTCCTAACTATGCACAATGTATGTTTAAAAGCAATGTATAGGATGGGCGTCGGACATATTTGCAACGCTGGGTTCCTAGACCTAGTCACCAGCCTCGTCTCGCTCTAATTTTTAGACACTTTACGTGCCGACGTGCGTGCTCGTTTTACTCTGTGAAAAAGTCCCCCTCTCTTACCTTGAGCTTCTAGTTAACCAGTGGCTGTTTATTCATATCAGATACGATAACTCGATTCTCGAATCAACTGTGTGTATTAGATTATGTTTTAGTGACATTATTTGTGTCATTATTTCCAGTTGTTTCTTCTTCTTTTAAAGATTTCTTTTAAAAAAACACATTTATTCCATTTCTATGTTAGTAAACAAAAATCTGTGTTAAAATTACCTTATATTTTTCTTTATTTTATCTCAGACTTGAATGTAAGATAGAAAATAATGTAATAAGTTTACTTTTCCGATTATTTTCTGACTTACCTGTAATAAGAATTACGTCCAAGATAACGGTAATACGAATTTCGTGCAAGATAACGGTAATAAAAAGTACATCTAAGCTAACAATAATAAGAATTAAATGTAAGGCAGCGGTAGTAAAAATTACGTGTGGATAACGGTAATAAAATATACATGTAAGATAACTGTAATAAGAATTGCACGTAGCGTAACCTGTAATAAGAATTACATGTAAAATAATAGTAGTTAAAATTACACGTAAGGTAACATTAATAAGAATTAAATGTAAGACAACGGTATTAAAAATTACGTGTAAGATATTGATAATTAGAATTACATGTGGCAAATGTAAGGCAACGGTACTAAAAATTACGTGTAAGATATCGGTAATTAGAATTACATGTAATAACAATTACTGATAGCATAACTTGTAGAATTACACGTAAGGTAACTGTAATAAAGAAAGTAACGAAAAAACTAAGAAAGAAAATTTAAGGCTCTGTAAGCCAGAGCAATAGGTTTTACGGATTTTTTTAAAATGTTTGCACTGGGAATGGTTATTTATAACAATTAATAGAATCGATTAATCAGTATTTCGATTAAATATGTGCATAATTCGTAAGAAATAACTATTTTTTTTTGTATTGACTTCATGAACAATTCAATTACGTAGCAAACATTCGTCAAAATTAATTTAAGAGTTAATGCATAATTGAATCTAGATTATGCAGTTTATTTTTGCATCTGTACAACAAGAGAAAGTATAAGTTTTATTCATTGTCTTTCCCGATAATTTCCTTAGCCGAGATTGGGAGTTTATGTTTTAGTGTATTGTTTCCCAAGAAAGAAGTTATGTTCATACATACCGACAGTGAATATGCGCGCGCACAAAACATTTCATATTCTATGTTGATTGGTAGATTTTATTATTTTTTAAATTTCGTTTGGCTTAGAAAGGCATTTTAATATCCTTCTATTACCTCACACTCTAATGATATATATATATATATATATATATATATATATATATATATATATATATATATATACATATATATATATATACAGTAAACTTCCGATTATACGTGGAATAGAGTGGCCCGTCAACACCGGATAACGAATTCCACGGATAATCCGCTATGAACAAAGAATACGCAAAACTATCTATAATCGATTATTATACCATAAGTTACACAAATAATGACCCCAGTTAATGCAATTCACAAATAATCTTCAGAGGACAAAATAAATACAGAACATAATTTAAAATGTCGATGTATTTGACGGATTATAACATGTACATTTATATGTCTTAACTATTTACAATATGTACATAAGTATATGTCAAAAGTAAGTATGTATGTACATATGTAATTTCCTTTACACATAATACTTTCACTTTTTAACAAAAAAATCTGTCACTTTCGTCTGTTTTTTTTGTGAGCATTGATTTAGCTTTAATGTGCTATCAAAATTCCTTGAGAACCATTTTGTCGCACAGTGAAGAGTCGTCTTGCTCTAATTATTGTGTCTGTTGTTTTCATATCAAAAATTTTATTTCTACCATATACAGGTTTATTTGGGACATTAAAACAGTGTATTAGACATTAAAATGTTGTTTTATTTATCGGTTTACAACAAAAAAAAAGGAAATTTACATAAAATATCAACTAATACAAATGATAAAATACTGCATGACAAAAAATAAAATTCAATAAAAAAGAAAGAGAAATAAAAATAACGCATAAAAATTCAAACTACCTACAACTTATTTTAGTATAATAACCACTCAACGTGGTTTGTTTCAAGAATGTTTGTTTCTACTTGTGTCACAAAGCCATAAAGATCGATAATGTATATGACAGACATGGATAATGCGTATGTCACGTCCTAGACTATTTATAGCCGAGATTAGCTGACATTTGTTTACAATCTTATGATACACATAAGGTTTACAGGCGTCCAAGCATTTTGTCATTGTCTCTTATATACACTAGTCTGTTCCCAACTCGAGTTGGTTCATTCAGTCTAACAGGACAGTTATCGTTTATCCTTGCGTTATTTGAGATAGCTTAGTTTATTTTTATGATCGTTGTTTTTACTGGATATTGTGCCGCGTTGAGTGTTTAAAAAAAACATTAATGAATCTGACTGGAATAAAAATTGGATATTTGTAAAACAATGGCAGACCCCGGATAATCCGCAAACCGGTTAATCCGTCCACGGATAATCGGGAGTTTACTGTATAAATATATATACAGTAAACTCCCGATTATCCGTGGAATAGGGTGGCCCGGCAACGCCGGATAACAAATTCCCCGGATAATCCGCTATGAACAAAGAATACGCCAAACGATCGATAAATAATCGATTATTATACCATAAGTTACACAAATAATGATCCCGGTTAATGCAATTCACAAATAATCTTCAGAGGACAAAATAAATACGGAAAATAATTTAAAATGTTGATGTATTTGACGGATTATAACATGTACAATTTATATGTCTAACTATTTACAAATACGTACTTATGTACAAGTATATGTCAAAAGTAAGTATGTATGTACATATGTAATTTCCTTTAAACATAATACTTTCACTTTTTAACAAAAAAATCTGTCACTTTCGTCTGTTTTTTTTGTGAGCATTGATTTAGCTTTAATGTGCGATCTACGTTTCTTGAGAACCATTTTGTCGCACAGTTTCTACTTGTGTCACGTGTATCACAAAGATCGATAATGTATATAACAGAGACATGGATAATGCATATGTCACGTCCTACTAGACTATTTATAGCCGAGATTAGCTGACATTTGTTTATAATCTTATGATACACATTAGGTTTTCGGGCGTCCAAGCATTTTGTCATTGTCTCTTATGTACAGTAGTCTGCTCACCCCTTTTATTTCGCTGGCCCGCGTCGGGATGCTTCCCTTTCAATGTAAAAATTAGTACGTACATATTTACATATCTATTCCCTTCATATCTATCCACCTTCTATTAAGCCTTATATGTATTTACGTAGTAATTCGCCGTTTGGAAATTTAAACACATGAATCTGACTGGAATAAAAATTGGATATTTGTAAAACAATGGCAGACCCCGGATAATCCGCAAACCGGTTAATCCCCCCACGGATAATCGGGAGTTTACTGTATATATATATATATATATATATATATATATATATCTTGTACAAATTTTCAATAGTTAATAAAGTAGGTTTTTATTTATCCAATTGAGTTCAAACAAATTTTTTTAAACTTGTAGTGGATGACAATTGATTAAATTATTAAAATTTTAGGGTTCTAGGTAGGATTCGAACTGAGTATCTTCATGTTCAAAGTCTAGCGCTTTTGGGACTGAGTCAACTTTTCCATAGCTAGAAGTGTATTCTCAAAGAAGTATATGAATTTTGTTTTTTGCTCCCATCTGGTTGTCGTCGAAATCTATTGTGCAACCTTAAATTGTTGCCACGGTTACCACAAAATATCATATATTATGCTCAAGGAATACAAATGAATGAAAGAATAAAATCAACAAAAAACCTGGCTTACTTCACAAACGGTCAATGCGAAAGGCAAGCGAAAAAACTAAACACAATAGAAGCGACAAAAAAAATGGAAAGCGTATAAATAGTAACAAACAAAAATAATAATCCAACACCATACATAGAAAAGAGAATGTAAAATTGCAAGGAAATTCACTTTCTACTTTGCCACTTAATATTGTTATTCTGACATATGTATATACATATTTATATTAGTTATAATTATAAAATAAAAAGAATCTAAAATAAAATGTTTCTTTATCAATATAAGAAGGAATTGACTTTAAAAAAAAGTACATTATATTTCTATACACTAGTACTGAAAGTAAAATAGGTCATGGCAGAATGTAGGCCTGTGTAATGGAAATGTAAACCGTTGACTCTACACTTATAACTTACAGTTTATCGACAGAATTAACCTCTTAGAATTATGCATGCATTATATCCACCCTGCGGGCTATTCACCCTAGTTAGCTTGAATATCCGATCGATATTCAGATCTATACACCTCGACTGAATCGCGCTAAATTTAACTACAGTGGGATTTAAACCGCCAACACAGACAATTCAAACTGTTTTTCTAATTATTTTTATAACTGTCCTTTAAAATAAATGGCATTGATGTTAGAACTGGTAGCAAAATAAATCAGAACTGATGTGTTCAGAATCGAGCCGGGCTACTATTTCTTAGCAAACTTGACATCAAGGTTTGTTGAAATTTCAGAATAGTGTTTCGATAAACACAACTATCTAAAAATCACATTTTTTTATTTGAACAAATATCCGTGGCCTCTAGTTATCAGTAGGGTAACATATATACTTGACATTCTTGAGTTCATAGAACGTGACGTTATCGCTTAGAAATTCCCCCATCTAAATAACTTGAAGGTTATTTAGAGGTTAGATTTTGTATCACTTAGAAATTCCCCCATCTACTCTGTCTGTAGCTCTATAAGACATCGATGCTCTTTCACTATGTATCGAATTGTCTCTAATATATCTAAACGCCTAACGTGTCGGTTTTTAAGGCTGACGGATGTTTTTGCCTTAACTTGAAGATTATTTAGAGGTGATGTTTCGATAATACTTGGAAATTCACCCACCTACATCTCTGTAGCTCTATACGAGCTCCATGCTCTTTCACTGTATGTCGACTTGTGGAGATATTTAAAAGCTTATCGTGGATAGTAGGAAATACTGTCAGATGTTTTCGTCTCAACTTGAAGATTATTTAGAGGTTATGTTTCGATAACACTTGGAAATTCACCCACCTACATCTCTGTAGCTCTATACGAGCTCCGTGCTCTTTCACTGTATGTCGACTTGTGGAGATATCTAAAAGCTTATCGTGGATAGTAGGAAATACTGTCAGATGTTTTCATCTCAACTTGAAGGTTATTTAGAGGTTATGTTTCGATAACGCTTGAAAATTCACCCACCTACATCTCTGTAGCTCTATACGAGCTCCGTGCTCTTTCACTGTATGTCGACTTGTGGAGATATCTAAAAGCTTATCGTGGATAGTAGGAAATACTGTCAGATGTTTTCATCTCAACTTGAAGGTTATTTAGAGGTTATGTTTCGATAACGCTTGAAAATTCACCCACCTACATCTCTGTAGCTCTATACGAGTTCCATGCTCTTTCACTATGTCGACTTGTGGAGATATCTAAAAGCTTATCGTGGAGGTAGGTTAATGCTGTCGGATGTTTTCGTCTCAACGTAAAGGGTATTCGAAGGTTATGTTTTAACCATTTTCAAACGCAATTCATGTTCATTTGAGCACTCGAAATAAGTATTAAATAATGAATAACCGGTTGAATGTTGAGTCAAAGAACCTGTATTCGTTTTTTATGTCACAACATACTTGATAAGGGCAACAAGCTAGTAGCCGAAACGTTGCACTAATTAGCTTTTTCTATTACTTGAATGGGTTATCCTTCATTGCATTGCATTTTATCGGTAAGGTAATTATACTATTTCTTGCTATGTTGATGATATATATAGTTATCTTGTTAATGACACCTGAAGGTTATGACACTTTCGCTATTGTACATGAACAGTAGTTAGATTATAGGTTTTTTAATACGTTAACGGTAAATATGCCTATTTAAAATATACTCTCTTGGTAATAACTTGTATATTTATGAAGCTAACCTACTAGTTTAATAAGTTTGTAAGTCATATTTCTGTAGCTGTTCGACGATTCATTGCCACTCGTTCAAACCCATTATCCTCCAGCTTAAACCTAAACCATCTCGAATGGTTGTGTAAACATAATTGTATGCAAAAATAAACTCGCGCGCGAGCCTTACAATATGGCAGTCACATTTCATACTGATTCTATTAAACAGTACACGTTAACGCAACGTATTCTGGCCTATCTCCGCTTGCTTCGGAATATAATGCATGCCACTGATAACTAGGTTAGCAGAAAATAGCATGTCCCGACTGGGCTGCCACCTGTGCTACCTGACCGAAATTACTGAGGAAGCAGACCTACTTCAACTAAGCAACGCTAACTAAGCCATATGGTTCGGGATTTATAGGGGTTGAGTGTGCGCTGAAAGTGTAACGCTTTTTGACGTTTAATTGTTGTTGGGGGGGGGGGCACTTTAAGGATGACCGACACCGATGTCGCCCTCTTCCAGCAGGTGCACAACACTTGATAAGAGGGCGGTAAATAACGGAGGAGGGGATAAGCGCTCAAATATCTTCAACGTGACATGATAGAAGCATGGTGTAAACACATTGTCTTCTTCAAAACATGTTATAATAAAAACCCGTAATATAAATTAACGATTCAACATTTTATTTGAAATATGTACTTTGAATTCAAAATAACGTAAAACAACTAATAAAAACACTTTAATTCCAGCTAAAAACTGTCTAAAAACAGCTAAAGTTTACATCTAATGTTTAAACCATAACAATGTGCCTCTAGGTTTCCTATATTCCCGTACCAGTGGATCATTATGTGATCTCGTTAGTCCTGTCTAACTCATCCTCTTGCAGTAGTGTATCGGATAGATGCCTATTTATGGCACCAGGAATACTTCATACACGACCCTACATACGTGATGGCCAGATCTACCCTATGGCCTTTTAAACCTACTAATACCCACAACCCTTTCCTACCCTTAAAAATTATCTCATACTGGCCGATTGGAAACACTACAAACAAATGAATAAAATCGAAAACTTTATGTAAGTAATCAATATAGAATTTGTATTTAGCACGGTTATGCAACCCTCCAAACAGAGATCAATAGCAAAAAGAAAATAAATTTATTTGTTGTGTAAGATTATATACATTGTTACTAGCTATTATTCATCATATACCATGATCCATCATTATAAATAATAGTACAAACGTCAGAACCGCAGCGGCCGTGTGACCTTTCGCTGTCCCAGACAGCCTTGTTTGGCCTGGTTGGAGGGACACCTGCAACATCCAGTGGCGTCTCTCCTAACTGAGAAAAGCATTGGAAGGTCCAGACATATTAAAACAGTGAGGCAGCGCCGCAAAGCTCCTAGGTGGCGTACTGCCTGCAATTTGGGAGCGTTCGGTTAAGATCGGCTTCGTCCGAAGAAACGCATTTCCACTCCACTCCGAGTTGGTTGACATTCACAGTTGAGAATAAATTGAGATTGGTTTGTTAATAATTAAACCCATGATTTGAGATCCGGTGTCTTAGTTACGTAAAAATAAAATATTCCAATATCTTTTCTTTAATAGAATAAATTCCAAAGAATTAACCAGTATCTATCTATTTCCCCTTTAAGTTTTTTATGATTATGATTTTTTGCCTTAAAAAAAACTAACTCCTACGATCTGCCCCCATTAGTTTTAAGCACCAGCCGCCACTGATGTTTAGGTATAAAAAGTATTTTTATTATTACAGTCTAGGTATATTAATTGGGCTAACAAAATGCAACAAGTGGTACTTTTTTATTGTGGGAAATTTTCAGCTCCCAATTTTCTAGATTTGGAATCCCTCTTAGTGTAGACTCCAATTATATAGACATGGCCCTATTAAGTACAGCAACACTTTGGGAACTGTGTCTAAATGTTACAAAGAAGTGTCTCATTGACGTGACTTATAACAGCTTCCTTATCTCACTTCTAACGCCCCAATAATTAAAAATTTTGGAAAATGAAAATTTCCCCCTCCCCAGCACACGTGAAACGTTACTAATTTAACGTGTTGATTTTATTTTTTGACGTAATAACTCGCAAAATAACTCGAAATGTAATTAAATTTGCTGTTAACTCCCAAAAATTAAAAAGTAATCAACCTTAACACTGCAATGTTAGCACCACGATACCACATTTCACCCGGCACACAAACTTATAGAATTATAAATAGTGCATACACTTCTTATATTTTGGCGATAATAAGTAGCAAAATTACTCAAAAGAACGAAACGAACACTGACACAAGCACAAAACAGAATATATTGCATTGAACATGTACACACCCTTTTATTTCTATCCCCAAAAACAATAGAACTTACATCGTGCCAAACGTGTTAAATTGAAGTGTTATAGCTGATTGTTTTTCAAAATTTGTAATTTTTTTGGCAGTCACCAGCAAGTTTAATTGCATTTCGAGGCATTTTGCGAGTTACTATATCAAAAATAAAAAGCTAAAACGTTGAATTTGTAACGTTTGGAGTGCGAGCGAAAGTTTTTATATTTTTTTCGTATTCCAAATGACTACATCGCCCGGTATAAATTTTTTTACTAAAATCGAACACGTGATAATGGGAAATAAATACCATTTTAGATATTGATTTTTGTATTATAAATTTATAAAACCTTTTATTTATTTCTCAATGTACATTTCGATTGCAAATCAATCATCGTCGGAGGAAATTACTACAAGAATAATTCTGAGAGACTAACTAAAAACACGTCTTGTGGTAATTTCCTCTGAAGATGTTTGCTATGCAATCGAAATGTACATCAGGACATAAATAGAAGGTTATTTATTCAAGAGGTTGTATTTATTTTCAAGAGGAGGAAGAGACGCATTTCTACTCCACTCCGAGTTGGTTGACATTCACAGTTGAGAATAAATTGAGATTTGTTTGTTAATAATTAAACCCATGATTTGAGATCCGGTGTCTTAGTTACGTAAAAATAAAATATTCCAATATCTTTTCTTTAATAGAATAAATCCCAAAGAATTAACCAGTATCTATCTATTTCCCCTTTAAGTTTTTTATGATTATGATTTTTTGCCTTAAAAAAAACTAACTCCTACGATCTGCCCCCATTAGTTTTAAGCACCAGCCGCCACTGATGTTTAGGTATAAAAAGTATTTTTATTATTACAGTCTAGGTATATTAATTGGGCTAACAAAATGCAACAAGTGGTACTTTTTTATTGTGGGAAATTTTCAGCTCCCAAATTTCTAGATTTGGAATCCCTCTTAGTGTAGACTCCAATTATATAGACATGGCCCTATCAAGTACAGCAACACTTTGGGAACTGTGTCTAAATGTTACAAAGAAGTGTCTCATTGACGTGACTTATAACAGCTTCCTTATCTCACTTCGCCTCTGAATGAACTCATCCTGTTTGGATGTGCACGCACGTCTTAACGATGTCCGGTTAGGCACAGCGTATTATTTACATTGTTCACAAATCAGCTTAGATGTGTTTTAAGGATTTAATTTTTATCAATTAAAATTAAGGGCGGATTTTTAATGTGAGTTTTTTTCTATCATGTAAGAAGTTTAGAGGAACACTTGCAGTAATATAAAGTAAACAAAAAAAGTTCTTGATTTAAGAGTCAAGTATATATTTTATTTCATTGGCGACGTTTCGTAAATTGGGCTATTTCCATCATCAGTTTCTTCTTGAGTTAGGTCAGCTGTTAACCACTACTGTCGATCCATCAGATTTTTCTGTTTAACTATCTTCAGCTTCTTTTCGAGTTAGGTCACCTGGTTTGAGAATCACCACTACTGAACCTTAAAACTTGTAAGAAATTTCTTGCTTTCTATTATGATTTATGTATATTTGGAAGTTGCTATCAATAATGTAATTTGTTCTGGAGTAAAATGTCAACAAAGAGGAGTGTATCGTACATTAAACCATAAGAGCCAGCTTTACTTTTCTATTGTGCAGGTAGTGAGACTGTTTTAAGTTTAGTGTGTAAGTCATCTCTGTTTCGAACAAACGTTTTCCACTCCAGCTGAATGTACATCAGTTGTATTTGTTTTTCGTTAAGCTAAATTATTGTAATCATTTTAAAGTTAAATATTTCGTAATTAAAGAAAGGTTTGTAAAATTAAAATCATTTTTAAAAACCTTTCAAGCTTAATAAAACACGTAACATATATATTTATATATACTTGACTCGCAAATTAACCGACTTTTTCATTTACTTTAGGTAAAAATAATAAATTAACTTGAGTATTCACTTTGAAAAAATTGAATACTTGTTTTGAGAAACTATGATTTTGTAGATTGTTTTTTTTTAAAGTAAAAATCCCAAGTTTTAGATGTCATCTATTCTAACCAATATAGACTTATAAAATGTACGTACAGGTTTTTTTCGTCTTTTTTATACAGTGAAACGTTTTAAATCTGCCAAACCAAAATGTCTTGAAGGATACATAGCGAGCTCAAAATATTGACTCCCGTAAATTTAGTCTGGTCTATTTCTAGCTCTAACCTCAACACTTTTTCACATTTTCCGCACGAATGTAATTTGCATTCATGTCGTCAGAGAATCAAAAGTAAAGTAGACGCCGAGGCTTAGTTACCTTAAATTCTATTTCAAATTCACTAAATCAGAACTGATGTATTAATCAATAAAGACCGTTAATATCATTTAATAAGGTAAACAGAATTGTTTAGAGCGTATAGTTTGAACACTGTGCCTAGTTACGTAATGCCTTTTATTAACGTGAAATCAAATCAAACAAAGCGTCATTAAAATCTAATGGTTTACAGTGTAGGCCTATTGGCTTCAATTAGCACAGTGATGACGTGGAAGCGTATGTAGTATATCAATCGACGAGGAAATTGTTTTCCTGCGGTAATTTTCCTATTGCAACGCGGCAACTCTGTACATTGAAGAGAACTGTACGCGTGTTATCGTACAATACTAGAAGCACTAATGAAATCATTCAAACAAGATTTGATTGACTTTTAATGTAAAAACATTGTTAGCCTTGCAAGTTTTAGTATTCATTGAACAACAGTTCTGATTCTGTACTTAGCGTCTTCCTCATACTATTATTGTAAACACATTTTCTGGCTGATATCAAAATCCTTTTGTTATATCTCTCGCATAAATCTACAGTTTTAGAGGTAATTATTTCCCATTTCCACGTGTTCGATTTTAGCTGGAGAAAATTATACCGGGCGACGCAGAAAATAATCAGGGGTACAAAAAAAGTTATAAAACCTCTCGCTAACGCCCCAATAATTAAAAATTTTGGAAAATGAAAATTTCCCCCTCCCCAGCACACGTGAAACGTTACTAATTTAACGTGTTGATTTTATTTTTTGACGTAATAACTCGAAATGTAATTAAATTTGCTGTTAACTCCCAAAAATTAAAAAGTAATCAACCTTAACACTGCAATGTTAGCACCACGATACCACATTTCACCCGGCACACAAACTTATAGAATTATAAATAGTGCATACACTTCTTATATTTTGGCGATAATAAGTAGCAAAATTACTCAAAAGAACGAAACGAACACTGACACACGCACAAAACAGAATATATTGCATTGAACATGTACACACCCTTTTATTTCTATCCCCAAAAACAATAGAACTTACATCGTGCCAAACGTGTTAAATTGAAGTGTTATAGCTGATTGTTTTTCAAAATTTGTAATTTTTTTGGCAGTCACCAGCAAGTTTAATTGCATTTCGAGGCATTATGCGAGTTACTATATCAAAAATAAAAAACTAAAACGTTGAATTTGTAACGTTTGGAGTGCGAGCGAAAGTTTTTATATTTTTTTCGTATTCTAAATGACTACATCGCCCGGTATAAATTTTTTTACTAAAATCGAACACGTGGTAATGGGAAATAAATACCATTTTAGATATTGATTTTTGTATTATAAATTTATAAAACCTTTTATTTATTTCTCAATGTACATTTCGATTGCAAATCCATCATCGTCGGAGGAAATTACTACAAGAATAATTCTGAGAGACTAACTAAAAACACGTCTTGTGGTAATTTCCTCTGAAGATGTTTGCTATGCAATCGAAATGTACATCAGGACATAAATAGAAGGTTATTTATTCAAGAGGTTGTATTTATTTTATAATTTGAAAAATTCATCACAGTTGTACCAAGTTATTATTAATTTACGTTTGTACTTAGAAGTAGGCTTTTGGGTAAAATTGACACGGCCACTTGGTAGAATTAACCTTTACGCTTTAAAATTATACTTTCCTAGAAGTAGCGATTACTTTTTTGTACCAGTTTCAAGAGATTTATATAGTAAATGGGTCCTTAAAGCATCAAGTGGAAAGTATATTGAAATTAAGTTTAGAGATAGCTTGAAAACAAAACTTTTTCAGCCCCCTCTAACTTTATACAATGTCTGAACATCAGTCTGGAAACATTAAACATTCTGTATTTGTAAAATTAAGCTTTTAGGATTTTTCAAATGTACCATTCATAGCAAAAATGTTAAGCATTCTTTGTGAGCATAGATATAAATAAACAAAGAACGCCAACTCAAAATCTATAACTTATTCCTCAAACTATTCCATTAACAAAGTCATTATCAGTCAACTAAGGCAGCTAAACTATAACTAGATATTACACTTATAACAAATTATAATTGGATAAGTATTCTGCATCATTAGAACGAGCACCAAAAATAATTTTTATGATATTGCCCGTTTCAGTTCATACGCTGTTAAAAATCGGCATATATCTTTATTTTTTTATAACCTAATGCTAGAATAGTGTGAGGAATTTGTGTACTATAGTTTCATTGTTTCTCCACCAGAATGTGCATTTATCTCAACTTTCAAAAATTGGCGCTTGATTTAGTAAACCAAAACGGGCGTACAATCTTAAGTGCTATATTATCTATACATTGATGACGATCAATTTGTCAATGAAACGCGTTTGGGTAGTAAATTATAGATTGTAAGTTGATATTTGTTATTTAATTCATTCCGTAGCGCTTTATAATATCGACTTTTAAAAATTATGTTGAAAAAAAGTTTAAGATTTGTTAATCTTACTGACGTTCTGCTCAAAATCTAACTGGATAAACTTTGCCGAGGTAAAAATCTTACAACGAACAAAGTTTACAAATGCTGATCGCAGAATAAAGGGAGACATTTTATTTCAACATGAATACCCAGACCGGAAAAATAACTAATCATTCCTGTAATTATCTATTTGGAAGTGCACTGATATCTAAAAGAGCCGATGTACGATAAAACTCCGACAGTTTTATCTTTAGTAATTTTATGTTAATTTCCATTGAAATTAAATATTGTCTTTTTTCACTTATCCAAATCCTTTTGTATTGTTCAATAAGCAAATTTATTGTCTGAGTAAAATCATATCGTTAAATTGAAATTTCCATTGTTTTAAGCATGACTTATTCGTTTTAGGTTTTGGGTTCTAACAATTTGATTAGCTTATTCGGCCTTGGACACACTGTACGTTAGCGCGTGTGCGTCAGAGATGTCTACGCAAACTACAGTTAGACCTACGATACGTTTAACAAATAAACAGTTTTACCTCTGGAAATGCACACTAAGTGCGTAATAACCTCAAAATAGCATATGATTCTCTCTCTTGTAATCACAGTTGATAATAAAAATTATTTGATTTAGTTGTTGATTTTAAAAGGGTTTTGTTCATGTACAAAATCAAGTATTTTAATTCCTGTTTGATTGTAAGCATCGGGCTATTTTTTTTTAAAATTTAAACCAGAAAAAATAAAATTGCAGCACAAAAATGTAGTAAAATCCCATTTTATTGGGTTTTTTGTTAAAATAATTATAAAATGTTTTTTTTTTATTCTAAGCACACAGTTGTCAAAAACAAAACGAAAATTACTTTTTTTGTAGATTAAATTTAAAAGTAGTAAACTTACAATAACAACTTGTGGACAGTGTCGAAGGTTTTATTTTAGTTATTTCTGTTGAAAAACATTTTCTAAATGGGAATTTTAAGTTATTAAAGTTTTAGGCCGTTTAAAAAGAAGCTAAAGAGTTATGAGCAAAAGACTTACAAGTAAATTTGAAAATCTATAATTTCATGTTATGTAGATATAAAAAGTAATTCTCCCATGTTACTATAAAAAGGTGGTGAATTATTTGGGAAAATGTCAACTTTTACGAATAGAATATTTTCTGTGTAAACTAATAAATTTATTCGAATTCCAAATTTTTAAGTAGGCAACAACGTTATAAAACATTAAATTTGATGAAATATTTTATTGTAGCATTTACTTTTGACATTTTCTGCATTATTAAAAAAACGATTGAAAAGTACAAGTAATTGTTAATAACAGACTACTGATGAAAACATACATAAATAATAAATAAAACTGTGAACTAGAATTGGATTTTTTTGCTGTGTTGAATATTAAAACTGGAATAAAAGACAATTAATTAATAAATAAAACTGTTAACTAGAACTGGATTTTCTTGCTGTGTTGAATATTAAAACTGGTATAAAAGACAATTAATTAATAAATAAAACAGAACTAGAATTGGATTTTCTTGCTGTGTTGAATATTAAAACGGGAATAAAAGACAATTAATTAATAAATAAAACGGAACTAGAATTGGATTTTCTTGCTGTGTTGAATATTAAAACGGGAATAAAAGACAATTAATTAATAAATAAAACGGAACTAGAATTGGATTTTCTTCCTGTGTTGAATATTAAAACTGGTATAAAAGACAATTAATTAATAAATAAAACAGAACTAGAATTGGATTTTCTTGCTGTGTTGAATATTAAAACTGGTATAAAAGACAATTAATTAATAAATAAAACAGAACTAGAATTGGATTTTCTTGCTGGATTGAATATTAAAACTTGTATAAAAGACAATTAATTAATAAATAAAACTGAGAACTAGAATTGGATTTTCTTGCTGTGTTGAATATTAAAAAGGGAATAAAAGACAGTTAATTTAATAAATAAAACAGTGAAATTGAATTGGATTTTCGTACTGTCTTGAATACTAGAACGGGAATAAAAGACAATTTAATAAATATAACAGTAAAATAGAATTGGATTTTCGTACTGTGTTAAATATAGATCATTTGATAACGAAATCGATTAGGCTTAACGATTAAAATTAATTACACCCTTGAATGAGATGTGAAACTGTGATATTACGTAAAACGAACAGCAAGTGATCAGAAAACTTGTGCTGTAGATAAGAACAATTCTTGGAATACGGCACTATGCAAGTACACGCATTCTTTGGATCGAATCCAACGTGTCGACGGATAGCTTTAATTCTAAGCGCGTGCATTTGTCTAGCGTTACGGAACAATACACTGTGTTTGGATAAAAAGGACAGCACATGGCCGGGCCATGCATTATGAAGACATTTATATATTAAATTTACAGTGTAACAAAATACAAAAAAAATATGTATATAAACAAATTTATTTTAAAGTTGGTTGTTGTAATTATTTTAATTTCACTCATTAAATCATAGTTGACTATTTAAAGAACTAAGTGAAGCATATTTACTTGCTGACGCGTTACTAAACGTCGTTTCATTGACGAAGCCTAAGCTGCTACTCCTTAGCACTTATATCTTTCAATAATTACATAAAGTTTTATCCATATTCACAATCATTTTGTAACTTTCTTATTGTTAACTTTTTACTATTTCAACCTTGAGCGATCGCCGCCTGTAGCATGTTAGGCTTCGTCACTGAAACAACTGTTTCGTAACGCGTCAGCAAGTAAGTCGATAGTTTTTACTTAGTTTTTTTAATTAATTACTTGTAATATAATTGTTTTTTTTAAAAATTATTATTAGATTTAATTTTTTAAGATTGTTTTAATGTTTATATTTTTGGCTCCCAACTCCTTGCATGTATTGCAGTGTTTTTATTGTCAACGGAAAATAAGAAATCTAGGTCACTCCACAAATTTTATGTGATGTCAAGACATCGGACCTGAAATCAATATGTATCTAAAAACACTGAATTATAATGGATTTGAAATCTCATGTAACAAACTATCTCAGCCCTGCCAATACACAAATATTCGGGTAACACTAAAAGGCCATTCTCTTAGAATTCCACCGTGAATTTACTCAGTCATGAATTTTCAGGTGAAATTTAAAAAGTTTGATAGCTTACCAAAATATTAAACTTGGAAAAAGTACTTTCTTTGAGATTTTCGTGTGTAAGAGAAGGCAAAAAAACTAAACTATAGATGTAGTTAGGTCCATAACCTAATTTCTTATTCGTCTATTTCCCTTATAATTAACTATATCTGTTTCATAACTATCTCTGTAACAAATAAAACCTTCGACTTTTCTTTTTACCGCGGAGGGCTCGCTCTTCACGGCCAGAAGCTGTACAGCTAGCCCATCTATTCAAATTGTATCACTTTCGACATTTCTTTTCTTTTTACCGCGGAGAGCTCGCTCTTCACGGCCAGAAGCTGTACAGCTAGCCCGTCTATTCAAATTGTATCACTTTCGACATTTCTTTTCTTTTTACTGCGGAGGGCTCGCTCTTCACGGCCAGAAGCTGTACAGCTAGCCCATCTATTCAAATTGTATCAATATTTTAGCTCGTTGTAGGTTTTATCTTGGGTGGAATTTTCTAAGTTTCTCATTTTTCGATCTTGAGGATCGTTTTCAGGAACGAGATTTTCACCCTATGCCTCAGATCGTGGACATTTTTTTTTTTTTTTTGTGATGGGTAAGCGGTCTAACTGCATTTTTCCTTTTAAAACGTTTAAAACTTTGAGGAATCTCGAACATTATAGTGGTCGTGAAGAAAGAACTCTCAGGAGTAGCAAAACACTAAAATATTCTAATAACATTTTAGCCCTTTCCACTTTGTCTCCCTCCTGGGTATACTCACTCATGAATATTTTGATAGATACTCATTTATGGTAAATGTCTGTGTATTTGTGTCCTTAACCTAGAAATCTTACACATCAACAAAAAAGGACCACATCTCAACACTAGAACAATATGAAATTTACAGACACAAAGTACAAACAATTAAACGAACAAACCCAATACAAATCACACGTACTCTTTGATACTATCGAAAACTGCCTTTAAAACCGTCACCGCTTGACCCGACATCTCCAAGTAGAAGACACTGATGAAGATCGTGGCGATCATAAACGTTCTGTCTCAATAGGTTTTCACAAATTTACAAAATTTAAAGTTCGGATAGTCATAAACTAATGTTAAAGTGATAAATCTGTTTCTTTCATGACTTATTAAAATAGAGTAACGTACTATATTTGTAATTACGAACCATACTGCAGGTTACTAATTAATGCATTTTATCGTGTTGTGTAATAGTGTTGTTGAGTTTTTTAGCCAATAATCAAGTAAGTATAACATTAATTGCATTACATATTTATGTGGTATTTTTACCCATAATTACAAGGTAATCTCCCTACTTCCGTAAATTGTCACCCTCTCGGTTCCGAACTTGAGAATTAGAGAGCTTCTACTGTATTTTATAAATATCTCTTAAGTAAATTGAGGAATTGTTTTTCTTACTGTCGAAGGAGGGTTCATCTTCATGTGTAATAGAAATACAGTTAGCCTATCTACCCAAGTTACATAAATATTTAAGCTCTTGTAGGTTTTATCTTGGGAAGACAATTCTAAGTTCCTCCTCATTTTTCGAGCCTGAGGCTCCTTTTCCGGGACAAAATGTTCACCGTTTGCCGGATCGTGGACAGTTGCATTTTTCCTCTTGAAACATTGATGAATCTCGATCATCATAGTTGTCTTGAAAATAAAAAAAACTCATAAGTCTGGCAAAACACTAAATATTCGAATAACATTATAGGCCTCTCCTCTTTGACTCCCTCCTGAGTTGATTGAAATTTAGTGAAAGCTAGAAAGCGACTTACCGAATATGAGCAGTAGAAAAAATTCCTTACGTTTTGGATGTTCGCGTCTAAGAGAAGACTGAAAACAAACTGAGATACACTTCAGATAAATTAACATATGTGTAACCTAACTTCTTATCCGTCTATTTCGCTTATAATTAAATATATCTGTTTCTTAAATGTCTCTGTTAATAAATAAATAAATTGTTTTTTCACCTTCCAAAGAGGTGCACCATCCTCACGGGCCGGAAGTTCCTTATCACTTTAAGATCCTTGACCAAGATGAGATTTTAGCCATTTACATGGACCACATTTTTGTCGTTCACAAGAGGCATAACTGCCCCTTTTCTCTTAAATTATTAAAAACATTCAGGAATGTCTAACATTACAGTGGGCAGTCGATTAGGGCTCTATCCTCGCGTGCAGGAAGTTCCTCCTCATTTTAAGTTCCTTGACCAAGATGAGATTTTAGCCATTTAAATGGACCAGGTTTTTGTTGTTCACAAGAGGCATAACTGCCCCTTTTCTCTTAAATTATTAAAAACATTCAGGAATGTCTAACATTACAGTGGGCAGTCGATTAGGGCTCTATCCTCGCGTGCAGGAAGTTCCTCCTCATTTTAAGCTCCTTGACCAAGATGAGATTTTAGCCATTTACATGGACCAGGTTTTTGTCGTTCACAAGAGGCATAACTGCCCCTTTTCTCTTAAATTATTAAAAACATTAAGGAATTTGTAACATTACAGTGGGCAGTCGATTAGGGCTCTATCCTCGCGTGCAGGAAGTTCTTCCTTATTTTACGCTCCTTGACCAAGATGAGATTTTAGTCGTTTACATGGACGAAATTTTTGTCGTTCACAAGAGGCATAACTGCCACTTTTCTCTTGAATTATTAAAAACATTAGGGAATTTATAACATTAGAATGGGCAGTCGATTAGGGCTCCATCCTCATGTGCAAGAGGTTCCTCCTCATTTTAAGCTCCTTGACCAAGATGAGTTTTTAGCCGTTTACATGGACCAAATTTTTGTCGTTCACAAGAGGCATAACTGCCCCTTTTCTCTTAAATTATTAAAAACATTAAGGAATTTTTAACATTACAGTAGGCAGTCGATTAGGGTTGTATCCTCGCGTGCAGGAAGTTCCTCCTCATTTTAAGCTCCGTGACCAAGATGAGATTTTAGCCATTTACATGGACCAGGTTTTTGTCGTTCACAAGAGGCATAACTGCCCCTTTTCTCTTAAATTATTAAAAACATTAAGGAATTTGTAACATTACAGTGGGCAGTCGATTAGGGCTCTATCCTCGCGTGCAGGAAGTTCTTCCTTATTTTACGCTCCTTGACCAAGATGAGATTTTAGTCGTTTACATGGACGAAATTTTTGTCGTTCACAAGAGGCATAACTGCCACTTTTCTCTTGAATTATTAAAAACATTAGGGAATTTATAACATTAGAATGGGCAGTCGATTAGGGCTCCATCCTCATGTGCAAGAGGTTCCTCCTCATTTTAAGCTCCTTGACCAAGATGAGTTTTTAGCCGTTTACATGGACCAAATTTTTGTCGTTCACAAGAGGCATAACTGCCCCTTTTCTCTTAAATTATTAAAAACATTAAGGAATTTTTAACATTACAGTAGGCAGTCGAGTAGGGTTGTATCCTCGCGTGCAGGAAGTTCCTCCTCATTTTAAGCTCCGTGACCAAGATGAGATTTTAGCCATTTACATGGACCAGGTTTTTGTCGTTCACAAGAGGCATAACTGCCCCTTTTCTCTTAAATTATTAAAAACATTAAGGAATTTTTAACATTACAGTGGGCAGTCAATTAGATTTGAAGATCTGAACAACAATCAGTTTTGTTTTACAATATATAGATTTATTTTAATTTAAAAAATTATCATTGTGTTGTCAATTGAAAATACTTTAAACAATTACAAAAGAACAATAAGGTTTTCTTTGCTCTTATAGCTCGAACAAGCGTCCAGGAATGTTTACGTTTACCTCTGTACTTTGGATGAACATAGGCTGTATATGCTATAAGCTGCCGCGTTCGTTGCCTATTGCGATGTCGAGTCATGCGTTAGTATAAACGTTATCGTAACGCGACATCTTCTGCCAAGTCTTAACTGGCAAAAGTAAGTTTTATTATGAATATCTTTACGATTCACGTGCTTTTCTGCATAAACTGTTGAGAAGAGACCCGATGGCCTGTTTCAAATGTTTCCTAAAAGTGACTCACTTTATGTGGGTACTGTTTATCGGTTGCTTGTTTGTGGTTTTAGTGGTAGGTTTATCAATGTTGTAAAGTAGTTTAATTATATTTTGTACTTTGTGTTAGTTTCGGAATAAATGTTATAGCGATTCTTTATGAAAGGTGTAATTTATAATGCGTTTATACATAGCGTATTTAACTCCTGGTCGTTGTGTATACTTTGTGCAGTGAAAATAAAAATAACAGTTGTACAATCTGACGAGGACTTTAGGGGCTGGGAAGGACTTTAGGAAGCTAGTTTCTAAGATTAGAATTTTAAGAAGTAAAACAATATTACATTGGGTATGAAATTATAATGTCTGAGAGGTAAGTGAAAATACTGTTTATTCTATTTATGAGGGACAACACCTTAGCTGTTATAATAACTATAGCCTTTAGATATTAGTAGGTCTCAGTCATAGTTATTTTTGTGTTTACAAGAAAAACATCTGGCATTGTAAGGAAGGCTTAGTTTAGTATTATTCAAGTAATTATACTGCATTTATTTTACCACTTATTTGGTGCCAGCACTGACTTGAAAATGTGTGGTTTCGGAAATAAATCTGTTTATGAACGCTTCCTTAATTTGAGCCTGTGTGCGCGTTCGCTCGCTTAAAATCCAGTACCATGTGATTACTGAAATTTTAAGAAAGGTTATTGTCAGTTTTGAATTCATGGTTTGTCAAAATTTTCTACTATTCTGGTTTTTAAATCGCTTTGGAAGTGAAAATTTTGATTGTTTTAAAAATATTACGTTATGGGTTGACTTTATCCTCCAGCAAGTGTATCTTAATGGTCAATTTAACATCCATCGTGTATTTTTGAGAGCTTGAAAATTAATATAAATTTGTTGAGTGTAGAACATTGTGTTATATTTTGTAGTTTTATAAGTCATTCTTAATTAGGTCAGGTTAAAGATCCAAATATTCTCTTCCTGTATTTGCCTTTTATATATATATAATAACCTCTTTTAGAACTTACACTTTGAAATTGTTTTTATAATTGCTGTAATCTCTAACAAAATAAAAAATACAATAGTATAATTAGAGCTAGAAATTTCATATAATTGAATGAATTCTTGAGACTGCGCAAATATTGAACTTGGCTGCAGCGATACAGTTGCTGTATTAGTGACACGTTACGGTCTGCCATGCAACCGTGGGCCTTATTGATCGCCCTCAGTGCGGCTGTCTAGGGCAGGCGAATCAATTCTATGCGCCAGGGGTCTCTGTGAGCGAGGTTTCTTTGCATGTTCCGGGCACACACCGAACGTTCAGTTTAGGCGCAGTGGCATTTCGTTGTTACCGATCTCTGATTGTTGAAAGCCTTCCCGGTACTGGGGAAGGTGGTGTTTGTATCGTCGGGAATCTTCTTCGCTCACTCGTAACTGGTTTGGAATAACTTCTTCAGGTAGCTGAACGAAGGCAATATTCACAACGACTCATCAAACATATGGTGCTATCCGGCCCAGGTAAAGGTCATGCACGCTCGCATGCTATTCCTAGTTGTAGAATTGTGGCTATTTCGTTTTACCTTTTCGGGTACTATATATCTTCCTTATTTAATTTATCTTTAATCGGGTTTTTAAATTAACATCTACCCTTAGTCAATAATTTGCTCCTAATATACGTCGTCATCGAAGTGGCAATTCATCACTGAGTCTAGTTCACAGAAATTGAAAGGTTACCTATCATAGTTTAGTTTTTGTGTAGCTATATTAGCTGATGATGTCTTGACATTGAGACGTCTATAAACGTATTGACTGTTTTGTAGTGTTAGCTGTTATTTATTAATTTACTATCTTCGCTCTTTAGCTGCACACTACTTATTTTTTCTTGTTATATATAATTGACATTGTAAATTATCATTTCTAAGAGAAGTATTACATTTTATTCGTTTCCTAAAGGTTGAAAGATGTGAGGGAGAGAGAGAACGGAATTGAATTGAAAAACCCACTAACCACAATATAAAATTATTTTATTTGACTGTACTATTTTTTGCACAAAAATTCTACTTCTGAAAATAATTACCTTGTAATCGAAACGTACATAAAGAAACGTTTAGTAAAATTAAAGATTTTTATATTGTGGTTAGTGGGTTTTTATTTATTTAGTTAAAATTAATCCACGATGCTCAAGATATTTATTAATTTGAAAAAAAGTTTTGGTTGGTTATAATTAGCCGATTGAAAAAAATAATACAAGTTTTTAACTTTTGTTTGACGTAAATTTTCAATAAGAAACTAGTTAGTTATTTTAAAATAATGTCTCAAAAAGATAAGTTTAGTAATTGAAGTAATATTGCTCTCTTGTTAATCTAAGGATTACAATTTTTATCCCATAAGCTGGAGCAAATTGATTCGTTCCCTACTGAAATTAAACCAACGCATTTATGAAGCAATGCTTGTCCACGTATTGTAGGCTTTGTATTGAGTATACAGTATATAAAGGTTAGACTTTGCTGTACGTGATATTGCTAAACACAGGTTGTCATACTCATGCTAAATTTGCAAAACTAAAACTGATTAAGAGATATTAAATTTTAATTTATGACGTCAGTTGATAAGCCATATAATCAATAGGGTTTGTTGTACAGAACAAGACACATAAAACTAGCTAATGTATGAAGTTGTTTGGGCTACACGTCGACGTTGTAAAATAGTGTCAAACATATCGCCATTTTGGATTCAACTAAAATGTGTTCTCATAAATTCAGGGTATTTTCTGTCATCCAGTTTTTTGATATGTCAAGATAATTCGTTTTCTTCTTCAGTTCCTTCTACTAATCGACGCAATAAATTTTTTATCGTTAATAAAATACTTTTTATTCATTCACTGAAGTTCAAACACATTTGTTTAAGCCTGTAGTGGATGACACTTGATGTTAATACAGTTTAACAAATATCAATTCATTAATTAAATTGAATAATGAATTAATTTCAGTTTTTTATGTGACAAAAACGTATCACAAAAGGGGCAAGGTTTTCAATATTGTTATTTCGTCCCATTTCGCTTGATAACATATGGTTTCATAAACAGCTGATTTTATATTATAGGTTATGTAGGAGAACAGCTGTTTAACGCATAGGTTATGGTATTTTATTTAATTTATATTAATTATTCAATAAAAAGTAACTAAAATAAAATAACAAAAACTAAAAAAAGTAATTAATAATAAATGAAGACTTGAGTCAAAAGACTGAGGTCTTGGTTGACCAAAGTAGGAATAGACGTTAAAAAATGTTTGTTCATATTACTTGGTTAGTTTTTAAACTTCTTTTTTAATTTTACGTTCTGTTTAGGAATAATCGGCAGAACTAGTAATATCCTTTTCGAACTAAAAGTTTCAAGTAACATATTTTTCGAATAATAATATCGAAATAAATCTCTTTAAACATAGCATACCATTTCTTTATATCAATGATGACCCCCCCCCCCCTTTATATCGTTTGGTATCTAGGAAAGGTACTTGTGGCAAGTACTGTTCGTCAAACGCCCATAATTAGTTTGACTCTAGGCGCTCATTTTCACCGACTGTTCTATCTGGGAAAGTACCTTGAAACTCTCTTATTACCAGGGATCGGACCCAGGACCCTTAATTTAGTAGTCAAGTGGATTATTTTGGTCTTTACTCCTAAGAAGGAACTTGGTCAGTTTAAAATTAATACTATTTTTTTTATAATAGATTATCACACATAACAATGAAGACATCCTTAATTTTCTGTACAAATACCACTGGAGAGAATATATTTTATATAATAAAACTGATCAATGTGCTACCAGTAGCGGTGGCGTTTAAAATGTTAATGCTAAAGCCCTGAGGCAGTAATTCTAACGAGCTTAGAGGCCGTTTTCTTCTGCCCTAACTGCATGGAACCCCACTATACAACATTACAACTTTAGCTGGGACATTATCGCGTTTGTTATCCTCCATACCTCAAAGAGCTTTAAGCCGTGTTAGTTAGAGGGAAACTTTTAGGGGTACGCGTTGGGTAATAGGTAAGTTTTAAAAATAACATCAAGTTGCGCCGTCTTGGTACATTTTCTCGCCATTTTCTTCGTTATGAAACTTAACGAAACAAGTAATATAAATTTAAAGTCAATTCCTACTTAGGTCAATTGATAAAGATTTTAGTTACTTCTTGTTAAATAATTACAATTAATATAAATAAAGTAACATAACTTATGCGTTAAAACACCTGTTCTTCAACATAACCTACAACATGAAATCAGTTGTTTTACTTTATCAGCATGTTATTACTTTTAAGTCAAATAACTATTGCACACCTTGCCCCTTTTGTGAAACGTTTTTATCACATATAAAAGTAAAATTAATTCATTAAATTTAATTAATGAATTAATATTTTAAAAAAACTATATTACCATCAATTGTCATCCGCTACAAGTTTAAGAAAATGTACTTAAATTCGAGTGGATGAATAAAAAGTATTTTATTAAAGATAATAAATTTGAGCAAGATATATATGTATAATACGTTTTTTTTGTTCACTTATATGATTTGATATTATTTTTAAAAATATTTTGGGCAGCATATGTTTACAAAACTAGAGGGGTTAATGGTTAGGTGCAAACTAGATATACACTAAAATGTGGGGATTTTCACCCCGAAGACATTGAATTGTTTTGACCAGATTAGGTTAAGTTAGATAAGGTCAACATATTATGAGAGAAGAACCTTTGTCAGATAAATTATTCTACAACTTATTCTCCAAATTATTTGGAATTTTAGACAACTTTTACCTTAGGTGGGACAAGTGTCCGCCTAGAAATATTTGGATATCATTATCGATTCGATCCGGGTAGACCTCCCAAAAGTGAGCCTATATGCTCGTAAGTTTGGTGAGGGACGAAATGAGCTCTATTTTCTATAGAATTTGTATGTTCAACATCTTTTTATTTGCAAACGCGCTAAACTAAACACAGAGACACTTGCATAGTTAGAAGAGGGCTATATTTATTTAGGCTATTAATAATTCTATCGTTATCTATGGTGAAGGCAGTTGATGGAAATTCATTGTTGGTGCCAGCGGTGATCTGTCACATTTTCATAACATTGATTACTTGTTATACAGTTGTAAATACGTCGACCATTGATAATTTTATCGTCATCTACGGTAAAGGAAGTTAATACAAATTTCGAATTGTCTTATAATATTCATTAGTTAATAGATGTCTACGAAGAAACAAGTGTAGACATTTCCAATTCTTTTGAAAATTCTGAATAGCCTGTATTCAGTTTGTCAACACTAGAAGCCGTATCGGATGGAATCTATATTAATTCGATTTGTAACTCGTAGGAAAAATGTAATGCACCACAACGAACGTAAGCAGTATTAAATGGTTCTATCTATTTTAGGATGCACCAGTGTTTGTTGATGCCTAACATTTCTACGACATTTTACTTCAAGACGTGGTCGTCCTCGCGCTGGTTGATCATGCATTACTCTAGAGGGACTAGTGTTTGTTGGTCTACCATTTCTACGATATTTTACTTGAAGACTTGGCAGTCCTCGCGCTGCTTATTAACGAATTCCTCGGAGGCACTAGTGCTTGTTGATTCTAGCATGTCTACGACCTTTTACTTCAAGGTGTCACCGTACTCTCCCTACTTATTGACGAGTTCCTCGGAGGAAATAGTGCTTGTTGTTGTCTAGCATTTCTACGACCTTTTACTTCAAGGTGTCGCCGTACTCTCGCTACTTATTGACGAATTCCTCGGAGGCACTAGTGCTTGTTGTTGTCTAGCATTTCTACGACATTTTACTACTTCAACACGTCGCCGTACTCTCGCTACTTATTGACGAATTCCTCGGAGGCACTAGTACTTGTTGTTGTGTAGCATTTCGACGACATTTTACTACTTCAACACGTCGCCGTACTCTCGCTACTTATTGACGAATTCCTCGGAGGCACTAGTCCTTGTTGTTGTCTAGCATTTCTACGACATTTTACTTCATGACGTCGCCGTACTCTTGCTGTTTGTTGACGAATTCTTCGGATCCACTAGTGCTTGTTGATGTCTAGCATTTCTACGACATTTTACTTCAAGACGTGGCCGTACTCTCGCTGCTTATTGACGAATTCCTCGGAGGCACTAGTCCTTGTTGTTGTCTAGCATTTCTACGACATTTTACTTCATGACGTCGCCGTACTCTTGCTGTTTGTTGACGAATTCTTCGGATCCACTAGTGCTTGTTGATGTCTAGCATTTCTACGACATTTTACTTCAAGACGTGGCCGTACTCTCGCTGCTTATTGACGAATTCCTCGGAGGCACTAGTGCTTGTTGTTGTCTAGCATTTCTACGACATTTTACTACTTCAACACGTCGCCGTACTCTCGCTACTTATTGACGAATTCCTCGGAGGCACTAGTGCTTGTTGTTGTCTAGCATTTCTACGACATTTTACTACTTCAACACGTCGCCGTACTCTCGCTACTTATTGACGAATTCCTCGGAGGTACTAGTGCTTGTTGTTGTCTAGCATTTCTACGACATTTTACTACTTCAACACGTCGCCGTACTCTCGCTACTTAATGACGAATTCCTCGGAGGTACTAGTGCTTGTTGTTGTCTAGCATTTCTAATAACATTTCTACCACATTTCACTTTAATATTTCGTCATCCCCGCCCTGTAGTCATTAACTTTGATCTATTCTTCTGCATACCTAGCAGTTGGTACACAAATATTTTAAAGACACATCCTTCTTTGAGAATTTTTATACTTTAATTCTTGACGATTCTTTTTGCTGACACTACTCTTCTCCTGAGACGTCGTTACCTTTGTTTATTTTACGATCATTAGATTTTTTATAGTGAGCTACGTTAAAAACTGTGTTTTCAACTGATCAACTTCTTTGCCGTCGAAGTCTCTCTCCTCCTATTGGCTCCTGACATTCTTCTTCTAGTGCCTAAAAGTTAAAAAGTGTGATAATAAATTAAGAAAAAAAATCGTTTTCAAAGCTTGTAAAAATATTTACGTTTTTTATCAAAAAATTTGAAAACAAATCATGTTTTAACGTGTTTAAAAGAGGTTGTAGATTTAATGGACAGACCCTGTAGACGTTGCTGAGTGGGTAGAGTATCTCTATCTAGAAGACCTTTGTAAAAACATATTTCTGTCCGAAAAAATCGTTATATGTTCTTCGGATTTAATCTCTTCTTTTCTTTATCGTTAATTTTTAGTGTGAAAATTTTACCTTTTATCATGGTCAAGGAGCCCCTTTTGGGACTTTCTCTTTCATTACCTTCCCTCATAATTATGGTTCTATTTTTGAAAATGATTTTTTTACATTGTTGAAAAAATCATTTTTTTTCGGTGTTAGTTTGACTTTATTGTTGCATTTAGTAAATCCGAATGACCTTGCATACATGGGGAGGAATTAAATACTTTACGATTTTTTATAGACATCAGATTTTACAGTACCTTCCAGACTTTGTCTCATGGCATTATAACAGGTCCTTCATTTATTTCTGCCTAGTTAAAGGAGTAGTGTAACATGGGAACATCATTTAATCAGTCACAAACTATTTTAGGCTAGGCTATTCTGTAAAAGAAGGTTCAAAATATACATGCACAGAAAGCTTTTATCTTTTTATTTAATTTTGTTTTTAAAATTACAAATAAGATTTTCTTTTAACACATAAGAAACTTTGATTTTAGCTTTTATCTTTATTTTTGGGAAGAAAGACAAGGGGAAATGGTTTTGCATTGAAATTACATTGCTGTATTTTTTTCCTACACAATTTTTGTTTCCTTGTCCTTGCTCTTCTTTAATCAGGTATAAATTTTTAAAATGTAAAATAAATCAGGTTTAAGAAAGGGATTAGGTTTAAAAATATTGTTCATAAATTTTACAGAAACAACATTTGTGAAATTCTATTGTAATATATGAATTAACCCTCATGCACATGCGCTTTTTTGTCTAACGTAAGTAGGCGCGTTGTTGTATTTTATACAACATCTCGGTTTTCTACATTTTCCTTAACTTCCAATCGAGTTATTAAAAGTTTGGTCTTACCAATTAAAAAATTACTTGTGAGTTGACCCCAGCAATGTTTATCAAAGCAAAAAATAATGCAACTGGCCATCTTCTTGTCCTCCGGGCAACGCTATATGTAGCACAAAGCTGGTCATTACTACCAACTCCACCTTTCATTCTGTTGTACTGCAATATAATTTCTGGCTTATTTGTTTGTTCGTCAACATCATCTGAGTCGTGCATAGTCGAAATCAATATTACAGCTTTATTTCTTTTTGTCGTATATGAGACCATGGTTCGATCATTCTGGAACCCAAACAAGGAAGTACCTGACTGATTGGTTTTATTAGGCAGAAATTGTGGTGGAATTTCCCGTTTGTTCTTACGTAGAGTGCCAATCACCTTCCAGTTCACTTTCTGAGTTATTATCACTTTTTTCAACTTCACCGTCGCTCAGATCATCGTCACTTTCAATAAAATCAGCATTATCAATCTTCATCAGAAAGATCCTGTAAAATTTTTGGAATGTCTTCCAAATTCACTCCTAAAAACATGAAAATTTATAAAAATTTTTAACAAAACAAATAATTACATAATTCTTTAAAAAAATGTATATAAAAAATTTACGTTCCATCAGGGAGAAAAAAAAAACAGCACCGAAAGAATAAAAACGTCAGAAGGCGCCTTGTTGTATTTTGTACAACAGTGATGACTGACCAGAACTAATCGCACACTGAGGCTAAGTTGATAGAATAAAGACTTTGATGACAACTGATAAGAGTAGTGGGGGGACCAATAGAAGAATAGAACGGTGATTTGAACAAATAACTACCAACAAGTTTCAACAAGAATCAAAATATTAAAACTGTTGTACTTTTTACAACAGCACGCGTCCTTGAGGGTTAATGTTGTTATATTTAAATTTCGGTTTGCAATATTTATTTTTAAAACAAATAACTTAAGTTTTAAAAAATATCTCTGTGATCTTGCTGAGTTATTGCGTCTGTTTTGATTAAGCCCAAATCTCCACATTCCAAGTGATTTTTGTTTATAAATGATGAGTTCTTATTCAGTTCCTACCATTAGTTCACACTAGATGTTAATAGAGTTTTTAAAAATATCAATTCATTATTTAAATTTAATGAATTCATTTTAGTTTTATATGGGAGAAAACTTTTCATACAAGAGGCAATGTATGCAATATAGTTATTTCCTCCCATTTGGCTTTAATTAAGTATAGCATATAATTTCATAAAACAGCTGATTTTATGTTATATGTTATGTTTTAGAACAGCTGTTTTATTGCATAGGTTATGCCTGGCACTTTATTTGTATTAATTGTAATTATTTAATAAAAAGTAACTCAAATAAATTTTTCTTTGTTGACCTAAGTAGGAAAAGATTTTTTTAAATTTTTGTTTATATTTTAAAATTAGTTACATCTTTACAATTTTATATAAACATTATTATAAAATGTCCCTACTTTAACCCTGGTACAAGACCCTGTATATGAGATGCTATGATCCCAGTCAGTGATTTCAAGTCCCTACCCATCTTTTCCTATAACTTTTGTAGGGGATTATAGTCATACAGGCTGGCTGCCTTTAAACTACAGAACAAACAATGTAAGAGTTGAATTTTCTCTGTAATATCAAAATGAAAATTGTGTTAGAACATTTTATTTTAAACAGTTTTGACTTAATTAATTTTCAAGATGGTTGTTTTACTAAACTAATGCTTTACTAAAAAAAAAAAATTTATGATCTTATATTTAGAAAAAACATTTTCTATACAGTTGAATTAGAACTTTTAATATAAAAAAGATACTAAATTGTTTCCCATATTCAAAGTTTATAAAATATTTTTTAAACAACAATTAAAAGTATTTCATGAAACAGTTAAATTTTTGTTGTTGTTACCATGGGATTAGTTTTTAATTCTCTAATCATTGTAATAAATTATTGTGGAGTTTCTATACAAAATAGAAACTAAATGTTTATATTTTCAATGAGACAGAACTTTAACTGGAATGATACAAAGACTAACGTCCTTACAGGCATCATCCAAGTCCATTATAATATACCTTGACATACATTTACTGTTAATGTCATGACTGGATAGTAAACAGATGATAAAATTAAGTAATTAAAAATAATTCTGATGTTTACAGGAAATAATTTACATGGAGTTCTGTCACTAATATGTCAAAGTTAATTGGCAAAAGTGACATTAATACTATCGCTTTTTACATAGGGTAGAGTATGTTTAGCTCAGTTTAAAAGTAGTTTGACTAACTTAAGGTTTATTCTTTCAAATATAAACTAAAACTATTCACAATATTAAAACAATAGTGACTCCCAGGAATCCTTAAAATAATGATAAAGAAAGTTGGTACTAAATTAACTGAGAGTCATGCATTTTCATACTATACAAGTCATCTGAAAGCAAGCAAAAAATGAATAAAGTTCAAATCAATTTGCCAAATCAATCGGTCTAACTTTTTAACTATTTTCAGGGTATATAAAAAACTATTGTGGGCCCAGAAAGGTAGAGATTCAGAGGTTTTGTTCTTAACTGTACTTACAGATTATCTACAATTACAAATTCTGAAAATGAGTGAAAAAAAATCAGAAGTTTTGCTTACTATTAATTTTATAACAAAACAGTAACAAAATTGGTGAAAGGGAGGTGAAAGGAGCACAAATACAAAGAGCTAAAAATTAAGTTTGCAAACTGTCAATGCCATTAAGCTTTATATGATACTGAGTGATTCCAAACCAGATGCACCAACAATACGATTTTATCTAATTATAAATAAATAAAACCTCTTAAACCCCAAAACCATTCTATTTGTGTTTAGGTGTACATTTCAATGGCAAACCGATCATCTTCAATGGAAATTACTACAAACCAAACTGTAGTAGTTTTGGGGGTTTAAGATGTTTTATTTATTTATAATTAAAAATTACACCACATCCACTCCAAATTATTACTATTTTATCTACCTGGATTCGACATATCAGATGCTAGGTGCTGAAATCCCTCATGGGCAAAGACCTGAAGATGAAATATCAATAGCCAAAAATAAAATAGCACAAATACATCTAAGACAATGTGTAAAGGTTATATCTATATATGAGATTCGAAAATGTTGAAAAGTGTGACCATTGATTAATGCCTAATATTGCTTTTCTAATCTATATTGAATGTAAACTAATTTAACGTGGATGTGTGTTTCAGAAACATTATCATTGTCCAGAGGAAGGTCTGGGAGTTTCCATATAGCGGTAGAGCCAATTCGTGGCCTTGTCACTAGGTGTATGATTTCATCGAAGCGTCAGTGGCCTGTCAGTTATAGGTAGGCTTATAAACTTGTTTTAAGTTTGTTTGTTCAACTCGCTTATTTTTCTTTAGCATGTTATAAAATTATAATTAATGAAAAACAAGTTGATCTTTGAGGTACACTCCATGAATTTGTGTGATTGGTAAGTCTACCACCTACAAATTATAGAGAAGTTCCATTGCGAGATGTTTTTATTTTCAAACAAAACCATACCAGCTGAAACACAGCTTCTCCATATGAATTAGTGATATAACCGTGTATAATATTAACTTGATTAACTAGGAGTCCTAACAAAATTTTATATGTATAAAAAGTTGGATATTACTGCATTTTGTACATAGGTTCCTAGAAATTTAAAAACATTTCTATGTACATATGTGTATGTATCAAATATGTATAGAAAAGTCAGTTGAGACATTTTTTTCTTAGGAGATAAAATGACACCGTACATTACATGGAAGAGCAGGAAAATTAAGTTAAGATCAATGTATCTCAATATTGATTTTTAGTTTATAACATACAAAGTTTTACGGAGTAAATTTAAAAATTACTCTGTTTATTGCATTCAAATTTATGATTGTGGTATTATAATATATTTAGGCCTAATATGTTTTTTTATATGGCACTACTAACCATTTTAAATAAAATACCTAAATAAGATATTTATGATTGATATCCATTTTCTTAAAAATTGAAAACACAATTTTGCAACCTGACTATTAATAAAGTTTGAGAACACTGACTTACTACAACCCTAAAGAGTTGATGTTGATTTTGAATATAAACCATTTCTTTATCCCACCATGCTATGTATCCAGGGTAGATTTCAGAATTTATGCACTTTTATAAAGCAGGAAAAAACAGTTTTGTGTTATTAAGCTATAAAATTATTTTTCAGCATGATCATTCCTATATCCTATCCCAGTGTTTTATGCAGTACGAGTATCTTAATCATGCTCATACTCACATTCCATTGCAACTGATAATAATATTGGTGGCTACCTTAAAGGTATAAATATAGTAAATTCTCGAAGTCCCGAGTTTTCAAGGTTCTATTAAATTCAAGTCAGCTAAGCCGTTGGTGTGTGGTGTTTAAAACATTTTCACGTTAGCATTGCCACGTCAGCATTGCCACTTTCATGCAAGAACTAAAATGATGATTGATTAAATAGAGAATTATTCAAAGAATGGTTTTTTAATGATTTTTTGCCCAAAACTGAAAAGTTTTTAAAGGCAAAAAATTTGCCTCTGAAGGCTATTTTAGCACCGTCGCATCCCGTTGAAGATCAATTCTGCCCTGATGATATCCATGCTTTATATCTTTCTGGAAATGTTACAAGCCTAACCCACCCGATGGATCAGTGTATTCTGGAGTGTATGAAAAAAAAATACACACATTACCTTTTACAATGTATCTTGGAAGTGACTGAAGGGGAAGAAAGCATTTGAGGTTTTCTAGAAAAAAATTACTGTTAAGGTGTAATGGATAACCGAATCATGGAACAGAATTAAAGAAATGCCTCAAGTAATTCGCGAAATAAAATCCTGAGTCGTAATACAACTGTTGACTGTGTTATTGATCCACAAGGAGAAACAGATTTTCACAAGCAGATGTTTGACATTTCTTATCAATTAACATCCAGGTTGTTTATATTCCGATATGAACAATTTGAGATGATAGATGTTACGATTATTGAAATGATACAAAAAACTACTGAAGACTGTGATGACGAGAATAAAATTGAAGGAACTACCGCCTTGGAAACTGCACCATGCTAAATTGAACAACAGGCAAGAGATGTGCTTCTTCCAAGACATCTAACCAATGCCGTAGCACCAAAACGTTCTGATAAGCAAACACAGAGGACACACAACTTTCTCTGAAAAATGTAGCAACTGTTAATAAACAAGGTATTCCAAAGCATCTTTAAATTTTTGAAAGTACTGTAATCAGTAAAGTTCTATAAATGTATTTTGTGCATTCTCAATTATAGTATTTTGGGTTTGTTAGAATGATGTTTTTTCTAATGCACGGGAACGTATTTCCGTGTAATCCGAGTTTTTTATAATCCAAGGGGGTCTCAGTTCCATCTACCTCGAATTATCGAGACTAATGTATATGTTTCTATTAAATGTTTATGTATAGACTTAACATTAAATGCTTATCTTAAAATGTCTGTTATATATGCTTTATATTATTCTTAGTACTTTATCTACTCTTTTAATATAGTAGAGAATACATTAGGTGTATTCTATGCTGTTTTTAGCATAGGAATACATAATGTTCTTCTTAATATTCTGTTGTAATACAGTAGGAATAAATTGTTGCTGATACAATCTGAGCCAGGTAAGAGCTTAACTTATGTGCAGTTTAAATAATTATGTAATCTGTATAATATAATTACTGCTTATCACATAATGGTTTATAAGCCCATATTTGTGTACCAAAACCTTGTAACAACTACATTTATAAGAGTTTATCTCTTTTTACATTATATATATATATATATATATATATATATATATATATATATATATATATATATATATATATATATCTACTGATATGATTTTCTTTCTAAATTACCATTGTATCTTTAAATGTTATTAGCCAAAGCCTAAATTGGCGAGATACATTTCTAATTAAACTTATACAAAACTGTTTTTGTGGTGTTCTAAAGCATTAGACCATAGGCTTCTAAGACTATGGATTTGAAACACATTATTACGACAGGATGAAGATAGGTATTCGTATCTCCCTTGCTACTGAGGAAAATAGTGTCATTTCTCTAGTGACTATACATCAAAATGGATTTTATTAAACGCTGTAGAATTATAAATCTTGAATGGTACTTGGAGATGAAGAAAGCCATGCTATTTATGGGTTGTGTTATTTGCTGCTCTCTTACAGGGCTAGCAGCCCATTCTACTAAAGATAATTAGTTATTTATAATTTTGTTGTATTTGGTAAAGTTTGCCTGATAATTATTTACCTTTCGGCTACATCAAGAACCATTTCTCACTTGGTAAAAGAATTTTTAATCCTCTTGAAAATTTAAGGTTTTGAAATCCCTTTAGTAGACCCAATCCGACAATTTAAAAAAAATATTAATAAAGTTTAATATTTCCATAGTTATGTAACATGAACAAGAATTAAAATGTTTGGTTATAAAAAAAAACATTTTTTATACTGGAATAGGCTATTTTGCAGTTAAAGTAGACCTCTGTCATAAATTTAATCTCATCACCAGTGGCGGCTCGTGAGTAAAAGTTCTGGGGGTTCACAATTACCGGGGGTTTGGGAATATTCCATGTTTCAAACAAATCGGGGGCCCTCGGACCTCCCCAGAAAAAATTAAAATATTTAACATTAAGTTACTATTTTGGTACTACAAATTAATAAAACCCAGACACATACTTTAGGCACAACAGTTTAATTCATGTTAAGTTAAACATTAGTTACAATTCAGACAAGTAGCTGAGCCAAACATAATTTATACTCCCAAATCGCCCACTCCTGCAGTTGTCACATTTTTGTACAAAAAGTCCATTCTTCTTTCCTTCTTTGTTGCAAATCTTTCCATTACTCGTTCATTGAAGTCTGCTATTCTTCTTGTCATTTCTTTTTCTAATGTCAGCATTGCCAATGCTGATAGCCGATCTCCGTCCATAGTACTTCTTAAAAAGGTTTTTACCCTTTTTAGGCAGGAAAAGCAGCGTTCGGCTTCTGCTGTAGTCATTGGAATTGTAATTAAAACTTTTAATAATTTTACAGTTTCACCAATACACTCAGCTAAGTTCTTTTCAAGGAGAAATCTAAGTAAGTGAGTAACTTTCTTTACACTTTTAAAATCTTCCCTTCCGTAGATAATTTGAAGTTCTGTTTTTAATTTGTCCTTCTCAATATCGGAAATGACTCTATGGTAGTTTCTAATAGTTTTTCTGGAAACTTATTTTTAAATGTGGCGATATTTGCATTGTCAAACAGGTTTGCTGCTACAAGGTGTCCTGTAAATTCAAACCTCTCTTTTGTTTGTATGACGATGGCGACATACTTCTTTAGCTGCTATATTTCTTGTCATACGTGGATTCTCATTTCAACAAGCTCTTTTAAGTGTGGCTTCTGCTGCTTGTTCTACTTGGATTTCATCTACACTATTTCTTAATTTTTCTATTTCTCCTTTAAACAAAGATATGGCTTCTTTTGCCCAAACAAGATCTATATTTCTTTTTTGAAATGAATCATACAAAATCTGGAGATGAGGCATAACTTAAGTGAAAAAATTGAGCCAAAATACAAACTGTGGTTGCAACAGCTTTAACCTCAAACCTTGTGCCTGATTAATTGCGGCAACTTGAACACTGGTTTCTTCAATTTTTTCAAAGCACAAAATTAGCTTTCCAAATTTTCGTGAACAGTAAGAACTAATCTGGAATTATAATTCCATCTAGTAGATGAACCCGAAGGAAGCCTGTTCTTCACAATTTCCTCTAAAATACCAGTCCTTTGAGAGGAATGACAGAAGAAATTGTTTATCTCTTGTAGGTTGGCAAAAAAAATTCTTACTTCTCTGTTTTGTTTAGCAGCTCTCGACATAATTAATTTAAGTTGATGCGCATAACAGTGCACAAAGTGTGCATTTGTGTACTCTGTTTTCACTCGTGCTCGAACACCTGAGTATTGACCGCTCATGGTATTAGCACCATCATAACTCTGGGAAATTAACTTTTCCTTATTTTCACCAATCACATTAATTGTGACAGAGTTTCTGCATTTGTGTTTGAAGGATTGAGAAATGTCCAAAAGCGTTCCACTGGAAGCCCGTTCTTAAGAGCATAGCGGAAAACTACAAGCATTTGGGCTTTTGTTGAAACATCAACAATTATGGACACATAGTCTGCAATTATGGACACATAGTCTGCACTATGAATCTCCTGTGGTATGTTTTGTTGACAAACAACATACATACCGTCTAAAAGATCATTTTGTATTTCTTTAGAGGTCCCCTTAAATACAGTAGCAGTTTAAAGGTGTTCCTTCAGAATGTTATCAAGGCTAGCAGAAAAATTTACTAAACCCTTGAAAATTCCAGGGTTTTCAGAGTCTAACTTCTCATCATGACCACGCAGTGCTAGTTCAAATTCACCACAAAATCTAATACAATCGATTACTTTAGACAAGACATACCTATTTTTTCTAACTTGACCATTTTGCTTTTCAATGTTTTCACTGAAAGCCTCGCTAAGTTGTTGCCTGATTTCTGTTCGTCCTAATATGGAAAGATCAGGACATGCATTACCGTGAGAAATAGATTGTTCGTGTTTTTTAATTTTTTGAGACAAATGTCCCAAATCAGCAACTCCAGTTTTCCACAATCCAAGAATTCCTTTCGTACAACTTATCGTTAAATGACCGGCAATACTCACGGCCTTTGACTTTTTGTTTTTGTGATAAATTTAGTGCTGGCTTTGGTCTTCCAAGCTCTTTTATTGAGCATTTTTTTTTTCAATTGTTAACGATGAAAAGTTGTTAATTAATAAGTACTGAACTTTATTCATTTTATCTTGAATATTTATCACCACTGCACCACAATGCTTGACCAACCGCCAACGTGTGTACAGCGTGCCAACACCAAAGGAAGTGGGAGTTGCTTCAGCTACCGCTTTCGGCTTCCATCGGATAACTTCGCCAGAGCTCGACTACGAGCTAGCTCTAGCCGTTAGCTCCTTTCTCACTTAAATTAACAGGCCCCCCACCACATAACCCTACTCACACGCCAACAGAATGGGGTTCACATCGAGAAGTGAACCAGCCAAGTTGTTCAGGCCGCTTCGATCTAAATTAGCGGCGAAATTCACTATTTCTATTGTATACTACTTTAGTTTTTTGTCAAAGTTTATTATTTTCACGGAGTTTAATATTATTCTTGGGGGTTCACTGGACCAGTGAACCTATGGACGAGCCGACCTTGCTCATCACATACTTTCTCCCAAAAGTAGGATTGAGAGCATAACTGTGTGTATGTTTGTGTAGTTATTTTAATTATTTTTTTCAATTTTAGCATCATCTGTCCTAGTTACAAGAAGCCTTGAGCTTGTTGAACTTTATTTTGTTTTACAGTTATGTAAAAACAAATATTTTGTTTCTGATATCTATTTGTGTCAATTCTACATTTATAATTGTTGTAAATGTTATTCTTCATTACATAAACCTATTTAAATTTTATAGTTAAACAGTATTTACATAGAGAATCTGTTTCGATTGTGTAAATTAAATGTATCAATAGCGATACATTGCAAACAAATGTTTAATATACTTTTTAAGACAAAACGTTTTTGATCGCACTAACCAATCTTCCACAATTATTAAGTTTTGCAAGTTCAAACATCCAATAATCATGACCAATACAATCTATGCCTTTGAAGCTATCCACTGCCTATGATAATAAAAATTAACATTTGTAAAATCTTTCAAATTTAAATTTATTGTATTGGGTACAGTAAACTTCTACTTTTCCTAGAAATGTCCTTTTCCTTAAAAAAGACATAATTTGGATATCCTTCAGCTACCAGAACTGGGTTAGTAGCCTTTGAAGAGTGCACAAAAACTTCTAAAGGTGAAGGCCATCTGAAATATATCAATTGCGGAGGAAGTAACACCCTACTAGAATATTAAATCAACATTAAAATTTAATGTATGGTATAATGACACTTGATACAGCCCCATTAAGATGATAATTAAGGGAAGCTACCTAAAACAGAGGCTTTTCTCAATACATCGTATTGGATGATGCATTTTATGTCTACATTAATGTTATAAATCAAGTTGTCTAACTGGATGTCTCCTCTTCCATTTGTGAAAATACCTTATCAGCAGTGTACATTATTAAAAATAAAAGCAGAAGTAGTTTCACTGTACCATCTCATGAGAGCTACAACATTGTTATGTTAATGTGCTGTCTTCAATCCTTGCAACTCCAAGACCTGAAATTTGACATTTAACTGAAATTGGCACATATATTTTTTTAAATTCCTACTATTATCTCACACTCTCCTAATATATACCTTGTACAAATTTTAAATCGATAATAAAATACATTTTTATTCATCCAATCAAGTTCAAATAAAATTTTTTAAATCTATAATGGATGACAATTGATAATACAGTTTTTTCAAATATTTATTCAATAAATAAATAATAAAAACTTATTGGACCAGTCGGGTTCGAACTGAGTCATATTCAAAGTCAGGCTATCTTGACACTGACCGAACTTTCCCATAGCTAGACTATTTCTCAAAGAGGTATATGAATTTATCTTTTACTCCAATTTCGTTATCGTTGACCAACCTTAAATTGTTGCCATGGTTATCACACAATATCGTAAATTATAGCAATTAATGAAAAGAATAAAATTAACAAACAAACTGGATTAATGGCATCGAACCTTGCTTCACAAACGGACAATTAAAAAGGAAAGCAAAAAGAAAGTACAACACAATGCAAGTGAAAAAAAGAAAACAAATAAATAGTAACAAGAAAAAATAATAGTCCATCTCCATACATAGAAAAAAAATGGAAAATTGCAAGGAAATTTGGTTTTTATTTTGCCATTTAATATTGTTATTCTGCCGTATGTATATATATATATATATTTATATTAGCTTTAATTATATAGTAAAAAAAAACACTAAAGTAATTTTTTTTGTTCCAGTAGGAATAGACTTAATTTTTTTTTTTATATTACTTGTTCTACATTGAAGATTTTATTTTCAACTGTACTTTGAACTTAATTAAATTACATGTTAGCCAGAGAATTCATTGATGAGAAAAATTTCCTGGTTTTCTGTTCAAATTTGAAGATTTTTTAATTTAATACTTTGCAAATGTTTGAGAACGTTAGCTGCACATAGAAGAAACCTCTTCCTCATTTTTAATGTTCAATATTTTAAGATATGTCATGGTGTACCAATTTTTTTGCTAGTGCTCATTTAAAACTTTCTATTTATTATCCCTAGTTAGACTTATGTTACAGATCAGTAAAATATATGTTTTTCTATATTTAAAATTTCAATATTACTTTATAATTTTTTTCTTAGGACATCAAAATTTTCAAGTAATCGGCACAGGAAATCTCAACCATTTAGAGAAACGTGACTGTCAAAATTCTTAAACACGAGGACTGCATTACTCCGCCATTGCTACCCTACCTTGCTCGTACTCTCATCAATTTCCATTCTTACTGACGTAGTGACATAAACTAACAACAATGGGCAGTGTCAATGTCAATCGCAGCATCAGCGATGCTTTCTACAGATACAAAATGCCTCGGCTCATGGCCAAAGTTGAAGGTAAAGGAAATGGCATAAAAACAGTCATTGTCAATATGGTCGATGTTGCAAAAGCTATTGGACGTCCTGCTACTTGTAAGTTGTTATTGTTAGATACTTACATTTGAAACTAGTAATACAGTATAATAAAGGAAATGTTCAGTAAATATTTGTTCTTAAAGATTATTAAAATTATTAATTTATAAAATTTTAGTTTGTAAAACGCTTTTAGTTACATGATTACTATTATAGCCAAAAATTTCTAATTGTTGTTTTCTCTCTATAAATTACTTTTTTCTATTTGTACCCTTTTTCCCGCTCTTGTTCTATAATCAGATAATTTTTGTAGTATGTGAAATAAATTTGAAAATGTATTATTTTTTTTTTTTTCTATATTAGCTTTTAAACAAATGAGAGTTTTGTGTTAATTAAAATAATATGTCAAGTGTAAGATTTTTTAAAAGTAAAACAGTTGTAAGGAATATTTCCAATTTCAGTGAATATTGTTCATTTATAAATGTTTTTTTTCAGATCCAACAAAATATTTTGGCTGTGAGCTAGGTGCACAAACCCAGTTCGACTTCAAAAATGACCGTTTTATTGTAAATGGTTCACATGATGCTTCTAAATTACAAGACCTTTTGGATGGATTTATCCGTAAGTTTGTGCTATGTCCAGGTTGTGATAATCCAGAGACAAACCTGATTGTAAGTGCCAAGAAAGGAACAATTCATCAAGGTTGCAAAGCTTGTGGCTTTTATGGGCCTCTTGAATTTAACCACAAACTCAACACTTTTATACTCAAGAATCCTCCAAGTAAGTTTGCTTTTATTTTTTTATTTGTGTCATAGACATATTTTGTGTAATTTAAATCAATATATTTAAGGTTTTAACTGTTTTCTCATATATTTTTTACAACAAAAACTCTTATCTTAATAGTTTGTTTTTAGTAATAGCTGAAACTATTTAAATTCAAAATTTAAATTGTTAATTTATTTTACTTGAGGCAGTGAATATATCAGTGAGACTAATTATGAAGTTTGCTTATACATTTAAATATATTGATTTCATTAACATGGCAGTACACTCCAATGAAACAAATACGTCATGCTACAAACACAGATATTTAATTCACAATTTCATTGTCCGTAGGCAGTATATAATGACAGAGTATTCTAGTAAGAGTACTTCACCTCTCTTATTGTAGCAAAAAATATCTTATCTAGTTGATGAATTTTAAGATTATTTGGTCATAATTGCAAAAAGTAGTGCTTATGTACATGATTTAGTTATTTTAGATATTGTATAATCATTGAGGAAGTCAAAAAGAAAATAGATATGTAATATTTTTACAAGGATTTTCAAAACTAAGTATATGGCAAACATTTGTTATATAATGCTTAGTCAAGTGGATCTATACTATATTTTAGTAACTTTTATAATGGAGTTAATTGTGTTTATAGTTTTCTACTTCAAACAAAGTTTGTTGTATTTTCCTAAAAAATATTTTTAATGAAGGACAGAAATTGTATAAGTTTTCGTTTATTTGCTAATAGTTTTCTTACTATTGGAAATAGGGATGGTCGAGGTTGATGTTTTGACTCAACTGATGCGGACGCATCAGTTGCTGCTACTCATTAGTTTAAAACAACTGATGCGAAACATTATGTTACAAGTGACAGTTGCTTAAACTAATGCGAGCACATCAGTTGCCGCTACTCATCAGTTTAAAACAACTGATGCGAAACATTAGGTTACAAGTGACAGTTGCTTGAACTAATGCGAGCACATCAGTTGATTGAAGAAATCAGTTTTGCCGTCCGAACTAGTGCGTGCTACTGCTAACTAATGAATTATTGGTTGTAAATATAGCCTATGAATAATTAATTCATAGATTTCTATTTCAGTGACTGAATGTTAGGTTAGAAAAGTGGTAGCAGTTTAATTTCAACAAAAAATTATCAAATTCTATTTTCCTACCTTTCCTTTTTGTTTTTTATTTAATGGTATTTCGAATCGCTCATGTATTTGGATGAACAAAACGCAATAAAAATTATTCTAATCGGTTGAACCAATTATGAATTTTTGCAAAACTAATGCTGGGCAATTGATTTATATTATTTATAAAAATAGTGTGATACATAAGAAATGTTTCTTGTGTATTCCTAACATATATATTAGGAAAAAGGAACGATCGTTTTGAAACGCGTCAGCAAGTAAGCAATTACGTATTCACTTAGTTAAGTAGTGTAAAATTAGTGTTATAAATTAATTAAAACTAGAAAACTTAATCAGTTTATCCAAGAAAAAATTATGTTTGGATTGATAAAACACATACATAAACTAATAATTGAGTTGAAAAATATATTTTCATTATTTAGACTTGTTTATTTTTTAATGAGTTGCAATGGAATATATTTATATTAGGATGTTGAAAGTATACTATTCAATTATTTCAATGTGAGTTTCGTTACAAATGGAAGGTCTTTCTTTCTTTCCATTACCATTATTTTCAAGTTACCAACATTTTGTAATAGTGAATACTAGTGGTCCACAAGTGTCAAGGGAAGAGAAAATTATTTTACATAGTACATTGGAATAAATTTGGTATACTATTCAATTACTTCAATGTGAGTTTCTCAAAAAAATCAGTTCTCAAAAGTGCAAGTCTATCCAAGTAATTTAGAGTTAATATAAAAACTCCACAGAAGTGGCAACTCAAATGCAATCATGTCAGTTACAAATGGAAGGTCTTCTTTCTTTCCATTACCATTATTTTCAAGTTACCAACCTTTTGTAATAGTGAATACTAGTGGTCCACAAGTGTCACAGGAAGAGAAAATATTTTACATAGTACGTTGGGATTAATTTTGTATTTTAGTCAAAACAAAAGTAAATATACCTTTATATCATTACAGATTTAAATCCAGCTGCTCAGGGAGCTTCACTAACTGAAGGTAAACGAGGCAAGAGGTCTAAGAAACAGAATGGGGAAAATGGAGAAATTCGATCTGGATCTCCAAAATCAGAAGAAGAGAATGATGTTATTGTAACAGCACCTGACCAGATGGCCAATGATTCTGTAAGTACTAGACAATTGGTTTTCAACAAGAATATTCTTTATAACCTTTTACTTGCAATATAGTTTATTTCAATCACTTTTGATAATTTAATCTATATACAGTAATACCCCGTACTTACACGATAGATGAGGACGAGTGATAACCATTTAAGTCGAATTCACGTAAGTCTGTAAATTTGTTTGACCAATTGAAGATTTTTTCTTCTCACGCTGAATTTCCTCATAGCTTGCTAAATTTTTGTTTTGTTTTGTGGCACAAATAAGCATATTGTTGGAGTCTATATTTTCCAAAAACTACTAATGTTTTTATGCCTTGTTCAATTAAACTAAAGCCTTTCGTCAAGCTTCTGAATGTCATTTCATCTTCTACGTCAACTGGGTCTAAAGAATCTATGTCTTTAAGGTCTTGCTCACGCATTTTTATGAGCTCATCAATTAAATGTCAGGTCCTTGTTGTGTAAATCCAGCAGTTCTTGAAAGTCATCATTATCCAGTTCTAAAATGAGTTGTCTGGCAAAACCTACAACTTATGCAATCACATCAGCATTTCCATCAGACTCTGATTCCGCTTGAGTTTCAGCGGAAAAAAAATACACACCTTTTTCCAAACGCCATTCAAAGTTTTTTGTGAAATTTCACTCCAAGATCGTCCAATGACTTTCAAAGCATCTAAAACATTGAATTATTTCCAAAAATCTTCAACAGAGATCTCGTTTTTCTATCTCTGTATCAATGTTTTGTTGCTCCCTGATCAATCAATTGAAGCAAACTAATTGTGTTTGATGGCAAAAATATCACTTGCATGCGTGTGTCGAAATTACTTAAAGTAGTAGGAGGATTCCCAGGTGCATTGTCAATTGATAGGAATTACTTTAAAAGGAATTTGTTTAGACCGACAATAACATTCGACTTGAGGAATGAAATGATGGCCAAACCATTGATGATGATAATAAGGGTACATAAGGGTTTAATCTTATGCAACTTGTGTTATCAGTTATGTTTGTGGTATTGGGATTGTTTCCAATATTTTTATTGCTCCATACAATGTTTTGTGTCTTCGTAGAAACAAAAATTTTAGAAATGTAATCATTTGTTACCTTTCACATTGACATTTGAAGTAAGACATTTAACAATTAGTCTCAACTGTTTCTCATGAAAGTTGCAAAATCAAAAGTAATGTTATCTAGATACTCCTGCAACATAGGCTCTTTAAATATTTGTATTTACAAAGTAAACGACAAGTTTTATGAATACAGAAATATTTGCAACTGCTGCTGCGAGTTGTGTAATTAATGGAAGCATCATGGAATCTTCTATCTAAACTATTTGAAAATATATATAATATGGCTTATTATAACCAAAACTTATAAATTAAAAACACTTAATAACTATTATAACATGTGACATACTGTTTGAGAGTCTTGTTAAAAATCCAAGTCACACGTTTATATATTTAATATATCTAGAAGAAACAATACTAATGTAAATTATAATAGCACCAAGTTTCCCTAAACTGATCACGTAAGGGCATTCAGACAAGTCATTAACCCAATAGAGGTCACATGAGACACAGAATCAACCCACTCTTAAAGAAACTTCAATACCGACAAATTTTTACCTGTAACCAATAACCTCTTTACGTCCTAATATTCTCCTGGCTAAGTATAGTGTTATTTCACTTTTATGCACATGTAAGTTTTTGAAATTTGTGTTTTGCAATGACTTAGTCTCTCCATTTGGCTCCAAAATTTATTATTCTAATGGAAATAAATTTTTATTCAAGGTGTGTATCATTTTGTCCACTGTATTAATATAGTGTAGTTTTTGTGTGTTGTTTAATTATGTTATTTTATGCAATGTTATGTTAAATAATGGCATGGAAATTTACATTGATGGACTATGAACAGAAATGGAATTTAAGAATTCTATTAAATTAAATTGAGTATTTTAAAGAGGAAATTGATAAAGCTAGTGAAATCTTGTAATGAAATGACTATACATGTCTCACCTCAACAAAATTGAGCTGTGCAGAAAAATTAAAATTACAAAAATTATTTGTAAGAAAGCCTTTTTTGTTGGAAAAACTTGAACCGTTTTGCCAGAAAGAAAAAAATATTAAAAAAAATTTTAATGTGTTCTCAAAATATAGTAACTTACTTGGCAGTATTAAAAGATGTTGGATGTATTATGGCAGAAGAATGCATCATCGTATTGAACAACTCGAAAAATCAATATGTGACTAATGGATGTTTGTTATTTCATGTTGTCTTGATAAATCCCTATGTTGCTCTAATATCAAGAAAGATTGTACAATACAAATAGGAGAAAATTTGTGAAGCGACTTGTATCATATCTCTTACACACACAAATATATCTAAAACACCCTGTAAAAACATGAATAAAGTCGTCTAGTCAATCAAGGGAGATCACATCAAAAAAACCAAAACAAGACAAAACCAAATATTTTATACTCATTTATTTACTTATATTTTATAAGTAAATACGTGGCATATCAGGGCTATGATAGCTATAACGAGGATGTGTATCAGTTGTTTCCAATTACTTATTTGTGAAGATTGTGAAAAAAAATTAAGCATTGATTAAGTACTTCATAAATAAAGTATGTAATTAATGAAGTACATTAAGGAATGTAAAAGAATTTTATGCCGACTTCCAAAACACACTGAGAATGGGCCTTTTCTCCATCAAATTCAATTATTACAAGTACTTCATATTCAACCGTTGCAAAGTGGATAGATGGGTTTAAAATTTGTCTGGATAGCTGAAATTATTATCTGCTTGTTGATCTGCCAAGATGTGCCACCCTAGAAATTATTGGGAAAATATATAAAATTATCATGGACCGTCATCAATTTAAAATATGACAAAATTGCTGAGGCTGTAAAGGTGGCATCTGAACACATATACAACATTTTAACAGTGGAATTGGAGATGAAGCCATTACCTGCAAAATGCACCCGGTTCACACAATGTTTGGCTTGCTTTCAGTAAAACCAAGACTTTGGTGCCAGTTTGTGGGTACAAATTTTTGGTCCATTACTGTACCTCAAAATGACTGTAAATCATGTTGATTCACCACAACCATAGAAAGAAAAATTAATATGATCAGCCGGAAATAGTCGTGGCATCAGTTTTTTTTTTGGAATGCAAAAGAGATTTTGCTAAAAGATCTTCCTCCCACTGGTCAGAAAATACTTAGGCTAACCTCCTGGACCACCTTCAGCAGAAGATATGTGAACAAAACTTGTCTGGCATGGAAGAAAGTTATCTTTTATACAGACAATTTACGCCAATGTCTTTGCCTTAGCTAAAAATTCATGAACTAAGGTACAAGTTATTGCACATCGGCCTGATTTTACTCCTTCAGACTTTCTTCTTCCCTCAAGCTAAATATTTATCTTACAGAGATTTTCTTCAAATGGAAACAACTGATAGCTGAAGTTTGCCAGTATATACCAAGTCTTGAGGCATCTAATTTTTAAGATGGGATCAATGCTTTGGAACATCGCAAGTGTATTAGGGTACAGAAAGATTGCACTGAAAAATTAAAAAATTGACACTGAATTAAGTAATTTATTTTTAGTACATTCAGGAATCTTCTCAAACCACCCATGTATGTCCAAGATCTAAAGACAGTAAATCAACAACTTCTATTTCTTGTATAAAATGTGAAAATTTTATCCATAAAAATAGCTATTATATTTTTACCCAAAATGTATAAGTAGATTTAAACCCCTGATAAAGATATATAAATCTTTTTTATTAAAAGCTTTCTTAAGCATTAAAAACATGTTATTAATAATATTTAAATTCAAGAAAACTTATATTCTCGAATGAATGCACTAACGTTTGTCAATAGAATGATTAATTAATGTATAGCACATTTTATAAATAAAACTGATTGTGAGATAGTAATTTTTAATTTTTATAAAAAATTTTTACTTAAAAAGCTTCAAACAATCTGCTTTCTTAGGCATATTAATTGTTTTTTTTTACAATGCATAAACAAAATATGAGTATAGTATAATCTATAATAGAACATCTAGGAACGGGAGGAGCACTAAGGGCCAAAACACTAAATACTTCAAGTTATTAAAAACAAAGTAACTCCTTCAAAGATAGATTTTTTAACAGCAGATAAACCTTGACATTAGCAGTCTCCTTCACCCATCTAGGAATAGTATTAACTTTAAAACTGATCAGCAATAATTCTAGAAAGATAGCCAGCTTTGACGCTTATATACCACATTTTACAACCAAAACAAAATCAAGTAGGTCACATGTAAACTGTTTGCTTTAAGTGAAAAGGTCTGTTAACACTTTATGTTGGCCAGTCAGATTAAGCCATTAGGATATCTTGCGCACTTCTAGATCAGTTGAAATCGAGTGGTGAATCAAGAAACTTTTTATTTTTTAGTCTGAAGTTAGTTCTTGGGGAAGTATGTGGTGTAATTTGCAGACATGGATGTATTATACCCTGCAGAGGATATTCCTAATCATAAATTTATCATAACCTTAATAGTTTGCCTATAGAAAAAACATTTTTGTTTGCTGTGATTTTACTGTCCAAATCACTGGCTGTCATGCAGTACAAGACACACATATACATTGGATTTATAAAAAAGGTTATGGGGAGCATATATTATAACTTATAACACAAAAATGCTTTTTAAAAACAAGGTAAAAATTTGAAATTAGATCCTTCAGTGCTCTAAGGTTTATCTTCACCTTAATTCCTCACAAAAAAATCATATTGCGTCACGGAAATGATAATTTAATAGGTAATAATTAGTTTTATTTTATCTCCCTGGAATAAAAAAAAATACATCAAATTAATTTGTATTAAAATAAGTGTGCGGTTCATTCTAGTATTAGTTGTTATTTTAGTAAAATATTGAAGCCTATTTATTGTTATCAAATTTTAAAATTTATAATTTTGTGTATTTAGGATGAAGCCGAATGGACAGTGGATGTATCTGAAGAGGCAATAAGAGCTCGCCTACAAGATCTCACTGAGGGAGCTAAAGGTTTGACAATTAATGAGGACTCAGAAAAGACTGAAAAGGAACGCATGGATCTCTTCTACAACAGTCTGAAGCGTCATAAGGATGAAGGCAATCTTGAGAACCCTGTTGTTTGTAGAGAACTTCTTGCTCAAGCTGAGAGATTGGATATCAAAAGCAAAGCTCCTCTTGTCTTAGCAGAGTTATTGTTTGATGATAAGATACATCTTGAGGTAAAAATTGCATTAGATTAACATAAGTTTCAAAATGAATAAGCTTAAAACAATACACTTTTAAATGTAAAGTAGTTCATCTGTTGTAAATATGTTTCATTGTTTTGCTTTCTTTTCCTGGGCCTGGGTATGTATTAAGCTCTTTTCCTTTATTTACATCCTCCCCCCCCCCATCATTTCCACCTTATCGCCTTTAATTGTCAAAGTCAACCATTGACCAGAGAGAGAGTTAAAGCGATGTGCATCCATGCTTATACTTTTTACATCGTATGAGTTGTGTAGTGTTTATTTTTTAGTATTTTCTGTATTTATCTTACCCTTCTTAGATTTTTAGTAATAAGATGTCTCTTATAATACATTCTAGTGAACTTGATTGTTTACTAGCTGGTAATCTTATAATACATTCAAGTAAAATTGATTGTTTATTAAATGGTAATTCAGATGATTATTAAACTTAGTTCAGGGGAAAATTTTACTAATTGCTTATTAAAAAAGGAGATGATTTTGACTTCAACTTTTAATCAAACTATTTTGACTTGAACTGTTAATCATACCTGCTGATATATCGTCCCTTAATTGTTTTGTCTTAATGAACTACGAATGTAAGAAACATAAATAATATGTTTATCATATACCTTGTTCTAAAATAACAAGGTACTCCCCTTGGCCATTTTGTGTGTTTTTTTTTTTATTACTTTAGCAGGAATGAATTCAGTGGTCATTCTAATCTTCAACAAAAATTATCAGGCCTCTAAAACATCTGTCTGAGTTTATATTTTAGAAAATTGCTCAGAGATGCTAAAATTATCTCACTTCTTATAGTGTTTTATAAAAAATATATAGACATCAGGACAAGGAGAACCTAGAGTTGAAGAGATCCCAACCAAAAAGAAACCATTGGTTGTACAGAGAAAATTCTGCATCATGGAAATGATTTATAATTACATGCAAGAAACAGGTTTTACGAATTTTTGTTTATGCTACAAGAATGACAAAAACCAATGAAGACAATGTAGATTAAGCTGTTTAACTGTGAAACGTGATGGCGAATATGTTTATTCTCAAAATATGACACTACAAGGTTTTGTTCACGTGTTTACTTATAAATAACCAAAAATACTCCGAACAAAATATTATTTGTACATTTACGTTTTAAAGAAAGTACAAAGAACTGACATAAAAATACACAACACAAATACTGATGCTATACATTTGAGTAAAAAATTCAACTTCATTTGGTCTTGAACCTTGTTTAAATTTTTTCTTTAGAAATTAAAGATCATAACTTTTTCAGTGTAAATAAAAAAATTTTAAACAACAGTTTTCAGATTCAACAAATCTCTTTGTATTGTACAATATTAAAGTAGGTTCTCATCTCTTAAGGTTTAGCTCTCACTAATTGAGCAAAGATTAATTTTGAAATTAAACAAATGAATTGCTAAAACGTAATAAAGTTTGGAATATTAAATCATTTTATACTTCTAAATTTTATGGTTGTTATAAATATGTTGCTAAAGAAGTATTTATTATAATACAGGGTTTGGCACAGGAACTGAATGCTTTTAAAATGATCATAACATTGTCAGTTTTAACTGTAAACAAATTTTAATTACACTGAAATACATAAAAACATTAAATTTTTTTATGGAAAATATTTTCAGAGATGAATTGTTGTAAATGTCAACAAAAATTTGCCTCCACTCTCCAGTAGGTTCCTGTCAATGTTAGTGATGTGTTTATTCTTTTAACTCATCTAATGTATTAAGAGGTCTAACGTTTAAGTCGTGTGATTTGAGATACCCTCGTAGAAAGAAATCGCACATGGACAGGTCAGGGGACCGAGGAAGGCATAAAATGTCACTGAATCTCAAAATGAGCCGATTGGGAAACAAGGTGTGAAAAACAGCAATTAACGCTCTAGGGGTGTGTACCATGCTAGAGTGTATCTTGCTGACACAACAATTGTTAACGATCTATACCTTTTCTTTGTAACTCCAGAATGAAAAAGGAATTTACCGTGTTAATGTAACATTCAGATGTTGCATGAAGTCCTCCCATTTTATTCGAAGAAATAGAGGCTGATGACGCCAAACTGTCATCTTAGAACTATGCAATGGTTTTTCGTCCAATTGTCATAGATTTTCGGTAACCCATTACCGACAATTTTGTTATTTGACAGCCCCATTAAAATGGAAATAGCCTTTGCTCTCATTGCAATCAGCATGTTTTCATTGCGCTCAACAGAGTCATGTCGATGAATGTTGGATCTACGACAAAATTCATGCTGAGAGTCACTGACTCCCTACTCCTAACAAAAAAAAATTGTACACGAACATGTGATGTTTAAACATCCATGGCTCCATAATGGCTACTGAACCGATTCCCCTGCAATGCTAAGAATCAAGAAATGGAATAGAACCTGATGCAAGCCTCTCCATTTTCTGTTGTGCTTGTACTACCCATTTTTAAAACATCTGGTTCTTGTGCTGCACACTGTATATTTTATCAAGAAAAGTATTGTTTGTAAACTTGATTACAGCTGTAAAAAATGTATTTTTTATTAGTATGTTGCTAAAGAGGTATTCATTATAATATAATTTGATAAGGAAAGTATTGTTTGTAGACTTAATTTAATATAGTAAAATAAATTGTATTAAATGTAAATTAAGTATTTTTTGCAACCCTTTTAATTCTGACAAAAACTATTATAATAGCATTTACCAAATAATAATGTTTGTTTTTTAACAGATATCTTTAACTAATAGATGTTTTTTTTACCAGCTCAAAAAACACAGAGTGTTGTTGTTACGCTTTACTCACGAAGACATAAAGGCTCAAAAGTATCTGATAGGAGGCATAGAGCAAGTGATTGCACTTCACAAAGAGACTCTTCTACCTAAAGTGCCTGCAATTTTGAAGGTAATTTTTTACATTAACGTTTGTACTACAAACAGCTAAAGTACTTCTAGAGTGAATAAAGATTTTTTTTTTTTTTAATATATCATTAGATTTAAGTAATACTTAAATATGTTCAGACTGAAATTTGTATTCAGTGTCTGTAATCAGCTATGGTTGTGTTTTACATTAACAGTAATAAATCATAACCTAATGTTAAGAAGAGGGTAAAATATACAGTAAAATAATCAGGGAAATAAGAGGGGGGATAATCTGTAAAATTACAAGAAGGGTTGAGAAATGATACAAATATTGTTAATCAGTAGGGAAAATATATAACTAAATACTTCTTACTTTTTGCTGTATTTAACACCTTGGCGGATAACAATGAATGCTATTTATCTTTCTACTGATAAAATTTTAATATCTGTATACATATTTCTCCTGTTAACGTAGTCAGTTTTATTGGTACCAGTTTTAAAATATTTTTTGGAACTTGGAAATTTTGTCAACCCATTTTTTGTTTGCAAAACATTTATGACGATAATTATATCTTAAACATTAGCCATCTAGTGCTTTAACACTTTATTTACCTGCTAGCCACAATATCGGCGTTTTCCCGAAGAATCGCCAAAATATTTTAAGCCTATTTTTGAATAATGTGTACTTATTTTTTGTTCCCCTATCATATCTAAGTACAAATATATGTTTCTTATCACACACACACGCACACACACACACACACACACACACACACACACACACACACACACACACACAACACATATATATATATATATATATATATATATATATATATATTTATATTCTTGATATTTTTCGTTATCCATTGTTTTTCCGTTGCACTAACTTTATGAAGTTAATATATTACTATTGTAAGTAATTTTATCCTCCATTAAGTGCAATAATTTTACCTTGAGTGATGAGGCACATTTCGGTCATTTGACCATTGTCGAATCACTGATATTTTTCGGGTGTAGATGTTCGGTCCGTGATATTGGTATTTGTTGACGTTACATGCACTTTCTCTTGATCTGTGTGTATGATGTTTTTATATCAGATAGATAGATGGATAGATAGATAGATAGATAGATAGATAGATAGATAGATTGATTGATTGATTGATTGATTGATTTTGTGGAATACTGACAGACTTACCTTGGTAAGAGTCCACTCTGTAGTCTTGAAATAGAAACACATAAAAGCACTTAACCAATGATTTATTTCAACCACACAGTTGTCTTTGCCAATCAAAGAGAAAACACAAAAAAATATGAGAGAATGAAATTTTAAAAACTTTTAAATTTTTTTTCCATTCTCTCATATTTCTTTTTGTGTTTTCTCTTTGATTGACAAAAACCACTGTGTGGTTGAAATATATCATTGTTAAAGTGCTTTTATGTGTTTCTATTTCAAGACTACAGTGTGGACTCTTACCAAGGTAAGTCTGTCAGTCTCCTAGTCCAAAAAATCTAAATAATCTTTACCAACCAAAACTAACATATATATATATATATATATATATATATATATATATATATATATATATATATATATATATATATATATATATATATATATATATATTGTTGATTGGCCTGACATAGTTTTTTATAGCATAAATGATACCTAAATAAACTCTGTCAGGCCAATTGGTCGGACATTGTTTTTGAGGTATTTATATATATTTTCTTATCCCTCCAACACTTAATATTTTTCTTGTTTTATGTGTAAACAATAAACAACAAACCCACAATTTCATGTTCCATTTACCCACATAATAAGCTGACAGGCGAGTAAAATGTTTCACGAAGACATGTTAACGTGTCAGATGTGATTGATTTATGAGTTTATAAATATTTTGTATATAGAACGGAAACGTAAACATATTCTCTGTCTGATAAGTAATATCAGGTCCGATAAATACTACACAAGATTTATAATAAGAAGAAGTTTTGAAACTTAGTCATTTACTTTTTAAGGTATTTACGTTATAATTTACTTCCTAGTAAGGATGAGTTAATCTAAGTGTACCAATGTTTGCACTTAAACTTCAAACCAAGACAGTCTTTGTAAGAATATATTATACAACTAAATATTTAGTCAATATTTCTGACTTATGTTTTTGCTTTTGTGAAATTTTAATAACAATAGTGAAAATCAATATAATATGTCATAAAAAATTATTTATTTTATTGTAAAAGTTTATAAAGATAAACTTTTATCAATGAACCAATTTGTTTGATTGGAGTAATGAACTCAACTTCACTAAAATTGTTAAGAAATATGTGTGTTGCTCCTACATCGCTCCTTAGTGCGCCCTTACATAGTATAACAAAGGTTTCCTCTATTTCCTCATTATTAGTTTCGGCTCTGCAATGATGTTAGTCAGTCAAGACTTCAATTTTTATATATAGAGTTAACAATAACATTTAATTACAGTGAGTCGAAAGCTATTTAGTATATCAATGTTACAATCTTGTTGGTTAAGTGAATTCCTTTAATAAGGCCTTAAGCAATGAATTTTTCTTTAATTTCATTTGAATACATTCACAGCTTCAACAATGTTACGAATTAGGTTTAGCTTCTAACGGCATGCAATTTTAACAATAAATTAAACTCAAACTATGATCAATGCTGAGTTTATTATTTTAATATTATACAAGCAACATTTCTATTAGGATACGTTTGCTACAATAATTAAACTAATACAATTATTTCTTCTACAAATAACAATTTAAGAGAACCAGTAAGACTTCAACGTTTTTAACGACTAGCAGGTTGGAAGTTTGACGGTAAAAAAGGAAAGTTTACTGAATACAGTGAATATAACATATAAAGAGTTAGATTACAAAAATAAGTTATGAGAATTTATACAAATAAGGATTTAATTATAAATTAAATAAAAATGTTTATATGTTAAAATCACAAAAGCATAAAATGTACAAAAATAATGTAAAATAAATAATTATTATAGACATACTGGACAACACTTATATATAAAGTAAATTTAAAAGAACAGCCATTGTTGAAACTAAATCTACAGAATACCTACAATAAAATACAGCATAAAAATCCACAGTATGTTCGAAAAGTCAAATTCAGTAATACTTAGGGGAATAAGGGAAACTTACAAAGGAGACATTGATACCTAAGCAGACAAATATGTAAATAGCTGTATGTATTTACAGATGGCTTTAAATAGAAGGTACCAGGAAATGTTGTACAAGTAAACACAGTCTTTGTTTAGCCAATACATCTCTCTTATAAAATAAGAACAATTCATGACATTAAATTTAACTTAAACGATGATCAATGCAGAGTCTATTATTTTAATATTATACATGCAACGTTTCGGTCACATTTTAGGTGGACCTTTTCAAACTTTCAAATCTATAAACATAAAACAATAATAGTTATAATTTAAACATTAAATTCACAATAAATTGCATATTCAACAGCTTTAAACACAATTTCAGAAAATATGATAATGGCTTCTTTGTGTTTTCTTAAAAGACTCAAAAAAAACATTGAACTTGATCAAATAACGTTTGTTTAAAAAGGAAACTTTGATAGTAGAATCACAAATATTTTAAACATTATATCACACTGATACAAACATAGGATACGTTTGCTATAATAATTAAACTAATACAATTATTTCTTCTACAAATAACAATTTAAGAGAACCCGTATTACTTCAACGTTTTTTTACGACTAGCAGGTTGGAAGTTTGACATTAAAAAAAAAAGGTTAACTGAATACAATGAATATAACATATAAAGAGTTAGATTACAAAAATAAGTTCTGAGAATTTATATAAATAAAAGTTTAATTAAAAATTAAATAAAAAAATTTAATGTTAAAATCACAAAAACATCAAAAGCATAAAATGTACAAAAAAAATGTACTCATACAGGCATTGAGAAAATGCTTTGTGAACATGGCCTGAAAGGCAATCATAATTTTTATGTTTCTGTAAATTGTTGCAGTACAAACTGATTTGTTTAATTTTACAGCTCTTTTACGATGCAGACATATTGGAAGAAAAAGTGTTGTTGGAATGGGGTGGAAAAGCAAGCAAAAAGTATGTTAGCCGCGAATTGAGCCAAGAAATTCATACTAGGGCAGAGCCATTCATAAAATGGTTGCGAGAGGCTGAAGAAGAAGAGGAAAGTGATTCTGAAGATGAGGAAGAGGATGATTTAGAAGTGAGTATAAAGAATTTCAGTTTTTTTGATTTAACAGTATGAATAATAGGGTTTAAACTGCTTGCATTCTTTATCTTATTTTTATTGTAATGTTTATTAATATTAGCATTACAAGGATTCAAAGTAATGTAATCACTACAATCTAAAGTTTCTTTCAAAATTAATCTCTTTACAAAGAAGATTAACAACCTTAAAATATATTTTCAATTACTAACAGTTTTTTATTTGTATCTGTTTTCAAGTTATTCTTGCTATTCTCTTGAACACTAGCAACCAATCTCATGGTGCAGGGTTCCTAAGAAAATGTTCCCTCTCCTCTTCTCTTTCTCCCCCTCCTCCCTCTCTCTTTCTCTCCCTACCTTTCCCATTTTTAAATAAAATAAAAATATTGTATTTTTTGTCTCAAAAACCCACAAAAAGCCAACTAATTAACCAGGGTCAGAATTTCATTTGGAATTATTAATTTAATCTTCATAGCTATTTTGGCAACCCTATCCCCCTTTACATTTGCTTACTTCACATTGTATAATTCATTTAGGTCAGAAGAAAGTTCAGCAAAGTTTTTCCATTCTAATTTGAAAGTAGTTTCTCTTTCAGGCAATGTTACATTTTGCTTGTACCCAAATACATACAAAATTCAAAACCTCATTGTCTACCATCTGCCAGTTTCATCAAATTATACATATCTATATATATATATATATATATATATATATATATATATATATATATTTTTTTTTTTTTTTTTTTTTTAATACAGAATTCTCTTCAAAATGTCTATTGTTGTGCAATAGTATATCACTGAATATGCTTGATACAGTAAATTGTTCTAAGCCAACACTTTATAATAGCTACTGCTGCTTCTCATTCCATATGCTCCTGGAACATGTGCTTTAGTCTGTGTTACATACTTGAAAATCACTTTCCAGTGTGTCATTTCTAACTGGGCTCAAATTGCTTCAAAAGTACTGCTTCATTTTCTCGCAATGTATGGTCACTTCAAATGTTGTAGACTTCTGTTGATAGAAAAGATTATCGTTAGTCTCTTGAGAGCAAGAGATATCGTTGTCTATCTGTCCCTAGCTATGACTTCCCTTAACATATGACATCTGCTTTGTCAACTGCCACATATTGATTTTAGATAACATTATAAATTTCTATTTATTTATGCTTTTCATTTAAACATTCGGAAAAAAGAAGTCAATATTTTTTAGATTTTATTACTAAAATAGCCACCTGAAGAGGTAGTTTAAAAATTCTTTAACTAAATTGAATGGAAAGTTACAATACCCATCTAAACAACATCCAAACAATAAGTATAGTATCTACATAATTAACTTTGGTTACTGAAACATTTATTTTGTTTTAATTATTTGATAATATATTATCTTAGCTGTTCAGTTCAAGAAAGAGTAATAACTTTGACTTGAAGTGAATATGAAGTATAATTTTGCATTATTTTGATGAGGAGGCCTTAAAAACCAAATGTAAATATTGTACAAGTATGATCAATATATCTCACCGCTTAAAAATGCATCCTATGGTTTTGATTGAACATTCTGTATCCACTATAATGACTTCATTACTGTAAACCTCAACAGATCTTTTTATTTCTAGTGGCGGCAGTCCATCTACTAATTCCAATCTCTAATTCCTTCTAATCTAAGAAATCCAATTGAGAAGCAATTCATTTTCAATTAACCCTTAAATTTTTTTATGAATTTCTTGCACTAAATAATTGTATATTTATGAAAAATATATATGACAATATGTATTTATCATTGTATATTTATGAAAAATTTATATGACAATATGTATGTTCTATATATATATATATATATATTCTTGATATTTAACATTATCCATTGTTTTTCCGTTGCACTGACTTTATGAAGTTAATATATTACTATTTTTGAGTAATTTTATCCACCATTAAGTGCAATAATTTTACCTTGAGTGATGAGGCACCTTTCGGTCGTTGACCATTGTCGAATCACTCGACAGTGATTCGACAATGGTCAACGACCGAAAGGTGCCTCATCACTCAAGGTAAAATTATTGCACTTAATGGTGGATAAAATTACTCAAAAATAGTAATATATTAACTTCATATATATATATATATATATATATATATATATATATATATATATATATATATATATATTAGGTTAGTTCTAGTAGAGCTTAAAGCTTATTTAGGAATTTTTGGACTAAATAGGAGATTGACAGACTTACCTAGGGGCAATAGTCCAAAACTGCAATCTCTTGGAAATTAATAAATAGACACATATAAAAAACTTATCACACTTGAAATATTTTGATCACACAATGATCTTTGTCAATCAAAAAAGAGGAAAAGAAAAGACTGAAGTGAACCACAGATGTGTATAAATATCCAAATGTCACAGATTTCACAGACTCACCTGTCTTTTCTTTTGGACTATTGTCACTAGTTAAATCTGTCAGTCTCCTATCTAGTCCAAAAATTCCTATATATATATATATATATAGATTTTTTGGACTAGGAGACTGACAGACTTACCTTGGTAAGAGTCCACACTGTAGTCTTGAAATAGAAACACATAAAAGCACTTAAACAATGATATATTTCAACCACACAGTGGTCTTTATCAATCGAAGAGAAAACACAAAAAGAAATATGAGAGAATGAAATAAAATAAATATCTATTATTATAATATACAATATAATATATAATATTATAATATTACAATATATATATATATATATATATATATATATATATATATATATATATATATATATTGATATTTTACGTTGTCCATTATTTTTCCGTTGCACTGACTTTAGGAAGTTGATATATTACTATTGTAAATACTTTTATCCACCACTGGATGTGTGATGAGGATAAAATTACTTACAATAGTAATATATTAACTTCATATAGTCAGTGCAACGGAAAAACAATGGATAATGTAAAATATCAAGAATTTAACACCTACCAAGGTAAACAACTGTACCGTAAATATCTTAACCTCAAAATCAAACGCATCAACAAAATAAATTTTAATAAAAAAATGCTTAACACTTAATATAACACCAAAATACGCTAAATTACACTTAAAAAATAAACAAAATACAGTTATCAATAAAACAACAAAAATAGCCGAATTACACATAATTAAAGAAAACATTAAATCTGCCTACCATAAAAAAAGCCAAATCAACTTACAACTTTACACAACCAATTTGGAAATAATGAAAACTTTTGATACTCTCACACCTAAAACATAAAACAAACGCAATAAATAGACAAAACAGAAAAATCGAAAATTTATCAAAACAACAACATAACCTAAAAAATAGCCTAGAACCAATCTGCACCTCTACCAACAATAATTTCATAAACTTAACTAAAACACAGTTTACTGAAAAAGAAAAAATAATAATAACAAATTCCTTCAAATATAACCTACCAAATTTCAACAAAAAACAAATAATAAAAAACTTAATAGTTGACACAGAATCTAACACCCACAAAATTACCCACCAAAATACTGAACACATAAGAAACAATATTAATAATAAAATTAACCTAATAAAAATGGGGGAAAACAAAAAACGGAACAATATATAAATAAAAAAGAAATTCTAAAACTCAGAGAAAAACTAGAAAACAACAACTACTTAATATTAAAATCCGATAAAACAAATACACCAGTAATAATAGAAAATACCAAATACATTGATTCAATGACTAACTACATAAAAGAAAATAAATACGAACAAATCCCAGACCCAACTAGCAAATACCTTATTACAATAAAAAACTTAATAGTCACTCACCGAAATACCCTAAACTATAACAATAAATTAAAATACCACACAAGACTATACCCATTCAAATCGTGCGCACCAATATTAACAAGCATACCTAAAATCCACAAACCCGACACCATTTAGACCACTAATATATTTCACAACAGCACCATCTTACATAATCGCAAAAATACTAGACAAAATAATAATATCTAAAATACATATCAACAACACATACAATATAAAAAATGGATACGAATTAATTAATAAAATGAAAAACAAAAACAAACAGCAACACACAAAAAATAAGCTATGACATAACTAACATGTACCCTAGCATCCCAATAGAAGAAACCATAGAAATAATAAAAAACAAACTAATACTCAATATCGAAAAAAGAAACAATAGATAGTATCATTACGCTAACCAAACACATATATAACCAAAATTACTTCCAATTATAAATAAATACTATAAACAAACAACTGGACTCCCCATGGGATCACCCATATCATCAGTCATATCAAATATATTTACAACACTTTGAACAAATAATAATTAAAGCTATACTAAACACACACAATATTTCACTATGGACAAGGTATGTAGACGATATACTTGTAATATACCAACCTACCATTCACAACGAACACATCATAATATTAAACAAACTAAATGCATACAACGAAAACGTACAATTCACCGTCGAAACAGAAACAAATAGAACAATCAACTATCTCGACATCACATTTAATATAAATGATAATAAAATAGAAACTACAGTATACAGAGAACCTACTTCCAACAACACCACAATACACTACAAATCTAACCACCCCTGGACACATAAAACTAACACTTACAGTAAAATGATAAATAAAGCAATAAAATACACACAGGATAACAAACAAAAATTAAATGAAGAATTAGATAGCATTACAAAAATAGCAATAGAAAATGGATACAACAAACACCTTATAAAAAATATATACAACAAATTCACAAAAAACTTAACCTCAACACAACACTACAACCGGAACACAAAAATAAAAAAATCTACCTAAAATATAAATACACCAATAACAAAATAGAAAAAATAACAAATATATACAACAAAGAATACTACACTCCAACATACAAACCGAACAACAAAATAATAAAATACCTGAATAACACAAACCACAAAACAAATTCAGAAAAACATAACCTATCAGGAATTTACAAAATTACCAACTCGACGGACCGAACATCCACACCAGAAAAATGAGAAAAGGTAATCAGTGATTCGACAATGGTCAAGTGACCGAAAGGCGCCTCATCACGCAAGGTAAAATCATTGCACTTAATGGTGGATATAATTACTTACAATAGTAATATATTAACTTCATATATATATTGTGTATGGGCAGTCCTCTTCAAATTTAAAAAAAACGTAACTGTTAAGTTGGCACAAAACAACATACCAGATGTTTTTTTTTTTCAAAACACTTCATCTAATGTTGCTTGATAAGAAGAATGTTTTGTTTACTGTTTCTTTGAAATTTTTTCAATAATTGCAAGTATATTGTGATACTTTTATATAAAAATTAAGTTTTTTGTATAAAAATGTTGGTGAATCCTTATTGATACATTGCCAAACTAGTGTATTGTTTGAAATTAATACTTTGTTTGATTCCTAATGGATTCAAAACTATAGTTGCCAAAATAGGGATCAATATTTAAAATCCGCCTCATAGGGATATTGATAGGAGAAATATTTTTGAATATAAGAGTAGAGGGGAAAAATTTAGTGTAGACAAAATAATGGTCCATTGTAAAGTTACTTAAATAGGGTAGATAGAAGTATATAAAAAAGCATCACAAATGGTTATAAGTAAAGATGTTGTTGCTTCGTGCATTTCTATAATAGGAAAACCATGTAGTTTTCTTTTAATTAGTTAACATATTTATATCATTAGAACTTCTGTAATTCTATTGAGAGGAAAGTATGACATATTTTCTATTGCAACCATTAAAAACAAGCTTGCAGGGATCGCCTCTTGATTCAGATAAAGAGCTAGTGGAAAGAGATAACTCTTTGTAACTCTAATAAATTATGTGTTCTAAAGTGCCAAGAAAGACTATGTATAATAAGCCGAGCCAAGTTTTGATAATTTATTGGTGGGAGGAGAGGGCAAGCTAGATTTTGCACACCACTCCCTCAAGATACGCTAAATGTTAAACATGAATTTTACATGTTTTGGTATTCAAGGCTGGAATACAAAATTGAAATAAAAATGTCATCTTTAAACTTCTGGTCAACTACTGTCTTACCAATGAAAACCGTGTTTTTAAATTCTGACCTGCACGACACAAAGAATCATACCCTAAGGCGTAGGTCAGACTGACGAAAGACCTGAATCCCATTGTATTTTGAACTACCTAGTGTATTTTAAATCACACAAAACCTCTACGTGCCCCCGTTAAGACTGCTGTTTTACATCCTGTTCTAATGAATTGACCTTAACATGGGCTCAGTATGACAGCAGTGTCCATGTACAGTTTAGTTAAAAATTAAGTTATCGATTGAATTTTGTACAGTACAAATTTAGTGTTTTGTTCATAATATTGAATTAAAATTCCAGCCTCTAATTTTTGTGTGGAATTAACATTAGGCAGAACCCGAATGTAATCGTGAAAAGAAAAATTGTTCAGCAATTTAGATTACTCAAAGTGTACATAATTAACTAACTGTACCGATGTAAAAAGTAAAAGACTGAAATTGAAGTTATAAAAATATAATTATTATTTAAAGAACTAAATGAAAACTATTAACTTAACTATGTTGATTAGTTTTGTAAGAGTTGTTTCATTGACAAATCATAACCTGCTACTCTTGGACTATAAATGCATCAGCATTGTAAGTAATAGTTTTCACTTAGCTCTTTAAATAATTACTTGTAAATTAATGAGTAAAATTAAGATTAATACAACCAACTTTTATAAAAGTATTTTAATACTGTTCCCTAAAAATTGTTCTTTATCTTCTTCAAATTATTTGAATGTAAGTAATCTTGATTTTTTAAAAATTTCTATCTTGATTGTAACTGTAAAATGAGGTTTGTATTGGTTGTTCAAAGAGCTTCATCTAGTTTTTATGGTGTTGAATTATTAATGAAATAGTGAGTTTGGTCAAAGACATGTTATAGGTGAAAAAAAAAAAAAAATTTATGGGAGGTCGAACAACAATTCGCTTTTCTGAGGTCATTTATTTTCAAGCACCTAATTAGAATTAATCAAATCCCTAATTTTTTCATGAAGGACTTGATAGCTTAGCACTGCCACTGGTTCCACTAAGTTGTTTACAATAATCCAAGTTAAACCTTAAACAAAACAAACATATATGTTATAAAATGTCTTCAACTGTTTCACTGAAGATGTTGACAAAGTTGAAGTTATGTCTGTTTTGAGCAATCTATAAATCATATGTGAGTGGTTGATATGGTACTCCCGTGTAAATTACACTTTTTTATTAAATTTAACTCACAAATATCCCTATCATTATACCGTTACTGATTTTTTCATGTAACACTTAATATGCTACAAGTAAGGTGGAACAACATTTTAATGTAAGATGAATATTTTACAAGATATTGAAAAAACGGAACCGAAGTGTTCCACTCTCTTAAATGCCTATTATGCTCGAGCATCAGAATTCTCATATCTTGAAACGTTTAATCTATCACTGTGTCGATTAAAATAAATTCAACTCTCAGACCCTTGTGGTCTAAACACAATTGGTTTTTTTACTTTATTTATAATATTTCTTCGCTTCTCAAACTTTACTTGATATCTGCCAGTACGCAGATAATTCTCTTAGTTAGCAATCTTTTTACTTAGATGTTTACAGTTTACTAATAATTTCACAAGTAAAAGTGACATGTTTATCTTTAAAATAGTGTATATGTTGTCAGAATTAAATTTTTCAATTTTGCTATGCATGTCCACATTCTATGCTGTATTATTTTTATTCATTGCTTCTTCATGGTAATGGAGGACAATATCCCTTTGTTGTATATTTTATGTTAGCTATGTCTCTGACCCAGCAGTTCTGATGATATAACAATGTTTTTTTTTATGTGTAGAATAACAGCCATATTTTTTTTTTGTTGCAAAACAAATGTTTGTAATTTTTTTTTTCAATTCGTAAGTAAAGTTTTCATATTTTGTAAGTTAATTAGAGCTTAGCTAGTAAGAACAAATTCACAATGGTAAAAATTAACACAGTTAACTCTAAATCTCACTACACATTACACATTATTAAAAAAATGTAGATATGCGCAATATATATGTAAATAGTTTAAAGTTTCTATATTGACGATGCAAGATATAATAATGTAAAATAGATAACTCTCCTGAGTAAGGACTTTTGTTTTCCGTAGGTCAGAATATTTTTATTGCTTGACTTTTAAATGTTTTATCTTGTTTGTTTTGTAGTTGTACGATAGCTTGATGAAATATGTTAGTAGTAGCCAACCTCTGATGCTGTTGAAGGCGATATCGTCGTCGAAACTAGTTTGTTTTAATAAACTAATTTGTAGTAAAATTTAGTGTAAACTGATAATTTTTACTGTTGATATTTTATGCTTTGATTATTAACATTTTGAGTGTTATGATGGTTTATAATAAAAAACTCACTTTCGATTGAGATTTGGTGGTAGATTATGTATAGTTTTAAAAAAAGTTAAAATAAATTAATTTGTATAGATGTATAACTAAAAATTTTATCCAAAATTTCCCTTTCCCACTTATATTATAACAGATGATTAAACACAACATCCTTTCTATTTTATTACAACATTACTAAGTTTATTTTGCAATATAATTTCATAACCATATACCAAATTAGTCTTTTTATTTTCTCCTGAGTAAAATGCTTTAAAAAACACTGGTAGTCCATTGCCAAGTTGTAGGATTAAAAAAATTTCTTCTTCCTTTTTTCTGAGTTATAATGGGATCTCGTGTATTGAGTATAAGACATATTGTTTTATTTTTATCGTAAAACTTATTGCTTTGTGTTCAGAGTATACATGAATGGTTAAAGTAATTATATGCTATTGATGCAGATTGAGTATGATGATCGTGCAAAAGCATCACCCCTGAAAGACCATGCTAAGGTAGCAGTGGCGAAGAAAGCAGAACCTCAGATGGAAGATGAAGGCGATGACGTAGACATCGATGCCATCTAACATTGCAGTGCCCTGTTTCATGTCAGATATTATCTACCTACTGAATCTGTTACAGTTATAATTTTTGTAGTAGAATGCAAATTATTATATATCTAATAGAAAAATTATCAAAGTTATGAAAATATACAGATAATTATAATTTTTAGTGAAATATAAACTTTAAGTCAGAGTTAACTTTGGGAAAGAATGGGAAAATACAGGTGGCTATTTTTATATGATGTTTTAATTTATATAAATAGTAAAATTTGTTGAAAATTGTATTGTTGCACATTTTATTTAGACATGAAACACCATTGCAATATTTTTCTGACAAGTTACTCTATTTTATGTCTAAATGCAGTTGGTGTTTAATATAACTTAGATTTATGTGTCTACGACTGATACGTAGTGGATATTATATAAATGGATAATCAATGGTCATTAATGGTTTTTGTGTTATTTGTGTTGTACACCATATAAAATATCTATAAAATAATATTCCTCGTAAATATATTTATATTTAAAAATATGTATGTCAAATAGCCATTATACATTTTGATGAATAGAATTTAGATAAATGGTGCCAATATTCAAGTTTTAGAAAAATGTTTTATAGTTTTATTTAATGTTCTCAAATTGAATTTGTATTGATGTTTCAAATGTCATGCAGATTTAGTATAAAGATTCTTGTGCAGGTTTGTCAATACATGATTATTTTTGCCTAGTTGTGCGATATTAGATATTTTAACAAATATTCTTATTTTTAAAGATGTATTGTAAAAATTTCTGTTTTCTTCAACATGGTTTTTTTTCTATATGCTTTATATCCAAATAACCCACAATCTATTTTTAAAATTTGTATTGGGGGTATTTTTCAGCTCATTTTAGATTAATTTCCAACAAAGACTATTATAGTTTTTTAAGCTTTGTGTTCTGAGTAACGTTTAATTTCATTTTTCAGCTTATTTAAACTGATAAAAGGTAATTTTGTCTCTTGTTACATTGACTAATAAATTAAAAGCACAAAATATTAATCAGTTTGTTTAGCATTATTATAAATATTGAAAATCTGGCATCTTCACTGCACAGCAGGAACATTTTTACTTGATTGTTCATTTCTTGTATGTCCAATAAAAGTTTGATGCTTAAAGTGTTGTTTTATTTATGTACCAATAACTCCTTTAACCCTCCATTCTGAGTGCTTTGTAAGAGAATTTCTTTTTATTCATAAACTATATACCTTTAGCATAAAACATAGTATTGTATAATAAAAAATATATTATTTCGTTATAAACTGGATAATAATATAATGAAATAATATGTTTAACAATACTTTGTAAAAACTCCTTTGATTCACTTGTACCAAGAAAAAAAAGAATTTTTCCCTCACCTTATAAGTTCTAGATACAACCGTGATGATGTAAATAGAAATATAAAGTGTATGAAACGTTCAATGATTGACTATGATTTAAAAAACATCATATTACATATATACAAAAATACTGAAACCAAAAAAAGTTATAAGAAAATACATCTATATACAAGTCCTTCATTTTTTACTGTGTTCTAGAATTTTTTTAAATCAAAATATACTATTATTATAAATTATATTGTACAGTAATACCTCTTCTTACGCGATTGCCAAGTTACGCTGTTTTAAATCTTGCTGTCCGAGTTAGCCAGGAACTAGCTTGTTCTGGAAGAAAATGCATAAAAGAACTTTTATATCGCATAAAGAGAAAATATTAGCAGGTTTTAAGGCAGCCAAAGACTGATTGACAGTGATGGTTGACGCAAATACAGCTGGCGGCTGTAAGTTACAACTGCTAAGAAAATCCAAAGGCATTAAAAAATATTTCTGAAGCTATCTTGCCCTTGGATTTTGGAAGTCGAATCCGAAGGCTTGGGTACAGCTTCTCTTTTTGAGGACTGGTTTGGTCATTTCATATCTCAAGAGGAACGATATTCAGTCTAAACAAATTCCTTTTAAAGTAATTCCTATTAATTGACAATGAACCTGGTCATCCTACTACTTTAACTAATTTCAACACACGCATGTAAGTGATAATTTTGCTACCAAACGCAACTAGTTTGCTTCAACCGATGGATCAAAGAGTCATCAAAATATTTAGAGCTTATTACACAAGAAGATCATTTGCGCAACTGTATAAAGCTATGAGGCAGAACGAGCTTTCTCTTGAAAATTTTTGGAAACAATTCAATGTTTTAGATGATTTAAGAATGAAATTTCTTGGAATGAAATTTCACAAAAGACTTCGAATGTCATTTGGAAAAAGGCATGTCTGTCTATAGTTTTTGTCACTAAAATTCAAGCGGAATCAGTCCCAGAGTCTGATGAAATTGCTGATGTGATTGAAGAAGGTATCGGTTTTGCCAGACAACTAAATTTAGAAGTAGATAATGATGACGTTCAAGAACTGTTGAATTTACACAAGGAGCTGACTATTAATTGATGAGCTCATAGAAATGCGTGTGCAAGAGCAAGACCTTAAAAAAGCAGATTCTTTAGACCCTGTTGACGTAAAACATGAAACGATGGTTAGAAATTTGACAAAATGCCTTAGTTTAATTGAGTAAGGCTTACAAATTTTGGAAAACATAGACTCCAATGATGAGTGTATTTCTGCCACAAAACAAAAAAATTAGCGAGCTACAAAGAAATTCTGCGTGAGAAGAAAAAATCTTCAATTTGCCAAACGAATTGATTTTAGATGTCTTCTATGTCAAAATATTTTTTTTCAACTTTCCAATATGTATGTATATATAATGTAGTTATTTGTTGTATTATGTATTTAATATTTCAATACATACACATTTTTCTTCTAAATTATTAATTTATTTAGTCTGGTCCGAATTAAACATGATTGCTATCTGATTATGTGTAAAATTATGCCCCGACTTGCACAGCTTTCGCTCGGCCCCACCTATCGTGTAAGTACAGGGTATTACCGTATTATATATATACTTATATACACTAGATAATAATATAACGGTTTAATATTTGGAACATACAGTCATCAAAATTTCTTGTTTTCATTTATACAAAATTATTAGTTTATAATTGTTCAATCATGTGATGTTAATTTTTTTTATCTGTTAATTTTTTAATATTTGTCTGTGATAATTTTCTTGACTGTTTTTTTCAATTTACATTTACCTACCAAATAACCTACAAAAATCTATTTTTGAAATTTATACCTGAGGGTAATTTTTCAGTTCAACAAATTTCTATTTTTAAATTTTGCCATAACTTCTTAACTTCTTTGCTTTTCACTTCTTAAATTTTGGATATATGAATTCGTGTTTATAACAATTGTAGTAAAACCAACATATAAGAAACAAAAAAAATATACATACGTATTTATATTTATTTCACGTCCATTATTTTTCTGTTGCACTGACTTTATGAAGTTATTATTATTACTTGTAAAGTGGTGGAAAAAGTTATTTACATATATATTATACTCCATGTCGAATGGCCCGTGACTCAAGGTCAAATGGCGTACAGTCAAGCACGCGGCGAGAATCGGTACCACTACACCCAAGCTGAGAAACCCCGCTCTTGGAAAGATGCTACGTCACTTACGCTTGGTGACACACACATGGGAAACTTATTTTTTGGACCCCCCTCGTATATATATTCATTATACATATTATATATATATATATATAAACGACTAAAGGAATTTATAAATAAAAATATGGGTTTCATTGTTAATCCTCCATTGAAGTATGTCAACTCATTTCCATGCATTTTAATATGCCCAGGAAACCATTGGATAGTGTGTTTTTTTCTATCTCTACAATGCTTCTGTCTCATGTTTTATTTCAAAGCCCTAAGCTAATAGTCTCTACCTATTCTCTATTTAATTGTATATTTAGCAAACTTAGAGTAGGTAACATGAAATTCTCCCAACATCCAAAGACTACTTACTTTACTTTATCCAACGCCTGCCCTTGGTAACTCGACCATTTGGCATCGTGCAGACCAGTAGAGCTTGGAGAGTCTGGTTTTTGGGTCGCTATTGTATGCTTCGAGCTGTGGGCAGGCAGGAAGGTGGTCTCCATCCATCTTTCCTGTTTGGCACAAGGGGCACCGATCCGTGTCCGCCAGCCCAATGCGATGAAGGTGCGCCTGAAGGTAGTCGTGTCCCGTGGTTAGACGGAACAGCGCAACACTGATAGGTCGAGGCAGGTTTTTTGGAATGGGGTTGGTGCAAAGTTCTTGCCATCTCTTTCCAACAGCCAGGTTGTCTTGTGATTTTTTCAAGTACGTCTTAGCTGCTGCGTGGATCCTGGTGTAAGCAGAGCCTAGTGATATTTTGATTTGTGGCTGTGGTAGACGGCACCCACTCTTGGCGAGGTTGTCAGCTTTTTCGTTCCCTGTTGTGCCAACGTGGCTGGGAATCCACTGGAGCGCAATTCTGAAGCCTGCCTCTTGGCATAGTTGCATTTTTTCTCTACACGACACTGTCAAGGTGCAGTCAGTTGGTGTGTTAGAGGAAACTGCCAAAATCGCTGATTGTGAATCAATCAGGAATACAACCTGCCGCGGCGAAAGTCGCATGACGCATGATGCTGCTTCTCCTATGGCCACAACCTCACCATCAAAATTGCTGCAGCAGAGGCCCACAGCTACCGAGCCCTGAAATAATTTTGAAAAATATCCTGCTCCAGTTTCTCCACTTGAAGGGTTTGAAGATCCATCTGTGTAAATATGAAGCCAGTCACTTTCAGGGAATCGTTTGTTGATGGTCATTAATGTTGCTTTCCTGAGTTCAATATCCATAGCCTGTGACTTTGGTTTCACCTGGTCAACAAGGTTTAGAAAAACTGGAGGTAGGTTGTCAAAGACTCGATTGTGTTGATTTAATGGGGCAGCTTCTGCATGAAGGAAAAGGTTATATTTTTGTTCCAGCTATAGAGCTTTGATTACTGGAGTAATCTGAGTTCTGAGGCGGGAAGTGGCAGCTTTATATGTTTCCCAAAACTTTCTATTTGTTCTTTTATTTTTTTCCCAGAATTTTAGGAGACATTTGTCTCTTCTGACTTCCAAGGGTTCCAGTCCTGTTTGGATCTCCATAGCTAGTATTGGAGTTGATTTAGCTCCTCCAGTTATGAGCCTCATGTTATTATTTTGAACCTTGTCTAGCTTCTTTAGGCAATTTGAGCTGGCTAGGTTGAGCACCTCTCCTCCATACTCCATTGTTGGTCGTACATAGGTCCGGTACGTTGAATTTAGAACATCCTGGGTAGCACCCCATGTAGTTGCTGTTAATCTCTTTAGCAGTTAGCTTCTGTTGGTGGCTTTTTCGGCTGTTGCCTCAATATGATTTGCAAAGTTTAGCTTCCTGTCTAACGTGATGCCAAGATATCGTGGAGTATCTTCATGGTTTAAAGTTTTGTTGTTTAACTTGATCCTCAGTTTTGGCGGCTTAGTTGAAAGGGTGAATAGAGTGAAAACAGTCTTTTTCTCACTAACTACCATTTGGTTGTAATTGGCCCAGTCAGCAACTCTGCTAAGGGTTCGATTTATAGTTTCTTCCAGGTTCGAAGGAGTTCCGCTTGAAGCCCAAAAGACAAGGTCGTCCGCAAAAAGTAAGGTTGATATGCCCGGTACTTCTTTTACTATTTTTAAGAGGTCGTTTATCATAATATTGAAAAGGATACAGCTGAGTACTGCTCCCTGCGGTAGGCCGTTGCGTTGCTGTTTAAATGACGAAATTGTGTCTCGGAAACGGACTCGAACATGCCTCTGTGCCAGAAAGGACTTCACCCATCCTAAGAGTTTTCCAGTTATTCCTAATTTTTGGAGTTTGTGCAACAGAAGCTTCCTCCATATTCTGTCATAGGCTTCCTTGAAGTCTACAAAGACTGCCACAGTCGACATTTTTCTATGAAAGCCATCCTTCACTGCTTGAACGAGCTTCACATCTTGGTCCATAGTGCCACGGTGTTTCCTAAAGGCAGCTTGCTCATCTGACAGGGCACCGGTCCTCTCTAGAAAGGGACTCAGACGATTGACAATCATTCGCTCGGCTAGCTTGCAGCAGCAGCTCGTGAGGGAAATGGGTCTGTAGCTTTTTACTTCGCATGGAGGCTTTCCTTTTTTAAGGATAGGAATGATTTCCGCTTTGCGCCACAGGTCAGGGATGAATTTATTCAGAGTTAGGTTCATAAGCTTCAAGAGAGTTTTCTGGGCGGATGTCCCAAGATGTAACAGGAACTCTGGGAATATGGAGTCTGGTCCAGCTGATTTTCCTGACTTTAGAGTATATAAAGCTACCTTTAGTTCTGCAAGGGAGAAGTTTCCGTTCATGACCTGATTTTCCTCCTCTGATAGACATGTAGTGTGTCGATACTTTAGGAATTCATTTTTCTGAAGCTTAGGAATCTTTAATTTTCCAACGTTGGCGTAGTGTTGGCAGAAAGCGTTTGATACCTTTTTGGGGTCATGGATGTGTTTGCCGTGGTATACTATAGGTTCTGCAGACGCAGTTACTTGTTGATTATTTAGACTTGACAGGAAACGATGTGCTTTTATTCCATCTTTTTTATAGTCCAACCGGCTGACAAAGGTTCTGTATGCTTGTCGCTTGCTTTGTTTAATTTCCTGTTGGAGGGCCGCTTGCGCTCGTCGCACTTCTACACAACTATCTCTTGTCTTTTCAACTTCAGCAGCTTTCCTGGCGTCATTTCGTTTCTTTTTCAGGATGGAGAGTTTCGCTGACCAGAAAGGTCTGTGCTTTTTCACTTGTCCTCGAGGCACAGTTGATTGGGCGCATTTAAGTATAGTGGATGCTACGGCCTTTGTAGATTTGTCAGGGCAATCTGTAATGAGATCCCCCGTTATTAGGTCATCGGAGAGCAATTTAAACTTTGTCCAGTTGGCTTTCTTGAAGTTCCACCTTGGTTTTCTCTTAGGTGCTGCAGGTCGTCGGGTCTGTGCGACAGTGATGTTAATTACACGGTGTCCGCAGCCACTAGCTGGGTCTTTCAGTTCCATGCTGGTACGTGTCATCAGATCAGGGTGGAGCAGCGTAAGATCTGGTCTGGTCAGTGAGCCGATGTAGGACAGAAACGTTGGGTCGCTGTGTTGGACGTGGAGGTGGTTTTCGTCAATGAAGTCCTCTATAGATCTCCCTACTGCGGTTGTTCTATCATAAGCCCATCTTAATGATGGTGCGTTGAAATCTCCCGTGATGATTGTGTTTGCACAAATACCCAGAATGCTGTTTTCAAGACTTGGTCTATTTAGTGGTGGATTGTAGAGTTCATAGACTTTGTACATTTTTGTCTGCTTCCAAACCTTAAAAAGTATTATCTCTGACTTATCGTCGTCGGTCATTTCATGTATAATTTGATGTTCAGCAATGACTGTATTTTTCACACCAGCAAGAATTCCAGAGGCAACAGGACGTGCTCTTTTCAGAGTTACGAGAGAATATCCTGGGACTTGGCAAAACACAGTGTTGTCAGTGCATGCACCAGCTTCGACAATTATAAAGATGTCCGCGTCAAAAGTTAAAATAATATGTTTTAATTCTAATAATTTGGATTGGTTTAGGCCTCCGGCATTCCAAAAGGTTACCTTCAGGCCGTCGTCAGGGGCCTGAAGAGGGCCGTTTGTAAAAATTTTGTTAGCTCTTGTTGCAATCTTTATTGCTCTTGTGGTCTGCTCGAGTATAGCGCAGACTGTTGATCGTTCAGTCGAGAGCAGGGGGCACCACGTGCAGGCGATCAACTTCACCCCCCTCCAAAGACTACTAAGGTGGCATTAATTGTCGTTAATTTGGAGTCCGTGCTGGATATGAAATTTGCTGGTAAGTAGTAGGTTTATACTCGTCACTGTATATATTTTTATACCCATGATAGTTGGCCAACATTTCCAGTGCAACTTGTTTGAATGCCATAGCCAATGCTTTGCTCAGTTGTAAAGGCAAAACTAAAATTACAATGTAAATTTCCTGCCATGGTTGCTAATCAGGATATACCAAATCAGTTGCAGAACTTGGGATTCCAACTCCCTGATTCTATTGGTAAAAGCTTAGGTTTGCTCATTTCTTGATAGATCTGTGTATGGATGATTCTTCAACAGTTATATTAGACTTATATTGCTCTCTATGATGAATAGGTTTATGGGTTTTATTTTGAGTTTGTATCTGTACTTATTTATCAGAAAAATGTACGACTTTTAAAAATCCGTCTTAGAGTATTTGAAGGCTTTTAATAACTAACAAGTACTTCACTTTCCCATTTCCAATTGTTTCTACAACCTATATAATAAAATTGCAATGAATGTCTTCAATTCTTGAAAAATCAAATCTTTCTATTTATTGCCTTATGTAGTCACAAATTTTTTTTCCTGAAGAACTGATTTAAGTAACAAGTCATTTGAAAAGTATAGAAACCCGTACCAGTTGCATAATTTTCTCTATTCTTTCATAACTGGTAAATAATTTAGATCCCAAGTAATGCATGACCAGCTAGGATTGAATTCAATGTATATCAAATTAATTTTTTTTTTTTAAATAAATTCCCAAGTATTTTGGTGTATTTGACTTTGCGTATGATAACATAAGTTCAGAGTAAGCTTAAAGTTAATTTTTTGTTTTACCCCTCTTCTAGTGTTATTATCATTTGACCCATCATTACTTGTGGAACTATATAGATCAAATCATTAGTGAATATTTATATTTTTAAACCATTATTGTTTTCTTTATTAGCTCATAAATCATGATTAATATTGAACAGATTCTAATGGTAATTTTTATTTTGTAAGGTGAGTTTCTGTTAAAATATATTATCAATATTCTCCTTTTTAATAGGTATTTTTTTAACCAATTGACTATTTCTAGCTGCTTAAATTTATTAAGTTTGTCACCTCATATTGTTATATAAGTATTCTGCAATATTGTAAAAACATAAATCGCAATGGTCCATTTCACTTCTGCACTCATACCAGAAATGCATATTATATGAAAAACAATCTCCAGAATACGTATGGGAATGTATCGTCTTACAATGGATTTTTATGTGATAAGTAAACACATACTGCTTTAAGCAGTTTGTAATCACTTAGGGACAGGAATTTGTATATCAAATGAAATATGTTATTTCGCTATTGTGGTTTAAATGAATAAAAGTATCTGAAATTATTATTCCATGATTTGGTTTATATTGTAAGTAACGTGTACTGATATAGATTATAAAAGATAGCTAAACTAAAAAAATTAAAAATTTTCACATTTTAATAAGTTGATAATAAATTAGTTTAAAAGATCTTAATTCTATGATGAAAAACAGCTAAATTCCCATCACTATATGGCTTATAAATCCTGTCTCAGCAAGAAACTTGGCCGGTCAAAAGGCAATTACTTATATGTAAGTGTTATAATTGAGCACTCTGACTCAGTGTTTGTCAAACTTCAATGCAATATGTTTCGGTCTGCCGCCACCACTGTGTCTTGTTTACTACTCAGCTTAGATCCAAAAGAAGGGTAAACAGCTGCTTGGGCTTTCACTTCCATTAGTTGGCAAATGCCTCTACTTCACACCCCAAGTCCCTCACTAAACTAAGGAGTTAAACCTCCCTAAAGTAATATTTTGACATGTTAACTAGCTTGCATGGCACCATGTTTTCTTAATGTAATTTCTTTTTAAAAATATTGTTATGAGGACAAATTCCTCTTCAGTAACACTACTTCAACTTCATGGGCTTCACCTCCCAGAAAAGAAAAGTTTCCAGAAGATAATTTTAAAAAAGACAATTAATAAAGAAACAAAAAAAACGATAGATCTCTAAATTGAATCTTGCAAAGGATTAAAACACAAACACATTGCTAAGTCACACCACTGGATAGCAAGACTATAAACAATAAACTAATAAATAATCACTCATCTAGTTGAGGATTATGAGGAAATAGGCTTACTAAAGCTGAGAATGAGTGCATGTGCCTCATCCTGATACATTGCCTCAAGGCACAAGTCAACAATTTAGCACTTGCCTCTGACATAATGATTGAATCACAACAAAATTATTACCAGTATTACTTGGAATATACTGCTGTTTATTATTAATAAATAATACACACAACTAACCAGAAATATTTTCATTCTACTCTTATGTATATTTTGGTTACAAAGTAACCATGCTCAGATACTAGAATAAAAATATTTGTGGTTAGAGGTTGTTTGTATTATTTATTAAGTTATTACTAGTTATTTGATAGACATACAATAGCATATGTATATTGTACAGTGTTTTGTATCTATTTTCAGTGTTAATTACAGAACTATAGTGGGTTGCAAGAATAAATGGTTACTGACTCGATATAGTGAGTGATTTTAAAGTATGGCTACACTCCAGCAAATTTTTAACCAGAAAACCCTTATTCAGTATACCCTTTTAGGGTGAAAACCTGCACTTTTTGGTCACCATCCCAATTTTTCCCCTGTCCCCACAACACTTCATTTTGGGGAAAATTTTGAAATTTTACATTCAATATAAATTTTAAATGTCATTCAAAAAAATGAGCAGGAACAACTAGAGGTCTCTATCTCACGTCAGTACGAAATTGTGGCAGATTCAAAATTAAAATATCCGTGTTTGAAAGAATTTTAAAAAAAACAAAGATTAACACAAAGTAATTATATAGGGTGATTCATATAAACTTCATGATTTTCATTTTATGTTTATATTAAGAAGAAAAATACAATCAACATATTATAGTGCCCTACATGTACAGAATATCTGGCATGAGATTAATTCCTTTCATGAGATTAATTGGTCGTTAAACGTTGTGTTGAAAATGTCCTCCGTCTGCCTCTAAACAGAGCTGAACATGTCATTTCATGTTTTTGACAATTCCGTAGAACATTGCGTTGTCAATACTGTTGATTTCGCATGTATTATTGTTCATCAGATCATCTGTAGTTCAGTGTAGTGTAGACTCTTCTCTTTAGATAACCTCTAAGAATGAAGTCTGGTGTGGTCAAGTCCGGTGATCTTAGCGGCCACAAATTCATTCCTGGAAGTTATGTGGTCTTCAAAGGAACTAGATCAGCCAGTTTCACTCACAAGATGTCCTGTTGTTTCCAACTTGTGTAGTATTGTGTTCCTGTCTGGACGATTGCAAACAATAAATTTCCCCTGGTATGCTCTTTGTGTGCCTGTGACTGATTGCATTATCCAATTGTTTTTAACAAGAAATAGACACTGTAACGTGTATTGCATCGTGAATGAAAAACCAATAAACTGACTCGAACAAACGAAACAATAAACTGATTCAAACAAACGAAACCTGTATGAAAAAGCAATAAACTGACTCGAACAACTGCAAGTTGTAACTCCAACTGAGCTATCTGTGTACAAATGCCTGCAGCTCTGATGTGCCATCTGTGGACAAATGTGCTACTTGCAATCAAAACTCCAAGGCTTCCTGGGTCATTTGATAGGCAAATGAAAGCTTTCTGTGTAATCCTATTCAAATAATGAACTAATGATTACCACGAGTTTTATATAAATCACCCTATATAAAACTAGTAGGGAAAAAATTATTTTATACAAAAAAGGGTGAAATGTCAATAATTAATTACTAAAATAAAATTTTGTTGAGCTCACTAAACTCTGTATTTCAAACTGCTCCTCTTTGACAGTCTGATAAAGTTATCCTGTTGTAAAAACCTTGAAGTGACAAGTACCAACCAAGATTGTTGTAGATTTCTGAATGTTTTGCAAAAATAAATTTTTTAAATCGTTTATGTGCTGTGAATTTGATTTATATACTTCTTTAATATGACTCCACACAAAGTTATCCAGAGGTGATAAATTAGTTAGGTACTTTTCAGGCCACTTAATAGCTTCTCTTCTTTCTATCCAGCAATAGGGAAAGGTATTTAAATACATACCAACAATAATGAGGTGTTCCATCTTGCTGGAACAAGACTTGATTGAAGTAATGTACTTATTACACTTTGCTATTACTTGGGCCAGACTTTTTGTTAACTAAAGGTTATTAAATTACACTTGAAGTGTAATAAGTAATTAACAACCAGCTCCTCATGAACAGCAACAATATTTCGATATTTAATGAAGTAATATGTTTCTGACAGCTGAATAATCTGTAGTTACAATATTTCCAGTTAAATTTTGAAATTATTGTGTTTTTCTTTAATAAAGGAGTGATCAAAAAATTGACCTTTCACCAAGAACAGTGAAGTAGTTAACAAACTAAATTAAAAGGCGAGTATGTTTAAATTAAGTACAATTTTATAATAGTTATCAAATCTGTTGTTTGTAGTAATAATGATTTCCCACAGATTAGCCTAGGCGAATTCATCAGATTGAGAGATAAAATCGTCTTTCTTGAGCAAGTGTGAATTTAATAGTAAACGTATTTCCACGTAGTGACGCTATCCAGGTCGCTATATGAATGATAAGGCACTTGAGTTTTATTACTTTTGGCGATGTAATTTGCGAACAAAATTTCTTGTTAATTTAAAGGACTTTGGGAGAGTAAAAATAACATACAGGAAAGGAGTATCAGTTTAATTTTGTATACAAACGAGAGAAAATACATCTCCACTCTGTTGTAGAGAAATGGTTTAAAATTGTTCAAATAACAAGGAACAGCTTCTTTTCCAAAGTCACTGTTCCGGACGAGATCGTTGGTTTTTCACTATGTATTTACATGGCTGACAGTACGTGGCAAAAATCGGAACTTACCGAAACGGAACGAAGCAGCAATTAATAAATTGACGCATGTGCGAAAACAAGCTTACATAAATTAAATTTTTTGTAATATAAAGTCGAATATAGGAACCATTTTGTATAAACTAAAAACACTTGTTAATAGAGTATATTACAACTTTCCTAGTAGCGCTTAATTATATTTACATTTGTTGATTCCATCTTCGCGTGAGCTACTAGTAATCACTTACACTTTTTAAAAAATGTTTTAACTTGCCTATAGTAGCACTTACTTTGCTTGTTGAGGACGGCCGTTTCGGGAGATGTGTCCCTTTGAGTTACGGTCTGAGTTGACAAAGGACACATCTCCCGAAACGGCCGTCCTCAACAAGCAAAGTAAGTGCTACTATAGGCAAGTTATAACATTTTTTAAAAAGTGTAAATTATATTTGTTGAGGACGTCAGTTTCGGGAGATGTGTTCCATTGTCAACTCAGACAGTTTAGTCGAAACTAGTAGCTCACGTAAAGATTAAATTAACAAATATGAATTTTGTATAAAGTTCTCTAGTATGGAATTAGAACTTACAATTTTTGTGATGAACATCTTGAGACTTTTATTAGTAATAATGTTCTAATTGATATCACTTGGATAAAACCATTACTTCCTGATATGTTTTTAACAGACGCATTAAATCAGTGTATTGTTCAATAAATTAGATACACTGTATGTTGTATTATTGTGGATATTGAGACTTTTACTAAACAAATGTTCTCTTTGATATCACTTAGCGAAAAAAAAACACTACTTACTGATATTTTTTAGCAGACGCGTTTCACACTAGATCAGTGCATTGTCCAATAAATCAAATACACTCCAGAGATGTGTTGTAATATTGTGAATCTGTGGCGTGTCATTGTTCATAGTGTTGTATTTAATTCGTTGCACAGTGGACTGATCTAGCGCTAAACGTCTGCTGAAGAATATCAGTAAGTATAATTACATCCAAGTGATACCACTAAAGAAATTAGAGTTTGTACAGCTGTACCAAATAGTACCACTAACTCCTAAAATCTATAATGCCTAAAGTTACCTTTCCCCATGACATACTATAAATTCCAAGATATTTTCATACTCTTTGTTAAATACAAAATATAACAAATTATAGATGCTTTTATAATTTGTAAACAGCTTGTTTTGTAAAACACTGAATAACCTAACACCAAATACAATATAAACATTTGTATAGTAGCTAATCGTTATTATTACAATAATATTTTAGTAGATATTACTCTAAGAACATTACTTAGACCTAATAATTAAACAAGAATCATAATTTTTTTAAAGTGGATCTATTACTTTAATATAGTATTCCATTTCATTAAGTTTGAACAAATTTATGATATAGGGAAATTTAAGGATTCCTGATGAGGGAATTTATATCAGCACATCTTTCAAGTTGTCATACTGAATATCGAATTGAATTGTGGAAAAGTTCCTATGCTGTGATTTTTAAACAGATTACTTTAGGTAATAAAATATTTATTAGTTCACCTCTATAATTATTTTAATATATTCATCAGAACAACATGCAATGCTTGAAAAATAGGTATTACCTCTATAATAAAACGTAAAAAATAAACAATTAGGCTAGGAATTGTGTTCAGGTTTTGAACATTGTCTTCGCCATTTTTGTAACATTTACATCTAATATTTGTGTATATATTTCTTTAACACTGTGAGTGAATGTGAATTATAATAATGCTGTTTTATTAAAATATATGCATGATTTATATGGTAGAGATTTTCATATAGTGAAGGACTTGCTTTAAGTTATTTTTAAATTCTGATGTATAACCTGTCAGTTACAGACAGGAATCTATTCTCTGTATAATTTTAGGTTTTATTATATGTTAAAAGCTGATAAAACATTTTAAATATTCGGTAATATTTGACCAAATGCTGTTATACTCAGATTGTTTTCGTTTTCTTCTGTTGCTCAAAAATATTTTGAACATCAACTTACAAAAGAAGCATGTGATTTGCACCTGAAAACATGAGTAGTGTTTAAAATTCGAAAAAGTGGAAAAAACTTAATGTACCAAAACAAAAAAACGGTGTAAACTCGAGCTTTTACATACTATATAGCTTTTATATATTATTACATTACTATATAGCTACAATACAAAGTATCTGGTTAGAATAGTTTTGGCTGTACATAAATAATAATTTCAACAATAGTATTAATTAAATCACCAAATACCACAAATAGTGACCAACTTTGATTTTTTTCTGTTTACATATGTTACATATGTAAAAGTAAATATAGATGAAAAACCATTAATTTTAACTACCTTTAAACATAATGACTACTTCAAAAGAAACAAATTATGCTCTTGGAAACCTTACTGTACTATCAAGAAATTTATGTAGTTAAATTACATATATGTGTAATACAAGATTTTTTCTTAAATTTGTGTTTAAAAAGTTTATGCTAAAGTTTTTTTCACAGCCAAATCTATCTTAACCAGATACTTTAAAGGTATATTTTAATACATATATATCTAATTTAACTACATAAAGTTATATAATGATGTAATGTAACAGTGTAGTTATATGTAAATTAATCACAATTACTTAGATTACGACTATCTGAACTTTATGTAGTCATATACTACATATTTAAATTGATATATGTAATTAATTATGTAAATATATGTAAATAATTATTTGGTATAGATATATGTTTCTAAAGTGAGGTTATGTTTCTAACACCATATTTTTATTTACACAAATTTACAAAATTTAAAGTTTGGATAGTTATGAACTATTGTTAAAGTGATTAATTAAGATTCACTGAACGTAATGTACTACAAAATTCAAGAATATTTATATCATTTGTTAATTAGTATTTACATTGCTAATAGTTTACTTTTTTTTCACCACCTTTGATTTTTTGGTCAATATGCAGATTGCACTATTTCCTGTAATGTGTATAAAATCATTGATAAACATGATAATTATTATTTTTGTTACTGCCAGATGAGGTTAATTTTATATACTTGTATTTAAATATACCTATGAAGTATCCAATCAGGTTAGAATCAATTTGATTTTAATTTTATAAATTTAACCATACAAATGTATACATGTAAGGCAGGAATAGAGATTATGTGATGTCACTTGGCAAACGATATTATTCCCCGGAAGCAGATGTCTAATTAGGTAATGTTGTATAAAGTTACAGTAAAATCTATCTTAACTGGACACTTCATAGGTATATTTAAATATACATAGTACGGCACCATTGATACTATGTGTCAAAAACCAGCCCTTACAGAAACGTGTAAAAAATGAACTTTCCAGGGGGGGGGGGAATTATATTGTATTAAGGTAGAATAGGAATTTTTTTTCACATGTGTAGGAATTCGTTCAGTCTTTATAATAATCTAGTTTTCTATATCATACATTTTAATAAACAATACATTGTAGAGAAAAATTAGTTTAAAAAGTTTTTAATTTTGAAAAAATAAAACATATAATATGAAATAAGTATGTATATATTTAACAATTGCAAAAAAATATTTAGTTAGACACAGTTTGTATTAAAAAAGGAAGGTTTTCCCTTTTAATACCAGATAATAACATTGGAAAAAGTTAAAAATGCATCTAATGCAATTTTCTATAACATGTATAAAATCACTGATAAACATAGAGCTATATTGATAAATATTATTATCGTCATTGTCATAAAAGGTTAATTTTAAAAGGCCAGGAGAAAAACAGCCTAATTTTAACAAACCCATCTATTTCACTATGCATGTTTTTACACCTGTACTGATACTACACACCATATTTTATTAATGAAACAAAATTAATTTTCACTGTGTTTTGTACGTAAACAAAGTTTTTTAACCATTAAAATGTTACATGCTTAGTTAAAACTCTTTTCAACGCTATTTTCAAATTGAAAGTGATATCTTATCATTTGGAATGCCAGAAATACTTCCTTGTTCAGTGGCTTTTGATCTGGTATGTCATCTTCTTAGTTTAGCACATTTCCCAGGATATCTTCTATTGGAAAACTAGAATTTTGTCTGTTACTGTCCAAGTTGACGTACTATATTATTTCCGAATCTTTGTCAAAATCTGATTTCAGTTTAATTCTTCCCAATTCTATATTAAGTTTCTTAGAACGATGTCTTCTTCATCCCAGTGGCCAGGTTCAGTTATTTTGAAACAATTCAGAGGCCAGGGAAACTTCATGTTTCCATACTTTATCCATTCCCCGAAACACAGTCTCTAAGCAAAACACAGTCCCGTTTTATCAGCATTGGACATGTTCTTGGGTTCTTATTCTAGTGAATAACACTGGGAAAAAAATTCTTTCTTTCGTGCCAAATTTTGCAGTCTCTCATCTCGGCACTTTCACCAGATCCAGTTTTTTGAATAATTCCATGCTAGGCTCAATTTATCTAGCAAACCAATACCTACTATAAAATCGTATTACTCAAACACTTTGGTAAGTTCTTGGGCCATTTCTCGTATTATTTTACAAGACCAACGATACTCAACTTGTGGTACGAATATCTCCAGGGGAACGTAGGGGCCTTTGGGATGGTACATGAAAATAATACCAGTAATGGTGGACATCAATATTTCACACTTTAGGTTTGAAACAAATACGAAGTTACGCTAGTAGTTGACAAGATAGTTAATGTGTTGTTGATTGAAAATTGCATGAACCTTGTATGTTTGTGTGTGACTGAAATAACAGAATAGAATAGCTGTGGGAAACATCTATTCCAGATTTAGGTGAACAATACGATAGGTAATGGGTCTACGATTTGATGATAGGAAACTTTCAGGGAAACGTCTTTTGTGTTTCCCATACAGTATACACAGCCGGTTCCCCCCGGTCCATCCATTACTTACAAGTCAGCCAGGCAACTCCTCTTTGGCAACCACGTCGAGGAATAGGGGGATACTTTTCATTGGAAAAACGTTTTTAGGGGTACATGAAATAAAAAGCTTGGGAGCCACAGTACTAGACAAAGGCAAGTGTTTTACAATTGTACCCTTTGCAGCGTAGCTTTGTACAGATTTTCAAATGTACACAATTTTCCGCTGTTTTGGGCCTATAGAATATGCTAGGATACATACTCTGTCTTTCACAATAATTGATAAAATGCTTGGAGATAAACTGTATTGTAATAAAACATTCCTTTTTTCCCATACTATTGATATTATTTAAAATGTACATTTTTTTATCACAGTAAAGCAATTACACTTCATCCGCTTTTCAACATGATTTCATAAAATCTAAAATGCACAGGTCGGAAATGAAACTGAAGTTAAAATGCATTTGTTGTTCCAAGTTTTGGGTAGATCGTGTAATTTTGGCTTATTATAAATACTTTAGGCTGATTCCAGTACTGTAGGAATAACAAAGACTTCGTTGCCTGAAAGACTTTTACAGGAATTCAAATTTCAGATGTTTATCCACTTGGCCCGCATAACAAAGTGATGAATAACTAGGTCAATGTCATTTCAAAACATGTTATTACAGTTCTGTAATCTTCTTATGATTTATAGTTAAATAGAATTTTATTTTGTAAAATGAACTGAAAAAATAGTAGGTAAAATACTCCAGCAAAATCCTGTTAAAAATGCTGTTAGATAGAATATTTTGTAAAACATGTATATTTATATATTTCCATTATCATTTACATTTATTTTAAAGTTCATTTTTGGAGAGTCTTACTTGCTCCTTGGGAAGCTTGCTTTTGGAAGTATTGTAATTATTCTATTGATATCAAGTGTAATGAAACTGGTATATAGATGAGAATAAGGTCGTGACAAAATCTATTTTAACAGGTTCCAATGGTAAATGTTCTAATCTTAGTTTCATTTCTTTTTTATTTGGGGTTAATTTGTTTAATAATTAATTTACCACAAGTTAATAGAGTTTGAAATTATTATCTTGACTGTTTTATTTTTATACTTATAATTTGAGATTAGCAATTTTAAGCCTGTTTGTACTTTTTTGAAAATTGTATATCTTCTACTGAGAAATTGTGTAGTTATTTTTAATGGTATGTGTGTAGTGATGTTTAATTCTTTGTGCAAATGTTCATTGAAGTATGTATGACAGGTACAAACATTATTCATTAAGTTTTTATTATCAGATCGGTCTTTTTATTTCAGATTAGATTTTCTCACAGAACTGATGAATTGTTGGCTGCACCTATGGTCTCCTCTGTAGTTATGGATGTTCGGCAAGACCAGTAAGATAATTATTTTAATAAAATTAATGTTTCACTTACGTTTTAAAATTATGTAAATGTGATTGAATAACTTTGTTAAGTTCTCTAAGTATCGCTAACTGTTAATATATGTTGACCATCAATATTTTAATTTAAAACCTTTTAACAGTTGTCGTAAATAGATATTGGTTATTTTAATTACATAATCACAACATGTTTTTGTGTAACTTGTCGTTGTTATACAGGGGGTCCTTTTTTCTCTTATTCCTTTTGACAATTTGTAATTGTATCTGAGTAAAGTATTTGTGGTAAAGTGTAAAGTAAAGTATTAAAGTTTTCAAGATTTTATGGTAATAAAAACTTTTGTTCCCCCCAAACATGTTTACTTACATGTTACTTGTAGATTATTTTGATCATAAGTATATTACGGTCAAAAGCAATTACGTATTCACTTATTAAAGTATTTTTAAAATTAGCATAAGTATATGTTGATATTTACATGGTTTAAGGTTTGTTTACAAATGGCTTTGATAGTAATCATGTTTTTAAAAATAAACAGGATTAATTTTAAAATGTTTTACTTAAAAAGACAAGTAGTGTAGGTTGTAGTTCTAATTTACTCGTGAGTCATGTTTCTTTATGTCAGTGGTTCCCAATCTTGTTCAGTTGCGACCCAACTTTCCTTATTAAAATATCTCGAAATGCCAACGGTCCATGATGGATTAAAAAACAATATTTGTATTGTAGCCTTTATATATATATATATATATATATATATATATATATATATATATATATATATATATATATAGATTTTATGTGTTTCTATTTCAAGACTACAGTGTGGACTCTTACCAAGGTAAGTCTGTCAGTCTCCTAGTCCAAAAAATCTAAATAATCTTTACCAACCAAAACTAACCTAAAAATATATATATATGTATATATATATATGTATGTATATATATATATATATATATATATATATATATATATACATATATACATATATATAAATCGGCTATATCGGCTAAAAGAATACAATTGAAATACAAATAGAATTTTCTGATTATTTTTTGTTTCTGATATTTTTAGGATCGAGTTGAGGTTCATCTAAAACTCTTCCGCGCCCATTGGTTGAGAACCGCTGGACTAGATGAATCCCTTTTTCATGTCTATTGAATGCCAGCCTTACTTTATAAATATGTTATTTTTAAATCTCTCTATTTTTCATGAGACTCCTGTCAGAATTTCAATTTTTTAGGTATATTCTAGCAAATGAAATATCCTATTCCAATTTTTTTTATAACATTATCAATAATTTTTCTATTCTTGGTTATCTATAATTCATTTTTTGTTAATTTTGCTTTAATGAGAGTATTGTCAAAAACATTTTTTAGGTCCTTAACGTTTTTAAATTAATAGGACAAAGTAAATCATATATGAAGTTCATTGATTGGAATAATGTTAATTCTTATTTAGTCTTTTATTTTTGTTCATTCTAAAATAGCCATACATTGAAAGAATGTTTAAAATTTTATTTGTTATATAAATTAAAAAAAAAGCAAAAGTTTATTTTTTATATTAAAACGATCCTATTCTTTGTCAGTGTGTTTCTGTGAGTGGGCAAGTGCACATTTGTATGTGTTTAACACTGCATCCAATTGCATCCAATGGGGCCATGTTGATTATAGTGTCATTGTCAATACCTCCCGCCTCTTTTGCTAGAACACAAGCTATAATTACGAGGTGTCATTTCTCTGGGTGCCTGGTCACTGCGGAATATTCGGAAACACTAAAGCAGATGAAGGTGCAAAATTAGCTACAAGTAAGGTGCCATCGACACAATGTGTGATGGCATCAGATTTTGTATGCAATGTTAAAACTACACTATTCTCTGTTTGGAATGAAGAATGGCAAAATGTAAATAGAACGAAGCGGAGAGACCGTCCGATCATGGAGGTCATCTGTTGGGCGGAAGTGGTGGTTACTCGACTTCGCATCGGCCACTCTTTGTTAACGCATGAGGATCCACCACTATGTCAGTTTTGTGGAAGTATCATCACAATGAAGCACTTTCTGCTTGATTGTGATGAGTTGACCGATTTGTATTTTTGTTACGATCTTCGAGGTAGTTTAAAGGTGATTTTAAGGGACGATGTCACAGCTATTGACCGTGTCATCACTTTTTTACGCCACCTGAATCTATTTAATAATATTTAAATTTTGTATAATTTTAATTTCTTTAGTTTTAGATAATTAAAATTAGTTTTAAATATTTACTTTATTTTGATTAGTTTAATTTATGGAACTTTTATTTTAAATAACACTTGAGGTGGCCGATGATAACCTTAATTGGTTTTTTGCCTCGGAAAAATATCCTTTGCTAGCTCGTCAGCCCACCATTGCCAGCTAAGTTGACATGTGCTGGCAGCCATTGGAAATTTTATCCAGCTCATGTGTTTTGTTTAAACAGGAGTAAATTCCATTGGTGAGTGAAGAGCCACTATTCAGGATTGTTTGGAAGGCTTGAGTCACAAAAAACAAGACCTCAGGCTGCTCTTTAGTGGAAGGGTTTATCAAGTGCAAATGTTTACAGCTCTGACAACAATTTCCTTTTGGTATTCTGTACCTCTTGGAGACGTCAGGAGTTTCCAGGAACCCCATGTAGTAATTGTATTATCAGAAATATTGTTTATATATGCACACACAATGTCCTTTCTTGAACAGTGTACAATGGTCCCTAGCCCTTTTGCCTTAATGATGTCAGTTGATTCCATACTCTATGGTTCTGGGAAGTTCATTAAAATTTTACAGTTTACAGGAAACCTGGAAGTAGATCCAGGTTATCCAGGATATCTTCCATATCCTAGTAGATATGAAATTTGTTGTGCTGAAGGCTAAGGGTTTCCAAATTGTTCATGGAATGAGATTTTCTGCGTCGTGTTACTATTGAATCTTCATATGTTTCTCTGTTTTGAATTTTGGCGTACAACTTTTTTGATTGTGAACTTAATTGTGTTATACTCCCTTTTTTGTTAAAATTTTCTAGGCCACACTCTTTACTTTGGAGTTGTTGGGAAGATACTGCATCAGAGATGATTTTTACAGCTTTTGCTTGAATGCTATCTAATCTTGCCAAAGTGGTGTTCATAGCATAAGCCCAAATAGGGGAAGCATATTCCATAAGCACTCTTTTTAAAGAAAGAGCAATAAGTAGTTCTAAGTATCCCGGGAAAAGAACTTTAGTCTGTATTGTACTGGCTTTTAATGAGCCTTAGTTTTTCAAGGCTCTTATTAGCACAGGTTTTGATGTTTGGATTTATAATGCACAGGATTTACTTAATTATACAATCATAATACAAGTACCTTGGATGTGATGTTTTCATTATACACTTGTCTTCGAGTTATAATTCTGGAATTGTAATATTTCTAAAGCTTATAATTCCAGATATGCCTCAGATAAAAAAACGCAAACAATAGTTTTTTCTGCATTAATCTTTAATTTTATGCCTCTTTCCTACGTTTCAATTCCATATATTAGAAAATCTGAAGCCTAGTTTCAGATCCCAACTAGAGTTTTAAATCGCTGTATCATTTGCATTGCAGTCAACTTTAGTATTTTGTTAAGGTTAGGAGTATATGTCATTCACATATAAAAACTAGAGGACTGAAAACCCTGCGGAATACCAGCAAAGATCTTGTTTTTGGATAAACATCTGTTGTAGCACACTCTGATTTTTCTATCTTTCAGTAAGTCGTTTATACAGATGAGCGGATTTCATATAATAATGATGTAAAATTGTTATCAGTTTCTGTCTCCTCACTCTCTCAAACACAGAACACATAACAAGGAAAAGGCAGTTGCTTTTATTTTGTAGTAAGTTTTGGAAACCATTAAATACAGATTGACAGAGATAGTGGATATTCACTGGATATCCTAGTGGAATATTGGTTTCTATAGGCTGACTGAAAAATGTTTATCATTTGGTTTTTTGTTTGATTTCAAAATTCTGAAGGGAGTAATTCGTTCAATCTGCTTGTAAAGAGTTCTTTCTTGTACTATGTGGCTGAATTATTTGATTTTGGGAGTCACAAGGATAGAAGACTTTCATGACCCTGGCAACCTTCCTGATTTCCATATTTATTAAAGATGGTCAGCAAGCGTTGTCTTGCTTTTGTGCTTAGTTTTTTCAGTATTTTCCCAAAGATGAGTAATTTCCAGGTGATTTTTTCCTGTACTGGTTTTTATTGCAATATCCAGTTCTTCTGTCCTTATTGACTTATAAACAAGTAATCATGCTTGTTTCCACTTGCAGTAAAAAAAAAAAATTAATTTTCTCGTCTTCTCTGATAAGCAAATTTATTAGCAGTAGAGTAGCACAATGCAGGTTTGTTTGCCACTTTTGATTAGTATCCATAGTTGCCCAAGCTCCATCAAGGATGTTGAGGATTGGGTTACTATGGGAATAAAGGAATTCTTTAATGTTTTTTTTAGCTATTTTCCAATTGGTTCAGGAGATCAGAGATCCTCTGTGTTATTTGTCTAGTTATAAATCTCTTTAACTAAAGAGCCTACATTATAATCCTTCCTGTACACAACCAGTTCTGTTTTCTCTTGGAATGATTTTCCTCGCAGTGATGTTTATGTTATGTTTGGAATTTGTCAGCATTCTCTTGAGGGTGTGCAAGTAAGAATTTGTACATTCTCAAAGGCTATCAAGATGATGGATTAATAATCCAGTTTCCTTTTCTGAAATTCCAAGATCTTTTCCCTTTCGCCAATATAATTCATCGTTATGATGACTGGCTGATGATCGCGCATTGCATTATCTATGAATTTCCAAGTGGAGCAATTATTTATGTGATACATCACTGCAGTGAGATTAATTAATTGCTTACTGCGAACCTGATGAGTCATTTTTCTATTATTTAGAGTAATTATATTCAGGTGCAATAACAGATTCATCTGCTTTTATTTCATTCAGAGAGTCTGAGCCCCAAGTTGGATTTTTGGGGTTAAAGTTGGACAACATGATAATGAAGTAAGAATTAGTGTTATCTACGTTACAGAAGGTTTTTATATCAATATCAGAGTTGTCTGGATGATAGACATATATCAAGGTGAAGGAATGCTCTGAAAGGAAACCTTTTTAGCCTAAATTTCTGTTTTCTTTGCTAGCTAGGTCGATTTCAATCTCCCTGTACTTGATAATGTCATTTCTTGTAAGAAGAGTGAACCCTCCTCCAGATCCTGTTTTTTTTTTTTTTATCACAGGATGGTTTAGTTCTTGTTGCTGGATTGAAGACCTTTTTTCTGTTTTGTCATTTATAGACAAGCAATGAAAATATCTTTTTTATCTAGGAGAGATTGACTTCTTTTTTTCATTGTTCCATTGATTTTCAATTACAGAATGCAAAACATCATCAGAGCTCGACATGTCGGTTGCCCCAGATGAGGTAGCGTTACATGGAGATTGAGATTTTAAATTCATATCTATCATAGAAAGTATTGTTGTTGCCTTGAAAGGCTGAACTTCTGTCTGTTGATCAACGGAAAGTTTATGGATACACTTTCTAAGAGTTACAGGCTTTCCCAAAAATAAATTTGTTCTTTATAGTACAAATCTGTGTAGTGTTCAAACAGATTATGATTCTGGTAGAGACCATGTCTGGTTCTGCTAATTGACGCCGTATATTCAATTCTTGTTTCACTGTCCATCTTCATCCATAAAGCATTATATCCTATTTATATTGCAGTAGAACCTCTCTAATTTGTTATCCTTTGTAATTCGTCACACTTATAACAAACATTGTCTGCACAGTCACGTAGTGACATCAGAAACGAATTCTTTAGCATAAAAGAAAGTGACAGAGTTTTTAAAAAAGTAAATCGTAGATATAATACACTGTATTTTTCTTGGTAGTGTTATTGTTTGTACAAGGAACCATATTATGTTCTTTATGTCTTCTGTGGGAATAGACTAATATACTGTATTTGTAATTAAGATCTATACAGCATGCTGCTAGTGTTTTATAGTGTTGTTGAGTTTTTTGAACTATATAAATAATGTAAGTACAATGTTAATTACATTTCATACCTATTTATGTGGTGTGTTTACCTAAAATCACATGTTAATTTCACATTTTCTGTGATTCGTCTTTATGTCTAATTGATTATCTCCAGGTCCTGAATGTGGCAAGTTCGACAGGTTCTACTGTACTGTTTTAATCTATTTGTCCTTCTATAAGTGTCTATTTATATAAGTGGTAAAGTAGCAAGTAGATGTTTCTTCATGACCCCCATTAGAGAATAGGTTTACTGTATAGTATAACCATACACATCTGAGCAATCTTTTTCTATATCCTACAGACTTTTCCTCCTTTGATGTAATCATTTCTCACATGCTTCATAGGTTATATCTTGCAGGTGGGAGGGGGTGCAGACTAGCCGCTCCTACTAAGAGGGATTTGTCAGTACCCCAGTCAAATATTTCACCAATGACAACACTCACTTGCACAATATACACTTACCACAGAAACACCCACATACTCACCGCATAAAGTAAAACAATACAACCTTTCTCGGTGACACATAGTTTTAGATCAGAATATATTTTGTAGATGATGATAACACTTTTGTTTTCTTGCCAGAAAAAATCAGGAGGAATAATTTTTCAAATTAATTATTTGCCTTTAAAAATATTTATAATAAAATTCAATCTTCCTTTAAAGTAACAATTTTTTAAAAGCGGCTAGTTTCAGTGGAAGAAGGGATTAACCAATCACTAAGCAATATAATTTGGAAATATAAAAACTTCATTTAGCAAAATCCATTTTGAATGTTCGTCATACCAATTCTTCTTTGTTTGCAGGGCAGAACAATATATATGGGTTTGCCAGTCAGGAAATACTTTAGGGGCCATCCCTAAATTACGTAACGTTAAAATGGATGATTTTAACCCTCCTTCCCTCCTCCGTTACAAACCGGTAATGGTAGCGCCAACCCCCCCCCCCATAATTATGTAAAATTGTCTTGTCCTCCTTCTTTACTGAGGTAATTGTTATGAATGCTGAATTTGTAGGCCAATAAATAAGTACATGAAATATGGCAATAAATATTATGACAATAATTAATGAAAAATAAAAATAATTTTGTTAAATAAATACAACATGAATAAGAAAAAAATGTGTTAGGCCGTAAATATGTGACCTCACACGTACTGGAAAACAAACAGAATTATATCAAAATAAACTTTATGATATGTATAAAATCAAGACAATATTAATTTCAACATAAATTGAAAATACTTTATTGTTTTATTAAAATGTGACTTAAATGAATTTAAACGTAAAGTGATCTACCCATTTGTATCATTGTCTAAAGTCTATTCATCTTCCCAGTCATGATAGATAACACTGGTGCTGCAAGCTTCAGAAAAGATATGTATACATAATAAGCCTAATTTTTAAAATAAAGCAAACTCTACACCTTGTTTACAAATTTCAAAAATTTACAAACAATTTAGTTTTATGTTGTGTTCGGCCCAGGGAACTCAGAAGACCATCAATCTCGGTCATGCACAGTACGCTGGAATACAAATTTTGTACCTCTCATGATGAGTGTGACCAAGTTTTGGTGTATTACTAATTCACTAGTTCTGCCTGAAAAAATTTTGCCATCGAATTAAAAAAATATTGTTTTGTTAAAAACTGTTACTGATAAGTAATAACTGGCACTTTAGCTGATACACGGAGACCACGGTACATGTCTGTACAGGGAGCCTGATCGTCGTACTGTAGCGATACCACGCTTGAGGTTATAGCTCCTCACATTTTTTTTCCGATAATGCTCATAAATAGGAAGTTTAATAGAGTACTTTAAATAAATGTTTTTTTTTATAAATAGATTTTAGTTGATTTCATTATTAATATTAGGTAGATTTTACTTACTCAAAAGTTTAAATGGGACCAGTTTATTTATTAAATTAAAAGAGATTTTAATGTAGTCAAAACCAAAATTTCAAGTTACGGAACGCTACTGTATACTCTCCCTCCTTCTGTAATGATGCATAACGGTAGGTGTAACCCCTTTCTCCCCTCGCGGCATTACGTAATTAGGATGGCCCCTTAACAGCCAGAAAAAAGGCTCGGATTATATCCTTAGAGAACTGACATTTTATCCTAAGGGAAATAGATTTGTTTCCTAACAGTTATCCTTAGTTTGTGTCGGCATCTCATTCTTTGGGCTGTATTGTAGTAGATTGGTCCACCCAAGAAATTTGCCAAGAAATTCTCAGACTTATTGAAAGCTTACATTTTATTCGGTTAATATGATATTGTGCAATTCTACTTTTCAAAAGAGCACAGAGTGTACTTAACTTTGTATATTTCATTGCTTGAGTTTTAAGATTTCTACAGAATAGTTTCATTTTTCTAAAAGTGTCTCTGGCTTTCTTGATGTGGTTTTGATTTTGATGAAAGTGTTCCACATCTCCGACAGTGTTATCTTCAGATATATAAATTTCCCAAATTACTCAATATTGAACTATGGATGGAAAAAAGGCTGATTGTAGTATTGGTATTCAGCTAATAATCTTATATTTTACTATGTCAGCATTTATTTTTAGGCTGTAGTATTTGCTCTTTCTAATAACTGTTACAGATTGTAAATGTATTTTGATATTCGTACTTTATCATAGATAGTATTATTGATTGCATCATTTAATTTTTTCCCATATCAAACTCCTCTTTATTGTGTCTCTTGAAATGTGTGCAGTGTAGAAATTAAAGTAACTGCGGCAACATCACAATCTTCTCCAAATTCTTGGCGTATTGTAATAAATATGTTGAGTATTGTGACTTTCTCTCATTCCTAGGATTGTAACATTTATACTTCATGATAAGTTAAATAAAATCTTAATGAATCATAACTTTAAATGTACTGAAATATCTTATGTGTGAAAGTTCTCCAAAATTCATGTACAAAAAGACATATGCCAATGCTTGAAATGGTAGAAACATATGATACTCGACAGATTTATGTAAAACTTAGAAGAAACTCAAAATATTGCTACAATTATTGTAATGAGATTTATCCCAATTATTTCTAATATATAGAGGTAATGGTCTGATTTACTTGTCTTTATTATCAGTACCTAAAAACATTTCTAACTAAATTGAATTCACTAAAAAGGCATACACCAAAACAAGATAAATTTACTTAAAAGATAATAGAATTAATTATCAAATGTAGGGCAGGCAAATATGTGCATATGTATGTCTCCACGTAACTGTTAGAAAGTTTTTTTATTCAAAGTAAAACTTGAATTTACTTTATAATTAAATAAACAAATGAACAAATATTTTAATAAAAAAATAAATTAAAAAAAACAGAAATAAAAATGTTATTAGAAAAATACATGAACATCCTACTATTTATGAAGATAAAATTACGACATTACTATTAACCAAGCCCCCACCACTTCCAGACCTCGCTTTTTATTTGCGCACATCTACTCTTGATTCTTGCGTCTAACTACTTGATAATTTTAAACTTTTAACCCTAGATATACCTCGTCAAAATGACGACGCTCTGTTTCACAAATTGCTATATCTGACAAATGAGCGGTTCGTGCTCATCCATCTTCTCAGTACCTTCGTACCTACAACAGGTGATGTCAGATGCGCAGTTTCGCCGCTAAAGTTCCTATGAGTCTTTGTGAAACAGCCGCGTCGTCATTTTGGCAATACATAAGTGATCATGTGCCATTTTATGTTTGTGTTCTCTTTACATTTTTTTAATTATTTACTCACATAGGTTTTGTTACTATTTGTGGTGGTTTGCGTTGCTGAGTATGTTAAGGCTGGATTTATATTTGGGACGAGAAAATGGGTGATGAAGAAGACAGTACAGACACTAATAAGAAATTATCTTGAAGATTCTAGTGATGAGAAGTTTTGTGAACGTGCTTCTATCTCAAATAGGTGTCCAAATGATAGTGTAAATGAAGATGTAGTAGAAGGTAATCATGTCAAATATACAGACTCAGGCCCTATATAGACGCAGTTGTGACTTACCTTCCCGGAGTTGGAGCCAAAGCCACAAGTGAATAATTAGACAGTGATACTGAGTATCGACCATCCAGGAATAAAAAACGCTGTAGAGAACTTATACCATGTGATTCTCCGAGTAACGCTGAAACTCCACATATCTCCGGCATTCCACGTGACATTGATTCTCCACCTAATGTCGTTTCTCCTATTGGCGATCATCCACCTAAGGTTTACTCTTCACCTCATGTCGATCCTCCACCTAATGACAACCGTCTATCTAGTGTAAATGCCACACCTACTCGTGAACCTAATCTTAACCTATTTACCTCACATTCTGGATTCATTGGAGCTAAATATAATTATCTATAAAGCGCTGATCCTGATCCAGTCAATATTCACGCTTCAATACGTAATATTGTGGGCGATTTCAAAACGGGAGGTTGTGGAGACTGTACTAGAATCACTTATACCCCACAACGTTATACCAATAACATGTTTCCTTCAGATCTTCGACATAACAATTGAGGTAACTGAACCGCATATTTGATACCGTCTTAAAACGCCTAAAATGTGGGAAAACACAAAATCACATATTTCTCAGTTACTTGGAATCCCAGCCACCCAGCAGCTCCAAAGCAAGCAGGAGCCAGAATGATTTGTTATTTTTATCCAGCAGCCATCAGGATGACTACTAGGCTACTGTGCACACTGCAACCACCCAGTATGTGCACAACACCGGGCAATGTGATGTGTAGAGTGTGGCAAAAAGTAAAACAGCTTGTTTCAGATGTAAATAATGTCGATTTTCATTTATCCGCCAAGAACATAAGCGAATTAAAAACCTTTTATTTTATTGAAAACGTGTAGTGTAATTCAGTCATTTATTACATTCTGTGTTTTGTTGTAAATAAAATATGTTTAACATTATTTTAAAAAGACTTTCTTAAACATTGGCATTTCACTATTTTATTAAAACGCAGTCATAGTAATTATTATTTTTCTTTCTAATAGTGAAGATTCTTACGATGTTTAGGAAGTTGAAAAAAATACTATTTTGTCAGATAAAAAAAAAAAAGATTCTAGTTGTCAAATTGACGATACATAAGTGTTGACAAAATTTAGACATAAACAATCTAGGGTTAAATATAACGTTTGACTGAGTATTTATTTGTTTGTTTATTACATTTCCCTTTTTTAACTTTGCTTTATACATTTCTAAATTTTGTAAAATATTCAAAACCCTTTCCTTTATTTACATAACGTAAAATTTTCATTGCATTTTTCATTTCTTGCGGTGAATGTTCATCTTTAAACAAATGTGTAGCATAATTCGAATCTTTTCTCATACTTAAAAGACCTTATATGAGGCACTGAGATGCAAAGGGGTGCAAGTGACAAAAGTAAGATTTTGTGTAAAACTGGTTCAAAGTTTAAGTCTTATTGTAAATTCTACTTATGTTTTTTGCAAATTCTATCTCCACACTTTATTTTGTCATGTATTTAGTTGTTTAAATATGCAGTATGAAATAAATATAATGGAAAATTAGGGCAGGGTAATTTTTGTTTAATTACCCTGCAATCTCTTACACCCTTTTACTTCCAAACATGTTACTTACACTCCTTTGCAACTGAAGAATAAGGCATATTTTGTTGGTTATAAAACACCTGTTGAATATAAAAATGAAAATAATGTATTACTTTGTATATACAAAGTTTATCTGAGTCATAGATTTGATCTTGTTCTTCGTCAGAGAAGCCAGGGAAGGGATTTTCATGAGAAGTAGATAGGACTGCCTTGTCATGTCCTTCTTGCCTCATGTCCTTGTTCCTTTCTTCTCTTTCGTCTGGTTTCCTTTTCATTTTGGTGGGGGTATTACTGCTTTGGATTTTTTCTTAGCATGTTTAAGTTCTTGATAGAATTTGTGGTTAATGGGTGGCAAAAACTGTAAAAGAGACTGCAGGTCCTTGTACTTTTCAGTCGAGATAGTTGGTGGCTGTTCGTAGAGTGGTTTTAAAGTAAAGTTCGTTGAAGGTCGCCCAGTTTTGGATTTGGTCAAGTTAAATTCTGAGGAAGGTAAGTCCTCATCTACTGATAATTTATAGTAAACTGTCAAAGGGTCTGTTTTTTTGAATTGAAGCCAATGAAATTTGCCGATCCCATCAATGTTTACTTTTAATGTATCACTCATATCTTCGGCGGAAAAGAAATCTTCTGTACTCATCTTTACAACCTGGAACTTCCTGTTTGAATTTGCCACTGCTGAAACCCAATCATGAGGCACAAAAACATACTGCAAATTTTTCTTTGCCTTTTCGATTTTTCTGAAATCTTGGTCGCACTCCATGTAAGAATGCCCTGTTACCAAGAGTTTGTGATCCTTACAATATGCGTATGCTACCACCTCAATGTTTGTATTCCTTACAATATACATCCAGAATCGAGCAATATACTGATTTTTGTTTTGCCCCCCATAGTTGTCGCTAAAAGCTATGGGGTGCTTAACTTAAGGTGGTAAATTATGAACAAATTTCAACAAACATGATCCGATTTCTTGTGATCCTCTTGAGGCTTCACCCTCGTGCACATGAGTGCTTTCTACCAAGGTCATGTATGTCAAGATTATAAGTCCAAATTTGCCTTGCATAGTTGTTCTTTGTATACTCTATTGCAAGTTAATACAGAAGTAGGCTAAGTTTTTTGTAGGTCAAAACAAATCGCTTTTTTCAGCAAGCTTTTTAGCTTCTGTCTTTGCAGCTGTAGGTTTTTCTGCTGTTCTAAAGTTAACTTCTTTGAGGGCTTTGTATTTTTCAACATCATTAAAGGCAATTTTAATTTGGTTTTCACTGGTTTAACAACACCCCACTAAAGCATTTTGTTAAGAGGCAAACAGGTGTAAGTGCACCTAACCCCCTCTGCTGCTAAACAAAATGAAGCTTTCAATTAGTAGTTCTTCTTTACACCGCTAAATATCAGCACATGTCAGGGTTAGCACTTACATCTCTTTACCAACAAATAAAACAATGTATCCCCTATCATTTGCACTGGTTATCTCTGAATTTTAATTTTTGTCACTTGCACCCCTTTGCATCTCAGTGCCTCATATGTTCTTTATATTTGGTTTCAAATTTTCGCCCTGTTTGTCCTATGTATGTTGCTTTGCAATTACATTCCATTTTATAAACTCTGTTTTTACTATATTTATTTAAACTTTCTATATTACCCTTTAATTTATTCTTTAATGTGTTGTCAGTTTTCATTCCAACTTATTTGCTATATTTTTTGAAAACATTTTAAAATTTATAAAGCTCTTTTCTCGCATGTAAATTGTGCCTATATCTGTCTCTCTATTTCCTTTATGGGACTTTTTGTTTTATTTCTTCTTGTCCTAATTTTCCTAAATAGCTTTATTGCTGCTTTGTTATATCCATTATTCTCAGCAGTTTGAAAAATAATATTATGTTCTTCTTTGTTTTTCTATTTTTCTTTAGTGGTATATCTAATAATCTGTTAAAAAATACCTAAATGCCGCTGATGTATGTTCTATTAAGTGGTTCGATTTTGCGTTAATAACATTATCAGTATATGTATCTTTTCTGAAAATTCCAAATTTTATTTTTTCTCCTCTCCTTTTTAGTTTTAAATCTAGAAAATTGACACTACAATTACTCTCATTTTCCATTGTGAATTTTAAATTATTATGTATATTGTTGATACCTCTTAATATATAATCTCCTTTATTTACTTCAGAGTCTTTAACTATTAATAGTGAATCATTCACATAATTCATATATTCTAAACAATCAAATTTCTCTAATATTTTTGTTATTATTCTTTCCTCCAATTCATGAATGTAAAACTCGATTTTAATATGCCAGATAATGGGCCTCCCAGGCTGTCTTTCAGTTTATATAATTCGTTTGCAACTTAAATTGGTTTTGGTTTAAAATGATCTTCAATGAATTGACAATTTTGTTATTCAAATCCTTATTTAGGCTCTGTTCTTGTAATTTTTCCTTAATAATTTGTATAGTTTTTTTAATTGGTTTTATATATATCGATTTAATTGGTTTTATATAATAGATTTTATATATCGAACAAAATCATCCTACAATCTAGTAATCTTTGCTTCTTGTACTCTTTTATTAACCGTTGTTGAATTTTTCACGGTATATTTATTTTGTAGCGAATCTATTCCTTTTAACAGTGTTTCTAGATATTTTGCTAATTTATAGGCAGGTGTCGTTCTATAAATAATTATCGGCCTAATTAAGGGTGTTCTTTTTTATATATTTTTACCTGGGCTTTCATTATTGGCACATTCAAATTTATATTTTATTTATCTTCATTAGTTATATATTGGGAGTTTTAAATTATTCTTTAATTTCCTTTTGATATGTTTCAGTCCTATCTTTTAACTCCTTTTTACATACCGTTTTCAGAATAAAATCCTCAGTTTTGTTTACATAGTCTTCTTTACTAATTAAAACTGTAGCATTTTCTTTATCCGCTTTTGTAACTATAACCTTTTTTTTTAATGATTTTTTCAAAGTTTTTAACTATTTTTTCTTCTCTGAAATCCCTCTTCTCTTCAAATGTTTGTTTAATAGTTTTATTTAAAATCTCCGTTACCAAGTGTCTAGCATGTTTCCTGTTCTTCTTTAGGTATAAGACCAATTGCATTTTCTGTGTACTATATTTTCTTCTACATTCTTTTTTATATTATTACTTCTTACATTATGCTTTAAACCTTTTGCTAGAACCTCATACTCTTCTGTCAAATCCACCTTAGTTAAATTCATCACCCTTTCATGAAAGATCTTGCATTCATAACAGGTTGATTCTTTTTTATAATTTTTAGTCCACTGCAAAATTTCTAGTTTCTTGTATAACTTTTCATATTTCCCTTTAATCTCTTTCTTTATTTTATATTTGATAAACTCAATGGTATCATTTGCAGTTTCTAACAATAAGAATTCATTTAACATGAGGCTTAAATCTAGAATCTTCTTGTTAATTTTATTTTTCTCAATAAATAATAAAACAATGTTTTAATTTCCATTTTTATCCAAGGTTTATAGATTTTAAAATGTTTTTAAGAAGTATAATATAGAAGTTGGAATGAAAACTAACAACAAATTAAAGAATAAATTAAAGGGTAATATAGAAAGTTTAAATAAGTTTAGTAAAAACGGAGTTTATATAATGCAATGTAATTGCAATGCAACATACATAGGACCAACAAGACGAAAATTTGAAACCAGATATAAAGAACATATAAGGTCTTTTAAGTATGAAAAAAAAGATTCGAATTATGCTACACAATTGTTTAAAGATGGCCATTCACCGCAAGAAATGAAAAATACAATGAAAATTTTACATTATGTAAATAAAGGGAAGGGTTTAAATAGTTTAGAGAATTTAGACATTTATAAAACAAAGTTAAAAAAGGGAAATGTAATAAACAAACAAATAAATACAGAGTAGAGCGTTATATTTAAAAGTTTAAAATTATTAAGTAGTTTGACGCAAGAAGCAAGAGTAGGCATGCACCAATAGGAAGCGAGGTCTGGAAGTGGTGGAGGGCGTGGCTAATCTCTCTCTCCCTCCCTCTCCCTCTCTCTCTCTCTCTCTCTCTCTATATATATATATATATATATATATATATATATATATATACACACACACTCTCTCTCTCTCTCTCTCTCTCTCTCTCTCTCTCTCTATATATATATATATATATATATATATATATATATATATATATATATATATATATATATATATAAATATCGCAGTATGTTTTCTTGTGTATTAATAAAGAACAAAAGTCTAAATACAAATACAAGAATTACAATTGAATTTACAATTCAAAGCTTTTCGTTGGCTAACAGTACCAACATCATCAGGAATTGATTAGCCAACAAAAAGCTTTGAATTGTAAATTCAATTATAATTCTTGTATTTGTATTTTGACTTTTGTTTTATATATATATATATATATATATATATATATATATATATATATATATATATATATATTAAAATATGATTGTAATTTTCATTCCTGATGATGTTGGTACTGTTTGCCAACGAAAAGCTTTGGATATAAAATAATAAATATTCTTGTATTTGAATAACCTGTGTTGTTTTAAATTATTAAACAAGAAAACGTATTTTATATTTATATATATATAAAGAACTAAGTCTCAAAATACAAATACAAGAATTATAATTGAATATTCCTGATGATGTTGGTACTGTTAGCCAACGAAAAGCTTTGAATTGTAAATTCAATTATAATTCTTATATTTGTATTTTGACTTTGTTCTTTATTAATACACAAGAATACATATTCGATATATAGGCTATATATATATATATATAAATGAATGTTTGTATGTATGGATGATGGATGTATGAGCCTTATGCATTACTAAAACACTGATCCTATCTGCATGAAAAAGGCCGGGAAGAGAGGCACGTGACCAAACCAATTAACTTTATCAGAAAAATACTAAGGTTTAAAACGGAGCTAAGTTTTAGCAAAACATCTTCCCGATGACATAACAGTTTTTTAAACATCTATTTTATAAGTACCAAAATAGCATGAAATATGATTTTCGATCATATCTTATCCTAAAACATTCATTGAATTCATTCTAAATTTTGGTTGCATATCATCACTCAACAAATTAAAATTATTTGGACTTAATTTTAAAAATCCATTTTTCTCACATTAACAGCTGTATGCGACTTGCTCACGCATCGGAAAACCTGATTTATTTGTGTACGCACCTGAGAGAGAAACTAATATTATTATATATCCGAGTGCATTTCAATAAATAACATTCAATTTTATTGGCAAATTTTTCTCGATCGACTACTATAAGCTCAGCTATTATTATGTGAATAAAATACTAAATTAAGTTCAGCTAATGTTAACACGCCATTCATTTACTTTAAGGAGGTACGAAGTTTGTCGGGTCAGCTAATAGTATACAAAGACTATCTAAAAAAACAGTATGAATTAAGTTTTGAAAAATGGAGTCACTCCGAAACGCGTCAAAAGAGGGGAATATTGTAACGGAAAAGGCAGAAAACTATAAAATATATATTATTACATTTTCTTTAATTTGGATTTAAAAATATGGGAGGACTCTGTAAATAAATACGGACTGGAATATCGACTGGATAATTATGGGAAGTATTGTGTAATACTTGATTTTACTAAATTATTTTAGTTTTGTAGTTTTTAACTATTATATAGGGATTAATTGTAAGTGAATAACTATGAAAGTAAATAAAATACAGTCAACTTATAAATTAAACCTAGAGAGAGATGGAATAGTTTTGTCTTCTATTAACAAAATGAAAAATGAGACATTGGCGTTAGAGACAAATGTTAAGAAGCAAAGCAAATTTCTGAAATTTACTTTTGTTTTGACGAGATCGAGGTATCCGCCACCTCGCCTCCAATTACACACATCACATTACTTCCGAAGTAGGGTTGGTCCCAATGTGTAGATTAGAGCTCGCTGCGGAATCTGTAATGGAACTAATGAAAATAAAGCTACATATGAATGTTCACATTATTGCCCTTATCTTATAACAATGTTTAGAAAACAGTGCAAATCTATGCTGAATATAAAAGAATTAGTATGAGAGAAAATCAAACAAACCCTCGGTATTGCTTTAATTGCCAGGCTTTAGACAGTTATCAATAGACTTAATACTGTATCAGGCGCGTATCCAGCGACTTGCTTTGGCGGGGGGCGATCGATGCTTTATTTATATATATATATATATATATATATATATATATATATATATATATATAATATGTGTGTGTGAGTGTGCGCGCGCGCTCGTGTATGTAAAAACATAGTACAGAAAAAGTTCTTTCTACGCTTGCGTTAGACAACAGTAACGTGATAAAGATTCGTAGCAAATTAGACTTTTTAATAAATAATTATTCCAGTTTCGATAACACTTATGGCTAGAGAATATTATTAATTTCATAATAAGCTATTATTATAAAAATGGTTTATTAATTAATATAAGTAGTTATTCTTCCAACACGAACAATTCCGGAGTCAACTGCGAATATTACGCTTGCAAACTTACGAATTGAAAATCATGTTTTTTTTTTTTTTTTTTTTTTTTTTATTTATTTTTTTTTTTTTACCCGGGCTTGAGCCCCCAAAACCCGCCCAGCCCTCGTGGCAGCCAACCTCTAGCGAGCTACCTCCGTCTCACATGCGCATGCGGTTAGTATCCCTACCGCGAGTGAAGGAAACGGGATTGATTGCCCATGTACCAAGCTCATAAGCTCTTTCCATGGATAATCAGGAGATAGTGAAATGAAACAGTACGGAAAGTGTCGCGCTAAGAGTGGGATGAAAAAACCTGGCAAGAAAGAAACCCTGCCAGGAAAAATCCCGCGACAGATCATGCAGGAACTCTGGGGGCTGGATCACCTTATGCTAAGAAATAAGGAGAGGCATTACCTTGCAAATACTTTGTTAGTGAGTCTATGGCAGGAATGACATGCACCTCTTCTTCTGTTGCCTACTCGAAACTGAAAAGGCATGCAATCAAATTAGTACTTCCGTTGGGGCTAAGCTGCGGCCCAGGAGATTTGCCCCTGCGTCACCTGGAACATAACTGTGAAGCAGAATTTATTAGTATGTATATTTTATTTTGGTGGTATGGTGTGAGCTAGGCGGTCAGTAAGGACAGCGGCCGCCTGTGTGAGTCATGGGTGGGGTCATATCTACCCAGTGAGGATATGAGTTTTGAGGTTGTATGTGCGTGAGCCTGTTTGTAAAACTTTGTTGCTCGAGACTAAGCTTCACTAGCGCTATCTGTTGTTAAAACGCGAGGGTATGCCGAGGACACGCGTCATATTTTCAAATTAAAAATTAAAATTTTATTTTTTATTTAAAATAAAAGACGAATTAACTTAAGTAAAAGTCTAATTTAATAGAAAGTCCTAATTTAATAATATATTGTCGATTTTTAACCCAAAGTTCTTGAGAGTTGGGGGGGGGGCGATCGCCCCATTGCCCCCCCTGGATACGCGCCTGTGTATTCGTTACAATTCATATGAATACATTAACATTTCTAAATAAGTTGATGTAAACCTTCATTGATGGGGTTACACCATGGACAGGGGATTGTCGCCTAAACTAGTGTTTATTAAATTGTTAATTTGTGTGAATTTAGTCTAACGTTTAAAATTTACATGTAATTTAGTCTAAGTAACTAAGGCTCAATAAAAATATACACATACGCACGCACACACACATACGCACGCACACTCACATGCGTACTCACGCACACTAAAAGGTCGTGCCCAAAAGGAGCAAAGGAAAGTGAGCCATTATTTTTAAACCTACTCTCATACTCGTATGTTAATACGTGCGTATTTACATCTGTGTTACTTTTTGATTTTTTAAACAGTTTGTTATACATTACAATCGCGTTTAAATTATGTTTATACCAAATTAGAATTCACTAACTGTTTTTTTTTTTTTTTTTTTTTTTTTGTAAGTAAAGCATATTTCTCAAGGTATTTTTGTTATCCTTCTATTAGCTTACTGTCGTCCTTTAGCCCAGGCGGTAAATATTAATCGAAGTTTTACTGGAGTATAGGACTATTTTATGTTCCACATAATTCATTAAGTATTCTTTAAGTTCTAGGGGTGGGTTCGAATCTCTTCTTACTGTCTGGAAGCACAGAAAGTCGAGGGAGGCGGGTATCATTATTCAACTCTTCTCTTCAACTTGAAAGATTCCTAAAATAAATATAGGTTGAATAATTATATACTATTCAAATATACACTAATATATTCAATATAACCACTGGCGATGATTCTACCAAAAATGTTTCCCAAATACAATTTAGTATTTGCAGTAACTCAACGTATTCATTTCCTGAATCGTTCAGATAACCTATTTTGAAGGGACTCGTGTCGTTAAATTACTCTTGCAAAATCTGCATCGGATGCATCATATTTAGCCCTTAGCTACTTGGGTTATTGACCTTAAGAAAGGATGTACGCTCGTATCGTGACAGGAAGTGTATTCAGTCCTTCCTGGACACTATTACAGATAATTATGTACACATCGACCGTTGCATTTCAAACGATAACATTCCCTAATGAATACATTCAATTTTTTTTACGATTGGGTAGTCTGAACCGACCTTATGCATATTTGTACAGTTAAATAAGGAATATTTTCTTTCGAAGAGAAGTGAAAATATAGATCTGGCTGTATCTTTTACCGGGACCTCATCATTTATAATATTTCATGTTTATTTCAGAACTCGAGGTAACTATTTAATAAATGATAAGCCGGTTGAATATTGAATCAAAAGTATATTTATTAGTGTAACTAATTTGTTGTCCGTATCAAGCCTGTAGTGCTATGAAAAACAGAGCCTGTAGTGCTATTTATGACATTTATATGCAGTAAAACGGAGTAGCGCGAGAATCCAGTATGTTACAGGTTTGCGTTCGTTGTGGATTTTTTTTCATAACTATTTTATTCTTTTGGAGTATAGAACTGCCAGTGTGATTAGCATCACCTACAGTGGGTAGAAAGGATCACTCAGTATGAGTATTATCATCTACAATGGGTAGGAAGGATCACTCAGTATGACTATTATCATCTACAATGGGTAGGAAGGATCAGCAAGTATGACTATTATCATCTACATTGGGTAGAAAGGATCACTCAGTATGACTATTATCATCTACAATGGGTAGGAAGGATCAGCCAGTATGACTATTATCACCTACAGTGGGTAGGAAGGATCAGCCAGTATGACTATTATCACCTACATTGGGTAGAAAGGATAATTCAGTATGACTATTATCATCTACAATGGGTAGGAAGGATCACCCAGTATGACTATTATCACCTACATTGGGTAGAAAGGATAATTCAGTATGACTATTATCATCTACAATGGGTAGGAAGGATCACCCAGTATGACTATTATCATCTACAATGGGTAGAAAGGATCACTCAGTATGACTATTATCACCTACATTGGGTAGGATGGATCAACCAGTATGACTATTATCATTTACAATGGGTAGGTAGGATCACCCAGTATGACTATTATCACCTACAATGGGTAGGAAGGATCACCCAGTATGACTATTATCACCTACAATGGGTAGGAAGGATCAGCCAGTATGACTATTATCACCTACATTGGGTAGAAAGGATAATTCAGTATGACTATTATCATCTACAATGGGTAGGAAGGATCAGCCAGTATGACTATTATCACCTACAGTGGGTAGGAAGGATCAGCCAGTATGACTATTATCACCTACATTGGGTAGAAAGGATAATTCAGTATGACTATTATCATCTACAATGGGTAGGAAGGATAATTCAGTATGACTATTATCACCTACATTGGGTAGAAAGGATAATTCAGTATGACTATTATCATCTACAATGGGTAGGAAGGATCACCCAGTTTGACTATTATCACCTACAGTGGGTAGGAAGGATCAGCCAGTATGACTATTATCACCTACATTGGGTATAAAGAATCACTCAGTATGACTATTATCACCTACAACGGGTAGGAAGGATCAACTAGTATGACTTATCACCTACAATGGGTAGGAAGGATTAGCCAGTATGACTATTATCACCTACAATGGGTAGGAAGGATCACTCAGTATAACTATTATCACCTACATTGGGTAGGATGGATGAACTAGTATGATTATTGTAGCCTACATTTGGTAGAAAGGATCACTCACTATGACTATTATAATCTACATTTGGTAGAAAGGATCACTCAGTATGACTATTATCATCTACAATGGGTAGGAAGGATCACCCAGTATGACTATTATCACCTACAATGGGTAGGAAGGATCACCCAGTACGACTATTATCACCTACAGTGGGTAGGAAGGATCAGCCAGTATGACTATTATCACCTACATTGGGTAGAAAAGATCACTCAGTATGACTATTATCACACAATGGGTAGGAAGGATCAGCCAGTTTAAATATTATCACCTACAATATGTAGGATGGATCAACCAGTATGACTTATCACCTACAATGGGTATGAAGGGTTAGCCAGTATTACTATTATCACCTACAGTGGGTAGGAAGGATCACTCAGTATGACTATTATCACCTACAGTGGGTAGGAAGGATCAGCCAGTATGACTATTATCGCCTACAATGGTTAGGATGGATCAGCCAGTATGACTATTATCACCTACAACGTGTAGGAAGGATCAGCCAGTATGACTATTATCACCAACAATGGGAGGACTTATCAGACAGTATGACTATTATCACCTACAGTGGGTGGAAAGGATCACTCAGTATGACTATTATCACCTACATTGGGTAGAAAGGATCACTCAGTATGACTATTATCATCTACAATGGGTAGGAAGGATCACTCAGTATGACTATTATCACCTACAATGGGAGGATGGATCAACCAGTATGACTATTATCACCTACAATGGGTAGGAAGGATTAGCCAGTGTGAATATTATCGCCTACAATGGTTAGGATGGATCAGCCAGTATGACTATTATCACCTACAACGTGTAGGAAGGATCAGCCAGTATGACTATTATCACCTACAATGGGAGGACTTATCAGACAGTATGACTATTATCACCTACATTGGGAGGACTTATCAGACAGTATGACTATTATCACCTACATTGGGTAGAAAGGATCACTCAGTATGACTATTATCACCTACAAAGGATAGGAAGGATCAGCCAGTTTAAATATTATCTACAATGGGTAGGATATATCAACCAGTATGACTTATCACCTACAATGGGTAGGAAGGATTAGCCAGTATGACTATTATCACCTACAATGGGTAGGAAGGATCACTCAGTATGACTATTATCACTTACAGTGGGTAGGAAGGATCAGCCAGTATGACTATTATCACCTACATTGGGTAGAAAAGATCACTCAGTATGACTATTATCACAGAATGGGTAGGAAGGATCAGCCAGTTTAAATATTATCACCTACAATATGTAGGATGGATCAACCAGTATGACTTATCACCTACAGTGGGTAGGAAGGATCACTCAGTATGACTATTATCACCTACAATGGGTGGGAAGGATTAGCCAGTATGACTATTATCACCTACAGTGGGCAGGAAGGATCACTCAGTATGACTATTATCATCTACAGTGGGTAGGAAGGATCAGCCAGTATGACTATTATCACCTACATTGGGTGGAAAGGATCACTCAGTATGACTTATCATCTACAATGGGTAGAAAGGATCATTCAGTATGACTATTATCACCTACATTGGGTAGAAAGGATCACGCAGTATGACTATTATCACCTACATTGGGTAGAAAGGATCACTCAGTATGACTATTATCACCTACAATGGGAGGAATTATCAGACAGTATGACTACTATCACCTACAATGGTTAGGAAGGACCAGCCAGTATGACTATTATCACCTACAATGGAAGGAAGGATCATACAGTATGACTATTATCACCTACAATGGTTATGAACGGTTACAAAGGGAAGGAAAGTAGGTCGCGTGAGCATTGCAGCATAAGGCACATATAAGTACTTTTAACACTATCGAGAGCGTACTGTAATGGAATAAATACATCCTACAACTCTCACTTTATTGTTTGTATTGAAAAATACAGTTTCCTGGAAAAATCCAGGCTAAGTTAGCTTCAACGACAGCACTCCTTATAAATTTGTAAGAAAGAGATTTTATTTTGTAGGCAGGCGTAGAAGTAGCTGATAGCCTCTGCACTTGGGTGTACAGAGTCATTAGCGTTTGGCCGTCACACACAAGTGTGCACATAATTAATAGTAGGCCTAGAAGTATCTGGCCGGGTCTCTGCTTGTTATAACCAGATAATTATAAACTACGTCGATATGGCGCAGGCAGATGTTTTGCTGAAATTTAATACAGCTAACAGTTTCCTTTGGTTTCGGTATATATTCGCGTTACTGGTTCTTGTTTGCTTTCCTCGAGTATCTTTTTGAAATACCAGATTTGCTTCATACTATTTGTTAGACGATTTTTACGGTTTCCTTTATGACTTTTATGGATCCCTATTTAGACTATAGGCCTACTACTCAATAGGTAGTTGCAGCCAAAATATAAAATTTAAAATGGAAATATTTTTGGCATGTATATTTTTATATAAAAATATTAGTTGGTTTGTGTACGCTTCAAAAACTCAAAACAGTCTAGAGAGATTCAAGTCATATTTTGACACAACAAATAATCTGCTACGTGGATGGTTTATATCTATTTTTCGCTTCCCAATTACATTTTGTGTTAGCAAAAAAAGTCTCCACATGAATCGCATTCATATAATTATACAATATGAATTATTCACCTTAATCTAGCTATTTTTGTGTGATCATATGATTGAGCTGCACCGTCGTAAGTACAGGCTATTTGGTTTTGCCAGCAACCATCCAAGCTACGACTGCTTCATTTGATGTGGATTTGCGCCGTGAACAGAGTTTAAACATCGGCGATCTCCAGTCATATGTCCAGTAAAGCATTCCAAAATTAACGCATGATCATAAGGGCAATTATGATCGCATAATCCAAGTGATATATGACGGAGTTGGAAGGAAGTTTTTGGATGCACCAGGAACACTGTGAAAACATTTATGAAATTGATTCTGGCACGGTTCGACCAAAAAATTACATAGCTTTAGCCTCTGAATTATTTTAAAGTTAAAGTTCTATGAATCCTATGCTTCGATTTATTCCTCATTTCTCATCCATGCGACCGCAATGTGGCACACCAAAGCGTGACAGGGTATAGCTAGTAAACTATAAAAATACCAGAAGTTATGACCCAGATTTATTGATCGATGTAACACGCACCAATACTTTCGTAAAAGATATTTTACAATTTAAAAGTTTTAAATTTTTTTAATAATTTTCTTTCCATTCAGTAGGCCTATTATTTGGATTTTCAATGCTAAATTTTAACTGAGAGTTGTAAGCAAAGTTGTTGACACTCGCGTCATTAAGTCGTCCTACCTCGTTTGTAGGATTTTACGCCCCTCTTAAATTTAATTAGCCGGATCCAGTTGTTTGTTTCCCCTAAGTTTTAAAAGCCTGTCGACGCCATATTGGGCAGTATCGATCCCGAGCTGTGTCAACCGGCGTGGCTACGCTTCGATATAATCTTCCTAGTGTTGATAGGGTGGTTGTAGGAAAATATTAAGCTAGTGGTAGTTAATTCGTTTATAGGTACTGGGTTTGTCTAATGAATCTACTTGGGCACCGCATTAATTATTAATGTCCATCCATTTCGCTCTGTTCGGACGGTCGACGTTTTTGGGCCTCAAAATAATGTAATTTTATTTTATTATGAAATATTACTTTTCACTTTTATAATATAAAAATTAAATATATCAATGCAGGATGCTTGATCACACGAGGGTGATTCAAATGAAAACGTTGAGAGTTACGTAATTTTTGAAAACTGTAACAATGAACAAAATCTTACATGCCGTTTTTCGACATAGTCTCCCAGACGTTGAATGACTCCGCCTCGGAAATGCATAGATATCACGACAGAATTCTTTGGTCGTGCGTCTAGCTAGTCAGCACCTTTGCTTACACCTCTTTGTTACTTCTGAAATACCTGCCTCCCATTGGTTTTTTGAGTGCACCGAACTATGAAAGACACATGGAGTAAGGTTTGTTGAATAAGGAGGGTGTACTAGATATTGAAATTTCATTTCCAGGATAGTTTTAACTGTCTTACGGGCTGTATGCGGTAGGGCGTTGATAAGCTGTAGAAGTTCACGTCCTTAGCTCCTGGTTGCAGGACCTGATTGCGTTATCAGCATGTCTGAATAAGAAGTATCGTTACATGCATTTAGTGCCCCGGAATTACTCCATGCCGTCACAGAAGAGAACGAGCACGACTTATCCAGTAGACGGACGGTTGAGTGCGGGATTATTATGGTTCCAGCGATGAGCTGTGGCGCCATTCCTTGCTTGACCTTTACGTTTTTTGTTGATAGTATACCCAAGTCTCATGGTCGGTAACACTTTTGTTCAGAAGTGCATCATTTTGAACGTTGAAACGATGCAAAGCTTCTTTACTGACGGTCGTTCCATTCGACAGCCAACTGACGCGTCCTTCTGCTGGACACCTTGTTGAAGTGCAGTACACTACGAACAATATTCTGGTGCTATTTCCTTCTACTTTACAAGCTCCTCCACTAATGGTATATTTTTACAGTCCCTACGCGGCGAGCTTGCTTGAGTCTTGGGGCAACCACTTCAGAAGTTTCATCGCTTCTAAACTTCCTACAGTACTCGTATTTGCTGCATCGATAAACGCGAATCGCCTCACTACACGACAGTGTAAAACATTTTTTTTCCAACTGGTACTATTTGTTGATCAATTAAAAATATAATCATATACAATCACCTAACTACCATGATTTTACACTTACAGACGTACAATAAGTTTGTGAGTGAGAGGGTCACCTAATCCTCTACAGGGGGGGGGGGGGGTTGCTTCTGAGTCGAGATGGAGTATAATATCACGTTTTCCAACTCGTAATATATGCGGCTAATAAAGCGGCCTTTAAAACCGTAACCGCTTAATCTAACAACTCCAAGCAGAAGTCACTTATGAAGATCGCAACATAGCGATCGAAAACTTTCTTTCTCAGTAAGTTTTTATATATATATATTTACAAAATTTAAAGTTCGGATAGACGTTAGAAGTATAATTATTCACATACGACCACCTAGCCACCTTGGTTTCACACTCACAGACGGCCGCTCGCATTTCGTACTGGTTTGATGTAGCTTTATGTAAAGAGCTCTACTGCTGGATTATAAATTTTTGTCCTTACAGAAAGGGTTCGATCAGTTATGCCAATAGATATTAAATATCCTGTTCAAGAAAGATTCAAATTAAAAAGTCGATTTGAATCCAAGGGATAAAGTAATAGTCGTTGTTTTCGTCTCAGAGGCTGGGGGTTTCCATGGCAACCTGCATTAACAGGTTGACACACCTCTCATTGCCATTTGTCACAGCGATTATATAAAGATTTTCGTCTTTGATAGAAGTAAAGAGAACGATTATATAACGAAGTGCCAACGCCGCTTTAAGCTTTTCTCTTCTAAATGCCTTTGTAATTTTAATTGGATTGCAAAATTGTTCTTAAGCTCCATATAAGCATATCTTTACGGCTACGGTCAACAAAACGCGCATGACGGGTGATGCAGTAGTAGAGGCTATCCACAAGCATCATATAGCTTGGAGACTAGTAGTAGCAAACTCGACTATACCTACCCAATTACATTTGGCGAGCTACCCAATTACTTTCTTATTCTCCGATAACTTATAAATTTTTGTATGTATTTGTGAAAAAAAAGTCAGCGAGGAGAAAGAAGTTTTAAGATATTGCTATATACAATCCACTACAAATAGGTTATAATCTATTTTAATATTAACAGTAAATATTTATTTTGGAAACTCATGCTTCTCGCCTAATCATACTCACAATACACCTAATTTATATCACAACCATTCCTGGGGAAGAGACATTACCTCCCCTCCAGGAAGCAACCTTGCTCAAGCGAGCCATATGTCTTTCCCGACTTCTGTTATCAGAGAAGATTTATGCCCTTACATTGGTCTTACAGAACACTCACCATATCCGTATAACTACCAGACGGTGCTTGAAAAAAATGCAATTAAGCCAGCAATCATCGTCTTTTCGTAATTTACAGTAAAATCAAAATATTTCATTGGCGTTCGTAATCGTTGGGCATCTGCTACATTATTTAAGAATTGGATTAAAGCCAAAGGGACAATTATTTTGAATCGTAATTATTTTGAATTACTTTGAATTCACAGAATTATTAAATTCTGACGTATACTGACCTTTTTATACAATTTCTGTTGTAGGCTACAGATCTGCAATTTTACAATAAAATCGTCTACAATATTGTCGGCAATGAGATGTTTACTAGTTGTATTGTTTTTTTAAACGTAAATTTTTCCAGCGTCTTCATTTTACAAGAAAGTTAGCAGTATGTCTGGTTAAACTAGTACGCAATAACTATTATATAGTAACTAAACTATTATATACAGAATAACTGAACTGTAGAATGGGCGTCGTCATTCCCACAGCGATTGTTTTCCTTTTTTATAGCCGTGTTTGTGTTTTCCAATCAAGTTGAGAAATGTTTTTTATTTGTTTGTTAGCATAAGTTGATAATGTACTTTTTATGCACTGTTTTACTTTTTCTTCATTGAGACGGAAATAAAATATTCATTAACGGAATTAAAATGCTAATGGTTATGTTACAAGAAATTTTAGAAGCAGTAAAATATTAGAAAAAGTATAATTTACTATAAAAATGAAGAAAGCCAGTTATAAATTCATAGATTTAAAAGTTAAACGAAAAAAAGTTAATTTGGAATTTTTATAAAGAAAACATTTACACAGCCCTTGTAATAAACTTTTCATGTATTCAATCATTAAAAGAAAATTTAACATTACTGTACTTGAATTTATGTTCAACACAGTGTGTATTATGTTTTATTTAAAAAGACGAACCCACAAAGAAACTATGGTTTTTCCAATTGCTTAGGACAATGATTACAATAAAGAAATAATAAGAAAAGTATCGTGAAAATCAAATATGAAAAATAGTTTACAAAAATGGCAACTACATCAGATAAATTTGCTTTCACTTAGTAAACACATTAAATCGTGAATAAAAAATTTATGTAGTAAAATACATTTATTTTTTTTAAAAGCAGGTCAAGTAATAATATAGGAGGAAAAATAAATAATAGAAGAAACAGTACATACAAATTAAAAGAAATTGTGAATCATCAAGTAAATTACAAAATAAAAAAAAAACTTTATTAGACCTTGCGTTCGAATTTCACTAAACATTTAACAGAAAAAATATTCTTGTTCTATAAAACAATTAGTAAAAGTGATGAAAATAATATACAATATAATAATGAGAAAGTTATAAATAGAGATATGGAGATAAAAAGATTGTAACTAAAAAATATCATAATTTACGAACAATGACTAGAAGTTTCAACTAAAATGTTTAAAATTTAAAAATAGGCAAACAATATTTAAGAGCCAGCCAAAATAACCGTTCATACAAAATAGAGGGGAATAAATGATGCTAGATGGTCCGACAGGAAATAGATATGATTTTTAGATATTTACATAAATAGTAATATTTAAAGCCTAAAGCTATTTTAAAACAAGTTGATTTTAGTAACTTGACTAAAGTATGCATTTCAAAACGAATGAGTTGTAAGCTAGTGCAATGATATAAAGCTGAAGCTCTCAAACTTTTTCAGTCTTTGCGCTCCATTCCTTTATAACACTTACTTGACTTCGCGCCCCCTTTCATTTACAAGATCTACAATGTGAGTATGGATCTGAAGCTAGTTAGATCAATTAAACGTCAGCTAATTTTATTTAAGTTTTAATAAAAATATTTATCTAATCTTTATCTTTATGTATAAAAATGTTATGTTTGTTTGTGTATAGGTGTACCCTTAAAAAACCTGACATCTGCCAAATTTTGACACGACACACAACCCGCTTCAAAGATTGTTTTTATCTATTTTCGCGTCAGTAACACTTCCGCGGCCGCGAGAAAACAGCTTTTTTACCGATCAGCTGTGGACCAGAAACCACGCCAGAAACCGCGCCATATGCCTTAAGCAAAGGGACCAATCTCCATACTTAATTTTTATATATAAAAATGTTATGTCGTTTTGTGTGCGCTTGCTATATTGGAAAAATTATTAAAAATGCATATTGTAGGTAAAAAGATAATGCTTTTTAAATAGATAAAATAAACCCAAGTACACACGCACCCACGCACTCACAAACACACACACGTGCGAGGGCGCGCGCACGTACACCTATACTAATATATACAAATCTGTGTGTGTGTGTGTGTGTGTGCGTGGTATGTGTGTGTGTGTGTGTGTGTGTGTGTGTGTGTGTGTGTGTGTGTGTGTGTGTGTGTGTGTGTGTTTTGTTGCGTGCGTGCGTGTTACTCCATCACATAAAATTACTATACCCATTGAGCTGAAATTTTTCATAGACATTCATAGGGTCACTGGTTAACACATAGGCCTATTTTTATTTAGAAATTCCATCAGGGCATGGCCCCACGGGCCTTGAAAACTCCTTTTATTGGTAGGCTTATAAACTATAGTTTGATATATTTATTGGGATTTAATTTCAGCAAATAAATCAATACAAATACTAATAGAAATTAAATCAATACAAATGTTCATCAACCCGGGTACTCTGCTAGTATTACTATAATAATGTCCAGTACATTTTTTCTTGCAAAAGAATATTAATTAACTGAAAGTTAACAATTAGAAATACTTACCGATACTATTTCAGCCAGAAGTCGAACAAGTTAACGTTTAATCCCTTTACAAGGCAGGTGCGTGTATACGGCCCACGTATTTACAATTTGTACAACTAAATATTTGTAGAATATGCACGTGATTAAATATTAAGAGAGCAGTATTTCGGTCAATGAGGCTCATGTTTTGTGAATACTGGTATTTTGAAGGGAACCAGAAACCGATTATTCATATTCTTAATGTTTCAGAGGTAATTTGAAGATGGAAGTTGACGGTTGCTCCACCACCTTCAGTTCTCTTGTCTTTTGGATATTCTTTTCAATTATAAACAATAAACTGATTTTAAATATCGCAAATAATTAATAGTCGTTAAAACGTACGTTATTATTCGGGACACAGACATAACCTTACTTTTGAAACACGCATTTTAACAAGTTATTAGTCGGGAACTATCCCAGTATATTATACCACATTTCGATGCAGCTGTATTACAATATTTCTGTAAGGGGATAATTTTGGTTTTATGAAAAGTGAAGTTTGGTAATGTACATGATGGCTGAAGTCAAGTGAAGCAATTGAAGTCCATTTGAGCATGAATTACCATCGCAGTGTTGGTTTGTCACTTCACGCTTGCATGTTAGGCATTCAATAAATTGTTAATTTTTGTAATAAAGTCTGTCCTAAACGTTAGCCCATTTGCTAGATTATAAAACAAGTTCATAACAGTTTAATGTAGTAATAATGTATAAAGAGTTACTCCAGTAACTCGACTCTTAGGATGAATAAGAATCTGAAGCGGCAGGAAAGTTTTGAATCGTCTAGAGGCCGGTTACACCGGTAGCCGCAAGCCAGGATTACCTGAGGGGGGCTGTTACAACAGCACTCGCATTAGTAGACCAACTCTAGCTTTAAATAATCATGAATACAAAGCAACGAAAATATTTTCCAGAGGCGTAGAATGGCAATAAACTTGTGTGTACATTGAAGCCCTTGTTGTTGTGTTGAGTGGTTAATGTTATGTAACATTTAGAAGAATGAATAGTCTCGAGGAGAAACTGGATATGTTGCCTGATCTCACAGGACTAGGTGCTCTTGCTGAGAGCTATTTAGTTCCTTGTAGTAAATCTGTTAAAACAAAAAACTTACTAAAACAACACAAAGACGTAATAAAAGACTTCGCATATATAACACTTTATCATTTACATTAGTTCTTAAAGAAGGTGACAAGTCTCGGTAGTGGGCGACTCTGACGTCACAATACGGTTACTTCAAGGTATTCGATGCTGCCATAACTTTCCTTTACTGTGTCTTCTCAGGAGGAGGTGACCCTTCTTATGGCCCCCGATAAAGAGTAGGTATATTTCAGGCATGCGGCCTGTTTACACTAAGGCTACAGTCCTTTCTAACGTTTTTACCATTCCTATTGTCTGTTGTACATTTTACCGAAACCTGTCACTTCAGAATGATAATCAAACGATGTTTTGATTATAACCAACATTTTGATCATAACCAACGTTTTGATCATAACCAACATTTTGATCATAACCAACATTTTGATTATAACCAACGTTTTGATCATAACCAACGTTTTGATCATAACCAACATTTTGATCATAACCTATATTTTGATCATAACCAACGTTTTGATTATAACCAACGTTTTGATCATAACCAACGTTTTGATCATAACCAACGTTTTGATCATAACCAACATTTTGATCATAACCTATATTTTGATCATAACCAACGTTTTGATCATAACCAACGTTTTGATCATAACCAACGTTTTTAATCACTATTTGTCATAATAACTTGGCACTGTTGACAATGATCAAAGGTACCCAATTCAGTTATATAAAACACAATTAATTATACATATTTTTGATAATTTGTTTCAACTTAATGTTTAATATTTAATTTAAACATATTTTTAATACCGACGTTTTCTATCAAAGTTCATTTGTATTCAAAAAATTTTGGTTTTTATAAGATATTTCTTTTTAAAAGTTTTAAAAATTTTGTTACTTAAATCAAAGAAAACCGTATTGAATCAGCAAAGTTCATTGTATGGATAACCTGATGAGTTGATAAAACATGTTCGTAAAATTAAAGAATAAAAATATGGTACAACTCACAAATATACAATTTGTTATTTCAAACGCGTTTCAACGACTAATTTGTCGTCATCCTCAGTGAAAATACACAAATGAAATTAACTAAAATATATATATACTGTATATATATATATATATATATATATATATATATATATATATATATATATTAAACATAACCTATAAAGTTTTAGCAAAAGTTTTGCTAAATGTTCAATATATTCCCGTTATTGGTGAAATAAATTCGATACATGTTACAAGAGAGATTCATTTGACATCGTCAATTTGTTATATGAATGCACTGTAATTAATAATTTGGTATCAATTTAAACTCCTTTATGATAGATTTATATGTAGTTTCACAATTTATGTAAATAGCCCACTTTAAAGTGACGTAGACGCGAATAATGTCTTACCACCTGTGGGAACGAAATGATGGATCGTTCTTAATAACGTCGCCCCTTCGAAGGGTTATCATTGTTGTGGAGTTAACGCGACGGAATATTACTTCCTAAGGAGTTTCGGAGACAAGAGAAACGGTTTCATTAAAGCGAAAGCAAACTTTTTTCCACTCTCGGTTTATAAATTGGAAAAGTTGTCATTAATTAGTCTTGTGACGTAATTTAGTAGGCGTTTGTTTTTTTTTTAACAAGATAAACACCCACCCTTCGTTGTTTTTTTCAGCCTTCGTTAAAATTTAATATGTCAAGAAATACAAATGCTATGGATGTCTGGCGAGAAAGTAATGAATGCGCAAATTCAGCTTCAGGTCGAGGAGGTGTGAAACTCCCGATGTTTGGAATGCTATGTAAATATGGGTTGTGATCATGATATATCAAAATACTGTAAATAGTATTTTATTATAACCCAAACATTTTCAGGGAGTGAATTAAACATTTGACGTGTTTTGGAGAAGACTGAAGCAGGTAAACATGTTCGCGTCGTTAAATTTCGTCAATCTTCCGATTCTTAGGCGACCTTGTAACAATTCCTAGGCAATGACGTCACGTTCTTCCTATTCGCTCCTATGCAATCATTTATGTAAACTGTGCGCTATGAAGTTGTTTAGAAAAATGAAGGATGGACAATTCTGATTATCATATTGTCGAAAGCAATAATTAACGGACAGACTGTCAACTTTGAACTTATGTAAAATTTGTACACCATCAGGTGACAGGTGACATGAAAAAAAAATTGATTAAATTCTGAGATGTGGAATACTCAGAGTAAGGCGCAAATGTCTCTCCCAGCTGCCTTCTTTAGGCGGAAAACTATAATAAATAAATTTATATATTGAACCATTTATTCATTACAAGCAAAATCCTTTGCTCACAAGCTCTGGGGAAATTTTGGGGTTGTAAACTAAATGGTATTTTGTGTACCAAAAGTTAATTTCTAAACATTAACTAATAAAAATATTTTTGTACATGTAGTGGTGAATTGTTAGCACCAACTTATTAAAAAAACCCAATTCTATATACGATAAAATTTTAATTAATTTGTTTAAAGATCAAGCTTTTAAAATCCACAACTGAAAATATGTACTTCTCCAAAATATTTATATTCATTCTACCTTAATGTACTGGAGAAAATATAATATTTTTAACAAGAAAATACGATTTTCGTCACAAATCACAGCCTTTGATTGCTCGAGCATTTAAAGTTTTATAAGTGATTCTGAATGTTTGAAGTTTTGTGTGTGTTTTGAAGTTTTGTGAGTAAAAATTCCACTGAATGTTTGGAGTTTTGTGAGTGTTTGAGTGTTTAAAGTTTGTTGAGTGATTCTGAGTGAGTGTTCGAAGTTTTTTTGAGTGATTCTGAGTAACGTTTTGTGAGTGATTGAATGTTTGTGAGTTATCGAGTGTTAGAAGTTGGGTAAATGATTCTGAGTGTTTGAAGTTTTGTCAGTGATTCTGAGTGTTAGAAGTATTTTGAGTGAGAGGATTTTTCAAAAAGAGCCAATTTTAGTTTTAGGGTGTAACGTCAAGTTTTATTATTTTTCCTCAGTTTTTCTATTTAGGGTAAATACTAAATCGATAAAGGAAAAGAAATGCTCAACTATGTTTGTAGAGGCTTACCTATTACGTCATATAAGATTATTTTCGTAACTACAAAATTTAAATTATTTAAAACCAATGATCGGCCTATTGTATTTAAATATTTAGGTACTAAGACTCATTTGCATCAACGTCCTTCTAAGAATGACTTCTGATAGGTCAGTTAAATTTTCAATGAAATTTGAAAGCTGCAATGCAATTTAGAAGCAGGCAAGAAACATCCGATAGACAGGGCAATTAAACACCCGCTTTTCCAAATAGTTTTGCATATACTCTAAAGGAAAGGAAAGATTTGTCACCCTGTCTGAAAAAGTTGTGAAAAGATTTTGTAATCCTTATTAAACGGAACTTCATAGAAACTTCAGAAAAACTTTGATTTATCCTTGTAACACACCTTTTGAAGTAACATAACTTTAAATTAGATTTTAAAAAGGCGTGTAGCCTACTTCAATCTTACCAATCTGGTTACACAATCTACGCGGTGGTTTTTTAAAATCATTTGAAAACTAAATGTGAAGAAATAACGGTTTAATGGTTTTTTATTTTAAATTTTCCTTATGAAACAAGTATTATTCGGCAGTAAGGACTTATCTAGTACGCAAGTGGTCCTAATAACTCGGAATAACCGAGTAGTAGGTCTATACACGAGCATACCCCCTGGTAGGTAACATAGGGGGTACCACGTGAGCAGGGTCGCACCTGAATCAAACATACTCTCTACCGAGGGGTCTCGATACGCACCATTGTAAGAAGAATGATAAGGGAAGGCAGATGGAGAGCAGAGTAGGTTCCAATGAAGTAGAACTGCTCTGAATCGGGGTGAAAAATTGTATCAACCCGTTATCCGACGCGTTAGGTAAATATGCTAGAGAAGGCAGAATGTGTCAGTGTTCAGCATATTTACTCATGTGTAATTTATGTTTTAATTTAGATTTGTTGAGGAAACAATATTATTCTTTTTGATCGTGAGTTTCTTTTTAAAGAAATGTTTCTCTCTCTCTCTCTCTCTCTCTCTCTCTCTCTCTCTCTCTCTATATATATATATATATATATACAAGAATCTTACTTGTAGTAGTATACCAGTCATACTTATAGTAAACAAGAGTTGTGTACTACAACACCCCTTTCAGTTATGCTCGACAATGGAGATACTACCAATCTTTGAAAGTTAACTCGCATAAATACCAAGTAAGATTCTTGTTTAAGTACATATAGTGAAAGTGATAAGTGAATACAAGAAAACAGCGTTACAAAGTTAAATATATACATACATGCTGATACGTATTCTTTCACGGATGGAAAAATATGATGAATAGTTACTATCCTGAGTACATCCGTTCATTCTAATAAAATATGACCCACGTACCCTTACCTAAACAGATATACTTCGGCGGCGAAGTCACAATGACCAGTGCATTGTCACCAGTGGAAGCTAATCGTTTTGTAAATAAACTTGACATCAGTGGGTGTTACAGTATAAAGTTTTAGTATTTGACATTGCTTCATTATCTAAAGGCGTAGCAAAATACTCTAACCTAAGCCCGCTGGCCATAATACTCTCTTTATACTCGTCTACTCGTCAAGCACTCTGCTACATAGATGTTTAAAATTCTGCAAAAAATAGTTTCTTAATGTGAAGAAATAACGGTTTAATGGTTTTTTATTTAAAATTTTCCTTACGAAACAAGTATTATTCGGCAATAAGGACTGATCTAGTACGCAAGTGGTCCTAATCACTCGGAATAACCGAGTAGTAGGTCTATACACGAGCATACCGCCTGGTAGACAACATAGGGGGTACTACGTGAGCAGGGTCGCTCCTGAATCAAACATACTCCCTACCGAGGGGTTTAAATACGCACCATTGTAAGAAGAATGATAAGGGAAGGCAGATGGAGAGCAGAGTAGGTTCCTATGAAGTAGAACTGCTCTGAATCGGGGTGAAAAATGGTATCAACCCGTTACCCGACGCGTTAGGTAAATATGCTACAGAAGGCAGAATGTTATTAGCTGACAGTTTTGTATGATCTTCGAGGGAGTTTAAACGTGGTTTTAAGGAACCATTGATCGAGTCATCGCCTTTTTACGCCACCTTAATCTATTTAATAATATTAAAAATCCTTACGCTTAGTTTTATTTAGTATACGTTAGAATTTCTTTAATTTACTCGTAGGTCTTTATTTTAATGTTTGATTTTGTTTTACCTTGAGTTGTATAGTTTAACTGTAAAATCATAAGGTTGTATAAGTACTTATTAGTGTCTTGGCATTATCTTAAGTTTGTAAATAATTGCATCATCAAGTGTAGGCAATGATAACCATAATTAAAGGAAGCAAAAAAAGAAAGAAAAAACAAAACTGCAGACCAATTTCCTACGATCATTTCCTAAACCTATTTTAGTGAAGGTAAATAATAAGTGCAAAACAAATAAGAATAGACAAATCTAGTAAAAATATGACCACCGTACCCTTACCTAAACAGATATGCCTCGACGGCGAAGTCATAATGACCAGTGCATTGTCACCAGTGGAAGCTAATCATTTTGTAAATAAACTTGATATCAGTGGGTATTACAGTATAAAGTTTTAGTATTTACCATTGCAACTTTTTCTAAAGACGTAGCAAAATACCATCTAGACTAAGCGCCAGCCTATAATACTGGCCGGGCTACATATATGTTTCCAAATCTGCAAAAAACGTTTTTTTTCCTTTAGTTCGGGAAGATTACATTTAAAAGATTCACATTATAACAGAAATATTTAAATATATTAAACTATTTTGATGATGTAAATAAATAACAGGGTAGATGTAAAGTTGAAGGGTTGTGCGGAATGCCATATTTTATAACAAAACAGAAGTTAGAACTCTATTCGACACTGATAAAATCCCCTAACAAATTATTTAGAGACAGACCGAACATTATATTTGCAGACCAAACGTAATAAACATGTTAGATAAAATTAATAGCCACATCACCCGTGTTTAGTCTTTAGGACTATAAAATGGGAATTTGATTGAGTATTGTTGCATGAAAAGAAACTAAATCGTTTAATGGCAGGATCAATGAATTTAAAGCTACGAATTCCTAGCTTTTATTATTTTGTTTATACTAATCGCGTTTCGGAGCTTTACATCTAATAAAGCATTGTCATGTATTAAAACTGGACAATATTCATAGGATACTTCTTGTTTGAATACATAAACGACAATTGCGCCATCGACAACCCGCATCCTGGGAATAATGTAAAATGCTCAAGGGCGTACCGTGTGGTGTAACTTCAATACAGTGGCGTAACAAATGTGAAGTAATTTCACTGAACTTTATGAATTAAATTTTGTTCCACGAAAATACTGTATTGCCAAAACTAAAAAAGGTATTAATGTAATTGGTAATTGTTTTGTTGTGAAACCTAATTCTGTGTATTTTTTTAGGTAAGTTCGAGTGATACATGGACATTTTAACGGAATCGTAGTGCATTTGAGTGAGTTTAAATTTGCTTGTGTTTTATTATTATTTATGTGCGTTTTTTGCATGAACAATTGTTTTAAAAAGAAATGCTGTGTATATGCTATTTTTAATTTTTAAGAAAGTTATTAGTTTCTTTAGAAACGGAATATAAGATTAACAATATTCTTAGAGTAATAACTTTATTTTGTCAGCGTCATACTTCAATAACATGACCTCCTTAACGGATTACGAAATAATTTACATACGTATTTGTTGCTGTTTGATATATGTTATTAGGTTTCAGCGAGGTTGACCATTGGTGGCAATTTGCTCTCAAAAACATGCTTGAAACTGAAGTCGGCTGTTGTAATCATCTTGATTTCATTGATTAAATTATAAGTAATTATTCAAAGAACTAAAAACTGTTAACTTATTATAACGCGTTTAGAAATCATCATTTCAATGATGACGCTCTAGCCTGCCATTCCTGAGGTTAGGTTCGTTATTGATTCTAAGGGTCCATGCAGACTTCTAAGAAGAACACTTAAAAGTAATTTTTGTACTTATTGACATAAAACATCTTTTGCAATTTGCTTTTTGTGCTCCTTATTAAAAAAAAATATGAAATTCGAAAATTTAATAATATTTGGATTCTTTCATAAAATTTAAAGGGTGATTCAATAATTTTTTTTAATTCTGCCATTTCCAAATTTAAAGTGAAACAATATCTTTTGTCTAAATAACTAGTTGCTAAAACATTTTTACTTTTATAAGTGTTTGAATTAACAGCCTCTAAAGCTTGACCTTTAAGCTTAGTAAGGTTGAATGATAAGAAATATTAGTTTTGAAAATCATCTGGTTTCTGGAACTTGCTAACTACTTTGCCACAAATAAATACCAATCTACGGAGCATAGGGGGCTCACCATTAAATTCTGGTATCATGTCTAGATAGTCTTTCTTTAATCTAGGAGTAGCCATAATTTTATAATACAGTATTATTTCAATATACAGTATCAAGAGCATAGTGGTACAATATAAATCATAACGAAAATATTGGGAACAACCCCAAAACCACAAAAATAACAGATAATACAAGTTACTTAAGATTAAACCCTTATATATATATATATATATATATATATATATAAAGAATTAAGTCAAAATACAAATACAAGGATTATAATTGAATTTACAATTCAATTATAATTCTTGTATTTGTATTTAATGTTGTTAATTTATCTAATACTAAATTTAATAATTGGGAAATAAAACTACTTGAAAATAATATGAAAAGAAACATAAATAAAGATATTGATAATATAATAATAGATACAGAAATAGCCATTAGTAAATTAAATGAAAATATACAAGATAATACCAGAATGGAAGCAGCTCATGAAATAAAAAAAATTAATTAAAACTAATAAAATTAATAAAACCCATAGACAAACATATTTAGGAGTTAAAGATTTAAAAGATAAACTACAAAATAATCTAATTACAGTAAAGGCTGATAAAAGTAATGCTATTGTAATTATTCATAAGGACGAATACATAAATAAAACGAAAAATATATAAATGAAAATCAATTTAGTGAAATATATAAGGATCCTACAAAGAAATACCAAAATGAAATAAAAAATTTAATAAAATCTTCTTATAAATTATTTAATAAAAATAATATTAGTAATTACATGAACGATAATCCAAAAATTCCAATAATGAATGGATTTATTAAATTACATTAAATTGAGAAACCAATTAGACCATTAGTAAATTTTATAAATGCCCCTTCTTATAAAATATCTAAAATCATAACATCTATTCTTAAAGATAAAATGAAACTAAATAATAATCATACCATAAGTAATTCTATTCACCTTATTGAAAAATTAAAAATAATTAATATTGATAATAAAACAAAATTAATATCATTAGATATAAAAAATATGTACACAAATATTCCTATAAAAGAGACTCTCAATATTATAAAATCTAGATTAGAGCAAAATGAAAAAAATAAAAAATTAATATTAGAAATTATAAATACATTAAAATAATATTAAATCAAAATTATTTTACATATAATAATAAAATTTACAAACAGGAAGATGGACTTACCATGGATTCTCCCTTATCGAATATAATATCTGAAATATTTTTACAATATATAGATGATAAAATAAATAAAATTATACAGACATTTGATAAAAACTGTTATTGGTTTAGCTATGTATATGATGGTTTGTATGTATCTAGTAATAATGGTATAAACTTAATAACTATTTTAGATAAAATAAATGTGATAAATAAAAATATTAATTTTACTTATGAAATGGAGAAAAATAATAAGATCAACTTTCTAGATATAACAATTATAAGACATATTAATGAATTGAATTTAACATATATCGTAAACCGACACAAACTAACCAAATTATACCTAATAATTCTAAACATAAAATACCTATGAATAATGAAAACAAAATAAGAGAGAAAAACATTATCTATCAAATTGCCATTGAGAATGGCTATAAAAAGAAAACTTAATTATAATATTTTAAAGAAACAAAATAATAATCTAATTTACAAAAATAATGATGAAAATGTCATATGGACTTCATTTACATTTTTTGGTAATGAAGTAAAAAATATCACAAAATTGTTTAAAGGTAGCAACATAAAATTCTCATATCATACTAATAATAAATTATTAAATATAATAAATAATAATAATATTATTAACATGCATGAAAAAAACGGTGTATATAAATTAGAATGTGATTATTGTAATAAAGTTTATATAGGACAAACTAAGAAAAAACTTAAAGATAGATATAAAGAGCATTTTAATGCATATAAAAAGCCAGAAATTTATAAATCAAATTTTGCTAGTCATTGTATTAATAATAATCACATATTTCCTAATATAGATAATATGATACTTGTAAAAGAAATTAACAAAGGCCTGAGAATGAATATTTATGAAGCTTTAGAAATACATAAATATAATACTAATAATGAGTTGATAAATGAACAAATACAAGTAAAATCTAAATTTGATAATATATTCAGTGTTTGTAATGTTAGGGCAGCAAAATAATAAAAAAAAAAATAATAATAAATAAATAAAAAAATTTAACAACATTGTAATTGATTTGGCATAGCTATTTATTTGATCTAATTTGCACATATGTTAATTTTAATAGTTTAATATTCCTGATGATGTTGGTACTGTTAGCCAACGAAAAGCTTTGAATTGTAAATTCAATTATAATTCTTGTATTTGTATTTTGACTTAGTTCTTTATTAATACACAAGAATACATATTGCGATATTTATATATATATATATATATATATATATATATATATATATCGATGACCATGTCATCATCATCAGAGGGTCTTATTACAAAATTAAAATCTTGCAAATAAGTTACAAACTGGAGTGATTCGTTTGTACAAAGGTCACTCTATCTTGTAACATTTTTTGCTAGATTGTAGTTTTGTAAAAAGACCCACTATGATGACATGGTTATGAAAATGTACACAGCTGTTTAATCTTAAGTAACTTGTATTTGTTATTTTTAATTATTTTTGTGGTAATGGGGTGGTTTCCAAAATTTTTATTGTGATATTATTACAAAATAAAAGATTAAGATAGCTATAGCAAAAAATATAACAATTTTTTACTTATAATATTCTCTAGGATCTACTTACTGTACAATCCAAATTACGTTGCTCATTTGTAGGGTGGGAACTTAACGAGTATTTCTCACTGAACAAACTGCACTTTCATCTTTCGCTTTGAATGATGAATTCTTCTTCGTTTTTTCTTGTAGATATTCATTCTTCTGGTTTTCCGACTTCGTTGCAGACTACAATTGTTTACCGATATTTTTGCAGATATGCACTCTGCAATGTTATCGCAGTTACAGTATCTCATTCAACTAAGTTTTCACTTAGTTATTTAAATAATTACTTATTGAAACAGGTTGCATGTGTTCAAAAATGCTTCACATTGTTGTTCCCTGGGTCCAAACATTTGCAATACGCTTGTATGAATAGGCGATATATGGTAATTCTCCAGACCTGGAGAATACTTTTCTCACGTACAGTGTTGTTGTTTTTTTTTAAGGATATAACGCTTTTAGGGGTTATGAACAGAGTACATTACACGGTGTTTAAGTAGTTTTAAAGAAAATGCGTTAGGAAATATTTCATTTTATTCGTTTTAAGTTAATCTCATTTTATTAATGTTTTCGTAAAATATATCAATTTAAATTTATTATTATTGTTTATTTATTTTGAAACAAATATTCTGGCAGACGTTAATGAAGCATGTATTTATTTCCATTAGATATTTCCCCAATTATCTAAATTACGATTACCATCCCATGCAGTGAGACATATTCATTTCCGTGCGCGCGCGCGAACGTGTGTGTGCGCGCGCTCGTGTGCGTATCCGTGGCGATGCGTTGCGGTGTGTGTGGACGCAAACATACGTTATATATATTCAGTCATGTTCTGTATTCAAGAAATTATGTTAAGATGAGCTCAAACGATCCTGCGAAACTCGTACAGAGAATACAACCTCAGCATTTCGATATAAAAATTGACTCTGCGAGAGGAACCATATATAAATGGTATATGGTTCAAGTTAATATGTAACTTGAACTATACTGTCGGCAAAATGTTTATATAAAATATTCCAGCAGGTAAAGAAAATGCCAGATATTTCCGATTACTTCGTTCTTTAATTACGGGATAAAAGTAAACATTTAAATACACATAAATATTTTTGCTAATGAACAAAGGCCTACAACATGAGTGTTCCGAGGGGAATAGCTAAAGTAGGAAGGCATCTAATCGCAAGCTGTCGCAACCCTTTGCTATTTAATATCGAGGCCTAAGTACAAATTGTTTATTCAGTCGAACTGAGCAGGTGTGGCGTCTAGAAAAGGAATGTATTTTAATATAAGCCCACGATCTTATCCCGATAACACATAAACTGAATACTTTATTTAAAGGTCCGTAGCATATCTTAATATTAACCATGTTTTTTCTTCAACTAAAAAAAGCTACGTAATACGTATTGTAATAAGTAATATAAACAAAAATGTTTTTAAAGTAAATTCCTACTTAGTTCAACAAAGAGATATTTTATTTTAGTTACTTTTTATTAAATAAAAAATAAAGTAACATAACAAATGCTTTAAAATAGCTGTCCTACGACTTAATTATATCATAAAATCACCTGTTTTATGCTATGATGCTATCCTTTATTTCAAGCCAGATGGAAGGAAATAACTTTATTGCATACATGGCCCCTTTTGTGAAAAGTTTTACTCCCATATAAAACTAAAATCAATTCATTAAATTTAATTAATGAGTTAATATTTGTAAAACTGTATTAAAATGGAGTGGCGTTCACTACAAGTTTTAAAAAAAAAACGCATTTAAACTTGAGCGAATAAAAAAAATGTATTTGAACTTGAGCGAATAAAAAAATGTATTTTATTAACGAGTGAACATTTGAATAAGGAGAGTGTGATGTAATAAAAGGAATTGAACAAAGCTATCAAGTTTCTCTTTTAAAGTTAAATTAATTGTACATGAAGTTCGATGTACAGAAAATGTATAGTTTCAGATCAAACATCATATTCTAAAAAACAAATTACTTCTAGGCTTATGATTTTATCGATGGTAAGACTGATAATTAGAAAAATTGTAGAAATTTTTGAATGTATATATAAGACAAATTTAATTAGAATAATTTTAAATTATGCCGTAATTCGAAAACAGCCATCTTGCAATGGTAGAACGTCATCGGGAAATGCAGTTTTCTACACGACTGTGTCATTTGTGGAGCACGTGACGTGGTTAAATTTCTCTTGGATTCAATATGCCGAAGTGAAGAAGGACTGCGACTGAATAAAGACAGTCGATACTCCTAACCCGCCTAATTTCTATCGAGTAAACATTTCACACTCCGTGAGACAGCAATGAGAGTAACTTTCACATCAATAGGATTT
>JBAIZL010000001.1:281868424-282243424 GCA_036971475.1 Prosapia bicincta
GAAGCTGGATATTTTAAGAGAAGATATCCATGAGAAAGATCACAGCCAGATCTAGCAAGCTTGTCAGCTACTTGGCATGTTGTCTTCATCATTTGGTGATGGTCCGTTTTATAAGGCTGCACGAAGCTGGATATTTTAAGAGAAGATATCCATGAGAAAGATCACAGCCAAAGCTAGCGAGCTTGTCAGCTACTTGGCATGTTGTCTTCATCATTTAGTGATGGTCCGTTTTATAAGGCTGCACGAAGCTGGATATTTTAAGAGAAGATATCCATGAGGAAGATCACAGCCAGAGCTAGCAAGCTTGTCAGCTACTTGGCATGTTGTCTTCATCATTTGGTGATGGTCCGTTTTATAAGGCTGCACGAAGCTGGATAACTTAAGGGGAGATAGCCTTGAGGAAGATCACAGCCAGAACTAGCGAGCTTGTCAGCTGCTTTCCAGGATGTCTTTACCATATGACTGATGGTCCGTTTTATAAGACTGCTTGAAGCTGGAGAGCTTAAGGGCGGATCTTCTTGATGAGAACGATCAGATCTAGCGAGCGTGTTAGCTACTTGTCATGTCGCCAGTGTTCGGCTGATGGTCCGTTTAATAAGGTTGCACGAAACTGGATAATTTAAGGGGAAATCTCCTTGAGGAAGGTAAAATTAATCCAGTAATATAGGCTAATGAAGTATAAGCTATATGAATATCTGCAGAGTATTTTCAGATTTCAGTGAAGTAAAATGTTATCAGATAAAACATAGATTTTCATGGAATTTCAGTTCGTTATATATAAATTTCTTTAAAAGGAAAATTAGTCAGTTTACGTCTGAGAGGTTTGCTTGTAACGGGCGGGAAAACTTTCTTCACGTCACTTGCCAGTCAACTGGTTGTCAGCAACTACTTCTTCGTTGTCCTGTGAATATACTGTAGTAGTAACGAATCGATTTATATGTTGGTTATAGACGTCACCCCAAGTCCTTTAGTCCGTTCTCCTTCGCAACACCCAAATTCAAATTTACTAACGGTTGACAGCAGTTAATCTGAAAATTTAATATAAAAATATCTTAAACATTTAATCTGGGAAATACATGGTAAATTATTACTGTCGTACATTGGAAGCTATATAAAACAAATGTATTTTGCTGTAATTACGTTTTGGAAAAATGTTTAATTGATATTTGTTTTATGGAAAACTTAAACAGACGTAAAAAATCTACGTAGAATAAACTTGTACAACGATTAATTTTTTGTTTAAAACTAGATCAAAGTATCGTTCTATTTAACTGTTACTCTATACTATAGTCTACGTTGCAGAAAATAAATCTTCAAGTAAAGTTATAGCAGTTTTGCGTTTAAGTCTGCAACACTCCTTTTTCAGTGTCTTAAAAAGATTTTGTTTCTATGAAACATAAACACATTTCATATTCCAAACGAGTTTATTTCCAGTAGAGATTTACATTGTTGCAGTAAAATTTGAATGTTTGTCAAACTGCGTCTTGTGTTGGCACTACTGCGGAACGTCTGCAGTCTTGATGACGCGATGCTAGCGCCGTCGCGCCGTCAGTTTTGCGCAGTCAGTCGAGTTGTGCAGTTTGTAGATTTGAAACATCGAGTGTTTTTTTTTCAGTTCGTTTATAGTTTAAGGTGGTTTTATTGTGTTTGTATTTAACAGTGATTTGTGTTTATGTTTTAGTGTTTTGTTTTGTTTTGAAATGTTGAGCAGCTAATTCTGTTTCACGTTTTACTGGTAATTTTTCTTTTTCTTAAGTTTTATTAATTTTAAGTTGTTTTATTTCTTCAAGCCTTTGTCTTTAATTTGTTCGTTTTTCTTTTTTTAGGGAAAGAGGTTACGATTCGTCTTTTATTATTTTACTTGTATTGTTTTTTATTAGAAAGTAATTCATTCACAAAACCTTTGTCCTCCTACTATATTTAAGTAACTGACTAACCTGAATTTGTTCCATATGTCACATTATACTAGATTTAATTCCTACTACAGTTGTAGTATATCTGTACGATCGTGTAGTTATAGTTGAGCCTACATATCCTATATTTAGTGAACTATAAAGAACTAGATTTTATGAAATGATAGAAGTTGTGAAATATGCTATTAAGTTCTGTGCTATTAGACATACTGTAGTTCCAAGGACTAGACAAACCGTTGCTAATCAAAATCTTTCTTACATTTAAAAATTGTTAATCTATTCGAAATGTATAAGAAATGAAAACACATTTCTTTAAATGTTTAGTTGCAACAAAATACAGGCCAGACATTTCGTTAACGAGTGTTTGAAATAAAATGACTGGAAAATAACATATTTTTCATTGATTTTAGCATCACACATACTATTAAGTTGGTTACAGCTTAATTGGTGAGAACAATTTACAGCTGTTTTAATATTTACCGTTGTGAACACAAATATTATAAAGATATTCTCTTATTTAGGATAATTGTACTTATATTCATTAAAAAATTATAGCTTTTGTAAAAGATTTTGTTTAAAAGTATTGAAAAATAAAACCTTGATAATTTTAATTGTAAAAAAGTACGGATATCAATATTTAAAGTATTTATATGCGTGTTTAGATATTATTTGATATTTGTATTAGTAAAAAATCTTGTGAGTTGAAAAGATTTCTTCCATCAGGTGATACAATATATTTTAAATACAATTATAGGTATAGTACAAATGCATATTTTTCATTCTTTTAAATCTTTGTTTCGAATTTGTCTCTCATGTTCTGCGAAGCTTTGTTCCTTTGAGCTGGATTTAGTACTTTGTAGAAATAATCGGTATTCATAACTTTACAGTGGAAAATTAAATATTGTACAGTTCCTCTAATATTTGGTTTTCTTGTCAAAGACCATGACCTCCCAACCTGCAGAGTTCTCATAAAGCCCATTTCTACCGATATTCATGAACTTTATCTTTTCACTTCTCTGCTGAGTGAAATACTGTTTTATTTTATAAAAGTTTCTGGAATATTCTAATTTGGGCGTTTTACGCATACTTTAGGCAGACAATAGTGGTCAGTTTCCAGGAGGAATCTGCCTCTGTAACTTGTCCAGGGCGACCTGTGAACAAATACCTTTGTCAGATTTTATAAACTAGTTTGTAAAGCCATACAGTAAACATAGTTTCTTCATAAGGGAGTCCGAATATAAAGCGGGATTTCTTAACCTCGTACCTGACAGGGTCTGACGTCTATAGTGGTAGCATAAGTGTCAGAAACGTATCCAGCTTCTGGATACATATATTCTGATTGAGGAAGGTATGTGGAATTCGGAGGTATAATTTGTATTATTATATTTCTTGAATATTTCTTCCTACATGATTAATTTTAGAAAATGTCAAATTTTAAGAATTAGCACGTAAAGTGTCCAGTAAAAATATTTTAAAATTTTTAAAGACTAGGTGTAAAATTTATTTCTTTAATCAAAATAAATTGATGCAGTTTTTAAATTATATATATAAAGAACTAAGTCAAAATACAAATACAAGAATTATAATTGAATTTACAATTCAAAGCTTTTCGTTGGCTAACAGTACCAACATCATCCAACGAAAAACTTTGAATTGTAAATTCAATTATAATTCTTGTATTTGTATTTTGACTTAGTTCTTTATTAATACACAAGAATATATATATAATACGTTTTCTTGTTTAATAATTTAAAACAACATAGGTTATTCAAATACAAGAATATTTATTAATTTACATTTCAAAGCTTTTCGTTGGTAAACAGTACCAACATCAGGAATGAAAAATACAATAATCATAATGTTGGTACTGTTTACCAACGAAAAGCTTTGAAATGTAAATTAATAAATATTCTTGTATTTGAATAACCTATGTTGTTTATATATATATATATTAAATATGGTGATATGTTTTCTTGTAATATAGTTAATAAATTTAAAATATTTCATAAACAAGAATACTTTTAATGAATATAAAAGTATACTATTAATTATATATATATATATATATATATATATATATATATATATATATATATATATATAATGGGGGTTTTTCATCAAAATTGATAAGAATTATTTTTTCATAGTATATCGTCTAGCCAGGTATACGCATAAGGATATTACTTGAATAAATGATAAAACGGATGCATATCGCGTCGAAACTGTTTTATTTATTTATTGTGACGTTTCGGCAACTTATTTATCGCCCTTATCAAGCATTTAGTGCTATAAAACTCGAATTCCTTATTTTTAGAGTTTAAACGAGTTCACGCGTGTATACTCATGAAGAGTTATAGTAATGCGAAAAGACGGGTTAGCAGAGCTATGGCTCAAAGGAAATGTTTGGTAAAGTGTAGAGGGTTTGATGTTTTGCCTCCTCACGTTACACAATCAAACTCTAAATGTAAGGACTTTGTGTATCATAGCACTACAGGCTTGATAAGGGCAACAAATCAGTTGCCGACACGTCGCAATATGTAAATAAAACAGTTTTGACTGAATATTCAACATTATCATTTATTTAATTGTTGTTTCGAGTACTCAAATAAACATGGAAATTGCACTGCAATTTTTTTAATCTTGGCAAGCACTTACGGTTAGACCTATTGGTATCTGATATATAAACAAAACATTTCTATACTTGAAAACAATAGGCTAATTATTTATTGAAAAAAATTAGATAAGTATTTATTTTTCGTAAATTAAACATGTAAACATACAAATTTTAATTTGTTTTTTTTTGTAGTTTTAAGACTATCAGCTATTATAACTGTTCGGTCTACAAAAAATTGGGAAGTATAGTAAATTTAGGTAGGTAATGGGAGGGCAGGGCCGCATACTTGGAGTAGACCGTTTCTCTGTCGGTACTATACAGAAGAGTCTATTGTAAATATTTTAAGGCATTGAACTAGGTAAGATTAAGGAAAACATTGATCACGTGATACTCAGATAAGGGTACATTATGCCTACTGTTGGACAACATTCAAGTATGACTGCTCTAATCCGAGGTGAAGAGAGGTCTATCCGCTACTCGAGACAAGCTTTATTCTAAACACGGAATGATCTAATAATGATTTTCTGTTTTAATACGTAAGCGGGATTTGTTAAAAATTTTACTTTGTAATGTATTTTGAAGCACCGGTATAAATGTTGTAAAAAATTATAAATACAGTAGAGTCTCGATAATTTGAGGTAGATGGGACCGAGACCCCCCCCCCCGAATTACCGAAAATACGTTCCTGTGATTTAGAAAAAATAGGAGTTTTAATGGACCGTAATTCTATACCTTAAGGGTACTCAATTTTTTTCAAAGACTGTACCCCTTAATGAAAAATTAAAATTTTACGTACTTAAAAAATTAAAAAAACTTTTTACATAAAAAACAATATATTTGGAAATATATTTGAAAAGAATTACAAAAAATTATTGAGAAGGATGAGCTTGCTGCTTTTTACATAGTTCCTCAATGTTCGGCTCAAGTTTTGTTACGTACAACCTTCAATCGTCCTCAGCATTAAGCTTGTTTCTGTATATACTCTTTACATATGTTAACCTCGAAAATCCTCTTACACATAGGTATGTAGTTGCAAACCCAATAAGAATCTTTACAGCAGTGTTTGAAAGTTCTTGACATTCCTTTCCAACACCGATCCAAAAATCCAATTTTAAATATTTCTTTTTTATCGTCGGATCACATGATAGTTCAATCAATTGTTCCTTCTGGAATGTTGTCAGGTTGCTCAAAGTTTCAGTAGCATCAAAAGAAAAGTTTTCACAGATCCAGTACAACATATTTTCTATGGGTGGGAAGTATTCTCTTATACTGGTCTTCAATGTTGGTTCCAAGTAACTCGATCACACAAGTATGAAATTAGATTCCAGTATTAAATTATAACCTTGCGTGAATACGTAACAGAAATAAATAAAAATAGTTAAATTTTTCATTAACCGGCCTCGCGTACCCCCTGAAGCGTCGTACCACAGTTTGAGAACCCCTGCTATAGGTAATTAAAAATGTACTAATTAAAATTATAGAACTTTATATGAACTTTTCTTGAAAGCCCGACTCATTTTCTTTTACATAGATAAAGTAGGCGCGAATAGAAATAGACTCAAACTTAACGGAAGCTCGAAATATAGGGACTCGGAATTTCGAGATTCTACTGTAGTTTAAAAAAAATATTTTATACCTTTTGAAATACCGGTATAAAGAGTGTAACAAATTATAAATAGTAAATAAAAAAATATTTCATGCCTAAACGTAAGGGAAACAGATTTAAAAGAAGTGTGGATCACAACACTGTTTTTAAGAAGCATACATACAATTTGTTTGATAAGGAATTTGTTTTGGTTGTAAAATGCATCTTGAGATAAGATTTTTTTACCGATTTTTCATTATTCACTTGATAATAAGTGAACGAATTTTAAGGAAGTTTATAAAAACAACATTTTTATTTACCGACTTTATCTCAGAGTGTTTTAGTGCTTGACTTTAAGGAGATCGATCCTGTTATCGTTCCCAGTCCTGAACTCACTGTTACGTAAGGCGTCCATTGTTGTCAGGAAATCTTGAGATGTTTTAAAAGCTTTTACAAATATTTATAGAAAAGCTATTGAAAGACAGTCATTTTCACTAAAATTATTGTCAACATACTTCAATTCAGAAAACGAGATGACAATTTTTAAATGTACACTCTCACAATAAAATATTTGTTACACTTAATCGCTTTTCGACTAAAATATTGTCTTCATAAGAGTCTATTACTACGATTTTATGTGTTTAAGGTTAATGACAGATCACAAACCAATTCATGCTTTCGCAAATACACTACGTATCGATTTGCTATCCGAAAAAACCTTTTCAAGAGCTAAAAATTATTTTATCTTATATTAAACTATAATTTACAGTTTATAAGAGTAATAAACAATAATTTTAACACAATTAAAATTATATGTTTCACTATTCTTAATAAATAATAGCATTCAAAAGTCAAATTGGACTTCTAGAGAAGTCAAATATTGGTCACGATTAATGTAGATAAATCACAGATACATACTCAAACTCTTCCATACTTATTAATAACAGATGCACCATTTAATTATTAAACAATACAATCATTATAATACATAATACTTGAATAGATCTAAAAATATATACAAAAATGTTAAATTTCACTTTTCCCTGCTAAAGATTCATATGCAGATAGAAAATCATTAAATTCTGTCATTTTATTCAACGAATTTCTTTTTTTGTTTTTTTTTATATACTGTACCACATTTCAGCCAAATACCTCTTTTTCCACTTTCCTTTTGTAAAATATCTATATTATTCTACTATTTTAATGATATACTCCATCATTATTATTCATTTTATATCATCGGTATAAATTTAATGTTTATTTCTCACTATTAAATAAATCAGATGGGTGGGTGAGATTTTTATTTACTGAAGTTTAATAATATTATCTCTCGAGATAATTGTATATTTTACACATTATACAATTTTACAGGTGCAATTCCTGTAAAACAATTCCTGTGATTCATTCTAGGAAACCATTCATTTAATTCTATTAGAAACATAAATGCATACTTATGATATTGTAATTCTTTTTCTTTTTTCAATTTCTTCTATTAGTTCACATTCTCTCTATATTTATCTTTTTTCAAATCGTTAATAATCGTTTATAGTTTTAGTAGTTAATAAAAAACTTTAAAATAACTCTCTCTCATCCACTCAAGTTAAAATACATTTTTTTAAACTTGTAGTAGATGTCTTTTTTATCAAAGTATTTAATACAGTTTTTTCAAATATTTATTACATTTTATGAATTAACTTGAGTTTTGTATAGAAGAAAAACTATTGACGGAAGGAGCAACGTATGCAATATAGTTATTTCGTCCCATTTTGCTTATATTCTTTTATAAAACAGATGATTTTATGTTATAGGTTATGTGGCAGAACAGCTGTTTCGACGCATAGGTTATGTTACTTTATTTATATTATTTGTAATTAATTATTAAAAAGTAACTAGAATTATATTTTTTATAGGCCTGAGTAGTAATTGATTTGAAAAAAAAATCGTTTATATTGTTCATTTTTATTTCCTCCAAAGTTCAAGCTTAGCATATAAGCGTAAAGGTAATATTCAAGTAATAACGAACACCAATGCACAATCCATATAGCCTTGGCCGTTGGGTGACGAATTGATTGCTGACTAATAATTTAGGTACATTTGTGTATGAACTCCAGAGAATATTGTTGTTTTGTTTCGTTGGAGTTGCAACGCGAGCCGTCCTGCTAGATATTTGATCAGTGTGACTCACAATGTAACTAGTCGGTGAATAGCCTGCACCACTTCTGTGGCCTTGTTTTACGAAAGTAGTACGTTGCTCTAAACCAGGTCTCGGCAACCATTTTAGTCGGAAGAGTCAAAAATTACAATTTACATAGTTTCTAAAGAGCCACAAAATATTTTCTTGTTAACAATAAATAGTACGATCATAAATAAGGTTTTTTGATAAAATATCAATTTATTCATATATAAGTAGTGTTTTTCACAACAAATTAGATAATATATATATTTATAAGGTATTATTAGATAATTACTTATTATTTATGTAAAAATTAAAAACAGTTAAACATTTACTTACTTACTAACTTGTACTTCAATAACAAACAACTGAGCAAACAGATTAAATGGGAGCGATGGTTTTGCATGGCTTTAGATAGATTGGATAAATTTGACTCATGACTTGTTGCTTTAAGTTTCAAACACGTCTCTAAATTTTCATTATTTGTTAGTTGGCTTCTTACTTTATCTTCAATTATATCCATGGAAGAGAACGCTTGCTCGCATAAATATGTTGATCCGAAGATATTCAGCACTCCAAAAGCAAACTTCTTCGCCTCACTGCAGCAATCTGGAGACTATTCCTTACGTCGAATATAAGTGCCTCAACTCGCGGCACTTCTTACAAGGCTGTCCACCTCCAACTCTTCCAACTTGCTACTCAACTCTACACATTTTCCACTCCACAAAGCTTTACTTTTAAAATCAATCTTTTGCTTTTCTAAAGACTCGGTATCAACTCCAAATGTCTCAAATGTGGATTTTGTTACTATTTGTGTTGAGAGGATGCTATAGTGGTTTTGTTGGTTTTGAATTGCTCAAAGCTGTCATCAAATTCATCTTCAATTTTTTATATAACTGTGCTGAAGTAATTCGTGTCATCATTTTGCACTGGTTTAAACGCGATATTGCTTTAGAAATTGAAAATGAAGTAATTTACAGCTCTATTTATTTTCTGCAGAAAGAATTAAATTCTTTCAAAACAAACCAATTCTTGTATCATAACATAGGCTGTGTTTCCCTTTCCTTGCAGTTTTAAATTCAGCTCTTTTAATTTCGCTGTCTTATCCACCATAAAGTGGAATTTGTGCAACCATTTGTCGTTCTTTAATTCAGGTTGATAATTGCCTTTTTCATTTAGGAATGTATATATTTCATTCAACCACAAAGTAAAACCTTTCAACGCCTTATTGTGGAGGAGGTCGGAAAACTGAGTCTCCATTTTGTTTCAGAATTCTTTAAACTGAGGATGATACGGTGTTTTTAACAAGATGCTATTGACAATCTTCATTACCAAATTCATGACCACAATTATTTCGAACGGAAATGTTTGGGCACAAAGCGTTTCTTGGTGTATTATGCAGTGAAGCGTAAGAATTTCGTGGTTTATTTTGCCCTGAAGAATCGTTGTTGGCCCTTTATTTTTTCTAGTCATTCTTCTGACTCCATCAGATGCTATTGAAACGATTTTATTTAACTTGATCTTATTGTCTTCATGGCATTTTTGCACGGAATTCGCTTTATCTTCCCTATCTTCCCCTTATAAAATTCTGCCGTCAAACCTTTGAGGAATCGAGTAACCTCTCCTTGACTTCATCATCGGTACTGAAGCGTAAGCCACCCAAGTATTCTTTTAATTTTGGGGAAAAAATTATAATCACTTGGGGCTAGGTCCGGATTTTAGGGGGGTGGGGCACAACAATCCAGCCAAAAATCAGTCAGCAGTTCTTGAGTTTGGTGTGAGACATGAGGTCGAGCGTTGTCAAGGATAAGCCTCACACCACTGTACAATCTTCCTCTCTGGCGGTACTGGATTGCAAGTCTCAGTTTTCTTAATGTGTCGCAATATCTGTTGGAGTTAACTGTTGTTCCATTAGAGACCCTTCCTGACCCAAAAGACAGTTGCTATGACTTTCCTAGAAGACTGTTTGTTTAAAATTCTTCGGCTTTGGAGAAGTTGAGTGACGTTATTCACGTGGCTGCTGCTTAAAACGCCCATATTTCATCGCCTGTAACAATGGAATCCAAGAATTTTTCTTTGTTGTCTTCACATTGTTGCAAAATCTTCTGGGCACACTAGACACGTTGCTCAGAACACTTATTAATATTAAAAACAAATAAGTGCAAGTATAAACAATTTTATTATTAAAAATAGAAGCAAATTAAATTGTATGTAAATTTCAATCTTAAAAACAAACATATAAACATGTTTAAAAAATACGAATAAATTAGACACAGTAGCGTCATTATAATTAATAAATCCGCCAACACAATTAGGATAATGAGAAGGTTACAAATAAACGAACTTACGGAATAAGTTGAGCTCAGATAACCGGGTAGCCATTAATTACAAAAACATTAGACCGCACAGTAGCATAATTTTAATGGATAAACAATTAAAAACCCTTGCTATGAATAAACTGTTTTTATGTAGCCTTCTGATGATGCTAACTGTGTTAGCGAAATGTACGTAAAGGTTGTGTAAATATATGTAGCAAGGCTTTTGAATTGTTTATGAATATATAAGAAAGATGTAAAAGTAATGGTATAACTGACATTAGTTTTGAAGTAATTTTAAGTTTCAAGGCATTCTAAATAATTTACAAAACTTGTGACGCCGCAACGGCGTCTCCATTATTTGAAGATTTACATAAAATTAAAATCTAAACAAGACGAAGTGGTTAAAAATATAGTAAACGGGAAATAGTGGGAAAATGTTAACATTACAGAAATTTCAATCGTACTAGTCTTTCTAAACTCAGAATTTGATGTTCTTATAAAACAGAGCACTGTCTATACGTTAGGCCTATATTGCTATACAGTTATTTTACATATAGCAACAAAGTATCTGCTATAATAGGTTTGGAGTGGTGTAGAAAATTAATAAATAAATCTCCTAACTTAAGCCAAACGATGTCTAAGACCAAGGGGGACCGAGGCCACTCTTTCGCATCAGCAACCGGTCAATATACATTAGAATGCTAATTTTTACTAACTAAAGTTAACTCTAACCGGATAGCTTTTTTGCTATTTGTAATATACAATAATTATATTAACAACTTGTAGCATCTGTGGTTTAATTTTTGTATTTTAAATAAATAAAACATAACCACAAACGCTTTATTTAAATCCTTATGTACATTTCGATTCCAAAGCAGTCATCTTCAGTGGAAATTATTACAAGAACTGTAAATAATTAAATATTTTTGTATTAATTTTTTTCTGAAGATAATTAATTGCTTTGCAATAGAAGTATACATAAAGGTTCAAATTAAAAGTTTTTGTTATTAAGGAGTTTTATTTATTTCAAATAATAAAAGTATATTGCAAAAACCTCACCTTACTACAACTTAATGTAATTGTTTCTCCATAGTTTATATATATATATATATATATATATATATATATATATATATATATAATTTATAAGTAACAAGTAAATCTGAACAAAAGTGGCGCCTTGAATATACTGTATAATAAAAGATTGTATATACAATTACCAACATTCAATTCGGCTCTATTGAATTGAATATTCTTTTATTTTAGTAAATAATTTTTTCTGCGGGCAAAATAAGATCAAATTTATTTAGAATTTATGTCGGGGTAGTATACATAAAGGTTTAAATTGAAAGTTTTTGTTATTTAGGGGTTTTATTTATTTAAAATAATAAAAGTATATTGCAAAAACCTCACCTTAAACACTTTTTCTAGTCCGCGACATATTTATTAAATAATCTTTCCTTACTTAGAATGTATTTATAAGTAACAAGTAAATCTGAACAAAAGTGGCGCCTTGAATATACTGTATAATAAATAATAGTATACGATTACCAACATTCAATTCGACTCCATTGAATTGTATTTTCTCTCATTTTAGGTAAATAGTTTTTTCTATGGGCAAAATAAGATCAAATTGATTTAGAATTCATGTCGGGGTAGAGACTATTTATAATTATTCAAGCAATCCATCCCTGTTCAACTCGAATAGAGCCGAGTGGCGCCTTAATATGAAAATAAATACTGAGGCATATTAAATGGAACTTTACGCATAAATTCCCTTCAGCAATCTGAGAGGTTATTGGGCGAGAGAACTCAATTATCCCCAGTGTTGATTCCGAATCTCAAGTTGGGATATTATTCCTCGAGTACTTGCTAACTCTCGCCTGGTTTTCCCCTATCAACCAACTTCGGTCAATACATATTGGTAATATAAATACTTTATCTGTCTACGCTTTGAGTTGTATTTATCAGAAATGAATGGCGCTCAATAGAAATTACTCTTATAATTATTTTTCGTACACTGGTCTAAGCATTTTATATAGAATTTTGATTTTATACATTTAAAAAAATATTCTTTCCAACAAATTATATTAGTACTAGCATCCACTGTTGCGGCGTTGCCCGCGAGCTTTTTAGATGAAATCGAAATCTGTGAATCAAAGAAGCATTAAATAACATGTTATGTTTTAGAGATTTTAACGGTTTTCTCTTTATTAATGCAAGTATAACGTTTTACACACACACACACACACACACACACACACACACACACACACACACACACACACACACACACACACACACACACACACACACACACACACACACACACACACACACACACACACACACACACACACACACACACACAGAGGCGCGCGCGCGCACACACACACACACACACACGCGCGCACACGCACACACGCGCACACCCACAAAAACACTTAAACACACACACACACACACACACACACACACAAACACACAAGCACACACACACACACACACACACACACACACACACACACACACACACACACACACACACACACACACAAGCACACGCACACGCGCACACGCACAAAAACACTTAAACACAAACACACACACACACACACACACACACACACAGAATGTTTATAACTCGCCACTAAGGCTAATTTCAACTGTAAAGACGGGTGTGGAATAAAGTTAACACAGTGAAAACACAAGGACCATAACTTTTTTAAATTGGCCATCTATAAATTTACACTGTATGCAAATTTCGGTTCCAATAGGCTGTGGCAGATAACATAAATGTGGGTCACCTGGTTACAGAAATGTACATAAAGTGTCAGTTTATAGTTGATAAATTAATTTTAAGAAAATTCTAATTAATTCACGTTCACAGTTGCTCCAGAGAATAGGTAATGAGTAGAGTTAATGTTTAGACATCCATGTCATGAAGTTTTTAATTCACTCCTATATTTATATTTATAATATGTAAAGTATATTATATGTGAGATGAAAATAACGAACTTTAAAATTTTACATTTTTCTACTACAGAACCGAAAAATTTTGATGAAAAATAATGAAACATTTTCGGGTTTGGTTTCTTGATACCTGGCTCATTGCCTTGTAAATAGGGCTAGTGTCCACCAATTGTTATCTAAGTTACATGTTTATTTTATTTTTGTCTTTATTTACGAGTTTTAATATTTATTTTATTTATATTGAAATAAATTATATATATAAATAGGTTTATATTATGCATTTACGAGTATAATATACCAATAATATATGTAGCGTAGTGCGGAACTTGTAACTGTGCACTTCGCAATGAGTAATCGCACTAAAATACTCGTATATTGTAGTATACTTCGTATAATACCACTTCTTAAAACATGTTACAAATTGAAAAATTCTATACATCAACAACTTCTGCATCCGTTATGTCCATACATATTTCAGGATTGTATGCTATTTCATACCGATGCTAATTTCTCTAATATTTACCGTCTCAGGCAAATCAGTGTTTTGACAGTCCTTATCATGTTTGTATAAAAGTATTTATACTACCCCTCTACTTCCCATCTCGCCTACTGCGATCTCTCTAGGTCAAGTCCAAAGTGACGTGGTTCGCACGATAGTTTGCTTAATTAAAGTAGCACTTAATCTTATATTGCGAACAACCGCTTTAGAAAATTGAACCCATTGCCGATATAGTCGCAAATTCAAGTAAATAAATGCATACCAGACATCTATCTATCTATATATATATATATATTTATATTTATACATACATATATCTTGTTTATATTATATGTATATATATTGGTTTATTGCATATATAGCGTATATTGGTTTAAATTTGTGCATGAAAATAATATAGGCTACTGCTCATACGTCAGTAGAAAGTTGAGTAAAATGTAACAATCTATATTACTGATACTGTTTCGAGACCTACTTTAACGATAGGCCGTTGTAGTCATACAGGGCACGTACGACATCTAAATCCCTTGAGAAGGATGACAAGGGCGTGGTTTGAATTGAGTGCATCATTACAGAACGTAATATAACACTTGGGGAAGTACTGGGCTTTATGGTGGTACTGTTCTTAGTACAGAGAAACGGAACTGCTTTACATGGCAATGTATGTTTTTTTTACAAATTAATGGCGCGGAAAATTTATATTATGTGCAATTTGATGAATTGAAAATTACATAATTATAAAAAATTTTTTTACTAAATTTACGGTAAACTATTTATATAGTGGATTATATGTTTTAGTTCCTTCTATTAGTTCACAATCTCCTTATATATCCTCGTATCTTGTTCTAACTTACAATTGTCAAAGAATACATTTTATTCATCCACTCAAGTTCGAATTCTTTTTTTTATAACTTGTAGGTGATAAGACTTGATGTAAATACAGCTTTATCAAATATTAATTCATTAAATAAATTAATTGAATTCGTTTTAGTTTTATATACGAGAACAACGTTTCACGAATATACATACATACATACACATACACACACACACACACAAACATATATATATATATATATATATATATATATATATATATATATATATATAAATATCGCAATATGTATTCTTGTGTATTAATAATAAAAACTAAGTCAAAATAAAAATACAAGAATTATAATTGAATTTACAATTCAAAGCTTTTCGTTGGCTAACAGTACCAACATCATCAGGAATATTAAACAAATTGTTTAATATTCCTGATGATGTTGATACTGTTAACCAATGAAAAGCTTTGAATTGTAAATTCAATTATAACTTTTGTATTTGTATTTTGACTTAGTTCTTTATATATATATATATATATATATATATATATATATATATATATATATATATATATATATATATAAACAAATTAGTTATTCCGTCCCTTTTTACTTAAAACAAGTGATAACATATGATTTCATAAAATACCTGATTTTATGTTCTTTTTTCATATTTAAAAGCTTGTTATAAACATGCGTGCTACAGCAGTATAATATGCGAATACCCACCACACCATACCATACCACACCACAACACAACACAACACAACACAACACAACACAACACAACACAACACAACACAACACACAACACAACACGCAACACAACACAACACAACACACACACACACACGTACACACACACACACACACACACACACACACACACACACACACACACACACACACACACACACACACACACACACACACACACACACACACACACACACGCACGTACTCCCCTCAAAATCCTATTAGTTTTATAATCTTTTTAAAATGAACGTCTATATCAAACACGCCATGTATAGCCTACAACTAACCGCCTAAGTACCCTTTTTATTGTTATTAAAATAAGTCGTTTATCAAGCAGACTTCGTTTTGTTGTTATTTGATACATGTTATTATATACTCATTCAACATTTATATATACATCAATGCGTAATAGGTATTTACAAAAAAATCAAAAACTGCTTAAAATAGAAATTAAAAATGTCTAAGTTCTAATTAACCGACAGAAAATTCCAACTAACCGCGATTTTTTAACATTGTTTAAATACATAATGCTAGTGAACAGGCAGAGAGTTGAATAAATAAATAATTCTAATTGTAGAAGTTTAAATAATCCAAGCTCCACTGTATCATCTATCACTTGAAACAGTGGTTGGAATAAATGAAGACACGCGAGATGCGGTTATGATTTGCTATTGAGTTGTGCGTATTATACTGGCAAAATCTACAACTGTGGAATGCAAAGCTGCATTGCCTTAGTTGGTAATTGTATCAATAGGCCACCAATCCATTGTTCAAACCTGTAGGTTACAATGACGCACATCCAAAGCCATCTTCATACTGTAGTTCCAGCTTCCATTGGATGGTTCACTGTCTTTCGCCCCTGGAACTGATGATCATTTCTTTGTCATTGTTTCTGGTCTGTCAAACTTTCTGGTCATTGTTGATCACTGTTTCAAAGTGTTCGGCGACTTTTTCCACATATCTGGCCAGCATTTCTCGACGTATTGTGTGATACCGTCCGTCCATGGAGGTCTTCAATTCGTTCAAAACGTAGGGAGGAAGTGGTGGTTACACGCCTTCGGGTTGGCCACTCTTTTGCAACTCATGGATATTTGATGCGTCGTGAAGATCCACCAATATGCCAATACTGCGGTAATATCTTCACAATAAGACATATTTTAGTAGATTGTGTTAGTGTTAGCAATATTCGTGCCCTTTTTAATTTAAAAGGCAGTTTAAAGGTGGTGCTAAGGGACGATGCCTCGACCATTGACCGAGTCATCGCTTTCTTGCACCACTTGAAAATATTTTTTTAAATTTAATACTTAGAATATATTTTTTTTATTTTGTTTATACATATAATTCTCTGTGTTTCTTTTATTTATTTTAATTTAATTTATTCTGTGTTCTTGTTATTGTTATTGAGATTTATTTATTGATAAATTGTTACCTATTATTGTTTTACATATTGTTATTATTTATTCACTTTTATATTGTTTTTTGTTGTTATTTTGTTATTTATTATTGTTATAGATTTATTGTTGTTTTTTGTTTTGTAATTTTTGTTGTATTTAAATTTATTTGGTTTTACTTAAAATATTGCGTTCCGTGTCAGATTTTGTTTGGCGATGATAACCACAATTGGTTTTTCGCCAGGGGGAAACAAATATCGACGTATTTGTATTGTATCCTTGAAATAGGCCTATGCCCACACCATCTCAGTCGGGTTACAAAGACAATAAATAGTACGGAGAGGAGCAGATAATTATGTGTCCTAACTCAGATTTTATGCTGTCCCATAAGCTTGTGGATATGGACAAATGTGTCTAAATAGTTCCGGTTTTAGATGACCTTCATAGAAAGGGAATTCTATATTAGAATTCCCCCCCCCCGCGTAAAAATGGATCACAACATTATCCTTTACGCATTCCATCCTCACACATTTACGGTTTTGTTCTCGGTGTAATGGATATTTTCCAATATATTGTTAAGAAAGTACGCAATATAACTGTACTACAAATGAAAAATATACATTCTACGATAATGTTTTATTTAATAAAAGAGTAGAATAGTTTGCCGCCGCGAGTTACCGTAAAATGCATTACACCATCTTTTTCAATTTATATTTTAATTTAATGAAAAAGATGTGTAAAAATTTAGAGTTACGAAAAATAACTCGTGGTCTTGTAATAATTTCAAGTAGATTAAGATAGAAAATTATAAAGATTAAATATTGTCAATGATTGGTCCCCTGCGGCGTTTAGCAGTCAAAGACCTACCTCGGCCTTATTGTAAAATCTTTGTTGTAAAATCTCTTCTTGTAATAATTTCTCGTCAAGCCATAGAAAAGTTAGACCATAGATATTTTATAAAGTTTTTAATTAAATAAAACGAGGATGTGTATCATTGAAATGGTTTTTTTGTAGAACTTAATAACAGAATAAATAAACTTTATTAAATAATATTAGATAGAAAAAATGGAATTTTAAAGGATTAGATAGGTATGTGACCTAAGGTAAGGTAGGCTAGAGAAATAAAAGTCTAATCCCCTATGTATGTATTAGTGAGCTGTGCTTTTGTGTGTGTAAAACCCAATCCTTTTCAAGTTTTGAATAAGAAATATAGTAACTCTAATACCAAGTAAGGCTCAATTTCAAGTAAATGGTGAACTTCTCAGATCTGAAGAACAGAATGAAAATGGGAATGGTGAATATACACAGTAACGTCATACGTTGATACTCGTTAATAAGGATATATTTGAAGTTAACAATTAAATTTAGCCTTTTCTATAATTATGTTATCATTTCTTATTTTTTTAAATACAATTTTATAATATCGATTCCTTTTGATTTTTTTTGAGTTAAGTTTAAATATTTAATATGCGTGTGTGTTGTAACGTTTTTGGGTTCATATTTCAATTCTTCCTTATCGAAATAATAAATGAACTATATATATTAGTATAATTTTAGCTGTTTTATTTTAAATAATACTTAATAATTAAATATTTAGTAAAATTACAAAATGTACAAAACATTTGAAAAATCTAGCGGGAGTAAACTATTCAAAAAAATAAAATTTTGTTTTAACGGTGGCAGTTTTTTTTCATTACTCTTTCCTTTATTCATTAACTCATAATCGTGTTGATTTGTGTAATGTCTGTATTGTGATATAAGAAAGTATATTTAATTATTTCGAACTCTTTAAATATCAGAGTTGATTAGAGAAATACACAGGTGTTTGTAATTTTCTTTAACAATAACAATAGCGAGAATATTTGTGTTCGTAAGAAAAGTATAACTTGGAAAACAAAGCTCCGGAGTGCTAGAAACTGTCTAAGCGTTATCCATTATCTGCATCTTGTAAGAGGGTGGGAGGAAAATGAGTTTCCCCAGAGAAAGGGAGGGTTTTCATTAGACTGTGTAGAAAGTGTGTGATTAATATTCGACAGACAAGAAAGGTAAATCCAGAGAGAAGTTTTTTTGCTTCGGTTTTTTATGTTATTGCTTTCTTTGATTAGCTACCGTGCATTGTGTGGTTTGACTTCTCTTCACGCCGGTTGAGAGCAGGTCTGCGTATGGAAATGCTGCCCTTGAGACGTCAAAATGTTTTCCTTTCCTTGGTACCAGGGAACACGAGGTATTTTCTTTGACCGTTATTTATTCATTTCCCCCTTTCCATATAACGGCAGACATCTCTTTATGGCCACCGTGATGGTGAATAGGTCTACTATAGATATCTTAATTCCCCACTCTCTACTTTCTATGGTATTCTCAAAATACAAAATAAACAAAGAAATATAAAACTAATAAAATAAAATGAGAGTTAACATGGTTCGGACACGTAAAGGTGATGTCGGTGTCGCAGGGAAATTTCTATTCCCTCTCATCCTTCGCAGGCGATAAATATCACTACTTGGGCGTCTTAAAAGTTCGAAAGAAATTCTGTCCATTGAATTTGTCCCGTTTTTTTTCTTTGAATGAATTGTACATTAAATATACCTTAAAACACAATTTAATTTCTATTTACCTTTAAAATATGTCTTACCTTTAGGGTTATAGATAAAAGATTGAAAGCATTCAGTTATTGTCTTATTAACAGCGTTATTGTAAACAGGTCATGGTTATTATAAATTAAGGTATGTCATAGCACATAGGCACGTAATCATTGGGGTTCTATAAATTATAAAATCTAAATGAATGTGAGTCACATGACCTCAGCAATTGAAAAGCGTCCCTCCTGGGTGCACGTGCGTATCGTGACAAAGGCCGGATGAGTCACGGCGTCGTTGCAATTATTACATCATGAGTCGCCAGAATTCCCTCTTTTCGCTGTCACACAAAGGAATTTTTTGCACACAACAGCTCCGGCAAAATTAATTTTCCCTGAAGTTCAGTTGAAAAAAAAGTAGCGTTAGGAATTTTTATCGGCCGCAAATGTTTAGAGAATTTCTACCTCAAATACTTGTTTCGTGGTTTCATTTCAAACTTTAAAGTGCATGAATTGTGTTTTGCAGTGTATTTTGAACATAAGGACTTTATACCAGTAATAATAAAATTATTAAAGTATTGTTTGTTGTAATAAATAATAAAGGTTGTAAAGAGTAGCATAAGGCGAAAGTTCAATGTAACTAGTTGTTTATTTCTATTTTAATCAACCTTTCAGTCATTTACAGGGTACTTCATACTAAATAAAACCTTTTGGAATTTGTTTAACAACAAATCTAAAGTAGTTTTCTAACTTTTGTCTGTGCTGTCTAATCGGACTCTTTACTATTTATCATCTTATATCGTCCGGAACTAGAAAGTAACTGAGAAAATAATACGAGTTGCTTTTCTATTCCGTTTGAAAGATTCCGCCAACCACTTCATTTCGAGAGTCCTTTGAAAGAAGTAGGCTAAACACTTATTTATGGTTAAAATGTTTGAAACATATCAAAAGGTTTCCATAATTCGTTGAATACTATTGTTTTTGTAAACAATATATAAGGTAATTATCTAATGTTAGAATAGTGTTTTGTTACTAATTTTAGTAGTGTCATTAACATTATGGTTTGCAATACACAATATTTACACAAATACAATTCTACACAATAAGTAGGCCTACAATGAAATACTTGTTCGCCATGCGGTTCTCCTATCGTCTTTGCGTAAACAAATCTCATATCTAATTTCAGCAGCATCATTGATTCAACACCTCCCCTCTGGGTCGATCTCAGCTTTGTTGTTTCCCCCGTTGATGGAAAGAAAACTTATCCTGTAAGCTGAAGAGATTTACCGGGCTCTGGAGAGTCATTCATCTTTTACAATCTAATCATCTTTTAACCTCTCTGTATATGACCATAGATATCGAGCGGAAAATAAACTGGAATCCAAGAACATAACTATTGTATTAGTTACAACTTGTTCTGTGTGTCTTTATACTTGCTGCAGTTGCCCATTAAAATGGTCCTATTCGATCTCTTCTTGAACTGCCTTTTCTTTGATAGCTACTGACAGTTTCTAAAGAAGATGAGCTGCGTAGACCAAGACATTACAGAGTGACATGGTGGTTTATATTTAACTATTACCACCACATGGGAGACCGGAAACTGGTTCATCAGTCGTATTGTTACATTGAGGGTTTAAGAAATCTCCACTAACCAAAATATTTCGAAAGAATATGAGCCGCGTAGACCAAGACATCATAGAGTGGCATGATGGCTTTACTACCTCATGGGAAACCTTTTACAGGTTCATCAGTCGTATTGTTACAATGAGGGTTTAAGAAATCTCCACTAACCAAAATATTTCGAAAGAATATGAGCCGCGTAGACCAAGACATCATAGAGTGGTATGATGGCTTATATTTGACTATTACTACCACATGTGAAACCTTTTACAGGTTCATCAGTCGTATTGTTACAATGAGGGTTTAAGAAATCTCCACTAACCAAAATATTTCGAAAAAATATGAGCCGCGTAGACCAAGACATCATAGAGTGGCATGATGGCTTATATTTGACTATTACTACCACATGTGAAACCTTTTACAGGTTCATCAGTCGTATTGTTACAATGAGGGTTTAAGAAATCTCCACTGACCAAAATATTTCGAAAGAATATGAGCCGCGTAGACCAAGACATCATAGAGTGGTATGATGGCTTATATTTGACTATTACTACCACATGTGAAACCTTTTACAGGTTCATCAGTCGTATTGTTACAATGAGGGTTTAAGAAATCTCCACTGACCAAGATATTTCGAAAGAATATGAGCCCGTAGACCAAGACATCATAGAGTGGCATGATGGCTTATCTTTGACTATTACTACCACATGTGAAACCTATTACAGGTTCATCAGTCGTATTGTTACAATGAGGGTTTAAGAAATCTCCACTGACCAAAATATTTCGAAAGAATATGAGCCGCGTAGACCAAGACATCATAGAGTGGCATTATGGCTTATCTTTAACAAATACTACTACGTAGGGTACCAATCACTGTTTTATCAGCATTCTTGTTAATCGGAGGTTTTAACCGAACCTTTCCAGAAAAGTCAGTGTAATAATTTGCCTAAAAAGATTTTAGAAAAACTGCTGCTGTTGTTTTTTGACTGCTAAACGCTGCATTCATCGACAATATCTGAAGTGCTGTTTTAACTTTCCATTTTAATTTACGTACAAGTTTTCCAAAGACCACGAGTTATTTTCCTACCTATAAACCTTTAAACATTTTTGTCATTAAATTAAAAATTTAAATTGGGAAACGCGGTGTAATGCATTTTACGGGAACTCCTTAAGGCAAACTCTAAGCTGTTCTTCAAATAAAACATTATCTTAGAATGTATATTTTTCATTTTTAGCACAGCTATATTTCATACTTTCTGTAGAAGAAAATGGAAAATATCCATTACGCCGAGAACAAATGCGTAGGTGATAAGAGGGGATGCGTGAGAGAGAATGTTTTGATCCCTCTTCTGAATCCGTTTTACATTAGAAGGGTTATATTGGATTTACGTTAAGTAAGGATATGCCACTATGTTAACCTCAGTTGGGGTGTGTAGTAATCGTTTATATATTCGGACAGTGTCTCGTGTTTAATTTAATTCTAAAGTGAAGGGTTTTTTTTGGTTGGAAATGTAACGAGATATCAGGCGCAGGATTTTATAACATATCATGTAATTGCTTTGGGTACTTTGGATCTAAGTCTAAAAAGCAAATTTAAATACGAATTTGGGTCTTTCGTATACTGTTGGAATTTACAATGATGATATTAAATACAGAGATAACATTTCCACGTATACTCTTTTAGAGTAAAGTAAGTTATTTTAGTCAGTATTTATAAGATTTTGTGTGACGACAATTGAGATGAAACGTCGGCCATGTTAGCTTTATTCCATATAACCTTTTTTTAACGAACTTAGAATAATTTACTTATTTGCCATTCTAACCTTTATAATACCTTTACCCAAGTACCCTTAAATAGTTTTGTTTCAAAATATAAAAGATATATTTATTTTTTGCCAATTTGAAAACCTTTGCATTTTTGGTATTACAGATTATGGATGATGGTATCGGACAAACATGTTGTGCCGAATAAAAAGACTTTCAATTTATTTTATTTCTATATCCATCCATAAAATTCTCATAAAAATAAATATTTTTGAAAAATCAAATATTAAACCACATTTTTCCAGTTTTATATTTTTAGTTATGTTTTTGAGAAGTAGACAATTGAAAATTTTTTCAGATTAGGACGAACATAAAAACTTAGCCACTTCTTGTATTATTATTTCTTTCGTACAAACATCGCACTGGTAATAAAGACTACTTCCTTCTAGGTTGGCACAAATTTCACGAACCTGCCTCACACATTCGACACTGTATCCAGTCTTCTTCAAAACTCACAAATGATGCAGTGGGTGACATAGTTAGCCTTCGTCATTAATATTTAAAGCTTTCTGGAACTTGTAATTTTGTAACATTTCCTCAGTTTGTTTGCCACATCTTTAATTTTCACTGAGTGTTCCACAACTTCCCCTTGCATATAGTTCAGTCTGTTCCCTTATGAGCTTCTTGGAACACTGTATTTTTCATTTCCTTCACCTATTGTTATTTTTTTACTTAAAACGTGTCCTGTTGCTCTATTCATACACTCTTCACACAATTTCAGTGTTATCTTTTCTATTTCTCTCTGGAGAAAAAAATCCTTTGTTTAGAGTTTTAACTGTAAAAATTTTCAGAGATTACATTTTATCCGATACCATCCGAAAGTACTTTGTCCGATACCACTCGAACGGCAATTGACATGGATTCAGCTATAGACAACTTATTATTTTGTGTAGGAATTCATTTAATTTATACCTTGTGAAGGAATATAGTAGGTTTGTGATGGTAAACAAAATACATATAAATCCTCACATTTACTGAAGTTATAATCTCCCAAACCTAACTTTGTACTGAAACAAACACGAATAAACAGCAAAATGTGACGCTACAACTAAACGACGCAGCGTAATTATCCAATATGGTGACAACTGCTTTGTTTTCCCTAAAGAAACTATCTGATAGTATGACAGGTGCTGCATTTAGTCGTATTTTGGTTAATCACGATTTGTCCGATACCACCGCCTGTCCGATACCGAACGACTTTTTCCTATAGCTTGTGAGTTTTGAAAATAGGATAACACGCGTGTATGGGAAAATATTAATTTGGTTGTGTGACGTATCCTACCTTTTATCTTACCATTTTAAACAGCTAATTTCTTTGATATCCATGAGTAGGCTACTATTGAAACATTGAATGGGCGAAAAAATAAAGAAAAAAGCTAAAAGAAAAAGTTCTAATTCAATTGTCTCCGAGCCTACATACAGGCCTTAAATAGATGACAGCTTTTCTTTGCTGTAAAATACGTGACTCGACTGTTCATCCCAGACCTTCGTTACCTCCTGAGACCTTTAACAGCCTGTTTGAATGAAGCACATGACTAAAATATCCAAATACAATAAATCTATGTTGACCTATATACGTTATAATGTAAAAAACCTTTGGAAATAGATTTTCAGATGAAATGCTGCAAGCCATTTGAAAATTATATTATATTTCTGAACGCTAAAAGAATTAATGCTGTTGATTTTTTTGTTCACATAACAGTTTGTTTAATGTGGAACTGTAGAAAATCGTGTCAGTTGTTTTCGAGATGTTATAATTTTAGGTGTATTTGTTATAATTATTTTTGTAAATGTTCTGAACAGAAGTTTCTTATTACACTTTTGCTATTACTTGCGACCAGACTTTTTGTTAAATTGTTAACTTACACTTGAACAGCAACAAGATTTCGATATAAGATGTTTCTATTATAAATGCATCTAGAATATAAACTAACCTAAATATATTTTACTAATTTTAATAAAAATGTTTACATGACTTATGTAAACTGCACTAGTTGTCTTGCTTAGCCTCTTTTGTCGAATGGCTGAATTACCAAGGGTCGGTGAAATGAAAGCTATGTAAACCAGTCGCGCTAGTTTGACCAGTGTCTGGCAATATGGGAGTTTTATTCGTCTTATAATAGTACGAAACTGTTACTCATTATTGTGTGTGTTAAATACACCGTGATTTGGGATTCCATCAAAATACTTTCATCGAGAACATCTTTCATGCTTTGTGTCTATGATACAGGAATTATATTGGGTTTGACAATAAAAATAGTTTATGAAATAATAAAATAGTGCACTTTGAGTACACACAGTTTAAATGGAAAATTCTTATCGCTAGAAATAAGGTTAAAAGCATGTAAACCATTAGAGAAGTCAGTAATTTAGATAACTACGTGGTATGATAAATTAGATAGTTTGTGTTTGTTTAGTTAATTGGTTGCATAACAATAATGTTTACTCAAAACGTAGGGCATGCTTTCATAAGACTATTCTTACTAGAGAAGAAAACATCGGTAATCGATATTATCAAACTAACAGTGAATATATCTATATCTAGATATTATCGTAAAGATCAGTCGTTGTATCGGTACAAAATTTCCATATATTATAAAGGGAAAAGTAATGTTAGTAAGGAAATTAAAATAAGTAACCAAATGAAAAAAATAAATGATTCATTTATTGATTTATTTTTAAATAAATTTTTATTTCATTAAAAATAAATAATACATTTACAAATATGTTCATTTTTTGTTTTCTTTACAATATGAAAATGGTTTTTCTGAATATTCTCTTCCCCGAGAAAACAAGAATATCAGTATATTTGCATGATTAGTTATTACTCTGCTTCTTTCTACAGATAAAAACTTGCCAGCTTTCGAAAAAACGTCTCTCTGCTGGAACGAATGTTCCAACAACTAACATATATTCCAAGCAATTTATGTAGGGACTAGTTTGGGGGTGAAATATTCTTAATGCGCTCCTCCCCCCCATCAACTCTTTCACGCCTACCCGACTCATCTCGAAAGTCGAAATCTCGCCGTTGTGCGATAGAAGTAATTCCTCAGAGGGGAGGGTATGATATATGTAGGATATTAAATATGAACAGTGGAACATGTTCTTGCCCAATTTGGGTTAAAAAAAAATGCAACATATTTTATAAGACTATGGTCTATTAATAAATAATATTATTAACATGTTAAATGTGTGTGTGTGTGTGTGTCTCTCTCTCTCTCTCTCTCTCTCTCTCTCTCTCTCTCTCTCTGTGTGTGTGTGTGTGTGTGTGTGTGTGTGTCTCTCTCTCTCTGTGTCTCTGTGTGTCTGTGTGGGCGCGTGCATGCGTGCGAGTGCGTGCTGAATAATATTAAAATATATTTGTTGCCAATTTCATTTGCATTTACGTTTACTATAATTGTGGGAATCAATATTGAACTTATGGCTCCAAAGTTGTACAGATCAAAAATTTCAAAATTAACCCACGCTGTGACCCGTGATTTTGAATTCGTTTTAACGGCAACAACTAGCCAAAAATAAATTTTTAGTTTAGTTAAATATTTTAAGACTAAATATATCACCTTGAAATATCGACTTTTCCGACATATCGGATATGACAATATCGGTGAAAAATATCACCAAACTATCGGTTTTCGATGTCCCAAACTTAATTCTTACATCTTCAGAACTCGTATTTATCTCTTGCCTCCAGTTGTCCATGGTTGCACCGTGTCGATAGACGATGACGTGAACGACGACGTCCGTTCAAAAAGTGCTGAATTGTAAAAATAAGTAAATTTTCCCAATGTTTCGAAATATTTATTTACAAATTTTATTAATCTATATAAGGGACTGTTGGCTGACGGTAACTGAAGCATGGGGTTAACTTTTAAAATTTAATTTTTTATTAAATCATTTGAAATTATTTTTTGCAATTTATTTCTAATTGCCTCAATTCTTGTACTTTTACGTCTATTGTGAAACGTAAATTTGCTAAGTTTCTGGTGATAGCGATCTTACAGTAATGTATTGTTACAGGTTGAATATACCATTATATAATCAGCATTTGAGTTTGATGAAATATAGGTATAGGCTCATTTCAAATATCTTTACCGGTGTAATAATCCTTATTAAGTCTACACCAGTCACTTAATATAAACATACTAAGTAAATGTAATGTCTGAAAAAGTAATACAATATCTTTTAGGCTTTTATTGGTTGTGAAATTTATTCGCTATATTCTGGCAGTAAATGTTTTATTACCAAGTGATGTAGAACTCCCTCAGGAACATGGTAGAAATATTAAAACCTGACACACCAAACGTGTAAAATATTACAAAAATAAACCCCCCACACACCACCACACACAACACGAAACAAGAAACTTTTCTCATGTTCTTCGGAAGAATCTACACCGGCTGGTAAAAATGTTATTCCAAGTCATTAACGAGGGGTATCCGTTAGTTAGCTAATGTTGAACATAATTTGATACATTGTATGGATGTTTAAGTACCGACACTATGCAGAACGTAACAATAATTTTCCACAACTAGGTAAATCATGATTTAAAATTAGGAGATTATTATTATGAAACATTAACATACATACACATTAATAAATACATACACCTTTAATTAATTTGTGTATTAATAAATTAAGTATTAGAAGCTAGTGTAGCTTTCCCAGTATATCTTATTTATACATTTTACTATTAACATTATTAATCTAAATTTAAACTACTTAACTAAGTGAATACGTAATTACTTACTTACTGACGCGTTTCAAAACATTCGTTCCTTTTACGAAGCTAACCCTCTACTAGCGGCATTTGGCTCTTTACAAACGGTATGACAGGGTTGGATTTAAGACAGTGGGTGAGCTGTCGGTGTCTTGTGTGTTATATTGGAAGAGGCTATTTGCTTCAAAGTGTGTGTGGTCATTTAATATGTTTTCCCTGTCTGTTGCGTAATGTTTGTAGATTTCATATTTTTCTAAGGTTGTTAGTTTTTTACTCTGTTTTAATTATTGTTTTAATAATATGTTATTTAAGTGTTTTGCGTAGCTGGATTTAGGGTTAGTTTGTTTTGTTTGGGTGATGTGTTCATCGAAGCGTGTATAGAATGACCTGCCGGTTTGGCCGATGTAATAATTGGGACAATCGTTGCAAGTTAATTTGTAAATATCTGAGAGTTTGTATATGTCGGTTTATTTTTGAAAAGGTTGTATATGTTTTTTTAGAGTGTTTGTTGTTTTGTAGGATATTTGGTAATGGAGTTTTTTTGAATGTGGAGGCTATTTTGTGTGTGTTGTCTATGAGTGTGTGTTGGTAGTCGTTTTGTTGAGCGATGTAATTTATGGTATTAAGTTCTTCGTCGTAGTCTTTCTGTAGCATTGGTATACTTATTAGGCGGTGATGATTAAATGCAGCGTGTTTGTGTTGTGTGGGGTGATTAGATGTATTATGTATGACCATATCTGTAGTTGTTGGTTTTCTGTATATTTTGAAATTGTGTCGAGTGTTGTGTTTGGTGATAGTAAGATCTAGAAAGTTTATTCTATTGTTTTCTTCTAATTCGAGAGTAAATGTGAGGTTTTGGTGTATGGTATTAATGTAATTATGTAGTTGTTTGATTTGCCGTTTGTTGTATAATATTAGAATGCCATCTACATATCTATGGTAGTAAATTATTTTATGTGTGTGGTTATTGTTCTGTAGAATGTATTGTTGTTCGATGTGGTGTAGGAATATTTCTGCTAGGATGCCTGGGATAGGGGAACCCATTGGGAGGCCGTCTTTCTGTGTGTAATATTTGTGTTGGTATGTGAAGTAGTTTTAATCTACTTTCAAAAATATAGTTTATTCTATCTTTACAAAGTTTAAAATTACTAGTGTTTAAGTAACAATATAATTCTAAGTACCCATTTATAATTTTTCAACTTTTACCATTTTTTTTCAAACTTATTATTAATGTCTATTACAGAAAGTAACATCACCCACCTATACTGTAAACATCTGTCCATATTAATTTATATTTTATTATGTAATTTCAATCAATATATGTTATTTCTGAATATAATAGGCAAATACATTCTAAAACCAAACTAACTCTAAACAACCTTCAAGTGACTGGTGGAGTTAACTTCCGTGTTTAGCTTTCGAAAGTTTTCGGGACAATTAGTTTATCTTACTGTAGTCCTGTTAAAATGTGATACCAGGAACTTAAACTCTGATAGACTGCAAAACGTGATACCAGAATCTTTATTTATTCCTGATACGCTGTAAAATGTGATACCATTCTCTTATTTAAATCTTCTTACACTGCAAAACCTAATAACAGGACTTTAATTTACTCCTGTTATACGGCAAAATGTGATACCAGTATCTTACTTTACTCCTCTTACAATGCAAAACGTAATATCAAGAGCTTAATTTACTCCTGTTATACTGCAAAACGTGACACCAGGATCTTACTTTACTTCTTTTACACTGCAAAACCTAATAACAGGACCTTAATTTACTCCTGTTATACGGCAAAATGTGATACCAGGATCTTACTTTACTCCTCTTACAATGCAAAACGTAATATCAAGAGCTTAATATACTCCTGTTATACTGCAAAACGTGACACCAGGATCTTACTTTACTTCTTTTACACTGCAAAACCTAATAACAGGACCTTAATTTACTCCTGTTATACGGCAAAATGTGATACCAGGATCTTACTTTACTCCTGTTACAATGCAAAACGTAATATCAAGAGCTTAATATACTCCTGTTATACTGCAAAACGTGACACCAGGATCTTACTTTACTTCTTTTACACTGCAAAACAGACACAAGGATACAGTACATATTTTTATTAATTACGTAACTTATACCAAAACGAGTCAGCTCTATTTACGGAACCAAAATCGGCCAATATTTGTCCTGATTCCGAAAGTGGACATCTCATGTATTTTTGTAAGTTTCGTACACGGCCCTCATTACAAAGCTATGGCCTCGAACAATGTATGTGATAGAAAACACCATAAGCAGTAGGCTGATTAATTAATGTATAGTAATGCTTATTTCCTTTAATTAAATATTTCAGAATATAATTAAAAGAAAATTTTCAATTAAATTCAACTTATTGCGCTACTTTTTAATAAGTTATTTTTCATGGGACAGTTTCTTTCAATTTAAACATTTCTTGTGAGTTAATATTTTGTGTTTTGTTTTTTTTTAAATACATGTAAATTTTGTTTTTTGACAATTGCAATTATTTCTTTTCAGTTTACTCCCGCCACACGCGTTTACGTTCTAAGTGTTTTAACGTAGTGTATAAATAAAACAATTCTTTTTCTGCGGGACTGGATATCATGAACCCTTGGCGAAGCGCTTACTTCAAGTGGTGATTATACAGCATGTCTAAAACTATCAACGCCTATCGAGTGTAAGTAGCCTACTATTGTGCTGGTAGAGTTGGTTAGCCCCCGCATCTTGGTCACTGCCATTGTGCTTAGTCTGTGAATGGCTTCTTGTTTAGTGCATACCCACGCTTGTTACAGTAGTGCCACTCTCAGTTTGTATTGTTGTGCGTTCCTAGAATTGTTTCTGTTATTCCAGCTGTTGTACATGGACCTTGTAAGATGCAACGACTGAACGCAGAGTGAAAAGAAGAACAACTGTTTTTACGCTGACTTTTAAAAAACCCGGTAATTTAGAAAGTTATTTTTCCTAAATAATTTTTTGCGTTTTTTTAAATATTGCTGAGAAATGACAGAAAAGCATTGTGACATTAGGGATGATACAGGAGGGACATTAAACCTGTCGTAGATAAGATGGCTGGCATTGTGTGAAGGGTTGCGCACCTGTAGTCAAGCTCCTTTTAATCGGAGTTTTAAATCTGTGTCTACCCCTGGTACTATATTACTGTAAATACCTTCCAATCAACTCACTCACAAAACATAGGCATATAGTAAAAAAGCGTTGGATTAAATTCAGTGGAGTACTTGCTTCCTGGAACAGTTATGTGACGATTTCCAGAAGAATGCGATGACTTCGGGAGAGTGGTATAAAATATTGTACGACGATGAAACCTGGTGCGATGCGTGATGCGAAACGCTATGAAATATGCCTTGCATGAAAATGTAATTCAAGCGCTGAACACATTTAATAATTACGATCAATATCGTAACATGATAACACCGAGGTAGAAAACAGCGTTCTGGGATGGTTAGAAAAACACCGAGGTAGAAAGCAGCGCTCTGGGATGGTTAGCCACCACTGGCGCTCGGCCTGAGCTGACCGCGGCAACGTCGCAACTTGCCCGTCGCTGTCATGGTGCTACAAGCCCACACGGTAAATACTATAAAAATATTAATTGAAAAAAACGGGGGTTATTTACGATTTTATACAGCCATGTATTGTTAATGTTAATTTTAATAAGAATTACAATATGACCAAGAAATTTTCCGACTACCCATGGATGAGAAACGTTTTACATAAAGTGGATAAGAACTTTATCTTCATCATGTAAAGATAAAATTCTGAAATTCTTTATCATGTAAAGATAAAATTCTGAAATTCTTTATCATGTAAAGATAAAATTCTGAAATTCTTTATCATGTAAAGATAAAATTCTGAAATTCATTAAACTTGTTTAAAACACTTCCATTGATTTTGTGTAAAATTTTAAATTCTATCAGACTACGGGTATTTCATTAATACATTTTTAAGGTTAAGTCTTTAAAAACCTCAAAATATCTGTACTGTTTTCGTTATTCGTGGTATAAAAAATAGTAAAGGTCAAGTACAAAATTTCATGGAGATTCGTAGAATTAAACTACAAAAGTAATGGTGCTATTGATTTTTTTTACGTCTTTTGGTTCTTTTGAATTTAGAAGATTTTAAAACAGTTTATGCTTACATTAGTTTTTGTTTGCTGTCTAAATTATGTTCTGTGCTAAAAAAGATTTAATGAATTAAGAAGATTAAACGTCGTAAATAAATACTCTTTATAAATAATATGATTTTAAAATCGTATCCAATTGATAAAAGCCCTGCAGCTTCTGTAACAATATAAATAATTGTTTCAAGTAGCAGGACGGAGGAGCAGATGTTTCGCTGCGGATCTCAATCCATTTAGAACGCCAAGTACGATTTAAATCGATAGCTTCCCGTTCCCTCGTCCTTTATCACTACCTGATGTAAATTTAATCGTCATTAGTAACAAGTCAGAACCGTGGCGTTTAAGTAATGACTCGAAGCGTGTATTAAACTGATCACGTATGGAAATATATAGTGTTTTCAGCAACACACCGTTTAGCAACCACCAAAACATGTACGGTCTTTATGAATAGTAAAAAATTATTAAACATTTCAAACAGGAATAATCGATAGCTTAATAATTACGAAGAGCAGAGGCAGGAATTTATTGTTGAGTAGTTGTCAGGGTCGTAGCCTAAGAAGCCTGTTTTTTTGGTATTCAAGTAATTCAAGATAACATACTGAAATACGATTCAAGTAAAAAACAGGTTTGGGAAATTTATTTATATTCAGTTTGGTTTTAGTTTTGACTCCCTGATATTTACATTAAACTTCAGTGTCCGAGTCAGTGTACCGTGTCTCGTCCTAGCTACGAGCTGTGTTTTGTGGTGGTTTAATAAACTTTGTGTGTTTCCTGAATCCTAGTAGTAAAATCAACTTTCATTTCCAGTTATGGCCATGTCTTCCTGGGCCTGAGTCCTTAAAACTTGCTCAGCTGTCGTCGTGGTCAACCTCTCGTTCACCTTCGTCTCACATGAGATTAGTGTCATTACCGGGAATGCAGGATTTAGAATTGATGTCTAATGAACCAAACGTATCAAGACTCTGTTTCAGATCCATGTACAAAAGCCGAAGAGATAATTACACAAGAACCCGATCCCTTCCTAAATTTTCTGCTACAATAACCTTAAAATTTATTTTCGGTAGGATCAGTAAATGATATTTTACAGTTTGGATTTTGGAAGGCCTCATGGATCTCAAGACATGGTTTATTTATTAACAAACCAATCTCAGTTAATTCATAACTATGAATGTCAACAAACTCAGAGCGGAGAGTACATGCGTCTTTCTGGATGGAGCTGATCTTAACCGAACACGCTTGAGGTTGCAGGCCGTTTGCAACTAAGGCGCCTTACGGCGCTGCGTAGCTGTTTTAGTCTGTCTGGACCTTCCAATGGTTTTTTTCCATTAGGAGTGACATCACTGAATGTTGTAGGTCGCGAAGCATGTAGGCCAACGAAATATCACACGGTTGCTGCGGTTCTGACGTTTGTATTATTATTTATAATGATGGGTCCACATTATATGATGAATAATCGCTCGTAACAATGTACATAATTGTTCAATTTATTTTTTTATTTTGCTATTGGTCTCTGGTTTCGGGGTTGCGTAACCTTGGAACCTGCCCACGAGCCGTCACTGATATATATCAGGATTAAAAATATCAGGCGTAACAAAGTATTTTAATAGCTATAAAATATTAAGGCATTATATATCTGGCTCGTTTGGACTACAAAACCACACTTATGATTTCTACTTGCAAGTACTTTTCAAGCACTAAATGGTAACGTTTTTTTATAAATGTATTTTCCCTTAAATTTAATTAATTTACATACTTCCCAAGAGAAAAAATACCTTTAATATTAATACTTAGCACCTTATAATAAAATATCACTTTGTATCACTGCTTCCTATGAACACAAAGTTCACCTTAATTATCATGCACTTCTGTTGCCAATTTTGTTTCTAATTTAGGTAGTATTTAGTAATAACTTAACCTAACATTATTGGTATGGAGAAAATATCTCTGGGAAAAATAACTAATTATCCGAACTCCGACTATCCGAATCTCGTTTATTCAGAAAAAAAGTTAAGGCGGAAAAAATGTCCAAAATAATAATTATGTCTACTGTGCTATTGGCCTTTTCTACACGAAACTAGGGTAGGCGCACTGCAAACATTTGGATGCTGAATCACCGTCTCAGTGCAGTTCTGTAAAGTTGGCTGTCGTCCGTCGTCAGGCAGTAACGCTAGAGAACAGGTAATGAGCTGTTGTTCACCGCGAAACTAGGGTAGGCGCACTGCAAACATTTGGATGCTGAATCACCGTCTCAGTGCAGTTCTGTAAAGTTGGCTGTCTTCCGTCGTCAGGCAGTAACGCTCGAGAACAGGTAATGTGCTCTTGTTCTCCGCGAAACTAGGGGAGGCGCACTGCAAACATTTGGATGCTGAATCACCGTCTCAGTGCAGTTCTGTAAAGTTGGCTGTCTTCCGTCGTCAGGCAGTAATGCTAGAGAACAGGTAATGTGCTCTTGTTCACCACGAAACTAGGGGAGGCGCACTGCAAACATTTGGATGCTGAATCACCGTCTCAGTGCAGTTCTGTAAAGTTGGCTGTCTTGCGTCGTCAGGCAGTAATGCTAGAGAACAGGTAATGTGCTTTTGTTCTCCGCGAAACTAGGGTAGGCGCACTGCAAACATTTGGATGCTGAATCACCGTCTCAGTGCAGTTCTGTAAAGTTGGCTGTCTTCCGTCGTCAGGCAGTAACGCTCGAGAACAGGTAATGTGCTCTTGTTCTCCGCGAAACTAGGGTAGGCGCACTGCAAACATTTGGATGCTGAATCACCGTCTCAGTGCAGTTCTGTAAAGTTGGCTGTCGTCCGTCGTCAGGCAGTAATGCTCGAGAACAGGTAATGAGCTGTTGTTCACCGCGAAACTAGGGTAGGCGCACTGCAAACATTTGGATGCTGAATCACCGTCTCAGTGCAGTTCTGTAAAGTTGGCTGTCGTCCGTCGTCAGGCAGTAATGCTCGAGAACAGGTAATGTGCTCTTGTTCACCGCGAAACTAGGGTAGGCGCACTGCAAACATTTGGATGCTGAATCACCGTCTCAGTGCAGTTCTGTAAAGTTGGCTGTCTTGCGTCGTCAGGCAGTAATGCTAGAGAACAGGTAATGTGCTTTTGTTCTCCGCGAAACTAGGGTAGGCGCACTGCAAACATTTGGATGCTGAATCACCGTCTCAGTGCAGTTCTGTAAAGTTGGCTGTCTTCCGTCGTCAGGCAGTAACGCTCGAGAACAGGTAATGTGCTCTTGTTCTCCGCGAAACTAGGGTAGGCGCACTGCAAACATTTGGATGCTGAATCACCGTCTCAGTGCAGTTCTGTAAAGTTGGCTGTCGTCCGTCGTCAGGCAGTAATGCTAGAGAACAGGTAATGAGCTGTTGTTCACCGCGAAACTAGGGTAGGCGCACTGCAAACATTTGGATGCTGAATCACCGTCTCAGTGCAGTTCTGTAAAGTTGGCTGTCGTCCGTCGTCAGGCAGTAATGCTCGAGAACAGGTAATGTGCTCTTGTTCACCGCGAAACTAGGGTAGGCGCACTGCAAACATTTGGATGCTGAATCACCGTCTCAGTGCAGTTCTGTAAAGTTGGCTGTCTTCCGTCGTCAGGCAGTAACGCTCGAGAACAGGTAATGTGCTCTTGTTCTCCGCGAAACTAGGGTAGGCGCACTGCAAACATTTGGATGCTGAATCACCGTCTCAGTGCAGTTCTGTAAAGTTGGCTGTCTTCCGTCGTCAGGCAGTAACGCTCGAGAACAGGTAATGTGCTCTTGTTCTCCGCGAAACTAGGGTAGGCGCACTGCAAACATTTGGATGCTGAATCACCGTCTCAGTGCAGTTCTGTAAAGTTGGCTGTCGTCCGTCGTCAGGCAGTAATGCTAGAGAACAGGTAATGAGCTGTTGTTCACCGCGAAACTAGGGTAGGCGCACTGCAAACATTTGGATGCTGAATCACCGTCTCAGTGCAGTTCTGTAAAGTTGGCTGTCGTCCGTCGTCAGGCAGTAATGCTCGAGAACAGGTAATGTGCTCTTGTTCACCGCGAAACTAGGGTAGGCGCACTGCAAACATTTGGATGCTGAATCACCGTCTCAGTGCAGTTCTGTAAAGTTGGCTGTCGTCCGTCGTCAGGCAGTAATGCTCGAGAACAGGTAATGTGCTCTTGTTCACCGCGAAACTAGGGTAGGCGCACTGCAAACATTTGGATGCTGAATCACCGTCTTAGTGCAGTTCTGTAAAGTTAGCTGTCTTCCGTCGTCAGACAGAAACGCTCGAGAACAGGTAATGAGCTGTTGTTCACCGCGAAACTAGGGTAGGCGCACTGCAAACATTTGGATGCTGAATCACCGTCTCAGTGCAGTTCTGTAAAGTTGGCTGTCGTCCGTCGTCAGGCAGTAATGCTCGAGAACAGGTAATGTGCTCTTGTTCACCGCGAAACTAGGGTAGGCGCACTGCAAACATTTGGATGCTGAATCACCGTCTTAGTGCAGTTCTGTAAAGTTGGCTGTCGTCCGTCGTCAGGCAGTAATGCTCGAGAACAGGTAATGTGCTCTTGTTCACCGCGAAACTAGGGTAGGCGCACTGCAAACATTTGGATGCTGAATCACCGTCTTAGTGCAGTTCTGTAAAGTTAGCTGTCTTCCGTCGTCAGACAGAAACGCTCGAGAACAGGTAATGAGCTGTTGTTCACCGCGAAACTAGGGTAGGCGCACTGCAAACATTTGGATGCTGAATCACCGTCTCAGTGCAGTTCTGTAAAGTTGGCTGTCGTCCGTCGTCAGGCAGTAATGCTCGAGAACAGGTAATGTGCTCTTGTTCACCGCGAAACTAGGGTAGGCGCACTGCAAACATTTGGATGCTGAATCACCGTCTTAGTGCAGTTCTGTAAAGTTGGCTGTCTTCCGTCGTCAGACAGAAACGCTCGAGAACAGGTAATGAGCTCTTGCTCACCGCGAAACTAGGGGAGGCGCACTGCAAACATTTGGATGCTGAATCACAGTCTCAGTGCAGTTCTGTAAAGTTAGCTGTCGTACGTCGTCAGGCAGTAACGCTAGAGAACAGGTAATGAGCTCTTGTTCACCGCGAAACTAGGGTAGGCGCACTGCAAACATTTGGATGCTGAATCACCGTCTCAGTGCAGTTCTGTAGAGTTGGCTGTCGTACGTCGTCAGGCAGTAACGCTAGAGAACAGGTAATGAGCTCTTGTTCACCGCGAATCTAGGGTAGGCGTACTGCAAACATTTGGATGCTGAGTCACCGTCTCAGTGCAGTTCTGTAAAGTTGGCTGTCGTACGTCGTCAGGCAGTAACGCTAGAGAACAGGTAATGAGCTCTTGTTCACCGCGAATCTAGGGTAGGCGTACTGCAAACATTTGGATGCTGAGTCACCGTCTCAGTGCAGTTCTGTAGAGTTGGCTGTCGTACGTCGTCAGGCAGTAACGCTAGAGAACAGGTAATGAGCTCTTGTTCACCGCGAATCTAGGGTAGGCGTACTGCAAACATTTGGATGCTGAGTCACCGTCTCAGTGCAGTTCTGTAGAGTTGGCTGTCGTACGTCGTCAGGCAGTAACGCTAGAGAACAGGTAATGAGCTCTTGTTCACCGCGAATCTAGGGTAGGCGTACTGCAAACATTTGGATGCTGAGTCACCGTCTCAGTGCAGTTCTGTAAAGTTGGCTGTCGTCCGTCGTCAGACAGTAACGCCCGAGAACAGGTAATGTGCTCTTGTAGGTAGTGCGTCAGGTGGACTTGACCGGGATACTTTTTCGGAACGTCCCTTTTGTTTGTGAGTGCGTTTCGTCGTTCACCATGGCTCCTAAAAGAAAACAATTTATGTTATCGTTAGGGCATAAACTAATTATATACTAATCGAATAAAGGGGCTACGTTAACCAGTTGGCTTAGATGTACGGTGTTGGAAAATCAGCGATCTTTGACATTAAAAGGAGCAAATTTCGTGCCAGTGCTTGAAAGTGAAGATAAAAGTTCCTCAAGAAAATCAGCGAAGGCTGCAACAGCGATCTAGGGGAAACCCAATTTTTGGTCTTATTCATTGTGAATTAGCTAAGAAGTTTATAGAAACATATAAAAAATATATAGTTTTTTCATCCATTCACAACAAACGTATAGGTAAAATTTTATAATTTAGGATGCGGGCCTAGGCGAGAGGGCGAGGACGAGGGGGACGGGAGGTACTCGCAGGTCGTTTTCAAAAACATTGATCCTTGGACTTCCGTTGACTCACAGGATTGACTCATTATTTTGTTAGTTTTTAATACTTTTTAATATATATTAAATATAAAAACAAATGAAAAAGGGCGGGTACGAATTCTTGCTAATATGCTTGTCTAAAGGTTGGAACTGGTAGGCCGCGATTTATGGCCCCGATGAGGGATGACGAAAGTACCTGATGTTTTATAGATGACGAATACACAATTTCTACCTAAGGGCCAAGTTTAACCTATACAGCAATTGTTTTAACCTTTTCTTTCGAAAAAATTCAGTTATCCGAATTGGGTTAGGTCTCAATTGATTCGAAGGATTTTGGCTTTACTGAATAGGTTTTCGCCCCTTTTGGATATTAAGATGTTCAACCTTGTCGAGATGTATTCTGGTGTAATTATATTATAAAGTATTATTGTAATAGTTACCTACGCTTGGTGATTGAAGAATCGGTGTTTAGTATTCGACGTGGGTAATACCACTTAAGTAGGCCGTAACGCTTTTATGACCTTTTGGCCTAACGCCATCTATTAGGCCGGACTTATGAGCATTAATATGCGTTTAATTTTGAAGTATGGCCCAGATTAAAGTCTTTAAACTGTCATTGGCGTCTCAGAGAATAATACATAATTGGATATGCAAAATTATGCAAATTTGTTTGAATACTTAGTCTTTTATTAACTGCTGAAATTCAGCGAAAGGTCACGCATTCTGATTAACGTACTGCAAACGCTCTTATACTAGTCAACTGAAATTAAAAGATAACCTTTGATGAAAACATTACAAGAAATATAATTTTTTGTATTTAAGAAGTCAAGGAAAAGGAAGAACAATAACGGCTTGACAAGAAATAAATTCTTGTTAATAGTTGTAAGTATTATGGAGAATATTAATTATTAATAATGATAACATGATGTATGCATAAGAACCAACTGAATTATATTCGGAATATTATTTATTCTCCTAATACATTAAAATCTAGAAAATACTTTATATACAAACTTTTTTGCAAAAAAAGGAAATAATACTTTATATACAAACTTTTTTGCAAAAAAAGGAAATAATACTTTATATACAAACTTTGGTGCAAAAAAAGGAAATAATCCTCTATAACATTATTTTAACTGACCCTAATAAACAGGACGTTATAAGCAATATAACACGGAGGTACTGTGTCTTGAAGGTGGATCAAACCGTCTTTTAGCCATGTAAAGTGCGACGCATAAACGGCTGCTGACGCGATCGCTTACCTTGTGCTAAGTCGCATTCCTCCTAAAAATTATGCAAACGAACTGTAAATAGTGTAAACATATCAATGATTTTATAATACTGACTTATCAAACGTTAACATGTTTCGTAAAATAAATGTCCTGATCTTCCCAGATTTTCACTGGCCTTAAAGTCCAGGATCTAAAGAGGGTTGAGAATACACTGAAAGCCTAAAGAAATATTATTTCAGATTATTGTTCCGGGCACTTGGGTTATTCTAAAAACGTATGTCGTCGTCCCGTCATGCCAAGGGGAGGGGGAACATCCCGGGGAACGCGCTGTACTGGAACCTTTGTATTTTTTAAACTATAAAAGATAGGTCAACCACAAAATTGTTTTTAAACTCACAAAAATAAGGGCTTCGTTAATGGTTCTTACGTGAAAATGGCTAACTATATTATCTACTGAGTAAAAAATTATTTTTCTTAAAACGTTTACTTTTACGTAAGTTTTTAGTTTTTTAGAGAATTTGCATTGGAAAATAACCCATTGCGGTAAACGTAAGCCGGAGACTAAGGTGAAAGTTTGTTTTAAGGTCTCTGGAATTAAAAAAAAAATATTTTTTCAAGCTTATACACACAAATATATACTAATATCATGATAATACTCGTGTCTAAATCGTGGTAACTTTAGAACGAAACTTCCGATTTCGATCTAAGCTGGTAAGCAGATGTAATTTGTTACTTGTGGGAATATATTTGTTAATAGGAAGTATCGATCAATTAGAAGTTGACTTTCCGCCTGCCTTTTTCAATGCGGAAAGTGGATATTCCATGCATGCTCAACTCCCTTTAGATCCTGGACTATGAAACTTGAGTTTTGTTTCTAAAAAACAAAATCAAAACACTTTCAACACCAATCTGAAGAATTTCTAACAAAAATTCAACACTGTCATAGAATTTTACGTTATAGTATAGTGATGTGTTAACTGAGTTTTAATCGTTATAAATAAAACTTCGCATGTTTTAGAAAAGTTTATATCTTTTTATTAACCTGTTACAGAATTTTTTATTTGCATGCTAAACACATTAAGATAGATTTTCTTTTTAACGGACTTTGAAACGGACCTTATAATGGATTTAAACGAAACCCCGCGGCCGCAATTAGTCCTTTATAACGAGGTTCTACTGTACGTGTAGGGGGCCTATATATTTGTTATTAAAGACATTATAAAAATAAAGTAATAGTGATTATATAAGATTTTATATTTATTAATTTCACGTAGTTATATATAGGTTTTAATATTTCCTTAAAATAAGTGGATTCTTAAGCCCCCCATACACGGGCGAACATGCTCGGCGTTGCCCACAGACGATCGAACATGCTCGCGAACATGTTGGCCGCCGCCGCACAGTACTCTTGCCTTTCTTGGCGCTGTGACAGTCTAGTTGTGTCATTGTGTGCGAAATGGATGCTAAGACTGTGGTGGCTATTTGTGGTGGTTTCGTTTCTTTGGAAGATGAGAAAAAACGCAAGCCACGCAAAATATTGGTGCAATAATTGACTTAAAAATAGAAACCAGTTCAGTCACATGTCTCTATTGGCAGAACTAGCAGCAAACGAACCAAATGAAATTACCTGAGGATGACTGAAGAATGTTTCGAAGACATTCTTCGACGTATTTCTCCAGAAGTTGAGAAACAGAATACTGATATGAGGGAGTCGATCAGCTGTAAAGAGCGCTTTGCTGCGACACTTCAGTTTTTGGCTAGTGGCAGAAGCTACGAAAACCTAAAATGCTCGTGGACATGTTGATCGTCCCCACAGACGGCCGAGCATGTCCGTGTTTGGGCTCGGGCTCGCCGGGTCCGACCATCCGAGCGCTGAACCGAACATGTTCGCCGGTTGGAATGCTCGTAGACCCCACACACGGGTGAGCATGTTCGCCGGTTGGAATGCTCGTAGACCCCACACACGGGCGAGCATGTTCGCCGGTTGGAATGCTAGTAGACCCCACACACGGGCGAGCATGTTCGCCGGTTGGAATGCTAGTAGACCCCACACACGGGCGAACATGTTCGCCGGTTGGAATGCTCGTAGACCCCACACACGGGCGAGCATGTTCGCCGGTTGGAATGCTCGTAGACCCCACACACAAGCGAGCATGTTCGCCGGTTGGAATGCTCGTAGACCCCACACACAAGCGAGCATGTTCGCCGGTTGGAATGCTAGTAGACCCCACACACGGGCGAGCATGTTCGCCGGTTGGAATGCTCGTAGACCCCACACACGGGCGAGCATGTTCGCCGGTTGGAATGCTCGTAGACCCCACACACGGGCGAGCATGTTCGCCGGTTGGAATGCTCGTAGACCCCACACACAAGCGAGCATGTTCGCCGGTTGGAATGCTCGTAGACCCCACACACAAGCGAGCATGTTCGCCGGTTGGAATGCTAGTAGACCCCACACACGGGCGAGCATGTTCGCCGGTTGGAATGCTCGTAGACCCCACACACGGGCGAGCATGTTCGCCGGTTGGAATGCTCGTAGACCCCACACACAAGCGAGGATGTTCACCGGTTGGAATGCTCGTAGACCCCACACACGGGCGAGCATGTTCGTGTTGGGGCTCGGGCTCGCCGGGTCCCACCATCCGAGCGCTGAACCGAACATGTTCGCCGGTTGGAATGCTCGCCACCCCACACACGGGCGAGCATGTTCGCCGCCAACACCGTCTCGAGCATGCTCGCCAGTGTATGGGGAGGCCTTAGAGTGGCTAATTCTACTCAGAACCTCGTAATATTTACAACTTTATTAGCTTCATTATTTATTTATTTTATATTTCTACATGAGACTTTTGGATATACGAACATTACAGATATTACAGAGGATTACAGATAATATTTTACCGGATAACTGAGATGGATTTCTAAATTTGTGATTAAAGCACTTGTGTGACTACATTATAAGATATTTTTTGCTTTGTATTCCAAAAAAGCAAAAGAAATTGTCGAATTAAATTTTCCTTCAAATTTATCTCATGCCTCTTGTCCTTTGAGACACAAACTTATATATTCTGCCTTTGATGTCCTCAGGTGATACATCCGCAATAGAATGCTCAAACAATCGATCGCTGTTATTTTTCTTTATCAAATCCGAAGGCTCTTCCTATAAAGATAAAAGCAAAATGGAAACTCGCGGTACTTTGTAAGGGAATAGAAAGGTTTTCACTCTAGTCCGTTGAAATATTCACGTATATTTGGAACTACTGTGCTATCCCCTCCCAGTCAGAATTAGAAAGAAGTCGCTTAGGAATGGGAATACATATGATTCCGTTATCTTTTATGATGTTAATACAGTTATTTCAAATATTAATTCATTAATTAAATTTAATAATTAATTAATTTTAGTTTTATATGGGAGAAAAACTTTTCATAAAAGGGGCAAGGTATGTAATATAGTTATTTCGTGCCAATTGGCTTAAAATAAGTGATAAAATATGATTCCATATAATGGCTGATTTTATGTTATAGGTAATGTGGTAGAACAGCTGTTTTAACCTAGGTTATGTTACTTTATTTATATTAATTGTAATTATTTAATAAAGAGTAACTAAAATAAAACTTTTCTTTGTTGACGTAAGTAGGAATTGACTTTAAAATATTTTTGTTTTAATTACTTTTTCATATTTAATTCAAAATAAAAACTTCGCTTCAATTTTGTCTTGTTTAATAGCAATGCTTTAAAATTGCAACTGCTTCGAAATTTTTTTAATTTTCTATAAGGAAACAAAAACGTTCAGGATCAATTGAGAGAATGTGTTGGAGGATGTATACCTAAAAATACTCCCAGGCTATATTTAGAGGGGAAGGCTTTCAGGCTGTGTAGGCAGAAAGGCTTTCGGGCTATAGTGAGAGGTTTATGTCATTTAGAGTAAAAAAGGTTTTCAGACTATACATAGAGAATTGCTTTTAATCTAAATGGGGATAAAAGGCGCACAGACTGTACAGAAAGAAAGATTTTGCAGCTATATTGAAAGTATGGACTTTAGGATAAAGGTCTATAGCGAAACCCTTACAGGAGATATTTTGCAGGATATGCAGATAGGAAGGGTTACAGCTTATATAGAGGGAAAGGCTTTTTAGGGTATATAAGAGGAAAGTATTTCAATCTATAAAAAAGAAAAATGCTTCCAATCTATAGGAGAAGAAAGGCATACACGTCTTACAGAGAGATATATTTTTGGGCTATATGATGAAGAAGAACCTTGAGATATATAGAGAAAGGCTTTTAGGATATATAGATTGAAAAGCTTTCAGCCTAAACAGAGAGAAAGAGTTTTAGGATAACGGAGGGTAAAGCTTTTGAGGATAGAGGTGGAAACCTTAGGAGGTAGAGAGAGAAAGAAAGAGAGAGAGAGAGAGAGAGGTGGAGGGAAAGGGGAAGAGAGACTATGGTTTCTAGGATATTATGGTTAGACAGCCTATACATACAGTTAAGATTTTAGGTTCTATAGAGAATAAGGTTTTTGGGTAGAGAAAAGACAATTTAAGAGATCAAGAGAGGTTATTTATGATACCTAAGATATTAAGAGAGAAGAAAGGCTTTCAAGCTTTGTGTGAAGGGAGTATCCAAGCTATAAAGAGTGAAATACCTCTAGGAGGTGTAGAGAGAAGCATCTTTTAGGGTGGAAGACCTCCCAGCTTTATGGGAAGAAACACACATGAGCTATATAGAATGAAAATTATTTTAAGGCATGTGGAGAGAACGATTTTTGGGGATATAAGGAGAAAGTAGCCTTTCAGACTAATTAAGGAAGTCTTCCAGACTATATATGAAGGAAAGGATTTAAAGTTATTCTTTAGGAAGGAAATTAAAAATTTCTGTGCTTAGAGAATTCAGGTATGAATAATTTATCGTTACAAAACCAATTAAATTACATCTAATAAAAGCCCGGCCTGTTAGGTTGGTGAAAAAAATCGGTGCGGACGTTTAAAGTATTTATTTTTTACTATTCAATGCAAATCTGCCAGAGAAACCGACACCGTCTACTTGATAGTCGTTCAACACTGAAAGAGAAGAACACTAAGCGTGAATTATCCTCTTCGAAAAATAAATGTTTATTATCCTTTCAAGTGGGTCGTTTCTGATACCCTTCGTATGTTGTGTTGTAATAACACTGAACCAATTCGCTTCGTTTTATATCCCATTTATAAACCAAGATGCTCATTTGAAGTTTAAAAGGCATATACATATTTTTACATCATTAATAAGCCATGTTATTTATACTCAAGTATTAAAATGATTAGCTTTGAAAGGGCATTTTCGATGCAGTAAATTATAATGCTACCTTGAATCCACATTGTTTGCTATTTTTACCGTATTGTTTATGCTAAATTTCCGGTTGTAATTATTTCCACGACGAGAATTTCGAAGGCAGTGGAAAGGTTGTGATTACCTTGATTTGTTGTGGCCGGACACTTTCTAAAATAACAGTCACGATTCACGGCGTTTACAAGAGGAACTGGTTCACAGGAACTGGTCGAGAGAAAAAAAGGAAAACAATGTTGTCATAATGGACGCATAGCGTTAACTAAACTCAAGACTAGATAACGGCGCTGTAAGGGTTTCAGCTTTCAAGGAATATAAAAATGAGTTGTATTTTTAGTAAATATTCAATATCGCCCTCTAAAGACAGTATTTTTAAAGCCACACTCGGAGCCAGTAAACAAACAAAATCATTAATTTTATTTTTAATAAATGATACATTAATTGAGATAACAGATTCAATATGTTTTTTTTTAAACACTCAACAGTGGGTCTGTTTTATTGTGATAAGAAAAGATTTGACTTGTAAATGGATATGTATTAACAGTTTTATAATTCGTTGATATTTATTATGTTTTATATATGTTATGTATTTTATTAATAGGTTATGTTTTGTAATTGTTTAGTTAAAATTGAGCTCTTGAAAAGGAATTTTGAAAGAAATTTGAAATGTTGAGCGTTTAAAAAAGCAAAATCGTCTGTAATCTGTCATTAGCCTTTATAAAAAAATAATAGTTATAAACAGACATTAAATAAAAATAATAGATTGAATATGGTTTGATAGTTTTATGAGTATTGCATTTTTTCAGGTTAAAGCCACCCCTGGAGAAAGTAAAAAAACAAAATCGTTAATTTTATTTTTAATAAATGATATATTAATTGAGATAGCCTAACGGATTGAATATGCTTTTTTAAACACTCAACAGTGGGTCTGTTTTATTGTGATAAGAAAAGATTTGACTTGTAAATGGATATTTATTAACAGTTTTATAATTTGTTGATTTTTATTATGTATTATATATGTTATGTATTTTATTAATAGCAGGTTATATTTTGTAATTGTTTAGTTAAAATTGAGCTCTTGAAAAGGAATTTCTGAAAGAAATTCGAAACGTGAGTGTTTAAAAAAGCAAAATCGTCTTTGATGTGTCATTAGCCTATATAAAAAATTAATAGTTATTAACAGACATGAAATAAAAATATTAGATTGAATATGGTTTGATAGTTTTATCTGAGTATTGCATTTATTCAGTAAAATCAATCATCTGTAGCGTTTGTTTTATATTAAATTACCTGACCGGTGGTCTGCGCCAACCTGACCGGTTTATCCGTAATTGTTTATTTTTGCCCGTGTTCACGCGAGCCATTGAAAGCGACATTATAATTAGGAAATTTGTCTCCTGTTTTTTTTTCGGGAATTAATGGATGACAATCTACGGGACTAACTACAGGACTATCCAATGGACTTATACAGTTAATAGGGTTTACAAAAAAATTCTAAGTAATATAAAATATATATTTAGAATAATCTTTACATTGTAGAAAAACAGTGGAGGGATCGTTCTGCCAATCAAGGTTGTTAGGTGTTTCGCAATGACCAGGTGATTGTAGCCCTAGACGAGGATGGCCTGATATATGGACGTTTCAGGAGATGTTTAGCGTACCTTTATCAGTTCGAACCGCAGCTGACCTCTTGCCTTAGGACAATGACTTGTGCGATTTTCGGGCAAATATGTGAAGAAAGAGTTTGAAAGTAATACGTACGAAAAATTCTGTGTTGGGTAAAATTTGAAAGTCTTATTTGATTTATAAAAAAATATTTCAATTTGTTGAGTTGTTTGTGTAGTTACTGTGCGAGTGATCAGATTTTTTTGTGATTTGTTTGTGTTTATGTATTTTTGTACCGTGTGTAAAATGATCTTCCTGTCTAACCTGTTTAGAAATTGGGTCACAAGGTACAAGTTAGTTTATATATTGTATCGTTCCTTCGAGTTTTGTTATCGTTGTAGTTACTACTCGTATAACGTCGTAGAAGTTGTATATTTTTGTACCGTGTGTAAAATGATCTTCCTGTCTAACCTGTTTAGAAATTGGGTCACAAGGTACAAGTTAGTTTATATATTGTATCGTTCCTTCGAGTTTTGTTATCGTTGTAGTTACTACTCGTATAACGTCGTAGAAGTTGTATATTTTTGTTCCGTGTGTAAAATGATCTTCCTGTCTAACCTGTTTAGAAATTGGGTCACAAGGTACAAGTTAGTTTATATATTGTATCGTTCCTTCGAGTTTTGTTATCGTTGTAGTTACTACTCGTATAACGTCGTAGAAGTTGTATATTTTTGTTTGTAGTGTTTTGTTTGAGCTATTTATTGAGTTGTGTGTGTGAACGCGCCCGCGCACTTGTTAGGGCCATCTGGTAATTATATTTATGAAAGATATTAGTGTATGTATTTGGATATACGCGTGGGAGTAGTGCTATTTACGTTGTAGCTTTATGAAGTAAGTTTTTCGGTGTAGGGCTTTTGAGAGTTTGTATTTAGACAGTAATACGGTTTATTGTTACTGAGTATGCTATCCAGGCGATATATGGGTAGTGATATTTAATTCCTTGTGTTTGTAGAAGTCGATAGATCATGGAGTTTAAGGGGATGAGATTGTGCTGAGTTGAAGATGAAGAAAATAACCTTACCTTCACACCCTATTCGACAAAAAGCTTTAATTGTTAATAAGAGGTTGTGTTTAGCGGTATCTCTAGTGAAACTAAGAAATTTGACTGAGAAATTCACAATCTCGTTCGCTCCATGAACTATAAAGCGCTGAGAGCGGCAAGCTAGGAAAGCCTATTTGTTGGCGGAAACGGACACTGGAAGACGGGACGAGGTGAAAGAACTTCGGCCAGCTCACAACCAGTAGGTAATTGCTGCACGTGACGTCATCGGAAGTCCGCTGTTTGCAGAGTTACGCTCGCTTAATTTACTCAGTAGTTAGTGAGAGGCTAGTAAAAAGTGTTTGCTTGATATAAACGCAGAGAATTATTATGAAATGGATACATAAAAATTCAATCTTGTTATAAGAAGGTATAGAGGGTCTTTGGAGTGCGGCAACAAGACGAGAAATTACCTGCGAAATCGTGGTAACATTGGAAAATTAACAAATTGGCATCTAGATGTGGGATGATTGGATATACTCTTAAACGCTTAGGTTTTAATTAACAGCAAATTAAAAAAAAAAAATCGAAAAGCGTAACAACGAATATATTGCACTGTAATACAGTGCAATACAGTCCTAAGTATAAAGAGAAACAATATTTAAAAAATACAAACTGATATAAGTTTCACTGTGTAGCACTGCATTCACTTATTAGTAAAAAGAAATGCAAAATTCTAGAGAAATATTAACAAGTGTAATAAATTAAATTTTATTAAAAGTTTTCAGGAGACATATGATTTTTCTTAACGACCCACTTTATCATTCTTCAGCTTGTTAAATATTCTGGAAAATAGAGCTATAAACCGCGGAGTCTGAGTAAAAAATGATGAAAGATTAACTGTGATATGGTTAATTAAAGATTTTTCTATGGATCAAGTATTTATAAAGTGAAACTATTTTAGAGAAACTATTTTACAGGGTCCTCCGTTAGCTTCTTTAGATTATACATTAGTAAAAAACGGGCTATGATTGATTTTATATCTGAACTAAGAATTTTAATTTTTATTGGGCAGGGGTGTTTATTTTATATTTCTTATATAGGAGTTAAAAGATGTTTTTTTTTTTAGAACACGTTATTTTAGATATATGTATCTTGTTCGTATTTTCAATCGTTATTAAAATACTTTTTGTCCATCCACTCAAGTTCAAATACAGTTTTTAAAACTTGTAGCGGATGACACTTGATGTTAATACAGTTTTTTTCAAATATTAGTTAGCATTAGGTTAGGTTATGTTACTATATTTATATTAATTGTTGATTGCTGACTAATAATTAAGGTATATTTGTGTATGAACTCAAGAGAATATTGTTGTCGCGTTTATTTGCAACGCGATCCGTCCTGCTTGGTATTTTTTTTTTCACTATTAAAACTCGGAGGGACGTTATAGGTGTAGAGCACTTAGCTGCAGCCGTTGTACTCTCTTTCCATCCCTACCACAGGACTAGCTTAATGGATATATACCTCTTTGCAGTAACTAAGTACCCACCTGATGCTAAATCTTCTGATATCCTCTGGTGTACATACCTGCCAGCCAAACCACTTTCTCCTTGCAGCTCCCAAAGCAGGACACTCACAGAGTACGTGGATTGGACTTTCCTCTTGGTCCTCGTCGCATCTCTTGCTCATAGGGGACTTAGATCTTCTGATATCCTCTGGTGTACATACCTGCCAGCCAAACCACTTTCTCCTTGGAGCTTCTAAAGCAGGGCACTCATAGAGTACGTGGATTGGTCTTTCCTCTTGGTCCTCGTCGCATCTCTTGCACACAGGGGACCTAGATCTTCTGATATCCTATGGTGTACATACCTGCCAGCCAAACCACTTTCTCCTTGCAGCTCCCAAAGCAGGGCACTCATAGAGTACGTGGATTGGGCCTTCCTCTTGGTCCTCGTCGCATCTCTTGCACGCAGGGGACCTAGATCTTCCAATTTTGTATTGGAACCTTTTCAGATTCCCATGGCCTGAGATCAGCTCTACAGTAACTCTGATTTGATTTCTACTTAAGGAGAGTAGTTCTTTGCCCCACAAGTCTCCCGAGTAACCCCACAGTACCTTGGAATTATTGCACCCCAAGGTCGCATTCCATTCTACCCTGCACAATGCTTGGTATTTGATTATGGTAAATATCTTTGTTTATATTACCGTACTTAAAATAACGATCGGCACAAATAACTATACGGGTGCCGTATCAAATTCAACCTATCCGAATGTTGAAAGCAATTACAATGATTTTAAAGTTTTAATATTGGATGCTCGTCGCCAGTCCTGTCCACTTGGCCTGTGTTAGCTCCGAAAATATTAAAACAATTTTTTTTAGGGTTGTTATTCACGAAAAATGATTTACAGGGTTTCGTGTGTCTGTTGATTTAGTCAGCGAGGTGGTTCTAAATAAACGGTTTAACGTACTATTTTGATAGAATATCGATCGAATATCGCGTACAATGGTTCTTGTGTGCTCCTACCTCCCATTGTGTTCAATAAGCCAATGTAACATGGTCTAACAATGCCTAGTCTTATGGCGTAAATTATACAGTATCGAACAGTAGGGATTATCCGACAAGGTGCAACGAAGCCGAACTGATGTAGCTCTGAAGTTATTTTAGAATGCATATTAACTGATCCCAGAAGGCGAAGCAATATAAGGCAAATACTGCCTTTTTATTGGTTTTGTAGCTCCTCCTACTCCACCAACAACTGTCAAATTCGTAGAGCCTTTAGAAAAGATTATTTCGGCCTCAGTCATGCAAGCCTCAAAATAAATTACATGGGCTCCAAATACTAAAAAATTATGGAAATGAGGTAAACAAATTTTGAAATTTGCCTAGGGACGTCAAATTGCACCTGTTTATGAAATTCGCTGAATACCCAAAAGCCCTCACTTCGGAAATGAAATGTTTATATTAATATAGTTGAAAATTGGAGTGTTTAATTCACTGCAAAATACTATAATATTTGTATTTAAACCATGTATACGATGAATTCCTTTCTCCATTAGTTTATAACGATAATTTGATGGTGCAATCCATAATAATTTTGACAAGAAAAGAAGTAGAAAACACAAAATAGTTAAATATAATAATAAGTTAATAATACACAGCACACGATATAAAATTAAGCATAAAACACGTGCTGTTGTTATTGTAACTAATGGCAAGGTAGGTAGAAGAAATAATTTACAGATATTTCATGTACAGAGGATCTACACGACCAAACATAAGGCGGTATTTGCCTTATGGGATCATTTAATATGCTTTCAGAATTAACAATGAAACGGATATTTTGCTGGTCAAATCGTATGGAAGAATCGCTTTATCTTGAACTGGCTGCCTCCATGACAACCGGGACTAAGAAAGCCTTATGTCGTACGCCTTTAATGGTTTTCTTTAAAATTTTGTCTGCTGTAGCTTCAGGTGTTATAGTTTTTTTAATTTTTGGATAACCTATCAATATAGATAAATTATTTTTACTGGTTGTTAAAAACTGCTTTTGCAGGTGGATCTGTCAGCTTACACCTACGAATTGCCTTCAGCATTGTAGTGTTTTATAATGTAAAATTTAGATACTAATTTGAACAACAGTAGTGTTCACATCTCTATATTATCTCGTATGTTCTCTTTCGATGTTGAAATACTTTGTGCTGTTCTTCCAGTGTGAAACATGTTTTAGACACGTCTAATTTTTTCAGTTTAGAAGTCTGAAGAAATCTAAAAACTACAACGTACAAGTTATTTGTAATTTATATTGTGAAGTACCATTAATTCATTCTTCTTTTATGGATTTAGGTTTTCTGAAAGTTTTGGGAAATTCAACATTTTTAAAATGTTTTCGTCACTTTTTCATGCCAAAAGTTATTTAACATCAATGCTTTAGCATTCATGTCATCAATTTGTTTTATTCGGCAGATTCTAAAGGCACATGAGTCAAAATCCAAATGAGAGTCAAAAGTCAACTGATAGTCAAAAGCCAACTGAGTCAAAATCCAAATGAGAGTCATAAAGACAACTGAGAGTCTACAGTTGAATTAACTCATAGAAAAACTGTAGTCTTAAGAAATTTACTTATCGCAAACCAACAATGTACTTAAAATCGAAATGGAATGACAAAAATATTGCCCTTTGTTTTGATTTTGTGAATTATAAACATTTTACCTTTCATGATAGACTATGTAAAAATGTTGATGTGAGCTGGAAGATAATTGCAAACACTCGTCAAAAATTATGAAACTAAGAAATTTGTGTTTCTGTTAAAACTGTTGAAGATATTTGGAAAGAGTTGTTTCTGTTGTAGTGATAAATGTTCATTGGTCAATACAATTATTGAAATATTTTCATTCTGAAATCGCTTTATGTTTGTCATAAATAAACATCCGAGAAGGGGGCTAATGTCGGAATTCTGAACAACTCTTTCCATGCTAATTACGAATATTTTGGTGAAAACTCATTAGGGGTGTAGCGAAGCTCCTCTTTGATCCCTGTAGAATTCAAGTTTACCTCCAGTAAGCAATCCCACTGGAACCAATTTTTTTTTTTACACAGAGTAACAGAGAGTAATTATTTCCCTTAGGCCTACCTTTCCTTATCTCTATTCCATATCCATAGGTGTACTTAATCAAAGTGACCTTCCATATGTAATGAAATGAACATTAAATGTTATCTTATTCGTTTTAAACTATTATGTTTATGATTGATTAATTTATTACCATCGAAGATAGATAGCTGTAGCACTTCAGATAATTTGAACATGCGCGAAAAATTTATTACAAAATTTGTTAAATTGAACATTTCAAACCCTAACTTTAAAATAAAAGTATATTTTTCCTTAATGTTGTATTGTCTTTGGCAGAACATGTAAATGTCAATTTAAAAGCTCGTAGCCTATAGGGAGTTTGGAAAAACATTAGCTTCTAATTTTGAAGGTAGCTTCTAAATCCATTGTTCGTAAACATACTTCAGGCCCAAGACAAGTAAACACGTATTCAAGAATTTGCTCAAAGGTGTTATTTTTTGAAGTCTAACCTCTCCTATATTGTAGGGTGATATTCAGTCTGAAGTAAGATAAAGTATATCCTAGTTTATCTTTATTTATGGCAGTTCGGTTTTCGTATTCAAAATGTGTTTCACATAAAGCTACAATAAGCTTGCTACCTACACTCGCCCACTCTCGCTTGGCTCATAGTGGCTGTCCATTTAAAGAAGGAAGAATCATTGTATGAGCAGCCAGACTGCGGAAACCTACTGACATTGGGAACCGGTTTATGACGTCATTTGACAAACGCAGGAAACTATTACCGCTAAGGTCGGATCGGAATGGAACTAATTAGCCATACATAGTCATTCCTAATCATACAAGGTGTAGGTTTCTGGAGTAGTTCTGGTAAAGATGTGCGGTTCGAGCGGACCTGCGAGGAAGACGGAATCAAGTTGACGTTTGATGTGACTAGTGTTAGAAAAACAGGTCCTACACGAAATGATATTTATGGTCGAGAAAGAGGTTATACAGACTTAAGTTGGAGAAAACTATTTGGCAACCACACCAAAACCAGAAAGTAAGAATGAATGTAAACAGATAATTACGATTTGCAGGAGAGTTGAAGAAAGGGTTATGTAGGTGACAAAATATATTATTAATTATTAATATTATACAATATATATATATATATATATATATATATATATATATATATATATATATATATATATATATATATATATATATATATAAAGAACTAAGTCAAAATACAAATACAAGAATTATAATTGAATTTACAATTCAAAGCTTTTCGTTGGCTTTTCGATGTATTTCTAAAGCCTCATAAATATTCATTCTCAGAAGCTTTAGAAATACCTAAATATAATACTATTAATGAGTTGATAAATGAACAAATACAAGTAAAATCTAAATTTAATACTGTATTCAGTGTTTGTAATGTTAGGGCAGCAAAATAAAAGTTTAACAACATTAAATTGATTTGGCATAGCTATTTATTTGATCTAATTTGCACATATGTTAATTTTAATTGTTTAATATTCCTGATGATGATGATACTGTTAGCCAACGAAAAGCTTTGAATTCTAAATTCAATTATAATTCTTCTATTTGTATTTTGACTTAGTTCTTTATTAATACACAATATTACATATTGCGATATATATATATATATATATATTTATATATATATATATATATATATATATATATATATATATATAAAATTTAGCCTTTCTGACACTATTTTGTAAATGCAAAATTATTTTGAAAGAGTGTTATTGAAGGTAAAGGTTGGTTTAGAGTTAGATCGATAGAGTTAGTAAAGAGTTTTCAATTTTTAATCATCCCTTTCATTGCAGTAAAACCGGGCAAGTTACTAATGATGTAGGGGTTTATAGTGCCTTCTGAAAGGGGTATGCCATCCGCATAATAGTTTGCAAACCTCCCTTATTTTTTTTTAACAGACTCTGTAATTACTGTTAAGTATATACTTTAAATTCGGTAAATTTTTATTTTTATATTGTTAAACGAATACAAATAATTGTGGAATTAGAAAACACCTATTGATTTTCAAAAGCCATAAAAAAATAATGCAAACATCCGATAATGTTTTAAAACAAACGTAGGATTGCATCAGATAAACGATCTGTCATACGGTTTTTATTTCCCCCTTTTGAAGTACCAAAAATACCAGGTGTATATATATACACCTAACAAAAATATATTTCGATCGAATACCAGAATATAAAATTATGACAAGCATTCATCAATGTATTATATTGGTATTCTCTAGAGCTTCGTAAGCTGTCATCAGCTAAAACAACAGTTGTCAGAGTATTATTTTAGCTGTTCACGGTGTACAAAGCCCTTTTACATCGATGAAAAATATCTACTATAAACAGTACATAGTTTTATAGATACTGTATTCCTTTCAGTGAAATTTATGTACATATATCAATAAATAAATATTTAAATTATCAAATATATATATACACACTTGGTATTTTGGTACTTCGAATAGGGGGAAATAAAAACCGTATTACAGATCGTTTATCTGATGCAAACCTACATGTGTTTTAAAACATTATCGGATGTTTGCATTATTTTTTTATGGTTTTTGAGTTTACTAATTTGACAGCTGTTTGTATTCGTTCAACAATATCAAAATAAAAATTTGCCGAATTTAAAATATATACTTAATAGTAATTACTGAGTCTGTTAAACAAAATAAGGGAAACTTGCAAACTATTATGCGGATGGCATACCCCTTTCACAAGGCATTTTATAATCCCCCCCTACATCATTAGTAACTTGCCCCGTTTTACTGCAATGAAAAGGATGATTAAAAATTGAAAACTCTTTACTAACTCTATCGATCTAACTCTAAAGCAACCCTTATCTTCAATAACACTCTTTCAAAATAATTTTGCATTTACAAAGTAGTGTTACTACGGATATTACTTTTAAATACTAATTATTTATCAATATAAAAAATGCGTAATAATGAGAAATGTGCAGTATTTTGATAAAATTTGGGGCTTATGTGCGACCGAAAGATATCAACTCATCTAAACCAAATTAAAACACAATGTTTTAGGCTCTATTCGACGACATTACAAAGTATTGTATTACAAAATTTTGTAATAATATGAAGTTTTTTCATATTATGTTAAAGTTTAGGACTTAGGCGCGACCGGAAGATGTTAATCGGTTTTATAATTTTTTTTTTGATTTTTGTCAATATAATTCGAAAATTTTCCGCGCTATTACAACTTCGAGATAAAAAAAAAATGAGTTTTACGGCCCACCTTATTATGTATGCATGGAACAAAGATAAACAATAGTCTCGTGTAGTCGGAATGCATGCACTTCTGATAGCAGCGCACGCAAAGTGCAGTGCTTATGGCTGTTATCGATTCCCTTTACATTCATTGTAACTGCAGTATAGCACGCCACTGTAAATCATTTCTGAAGCTTTAATTCTTGTGTTGGAATGATTTTGCAGCAGCTTATTTCAGAACACTAAAGCAGCGGCGCTATTTTCATTGTACAGCTCGCTTGGTACATGTTGGAGCATTTTATTGATTTAGAAGAAAATATTTGGCGACTAATAGTTGTGCAAAGTTTCTCCATTCAATATTTGTAAGATTTTGTATCGCTCTGTAACGAAAATAAATATAATGTAATTGAAAATAAATGTTTGGGCCTATAGTAGGTTGATCTTCAGATTTAAATTTATTGAGATTTTTTTAAAATAAATATACTGTATTTTTGGGAGCCAAACCTGTATTTGCACAGATTGAAATCAATAAAAAAATATTCTGGATTTAACATGGAAAAGACTAACCGAATTACTTATTAGATTGAACTTTAAATTTATTTAAAAAAATTACTTATTTGAATATCATAATAATGGATTATAATAGTTTCTTTGGTACGATAAACAGCAAAACTCCACAAATTAACAGTTGTTAGTCTTAAATCTTATATTATCTTACAACTTATGTTGACTTAAAATTTATGGCTTAAAATTTAATAAATTTTATTTTCCCTGTTTTCTGTATTTGGTTCTTGGCATTTAATTTTACAAAATTTGAATTTTTAATAATTAATCAACTGTAATTGTTTTCAAATTGAGTAGCTTTGACGATTCTCAGAGTTCCTGTGCAATGATGTCGCGATTTACCTTTTGTCTAAGAAAGCATTCTCTTATCCTCTCACTCCCGGCTCCCAAAGTTGGACTCCTCCAGCTGCTCTCTCCGGCCCAAAACTTGATTTCTCTCCCCTACGGCTCCCCGAGCTTCTTTCCTAAACTCCAAAATTTGACTGCCCCTGTCCTCGATTTCTGGATGGCTCCTCTTTCTATCTCCTTCACCAGTCGCCTTCCTTTTTCTCAATTTAGGCATATATATACATTAGCGTCTAGGGATGGTCAATATTTTCTGTCACGATGACTTGCCACTGATATTCGTTTGTCGCTGGTGGTACCAGTGACAAAATATGGAAATTGCCAGTTCCAGTGACGATTGATCGGCGCTCGGCTTTCGGCTCCTACTATCGTGGAGTGTCGTTGACTGAAGGGGGTTGTCTGTCTCTGTTGTGATTGGCAAAATCGGTTGATTTGTCGCTGTCACTGATTCTACTCATTTACGTCGTGTTTGGGTGGACGGTTTGCTTCAGGTTTCCGTAGTAACAGTGTTGTATATGCAGCAGACGCTATTTCGCACTAGGCAGTTTGTTCTTAATTTCGTAGTTTATATTTAAATAAAATAAGCCTCCTAAAAAAGAAAAAAAAACGATTTATGGAATCATTTCATCAGTGTGGTTTGCCTTGCTTGTTATAAAAAAGTCACTGATCCAAATCTGGCACTGACACTGAATCACCGATACCTTAAAATCACTGGATCAACCATCCGTAGTAGAGTCTCGATAATTCGAGGTAGATGGACCGAGAGTCCCTCCAAAATCTCGGATTACACGTAAACACGTCCCTGTACATTAGAAAAAACAGGAGTTCTAATGAACCCTAATATTATAAATAAGAATGTACAAAATACGTTTATAGTACTTTATTGTATATAGTACTAACATAAATAAGGTTGCTTTCAAATACATTGTTCATCACGGTTGCTACATTTTTTGGAAAACGTTTTTAAGTGTCTTCTGCGTTTGCTTATCAGATAGTTTTCATGCTACGGTGTCGCGTAGAAATCTGTTCGGGCGGTGTTTGTTGTTCAATTTAGCGTAGTGCAGTGTCGAAGGCGGTCGTTTCTTCACCGTGACTAATTTCCCCTTCTTGTACTGTCTCCGGTGAACCTTCATTTTTATTTTCGTCATCACTGGCTTCATTAGTTTCATTTCAAAATCTAAACATTTGTTATCTCAAATTGTTTACATCGAAATTTTCACAACCTTTAAGTTTCTTGATAAGACATGTCAAATCTGTTTCTTCTTGTGGAATAACAGTCAACAGTTTCATTATGACTCAGGATTTTATTCCATGATTTACTTGTTGTTTCTTTTTTATTTTTTTTCATTCGGCTATCTAGTACACAATATCCTTTACTGGCGTTTTTTTGAAAGCCTAAATGCTTACTTCCCCTTCAGTCGCTTCTAAGAGAAATTGTAAAAGTTAAAGTGTGTATTTTTGTCATACATTCCAGAACACACTGATCGATCGGCGGGATTAGGGTCGTAACATTTGTGGGTATAAAGCACAAATATCATCAGAGCACAGTTGATCTTCATCGGGATGCGCAGTCCTTTGTCTAACAGTAAAGTAGCCTTCTAAGGCAAATTCTTCTGCTTTTTAAGTTTTTTCAGTTTCGGACAAAAATTCATTCAAACCACTCTTGAATAGTTCTTTATCCATCCGAACTGTTGGATCCATGCAACCGGCAATGCTGACGTGGACATGTTTTTAAACGCCGCGGCTTGGCCGAATCGGACCAGATCTTGAATTTAACGGAAGCTGGAAAAATCTTGACTAGGAATTTTGAGACTCATATATATATATATATATATATATATATATATATATATATATAATTAATAAATTTAAAATATTTCAAAAACAAGAATACTTTTAATGAATATATTTATTCAAAGCTTTTCGCCGATTAAATAGTATCAGCATCTTCAGGAAAATAATTATCTAATCACCATATTTAATATATATATATATATATATAAGATTGCTCGATAGCACATGTATGTAGAGCTGTAGCTGTAATTACAGAGACATAAGATGGCTCGATAGCACATGTATGTAGTGCTGTCAGCTGTAATGTCAGAGACATAAGATTACTCGATAGCACACGTACGTAGAGCTGTCAGCTGTAATGTCAGAGATATAAGATTGCTCGATAGCACACGTATGTAGAGCTGTCAGCTGTAATGATAGAGACATAAGATTGCACGATTGCACATGTATGTAGAGCTGTCAGCTGTAATGACAGAGACATAAGATTGCGCCGTAGCACATTTATGTAGATCTGTCAGCTGTAATGACAGAGACATAAGGTTGCTCGATAGCACATGTATGTAGAGCTGTCAGCTGTAATGACAGAGACATAAGATTGCTTGATAGCACATGTATGTAGAGCCGTCAACTGTAATGACAGAGACGATGACGTCAATTGTTACTAAGTAGAGATATATCTTCCAGGTTGTTGAACATATCAACTGTTTTTTTTAGTTTATCTGCTTTAATCATTTGTATTATTGATAAACTTTGTTTTGTTTCAGGTAAGTGTTATCTACTCTTACATTACAATGTTTAACTGGCGTAAGGTAATTATAAAATAAGTTTCTTAATTTGTAGTAACTTGTTTCCATGGAATAATAAGTAAATTATTCTAACTTAATTTTTTTAGAAGAGGAATAATGTTTTTATGGTTCTGTATTATTTATATAGTAAATTGCATGTCACTAGATCTTTTTTACAGTTTTGGTTTTGTAAAAATTAATAATGACATTGTGAGAAAAGAAGGAAACAATAGGACCTGTAAATTCGATAATATGTCAAACAAATATAAGCAATGATAAAAAACATACTTTATATGATACTGTGATTAGAAGCGTGACGTAATACGCGTTGGAAGTGTTGCAGATTAACGAACGATAAAGACGAAAACTTCTTTGAACTGAAATGGTCTTTTAGAAAAAAAATATAGAGTTTAGAGAGAGAAGGTGAGTGTTAAATGATATCGCAACATAAATTTAAAAAGTCCAAAGAATGCCAGGAAAACGAAGTTCTGTTGTGGAGAATCAGAGAACAGTATACAAGTGGACGCCCGAAGATAAGGTGGTCAGTTTGAATTCATATGGTTATGTCTCGAACAATCTGGGACATGACGTGATACGCAGACGCAATAGGAGAGACAGGTCTCGACCTCCAAAACTCGTCCAGCCCTTATGTCAGCCATTCATCAGAGGGCTGACTCCGTCTCAGTATCCTCATCGCGCTTGAAAGAATCGAGATTAAATGCCCATATAACAGGTTCTTTTTATGGAAAATCAGGAGTAAGCGAAATAAAACAGTACTTTAAGTTCCGCGCTAATAGTGGGATAAAAAACCCTGGAAAGAAAGAAACCCAGTCAGGAAAAAACCCATCTATAAATCATGCAGTAAGCCTGAGGCTATGATATCCTTATGGTAAGGGATAATGAGGTGTGTGTGTGTGTGTGTGTGTGTGTGTGTGTGTGTGTGTGTGTATGTGTCTGTGTGTGAGTGAGTGTGCGCGCGCGCGCGCGTGTGTGTGTGTGTTTGCGTGCGCGCGTGCTAGTTCAATTTAGTTTTCTCATATAACATTTTAACGGAAATACACTTATGTTACGAATTATGTAAAGCTTAACTTGTGACATTAATATAAAAACACCCTAATACTTAATTCTCGCCCGTTTATTCTCGTCAAACGTGTCTGGAACATGTTACCATCATCACTTGGTGGAACATGATAATAACGTGATTGCCGAAACATGTATGATTAATAAATACTGTATTACCTTAGAAATACTTGGTTATTGAGGCTATGTTTGAATGGCATGCATTTCACTTCTTCTACTGCCTACTCGAAACTGAAATAGCACGCAATGCAAAATTATTAGAACTTCCGTTGAAGCTAAGCTGCGTCCCTCTGTGTGGTCCTTTGCGTCACCTAAAACAGATATGTGACGCAGATTATTAATAGTATATGGATTTTATTTACAGCTTTATTATTAGAGACGGACAGTTTTTCGTGGACAAGGTCGTACCTACCCAGTGAGAAAAGGAGTTTGGATGTTGTACGTGCGTGGAACTGTTTGTAGAACTTTGTTGCTAAGTGAAGGATGTGTTTGATGAAAGGCACTTTCAAGTCAGTGTGACGCATCTTATGCACTTAGGTCAGGGATCTGCACTAGGATGTCTTAGAGAGCAACGTAGTCCGCATAAAGTTTTCCTCAGCGCCGCAAGTACAAGTGACATTGAGTAACTTACAAACAGTATAATTATAACATAAGTTTATTCCATTACTTAAAAAAATCAACTGTTTTGCTTACAAAAAATTAGGAAATGTATTTGACTTAACTCCACGGTTACTTGAATTTGTAAATTTTTTCAAGTTGGTTGGCGAAATCTTCCACAACTCTTTAATACATACTAGCGAGCATATATATTAGCAGGTTAGGAAGAAACAGAATTTCTCAAAATGTTAACAGTCTGAGGGCCACAAAAAATCGTTGTCAGGGCCGAATTGGGTTGTGTTTGGCCTAGGCGTTTCGTGATTATTCCCTCAAACATTTTTTTCTTTTTGGAATACTGTAACTGGAGTTCGCGTGTGCATGAATTACCTGCATGGTTCCAGACGGGCGAAGCATATAAGTGTGTATGCTGCGCAAAATTGAGTAGTGAAAGCGTGCTAGTTCTAATAAGCATAGGATTTAGCTGAGTTAGTCTTGTTGGTCTTTCTTCAAAGGTGCCAAGTTCCCAGGTCCAGCCCCTGTTGAGATTGACCCTGAGTCCTGATTTCCGCAGTGAATGTTCTCGCCTAGTAATTTTGGTTGTGTGTCGAGTGTATATGCCCTCCGTGTGACATCTGCATTGTTTTATGTTGTATACATATATAATATATGGTTTTAATAATTTATACACACATAAGTATAAGTATATTTATAAAAAACCTTAACCTTATACACATTCTGAAGCAGATATAAGTGTTTCGTATGAAATTATGTAAAGAATTTGTTAACACAAATAAAATATTATTACTTTGTATACACACTTCTAACTATAGAAATGAACACTAGTTTAAAAGTAGCACTTACTTTGATTTTGAATGGTAATGGTGGTTTTAGGGGTTTAGTGTCTTTGTCAGCTCTTACTTTGCGTACTTTGACAAAGGGACACATTCAAAGTGGTACTTCAAACAAGAGTGCATGCATCGTATAATGAATGAGATCACGTTCGTTTACAATTATGTTTTGTCCTCACGTTAACATCAAACTAATCTTGTTTATGACTGGTTTCTGTAGGCTAGAAGTGTCTGACGTTTTGGGCTCTATCGTGTCAGCATACTTGGCCTTATGCCAAGTTTAAATCACATTAAAGAAGAAACCTTACGCAGCAAAGTGATAAAGTAACACTACCACAATCGAAGGGCCCAAAGAAACAGAGAACCAATACCAAGAATAAAGAAGCCGATCAAGAAAAAAACAATAGATACAGTTAATTAGTTGTCTTCATTCTTAAATAGTAGTAAACACAAAATGTAGTAAATAAGTTTAAATCACATTAAAGAAGAAACCTTACGCAGCAAAGTGATAAAGTAACACTACCACAATCGAAGGGCCCAAAGAAACAGAGAACCAATACCAAGAATAAAGAAGCCGATCAAGAAAAAAACAATAGATACAGTTAATTAGTTGTCTTCATTCTTAAATAGTAGTAAACACAAAATGTAGTAAATTCTCCTTTACATTTCTTTTTAGGAATATCTCTTAGGCATCCAGTTTAAAAAGTTTCTACATCTGATACCCGAACGTCAATTAATTATGTAAAGCGACATGAAAAAACTAACCTAGAAATGTACGGAATTAATACTATTCGGGGCCGATTTCACCGTCAGCTGGCAGTTGGTAGTTAGTAACTCCCAAGAGGAAAGCGATACGGAACACGAGATCATCCAGTGTTACAGCCTTACGGTACATCTAATCCCTTCACTTCTTGATTTCTACTACTTTCTCCTGTCAATGATGAAGGTCAGGCGAAAATAGAATTGAGCGTTTATTGTAGAAAGATGTTCTGAGTGTTATGTGAGGGTATAAATAGCTGCTTTTATAAACTACAACATTTCAAAGGTTTGACATTGGTTTGCATTTATGAGTATTTTAAATTAAATATTGACTTGAAATAATCCGCCATTATATGGTTTAGTGACAACTGTGGATTGTCTTTCTACGTAATTAAAAATTTAAACCAGTATTTTCATCAACGTTTGAGCAATCCCCAATTTATTTTCATCAACGATACTTCTTTTTTATGCCTATCCTCAAGACTAAAACAATAACAAATTACAGATAACTCTCTCCCCATCTCTCTTTTTGTGTTGTGTATGTGTCCATTAGGTTGTGTTTGGGCGAATAAGTTAATGAATGAGCTTAAATAAAACTATTTTATTTTAAATTCCTAATATACTCATCTTCCCTGCTGTTAGAAGTATTTGTATATATTCGCGTACATTTGTCTAGCTTTCCTAACATTACAGTGTATTCCTTTGTTGACGCGTTTCGGAATGACTCCATTTTTAAAACTTAAATAGTACTCCCTTAAAGAATACTATCTAGGTTTTGAAAATGGAGTCATTCCGAAACGCGTCAAATAAGGAAAATATTGTAATATTAGGAAAGAAAAAATAAAGAAATATTTTATTTCACTTTTTGTATAATTTTAAGCATTTTATTAATGGTATCAGCATTTTCAAAAATTTTTTTATCCATTTCTGCCTTAGAATTTTTCGTATGATTGTTATAGTTTTTGCTGCTGACCTTGAAAGTGTGCTAAATAATATAAAAAAATGAAAAATACTTTCTACTTCGGTTTACAAATGTTGTCATGGATCGTATAGACCCTAGGAGTAGTAATGATTGCTAGCAGTGTTTTCTTTTGGGTTTATCTTGGACCCTTAGATATGATTTTATGGTAAACAAAAAAAAAACAAAAAAAAACAAATTGGATATATTTTTCAAATATAATTGTAAAGAAGTAATGAATATACCACAGAAGTAAGAACATTTACAAACACAGAATATAATGACTGCCTTTACAAACAATGTACATCATATGAACACTTGCTTTTCTAACAAAAAAAAGTAGACTTCAAATTTGCTATAAAACGCATTAAAAACAAGTACAAAATCTAAAACATGCGTTTTTCGTATATGGGGTCTAACACCTAAGACCTGCAAACACTGATAGCCTATACAGCATTAAACCTTTAAGACTCAGCTGGTCTTCCAAATCAATCTTAAAAGATACATTTGTATATCTTAAATATAATGTAAACAGCAAATTGATTTTAGAGGTGGTGAATATTTTCAACATTTCCTTGAACATACAAACTGAATGAATCAAAACCTAAACTTAAGCAGCGGGGAATGAGCCATGAAGCCTGTATTATTGCGGTACTCAGCCTAAAGCGCCAGTGTGTATAGCGACATCATATTTCTTGTTTGTTCGATCGGTCTTTCTGTGAAAATTCTCCTGAGTTGCTTCTAAAGTAAAAGATTACCACCATAGCTCTCCCACATGGCTTCAGTCATCAGTGCTTGAGCGTTAATCACTCACGTGATTGATATTGCCTCAACAAATTTATTTTGAATGTTTGCTAAAACACCATGAATTTGAAGATAAATAATTGTGAATGTATTATTATTCTGTTCTTTGTGCCAAACTTATCGTTTACTACTCTCATTATGTTATAGGGTATATATTTCAACAACTAATGTACAAAGTAGCAATGTAAAGGCATCAAAAAATTCAGTAGTCCTTTTGGGACAATATTAACACAACAAACGACTCATTTGAACACTTTTAACCACTATATTTAACAATAATGATAAAGTGTGTAATGGAAGCAGTCATATATAGTGGGGTAATTGTCATGGATCAAGTAGAGTAATTATCATGGATCAAGTAATCAAAGATAGTATAGTAGGTTACTTGTCATGGATCAAGTAATCATACATAGTAGAGTAATTGTCATGGATCAAGTAATTATATATAGCAGGGTAATTGGCATGGATCGAGTGATCTTACGTACTAGAGTGATTGTAATGGGAGAAGTCATAAATAGTGGGGTAATTGTCATGGATCAAGTGGTCATACGTAGTAGAGTAATTGTCACGAATGTAATCATACATAGTAGAGTAATTGTCATGGATCAAGTAGTCATACATAGTAGAGTAATATTTACGAATGTAATCATGTTTAGTAGAATAGTTGTCATGGATCAAGGAGTCATACATAGTAGAGTATTTGTCACCAATGTAATCATATATAGTAGAGTAGTTGTCATGGATCAAGTAATCATACAAAGTAGAGTAATTGTCATGGATCAAGGCGTCATACATAGCAGAGTAATTGTCGGATCAAGGAGTCATACATAGTAGAGTAATTGTCATGGATCAAGTAATCAAGATAGTAGAGTAGTTGTCATGGATCAAGCAATTATATATAGTAAGGTAATTGTCATGGATCAAGTAATCATACACAGTAGAGTAGTTGTCATGAATCAATTAGTCATATATAGTAGGGTAATTGTCATGGATCAAGGAGTCATACATAGTAGAGTAATTGTCACGAATGTAATCATATATAGTAGAGTAATTGTCATGGATCACGTAATCATACATAGTAGGGTAATTGTCACGAATGTAATCATACATAGTAGAGTAATTGTCATGGATCAAGTAATCATACATAGTAGAGTAATTGTCATGGATCAAGTAATCATACATAGTAGGGTAATTGTCACGAATGTAACCATATATAGTAGAGTAATTGTCATGGATCAAGTAATAATACATAGTAGGGTAATTGTCACGAATGTAATCATACATAGTAGAGTAATTGTCATGGATCAAGTAATCATACATAGTAGATTAATTGTCATGGATCAAGTAATCATACATAGTAGATTAATTGTCATGGATCAAGGAGTCATACATAGTAGAGTAATTGTCACGAATGTAATCATATATAGTAGAGTAATTGTCATGGATCACGTAATCATACATAGTAGGGTAATTGTCACGAATGTAATCATACATAGTAGAGTAATTGTCATGGATCAAGTAATCATACATAGTAGATTAATTGTCATGGATCAAGTAATCATACATAGTAGAGTAATTGTCATGGATCAAGTAATCATACATAGTAGGGTAATTGTCACGAATGTAACCATATATAGTAGAGTAATTGTCATGGATCAAGTAATAATACATAGTAGGGTAATTGTCACGAATGTAATCATACATAGTAGAGTAATTGTCATGGATCAAGTAATCATACATAGTAGATTAATTGTCATGGATCAAGTAATCATACATAGTAGGGTAATTGTCACGAATGTAATCATACATAGTAGAGTAATTGTCATGGATTAAGTAATCATACATAGTAGATTAATTGTCATGGATCAAGTAATCATACATAGTAGATTAATTGTCATGGATCAAGTAATCATACATAGTAGAGTAATTGTCATGGATCAAGTAATCATACATAGTAGAGTAATTGTCATGGATCAAGTAATAATACATAGTAGGGTAATTGTCACGAATGTAATCATACATAGTAGAGTAATTGTCATGGATTAAGTAATCATACATAGTAGATTAATTGTCATGGATCAAGTAATCATACATAGTAGATTAATTGTCATGGATCAAGTAATCATACATAGAAGAGTGATTCTCTCTTCTTGTTTATTTGGATTTTAACCACAAATGTTGTTTTTAGATACTTTAGGAAGTACTATTATTGATTACAGACAATTCACGGAATTCGTAGTATTGTTCCGTGTTTATAATTGTACATTTTCGAGGCTCTATTTTTGTAAAGCCCACCGCGGAATTCGGATAATAAATACCTGAGTGTCGGACGCTGTTAATGTACGCACGCAGTGTTGTCTAGCTTAAAATAATAAATCCAACGTGCTCGGGGGAAATGTAGTGCCGTTGGGTGTTGTTATTCTTGCCAAGTAATTCAGGCACACTCGCTAAATGTCATAATTGTATAGTATAATTTCCTTTTAAATAGGCCTAATGTTTTATACCAAAAGGATACCGTCATTTTTTTCAAAATAGATTTAAAATTAGAAAGCTAGTCCGCTAGCCAAATGCGAACTGTTTTGGAGGCTAGTTATAGACTTTACTTTCTTAAGAACTAACATTTTTCATATTAACAATTGCTATTACGGCTTAGATATATAACACCCAACTGTCAGAATGTGCAAGATTATCTAGGAATTCTTCAGATGGTTGAACATAAAGTAATGAGAAATGTGGTGAATGTCCCTTGGTAAGCGAAAAATAAAGCTATTCACCGAGATATGAGTATGCCGAGGACAACAAGAAAAGAAAAAAAGCTAAAAACTATGAAAAGAGACTTAACCTTCATCCAAGTGTAGCAGCACAACTTCTCGACAACCTACGCGTGGTTAGAAGATGGGAGAAAACCAAATCATTTTAGATGGTATAGATTATTGTTGTGTTGTGCTAGTTGTAACTGATAATGCCTAGACAAGAACTACAGAGTTATGGGAATTTAAGTTATAGCCTAAGAGTATTTAGGGTAATATAATGCAAGGAAAGTTATGGTCGGTCTAATACGACCAGATTTAATAAAAACTATTAACACTTGGTTAATGGAATCGTCATATTTCTCATTCCACTTGTCGCTTTACTCTTCCGATGCAACGTCTTATAACAAGATTGGTATTTCACAGACGGCATAATAAACACACGAAGACTCTCATTTGCTCATAGTGAAAGTGCTATACATTTATCTCTACACAGTTGAATATTACTCGCGCACCGTAAGTTTCGCTCGGCCACCACTACTATCCAGCCTGCTACTCTCGCCCTCCTTCCGTTGCTTCTTCACACTGTGCTATCTCACTCTACGCCTAACGTTAGCAAAACATGTACAGCTATGTGATTTCTACGCAGACTGAATAACTGTAATTATGCAGAATAACAAAAAACCAAAGTTTGCAGAACAGTATTGATTCGTACCTCCGCTCGCCATCACTCGCCGCTCGTCAGAGCGGATCTTATAGTGCGCCAGTTATAGCTTATAGAAGTTTACAAAATGAAGTTATAAGAATACAAACTAAAAAAAGCCATTACCTTCACACAAGCAATGTAAAATATATAAACACTAATATGCATATACAGTACTCGGCACCAATTACATTACTACCACCTCACGTTATTCAAATATGTGCTAAAGTCTTTTATATTGCTACTCCGGTATTTGATATTTTTTTCACCACCACAAAGAACCGCCTCTCCTTATACTCCCCTTCTATATTCCCATCACATGATATTAAATTTTACGTCACTTTCGGACCGGGATAACAATCGAAGATATATTGTACACTGTGTATGGAAATACTGTTTTTGAAACAAATGTATATTTAAACTAATAGCTTAAGGTCAGGGCAATAATAAATTGTATTTTTTTTTGAATTACATAATTTGGGAAGGAAATATAATTATATTGTGGTATGAGAGTGTAATATTGTAGGTTAATGTGTTGCAAGTTATATTTGACACAAATTGTCTTCATGATACCAATTAGTCTAGCTGTAACACGAAAGAAAGTGTTTAGCGAATTAACCAATAAATATTATTGTATACACCTAAACCTGCAGTACCTAAGTCTCACATAAAAAATCTTTGATTTAATCATACATTAATAAATTGTTTGAGCAGTGTGAACTAATTTTTAATTAATAAATAAAAACCAACTAACCTCAATATAAAAATGTTGTATTTTACTAAAAGTTACTTTATGTACATTTCGATTACATAGTAATCATCTTCAGAAGTACTATAGTCACAGTTAGTTATTATAATCACATAGTTCTTCTATTTATTTATTTAATCATACAAATAAATTAACTGAATGTTTCAGCAATCACGTTATTATCATGTTGTACCAAGTGTAGGTTATTGATGATGGTAACATGTTGCCGAAACATGTTTGACGAGAATAAACGGGTGAGAATTAAGTATTAGGGTGTTTGTATATTAATGTCACAAGATAAGCATTATACAATTCGTAATATAAGTGTACTTTCGTTAAAATTTAAAATGATAAAACTAAATTGAACTAAATAAAAAAAATAATGAAATTTCCTAATTTTTCTGCGGAAGGTTTTCTGTAGAATTATTCTTTTTCGCGTTTTTCATTTCTTTGCTTTATTGCTAATACGTCAGAGTAATATTCCTCGGCTTTTCCACATGAAGGGATTAATCCAATAAATTTATAGAAACACGAAAAAGGATCCAGTATATTGAACCAGCGTCCCATTTACTTCTAGCGTATTTCTTACGTCTCTCTTATATTTACTACGGAATTTCTAGTCCATTTTAATAAGTTATACACGCACCTGCCTTGTAAGTGGATTAGACGTTTAAGTTGTTCGTTTTTTTATTGAAATCGAATCGTGAAGCATTTCTAATTATTAACTTTTAGTTAATTATTATTATTATTATTGCAAGAAAAATATTGTAGTGAACGTTAATACAGTAACATGTGACCATATATATCATATATATATATATATATATATATATATATATATATATATAATACGTTTTCTTGTTTAATAATTTAAAACAACATAGGTTATTCAAATACAAGAATATTTATTATTTTATATCCAAAGCTTTTCGTTGGTAAACAGTACCAACATCATCAGGAATGAAAACTAAAATCTTGATGATTGTAATATGATTGTAATAATATGATTGTAATTTTCATTCCTGATGATGTTGGTACTGTTTACCAACGAAAAGCTTATAAATTAATAAATATTCTTGTATTTGAATAACCTATGTTGTTTTAATATATATATATATATATATATATATATATATATATATATATATATATATATATATATATATGTATATGTAACAAGGTGATTAGAACAAACGTGATTATAGGCAAGATATAAAAGCTAGAGGTCTGTTTACAAGATATGTAATATCTGTTATAAGATATGATAAATATGAAATCTTTCATAACTGAAGGGAAGATCTTCAGAAAGAAGAGAGCCGAAAGGAGATCTTCCTGGCTGTAGTTCTAGGATTACCGTAGGTAATCTGAATTTATATTTATTGTTATTGTAAAATATAAAATTAATTTAAATGAACACAGTAGGAATTGACTTTAAACAAATTTTATTTACTTCTTATTTAACAAAGGGTACGCTAGATAAACACAGTAAAGACAACCAATAGTAATAACCAAATAGGCACAGTAAACCTAAGTTACAAGTTAACCGTCTTCACAACTGCCTTATAACCGAAATCTACATCTGTTGATTTATCGTCTACATTTATTGCGGTTTTAGGTTTTATTTTTGCGTTTAGTTAATTCGTAATATATACAGGCTACAGTTGCTCTAGAGAGTAGCTAAGCCTATCCTAATTGGTTATGTTACAGCTACTTTGTAATGTAATATAACTGCGTTCTCTTTTGTAACCTTGATTATACGGATTCTGTGTTGTACTGTAAGTTTACATGTGTATTTTAAAAATATTTTTAATTTTCGGGGTAATGTAAGGTTTTATTAATTTTTTCCCTGATTTTCTACACCGCTAGGCATGATTTGTGTTTGCGATATCGGCGACATCCAGACACCAGTGTTTTGGTTCACCGTTGTATTTGTTACTAAGAAAGAATATTCGCTCTCATCGTACTCGGGCGTAACACGGAGAAAGCGTTTCGATCTTGTAGGTGTCACGATCTTTCTAACACGCTTGGTTTCACGAAGGACACGGTTGGTTTATCCAGGACGATGGCGGAATCTGGGCACATCCTGCTTGCACACAAACGTGCGTGCGCCAAAGAGAAATTATTCATTTTGTTCATCTGTTGTCCGAAAACTTTGTACTCCTATCTCGCTTTACACCCTGCAATGCTTAATGTCATGCTTTCCGAGATAGAATATTCAAATTAGAGGCGTTTTGGGAATAGGAAGACAAGGCTTGGCTTTGTGACTTACAAAACGATTCTTTTTTGTTCATTTAAGCATTCAAGTTAAGTATTAAGTGAATGACAATACTGTTGATAATCGATTCTTAAGATAATTGTTTTAGTAATGCAACGTTTCGGCAACTACTTCGTTGCCATTATCAAGCCTGGAAACAATGTTGCAAGGATTTTAATTTTCTTCTAGTATATTGTGTACTAGTATTATATATATATATATATATATATATATATATATATATATATATATATATATATATATATATATATTTTAAAACAACATAGGTTATTCAAATACAAGAATATTTATTAATTTATATCCAAAGCTTTTCGTTGGTAAACAGTACCAACATCATCCTATATATATATATATATATATATATATATATATATATATATATATATATATAAGTCAAACCAAGAAAACATTAAAAGAAATATATAAAGAACATTTGAATGCGTATATAAATCTAGATATATATAAATATGTGCAAATTAGATCAAATAAATAGCTACGCCAAATCAATTACAATGTTGTTAAACTTTTATTTTGCTGCCCTAACATTACAAACACTGAATATAGTATCAAATTTAGATTTTACTTGTATTTGTTCATTTATCAACTCATTATTAGTATTATATTTATGTATTTCTAAAGCTTCATAAATATTCATTCTCAGGCCTTTGTTAATTTCTTTTACAAGTATCATATTATCTATATTAGGAAATATGTTATTATTATTAATACAATGACTAGCAAAATTTGATTTATAAATTTCTGGCTTTTTATATGCATTAAAATGCTCTTTATATCTATCTTTAAGTTTTTTCTTAGTTTGTCCTATATAAACTTTATTACAATAATCACATTCTAATTTATATACACCGTTTTTCACGCATATTAATAATATTATTATTATTCATTATATTTATTAATTTATATAGGACAAACTAAGAAAAAACTTAATGAAAGATATAAAGAACATTTGAATGCGTATATAAATCTAGATATATATAAACCAAATTTTGCAAATCATTGTATTATTAGTAAGCACCAATTTCCAAATATTGAAAATATGAAACTTATAAAAGAAATTAATAAAGGATTAAGAATGAATATATATGAAACATTCGAAATACACTGTATATAAATACAGTAAAAATAACAAATTAATAAAAGAACAAATACAAATACATTCTAAATTTGATACTATATTCAATGTCTATAAAGTTACAGCAACAAAATAAACTTGGCAATTTTTATAAATTTAGCAACAATTCTATTTCTAATTTAACATACGTTTTATATCTTGTATTATTGTATTATTCATTCCTGATGATGTTGGTACTGTTTATAAACGAAAAGCTTTGAATATAAAATTAATAAATATTCTTGTATTTGAATAACCTTAGTTGTGTTTGATTATTAACAAGAAAACATTATATATATATATATATATATATATATATATATATATATATATATATATATATATATAATAATAATAATAAATTGAAAATATTTCAAAAACAAGAATACTTTCATTGCATATATTCAAAGCTTTTCGCCGATAAAATAGTACCTGCATCTTCCGAAAAGCTTATCGGCGATAAGCTTTGAATAATATAGGCAATAAAAGTATTCTTGTTTTTGAAATATTTTAAATTTATTAAATATATTACAAGAAAACATCACCATATTTAATATACATATATGTTTATATATATATATATATATATATATATATATATATATATATATATACACATACACACTAATAAATGCACTATATTCTGTTACTAGTAATATAACAAATAATTTAGTCAATTTCTACCTACGTAAAAAAATTATTTTAATTACTTTATATTAAATAATTACAATAACATAAATACCTATATACGTATAACATAACCACAATATTAAATTCGTTTAAACTTTATAGCTCCTACGAATATCTTTAGAAAAAAATTCCTATATTTATAAACAATATTCTTAGAAATAAATATAGCTTTAGGCACCGCAGCACGAGCTTGAAGTCAAGCTTACCTGTATTCACGGTAAACATTTACAGATTAGAAAAAGGTAGCTAGCGAAAGTTTTGAAGTAATATTAGGTCAGAACTAATATCATAAACTTTTTAAACTTCAATACAGCAGTTTAGTGTCAGTTTTAAATTGAAGTTGAGCTGTAACTGAATTATTCAAGTGATTACTAAATAATCACAAGAATAATGAGAAAGAATTAAAATGGCATCAACCTTTGACATGTTTAGAACTATTAACAAGCTTTCTACACAATTATTTCTTCGTAAATATTAATACAAACATTCTGATGCATAATTCAACAATTCCTTGAATATGAACACTGTAATTGGCAGGTCAGAAATTAATTGAGTTTTGTACGTACTTGTAATTAACTGTAGTGCACTCGTATATTGCCAGAGATAGGTTGACAAGTTCTGCCAATTAATGATAAATGTATTGGAAGGCCAACTTAATAGAGGCTAAGTGATATGGGATACGAAATTAATGATTGTTGTTTTATAATTACAAAGCCACTGCTTGATATTTAAATGTAATCAATCGGTATTGTAGATTATACATTAATATACCTTATACATGAAATTTCCAATGCGCTAGCATTTCAACTTATAATTTACAATAAAGTAATAAAATCTTCTGTTAAAACAACTGTTATGCAAACTAATCTAAATGTATTAAATAATATTATTCACCTAATTTAACCATCAGCGTAGGCCTACGTCATATCGTGATGACCATTTATCGATTATTAGTCGCGTCCAAAAGTTGAATCATAGTTGAATAAGAAATCAACAAATGCACAATCTGACAGAAGTACAATGTTAATGATAGCCTGTCGCTCACTTTCAACACTAATCTTTGCCAAAAGTTTCTTTCGAACAAAAAGCTTTCTAACAAAAAATTGCTTGGAAGAAATTAGTTTTACAATTATTTTTTAAAGAAGTAAACCCAAGACACTGTATTATAAAGTATCCAGAAAAGATGTTCGCCAATTAGTTTGAAACATTTGATTTGTTTTAGCGGGCAAATTACATTTCAGTAGCAACAATATTTACTGTAATCCAGTTTGTTTTGGAGCAAATGTTGCTGAAAGGCAAATGGGGAGAAATTTATACTCAAAGTTTCACTAACGTTTAAAAATGGTATATTGTAAACAAACCCATATATCGTCCATTAAGTATGACCTCCAATGTTAAAGCAAACACAATCTCATTTGGATTGTAGGCGTTCGGATAGATGGAGTTCTACTATTACTTTTTTTAAAAATAATATTAAGTAGCAAAATAGAAAGGGAATTTTCTTGCAATTTTTATTTCTATGTATGACATTGAATTATTATTTTTGTTTGTTACTATTTATACGCTTTTATTCGCTTGCATTGTGTTGCAGTTTTGTTTCAATACCGTTACTCCAGTTTATTTCTTTATTCTATGCTTTTCATTCGTTTTTATTCTTAGATCAATATTTATGATATTGTGTGGTAACCATGACAACAATTTTAGGCTGCAAATTTTCGACTACAACCAGATAGGGGCAAAAGAAAAATTCATCTACATCTTTGAGAAGAACATTTTCAGCTATGGAAAAGTTGACCCAGTGCATGACTTATAACATGAAGATTCTCAGTTCGAATCCGACCTAAACCTCCCAACTTTTTAGAATTTAATTATTGAATAGATATTTGAAAAAAACTGTATTAACATCAGTTGTCATTCACTAAGTGTAAAAAAATGTATTTGAACTCGAGTGAATGAATAAAAACGTTTCATTAGCGATTTGACAATTTGTACAATATATATATATATATATATATATATATATATATATATATATATATATATATATATCATGGGAGTGTAAGAAAATAGAGATAATTGAATTATAGTTCTTAAATTATAGTATTTTTCAAGTAGACATGTTTTATGTTAATATTTTTTCATTCTGGAAAATGTTTTTTTTTTAAGAAGTTCATGTAAGAAGTCTTACATGTAGGAAGTTTCAGGACAGTTAGGTTATTTCGTGTGACCTAATTGTAGTTTGGTTATACAGTTTTATCCTGCCCTCGAACCTATCACAACGTAGATCCGGTGTAAACTCGAGGGAAATATATTCTAGTGACATTAGCGAAACTTCTGATATATCTTTAGTTCTATATCTTACTTCTAATTTAGGCCTTCTTTTAGTGTTAGAGTGGCCGGGTAAAGTTTATGCATAATTATTAGGGTTAGAGATTATAAATTTAGCTATATTCACATCAAAACTCCGTCGAAAATATAAATTTTTCAAAACCAGGTCGACAGCATTAGGCGATTAAATGCCATCTTATACTCGAATATAAAAGTATATGGCCAATGAAACCTTTAAACACATAGTTCTAAAAATCGATCTATGTGAAGGTTTGTACAGTCTTACGGTAGGTTACATATGGAGACACAGTTATTGCTTAAAGGTCGGAGCAATGATACTCGTAAAAGCTTGGTATTTATGTAACGAACGTGCTTCTGGCCCAGCCATCAGGGTATTCCTGGCGGTAGTCTATGCGTTCCGACTAAGTTTTTATGTTCATAGCAGAAACACCACTTTAGCGAATATTTAATGAAAGTAAGCTAATACTGTGTAACGTCATACCTCTATGTACAGTCATGATTACATTTTTGTCTTTACTAGCTGCTTTATTAACACAGTAACTAGCTGCTGTTAAAATGGGACCTTGTAACACTAGACACAGTACGTGCATCGCTTATGCACATGTTATTCCTGGCGGTAGTCTATGTGTTCTGACTGAGTTTTTATGTTCATAGCAGAAACACCACTTTAGCGAATATTTAATGAAAGTAAGCTAATACTGTGTAACGTCATACCTCTATGTACAGTCATGATTACATTTTTGTCTTTACTAGCTGCTTTATTAACACAGTAACTAGCTGCTGTTAAAATGGGACCTTGTAACACTAGACACAGTACGTGCATCGCTTATGCACATGTTATTCCTGGCGGTAGTCTATGTGTTCTGACTGAGTTTTTATGTTCATAGCAGAAACACCACTTTAGCGAATATTTAATGAAAGTAAGCTAATACTGTGTAACGTCATACCTCTATGTACAGTCATGATTACATTTTTGTCTTTACTAGCTGCTTTATTAACACAGTAACTAGCTGCTGTTAAAATGGGACCTTGTAACACTAGACACAGTACGTGCATCGCTTATGCACATGTTATTCCTGGCGGTAGTCTATGTGTTCTGACTGAGTTTTTATGTTCATAGCAGAAACACCACTTTAGCGAATATTCAATGAAAGTAAGCTAATACTGTGTAACGTCATACCTCTATGTACAGTCATGATTACATTTTTGTCTTTACTAGCTGCTTTATTAACACAGTAACTAGCTGCTGTTAAAATGGGACCTTGTAACACTAGACACAGTACGTGCATCGCTTATGCACATGTTATTCCTGGCGGTAGTCTATGTGTTCTGACTGAGTTTTTATGTTCATAGCAGAAACACCACTTTAGCGAATATGTAATGAAAGTAAGCTAATACTGTGTAACGTCATACCTCTATGTACAGTCATGATTACATTTTTGTCTTTACTAGCTGCTTTATTAACACAGTAACTAGCTGCTGTTAAAATGGGACCTTGTTACACCAGACACAGTACGTGCATTGCTTATGCACATGTTATTCCTGGCGGTAGTCTATGTGTTCTGACTGAGCTTTTATGTTTATAGCAGAATCACCACTTTAGCGAATATTTAATGAAAGTAAGCTAATACTGTGTAACGTCATACCTCTATGTACAATCATGATTACATTTTTGTCTTTACTAGCTGCTTTATTAACACAGTAACTAGCTGCTGTTAAAATGGGACCTTGTTACAACAGACACAGTACGTGGCTCGATTATGCACATGTTATTCCTGGCGGTAGTCTATGTGTTCTGACTGAGTTTTTATGTTTATAGTAGATACACGACTTGAGCGAATATGTAATAAAAGTAAGCTAATACTGTGTAACGTCATACCTCTATGTACAGTCATGATTGCATTAATGGCTTTACTAGCTGCTTTATTAACACAGTAACTAGCTGCTGTTAAAATGGGACCTTGTTACACCAGACACAGTACGTGCATTGCTTATGCACATGTTATTCCTGGCGGTAGTCTATGTGTTCTGACTGAGCTTTTATGTTTATAGTAGATACACGACTTGAGCGAATATGTAATAAAAGTAAGCTATTACTGTGTAACGTCATACCTCTATGTACAGTCATGATTGCATTAATGTCTTTACTAGCTGCTTTATTAACACAGTAACTAGCTGCTGTTAAAATGGGACCTTGTTACACCAGACACAGTACGTGCTTTGCTTATGCACATGTTATTCCTGGCGGTAGTCTATGTGTTCTGACTGAGTTTTTATGTTCATAGCAGAATCACCACTTTAGCGAATATTTAATGAAAGTAAGCTAATACTGTGTAACGTCATACCTCTATGTACAGTCATGATTACATTTTTGTCTTTACTAGCTGCTTTATTAACACAGTAACTAGCTGCTGTTAAAATGGGACCTTGTTACACCAGACACAGTACGTGCTTTGCTTATGCACATGTTATTCCTGGCGGTAGTCTATGTGTTCTGACTGAGTTTTTATGTTCATAGCAGAATCACCACTTTAGCGAATATTTAATGAAAGTAAGCTAATACTGTGTAACGTCATACCTCTATGTACAGTCATGATTACATTTTTGTCTTTACTAGCTGCTTTATTAACACAGTAACTAGCTGCTGTTAAAATGGGACCTTGTTACACCAGACACAGTACGTGCATTGCTTATGCACATGTTATTCCTGGCGGTAGTCTATGCGTTCTGACTGAGCATTTATGTTTATAGTAGATACACGACTTGGGCGAATATGTAATAAAAGTAAGCTAATACTGTGTAACGTCATACCTCTATGTACAGTCATGATTGCATTAATGTCTTTACTAGCTGCTTTATTAACACAGTAACTAGCTGCTGTTAAAATGGGACCTTGTTACACCAGACACAGTACGTGCATTGCTTATGCACATGTTATTCCTGGCGGTAGTCTATGTGTTCTGACTGAGTTTTTATGTTCATAGCAGAATCACCACTTTAGCGAATATTTAATGAAAGTAAGCTAATACTGTGTAACGTCATACCTCTATGTACAGTCATGATTACATTTTTGTCTTTACTAGCTGCTTTATTAACACAGTAACTAGCTGCTGTTAAAATGGGACCTTGTTACACCAGACACAGTACGTGCATTGCTTATGCACATGTTATTCCTGGCGGAAGTCTATGTGTTCTGACTGAGTTTTTATGTTCATAGCAGAATCACCACTTTAGCGAATATTTAATGAAAGTAAGCTAATACTGTGTAACGTCATACCTCTATGTACAGTCATGATTACATTTTTGTCTTTACTAGCTGCTTTATTAACACAGTAACTAGCTGCTGTTTAAATGGGACCTTGTTACACCAGACACAGTACGTGCATCGCTTATGCACATGTTATTCCTGGCGGTAGTCTATGTGTTCTGACTGAGTTTTTATGTTCATAGCAGAAACACCACTTTAGCGAATATGTAATGAAAGTAAGCTAATACTGTATAACGTCATACCTCTATGTACAGTCATGATTACATTTTTGTCTTTACTAGCTGCTTTATTAACACAGTAACTAGCTGCTGTTAAAATGGGACCTTGTAACACTAGACACAGTACGTGCATCGCTTATGCACATGTTATTCCTGGCGGTAGTCTATGTGTTCTGACTGAGTTTTTATGTTCATAGCAGAAACACCACTTTAGCGAATATGTAATGAAAGTAAGCTAATACTGTGTAACGTCATACCTCTATGTACAGTCATGATTACATTTTTGTCTTTACTAGCTGCTTTATTAACACAGTAACTAGCTGCTGTTAAAATGGGACCTTGTTACACCAGACACAGTACGTGCATTGCTTATGCACATGTTATTCCTGGCGGTAGTCTATGTGTTCTGACTGAGCTTTTTTGTTTATAGCAGAATCACCACTTTAGCGAATATTTAATGAAAGTAAGCTAATACTGTGTAACGTCATACCTCTATGTACAGTCATGATTACATTTTTGTCTTTACTAGCTGCTTTATTAACACAGTAACTAGCTGCTGTTAAAATGGGACCTTGTTACAACAGACACAGTACGTGGCTCGATTATGCACATGTTATTCCTGGCGGTAGTCTATGTGTTCTGACTGAGTTTTTATGTTTATAGTAGATACACGACTTGAGCGAATATGTAATAAAAGTAAGCTAATACTGTGTAACGTCATACCTCTATGTACAGTCATGATTGCATTAATGGCTTTACTAGCTGCTTTATTAACACAGTAACTAGCTGCTGTTAAAATGGGACCTTGTTACACCAGACACAGTACGTGCATTGCTTATGCACATGTTATTCCTGGCGGTAGTCTATGTGTTCTGACTGAGCTTTTATGTTTATAGTAGATACACGACTTGAGCGAATATGTAATAAAAGTAAGCTATTACTGTGTAACGTCATACCTCTATGTACAGTCATGATTGCATTAATGTCTTTACTAGCTGCTTTATTAACACAGTAACTAGCTGCTGTTAAAATGGGACCTTGTTACACCAGACACAGTACGTGCTTTGCTTATGCACATGTTATTCCTGGCGGTAGTCTATGTGTTCTGACTGAGTTTTTATGTTCATAGCAGAATCACCACTTTAGCGAATATTTAATGAAAGTAAGCTAATACTGTGTAACGTCATACCTCTATGTACAGTCATGATTACATTTTTGTCTTTACTAGCTGCTTTATTAACACAGTAACTAGCTGCTGTTAAAATGGGACCTTGTTACACCAGACACAGTACGTGCTTTGCTTATGCACATGTTATTCCTGGCGGTAGTCTATGTGTTCTGACTGAGTTTTTATGTTCATAGCAGAATCACCACTTTAGCGAATATTTAATGAAAGTAAGCTAATACTGTGTAACGTCATACCTCTATGTACAGTCATGATTACATTTTTGTCTTTACTAGCTGCTTTATTAACACAGTAACTAGCTGCTGTTAAAATGGGACCTTGTTACACCAGACACAGTACGTGCATTGCTTATGCACATGTTATTCCTGGCGGTAGTCTATGCGTTCTGACTGAGCATTTATGTTTATAGTAGATACACGACTTGGGCGAATATGTAATAAAAGTAAGCTAATACTGTGTAACGTCATACCTCTATGTACAGTCATGATTGCATTAATGTCTTTACTAGCTGCTTTATTAACACAGTAACTAGCTGCTGTTAAAATGGGACCTTGTTACACCAGACACAGTACGTGCATTGCTTATGCACATGTTATTCCTGGCGGTAGTCTATGTGTTCTGACTGAGTTTTTATGTTCATAGCAGAATCACCACTTTAGCGAATATTTAATGAAAGTAAGCTAATACTGTGTAACGTCATACCTCTATGTACAGTCATGATTACATTTTTGTCTTTACTAGCTGCTTTATTAACACAGTAACTAGCTGCTGTTAGAATGGGACCTTGTTACACCAGACACAGTACGTGCATTGCTTATGCACATGTTATTCCTGGCGGAAGTCTATGTGTTCTGACTGAGTTTTTATGTTCATAGCAGAATCACCACTTTAGCGAATATTTAATGAAAGTAAGCTAATACTGTGTAACGTCATACCTCTATGTACAGTCATGATTACATTTTTGTCTTTACTAGCTGCTTTATTAACACAGTAACTAGCTGCTGTTTAAATGGGACCTTGTTACACCAGACACAGTACGTGCATCGCTTATGCACATGTTATTCCTGGCGGTAGTCTATGTGTTCTGACTGAGCTTTTATGTTTATAGTTGATACACGACTTGAGCGAATATTTAATGAAAGTAAGCTAATACTGTGTAACGTCATACCTCTATGTACAGTCATGATTACATTTTTGTCTTTACTAGCTGCTTTATTAACACAGTAACTAGCTGCTGTTAAAATGGGACCTTGTTACACCAGACACAGTACGTGCATTGCTTATGAACATGTTATTCCTGGCGGTAGTCTATGTGTTCTGACTGAGTTTTTATGTTCATAGCAGAATCACCACTTTAGCGAATATTTAATGAAAGTAAGCTAATACTGTGTAACGTCATACCTCTATGTACAGTCATGATTACATTTTTGTCTTTACTAGCTGCTTTATTAACACAGTAACTAGCTGCTGTTAAAATGGGACCTTGTTACACCAGACACAGTACGTGCATCGCTTATGCACATGTTATTCCTGGCGGTAGTCTATGTGTTCTGACTGAGTTTTTATGTTCATAGCAGAAACACCACTTTAGCGAATATGTAATGAAAGTAAGCTAATACTGTGTAACGTCATACCTCTATGTACAGTCATGATTGCATTAATGTCTTTACTAGCTGCTTTATTAACACAGTAACTAGCTGCTGTTAAAATGGGACCTTGTTACACCAGACACAGTACGTGCATTGCTTATGCACATGTTATTCCTGGCGGTAGTCTATGTGTTCTGACTGAGCTTTTATGTTTATAGTAGATACACGACTTGAGCGAATATGTAATAAAAGTAAGCTAATACTGTGTAACGTCATACCTCTATGTACAGTCATGATTGCATTAATGTCTTTTCTAGCTGCTTTATTAACACAGTAACTAGCTGCTGTTAAAATGGGACCTTGTTACACCAGACACAGTACGTGCATTGCTTATGCACATGTTATTCCTGGCGGTAGTCTATGTGTTCTGACTGAGTTTTTATGTTCATAGCAGAATCACCACTTTAGCGAATATTTAATGACAGTAAGCTAATACTGTGTAACGTCATACCTCTATGTACAGTCATGATTACATTTTTGTCTTTACTAGCTGCTTTATTAACACAGTAACTAGCTGCTGTTAAAATGGGACCTTGTTACACCAGACACAGTACGTGCATTGCTTATGCACATGTTATTCCTGGCGGTAGTCTATGTGTTCTGACTGAGCTTTTATGTTTATAGTAGATACACGACTTGAGCGAATATGTAATAAAAGTAAGCTAATACTGTGTAACGTCATACCTCTATGTACAGTCATGATTGCATTAATGTCTTTTCTAGCTGCTTTATTAACACAGTAACTAGCTGCTGTTAAAATGGGACCTTGTTACACCAGACACAGTACGTGCATTGCTTATGCACATGTTATTCCTGGCGGTAGTCTATGTGTTCTGACTGAGTTTTTATGTTCATAGCAGAATCACCACTTTAGCGAATATTTAATGACAGTAAGCTAATACTGTGTAACGTCATACCTCTATGTACAGTCATGATTACATTTTTGTCTTTACTAGCTGCTTTATTAACACAGTAACTAGCTGCTGTTAAAATGGGACCTTGTTACACCAGACACAGTACGTGCATTGCTTATGAACATGTTATTCCTGGCGGTAGTCTATGTGTTCTGACTGAGTTTTTATGTTCATAGCAGAATCACCACTTTAGCGAATATTTAATGAAAGTAAGCTAATACTGTGTAACGTCATACCTCTTTGTACAGTCATGATTACATTTTTGTCTTTACTAGCTGCTTTATTAACACAGTAACTAGCTGCTGTTAAAATGGGACCTTGTTACACCAGACACAGTACGTGCATTGCTTATGCACATGTTATTCCTAGCGGTAGTCTATGCGTTCCGTCTGAGTTTTCATGTTTATAGCAGAAACACCACTTTAGCGAATATTTAATGAAAGTAAGCTAATACTGTGTAACGTCATACCTCTATGTACAGTCATGATTACATTTTTGTCTTTACTAGCTGCTTTATTAACACAGTAACTAGCTGCTGTTAAAATGGGACCTTGTAAGACTAGACGCAGTACGTGCATTGTTTATGCACATGTTATTCCTGGCGGTAGTCTATGCGTTCCGACTGAGTTTTCATGTTTATAGCAGAAACACCACTTTAGCGAATATTTAATGAAAGTAAGCTAATACTGTGTAACGTCATACCTCTATGTACAGTCATGATTACATTTTTGTCTTTACTAGCTGCTTTATTAACACAGTAACTAGCTGCTGTTAAAATGGGACCTTGTAACACTAGACGCAGTACGTGCATTGCTTATGCACATGTTATTCCTGGCGGTAGTCTATGCGTTCCGACTGAGTTTTTATGTTCATAGCAGAAACACCACTTTAGCGAATATTTAATGAAAGTAAGCTAATACTGTGTAACGTCATACCTCTATGTACAGTCATGATTACATTTTTGTCTTTACTAGCTGCTTTATTAACACAGTAACTAGCTGCTGTTAAAATGGGACCTTGTTACAACAGACACAGTACGTGCATCGCTTATGCACATGTTATTCCTGGCGGTAGTCTATGTGTTCTGACTGAGTTTTTATGTTTATAGTAGATACACGACTTGAGCGAATATGTAATAAAAGTAAGCTAATACTGTGTAACGTCATACCTCTATGTACAGTCATGATTGCATTAATGTCTTTTCTAGCTGCTTTATTAACACAGTAACTAGCTGCTGTTAAAATGGGACCTTGTTACACCAGACACAGTACGTGCATTGCTTATGCACATGTTATTCCTGGCGGTAGTCTATGTGTTCTGACTGAGTTTTTATGTTCATAGCAGAATCACCACTTTAGCGAATATTTAATGACAGTAAGCTAATACTGTGTAACGTCATACCTCTATGTACAGTCATGATTACATTTTTGTCTTTACTAGCTGCTTTATTAACACAGTAACTAGCTGCTGTTAAAATGGGACCTTGTTACACCAGACACAGTACGTGCATTGCTTATGAACATGTTATTCCTGGCGGTAGTCTATGTGTTCTGACTGAGTTTTTATGTTCATAGCAGAATCACCACTTTAGCGAATATTTAATGAAAGTAAGCTAATACTGTGTAACGTCATACCTCTTTGTACAGTCATGATTACATTTTTGTCTTTACTAGCTGCTTTATTAACACAGTAACTAGCTGCTGTTAAAATGGGACCTTGTTACACCAGACACAGTACGTGCATTGCTTATGCACATGTTATTCCTAGCGGTAGTCTATGCGTTCCGTCTGAGTTTTCATGTTTATAGCAGAAACACCACTTTAGCGAATATTTAATGAAAGTAAGCTAATACTGTGTAACGTCATACCTCTATGTACAGTCATGATTACATTTTTGTCTTTACTAGCTGCTTTATTAACACAGTAACTAGCTGCTGTTAAAATGGGACCTTGTAAGACTAGACGCAGTACGTGCATTGTTTATGCACATGTTATTCCTGGCGGTAGTCTATGCGTTCCGACTGAGTTTTCATGTTTATAGCAGAAACACCACTTTAGCGAATATTTAATGAAAGTAAGCTAATACTGTGTAACGTCATACCTCTATGTACAGTCATGATTACATTTTTGTCTTTACTAGCTGCTTTATTAACACAGTAACTAGCTGCTGTTAAAATGGGACCTTGTAACACTAGACGCAGTACGTGCATTGCTTATGCACATGTTATTCCTGGCGGTAGTCTATGCGTTCCGACTGAGTTTTTATGTTCATAGCAGAAACACCACTTTAGCGAATATTTAATGAAAGTAAGCTAATACTGTGTAACGTCATACCTCTATGTACAGTCATGATTACATTTTTGTCTTTACTAGCTGCTTTATTAACACAGTAACTAGCTGCTGTTAAAATGGGACCTTGTTACAACAGACACAGTACGTGCATCGCTTATGCACATGTTATTCCTGGCGGTAGTCTATGTGTTCTGACTGAGTTTTTATGTTTATAGTAGATACACGACTTGAGCGAATATGTAATAAAAGTAAGCTAATACTGTGTAACGTCATACCTCTATGTACAGTCATGATTGCATTAATGGCTTTACTAGCTGCTTTATTAACACAGTAACTAGCTGCTGTTAAAATGGGACCTTGTTACACCAGACACAGTACGTGCATTGCTTATGCACATGTTATTCCTGGCGGTAGTCTATGTGTTCTGACTGAGCTTTTATGTTTATAGTAGATACACGACTTGAGGGAATATGTAATAAAAGTAAGCTATTACTGTGTAACGTCATACCTCTATGTACAGTCATGATTGCATTAATGTCTTTACTAGCTGCTTTATTAACACAGTAACTAGCTGCTGTTAAAATGGGACCTTGTTACACCAGACACAGTACGTGCTTTGCTTATGCACATGTTATTCCTGGCGGTAGTCTATGTGTTCTGACTGAGTTTTTATGTTCATAGCAGAATCACCACTTTAGCGAATATTTAATGAAAGTAAGCTAATACTGTGTAACGTCATACCTCTATGTACAGTCATGATTACATTTTTGTCTTTACTAGCTGCTTTATTAACACAGTAACTAGCTGCTGTTAAAATGGGACCTTGTTACACCAGACACAGTACGTGCTTTGCTTATGCACATGTTATTCCTGGCGGTAGTCTATGTGTTCTGACTGAGTTTTTATGTTCATAGCAGAATCACCACTTTAGCGAATATTTAATGAAAGTAAGCTAATACTGTGTAACGTCATACCTCTATGTACAGTCATGATTACATTTTTGTCTTTACTAGCTGCTTTATTAACACAGTAACTAGCTGCTGTTAAAATGGGACCTTGTTACACCAGACACAGTACGTGCATTGCTTATGCACATGTTATTCCTGGCGGTAGTCTATGCGTTCTGACTGAGCATTTATGTTTATAGTAGATACACGACTTGGGCGAATATGTAATAAAAGTAAGCTAATACTGTGTAACGTCATACCTATGTACAGTCATGATTGCATTAATGTCTTTACTAGCTGCTTTATTAACACAGTAACTAGCTGCTGTTAAAATGGGACCTTGTTACACCAGACACAGTACGTGCATTGCTTATGCACATGTTATTCCTGGCGGTAGTCTATGTGTTCTGACTGAGTTTTTATGTTCATAGCAGAATCACCACTTTAGCGAATATTTAATGAAAGTAAGCTAATACTGTGTAACGTCATACCTCTATGTACAGTCATGATTACATTTTTGTCTTTACTAGCTGCTTTATTAACACAGTAACTAGCTGCTGTTAAAATGGGACCTTGTTACACCAGACACAGTACGTGCATTGCTTATGCACATGTTATTCCTGGCGGAAGTCTATGTGTTCTGACTGAGTTTTTATGTTCATAGCAGAATCACCACTTTAGCGAATATTTAATGAAAGTAAGCTAATACTGTGTAACGTCATACCTCTATGTACAGTCATGATTACATTTTTGTCTTTACTAGCTGCTTTATTAACACAGTAACTAGCTGCTGTTTAAATGGGACCTTGTTACACCAGACACAGTACGTGCATCGCTTATGCACATGTTATTCCTGGCGGTAGTCTATGTGTTCTGACTGAGCTTTTATGTTTATAGTTGATACACGACTTGAGCGAATATTTAATGAAAGTAAGCTAATACTGTGTAACGTCATACCTCTATGTACAGTCATGATTACATTTTTGTCTTTACTAGCTGCTTTATTAACACAGTAACTAGCTGCTGTTAAAATGGGACCTTGTTACACCAGACACAGTACGTGCATTGCTTATGAACATGTTATTCCTGGCGGTAGTCTATGTGTTCTGACTGAGTTTTTATGTTCATAGCAGAATCACCACTTTAGCGAATATTTAATGAAAGTAAGCTAATACTGTGTAACGTCATACCTCTATGTACAGTCATGATTACATTTTTGTCTTTACTAGCTGCTTTATTAACACAGTAACTAGCTGCTGTTAAAATGGGACCTTGTTACACCAGACACAGTACGTGCATCGCTTATGCACATGTTATTCCTGGCGGTAGTCTATGTGTTCTGACTGAGTTTTTATGTTCATAGCAGAAACACCACTTTAGCGAATATGTAATGAAAGTAAGCTAATACTGTGTAACGTCATACCTCTATGTACAGTCATGATTGCATTAATGTCTTTACTAGCTGCTTTATTAACACAGTAACTAGCTGCTGTTAAAATGGGACCTTGTTACACCAGACACAGTACGTGCATTGCTTATGCACATGTTATTCCTGGCGGTAGTCTATGTGTTCTGACTGAGCTTTTATGTTTATAGTAGATACACGACTTGAGCGAATATGTAATAAAAGTAAGCTAATACTGTGTAACGTCATACCTCTATGTACAGTCATGATTGCATTAATGTCTTTTCTAGCTGCTTTATTAACACAGTAACTAGCTGCTGTTAAAATGGGACCTTGTTACACCAGACACAGTACGTGCATTGCTTATGCACATGTTATTCCTGGCGGTAGTCTATGTGTTCTGACTGAGTTTTTATGTTCATAGCAGAATCACCACTTTAGCGAATATTTAATGACAGTAAGCTAATACTGTGTAACGTCATACCTCTATGTACAGTCATGATTACATTTTTGTCTTTACTAGCTGCTTTATTAACACAGTAACTAGCTGCTGTTAAAATGGGACCTTGTTACACCAGACACAGTACGTGCATTGCCTATGCACATGTTATTCCTGGCGGTAGTCTATGTGTTCTGACTGAGCTTTTATGTTTATAGTAGATACACGACTTGAGCGAATATGTAATAAAAGTAAGCTAATACTGTGTAACGTCATACCTCTATGTACAGTCATGATTGCATTAATGTCTTTTCTAGCTGCTTTATTAACACAGTAACTAGCTGCTGTTAAAATGGGACCTTGTTACACCAGACACAGTACGTGCATTGCTTATGCACATGTTATTCCTGGCGGTAGTCTATGTGTTCTGACTGAGTTTTTATGTTCATAGCAGAATCACCACTTTAGCGAATATTTAATGACAGTAAGCTAATACTGTGTAACGTCATACCTCTATGTACAGTCATGATTACATTTTTGTCTTTACTAGCTGCTTTATTAACACAGTAACTAGCTGCTGTTAAAATGGGACCTTGTTACACCAGACACAGTACGTGCATTGCTTATGAACATGTTATTCCTGGCGGTAGTCTATGTGTTCTGACTGAGTTTTTATGTTCATAGCAGAATCACCACTTTAGCGAATATTTAATGAAAGTAAGCTAATACTGTGTAACGTCATACCTCTATGTACAGTCATGATTACATTTTTGTCTTTACTAGCTGCTTTATTAACACAGTAACTAGCTGCTGTTAAAATGGGACCTTGTAACACTAGACGCAGTACGTGCATTGCTTATGCACATGTTATTCCTGGCGGTAGTCTATGCGTTCCGACTGAGTTTTTATGTTCATAGCAGAAACACCACTTTAGCGAATATTTAATGAAAGTAAGCTAATACTGTGTAACGTCATACCTCTATGTACAGTCATGATTACATTTTTGTCTTTACTAGCTGCTTTATTAACACAGTAACTAGCTGCTGTTAAAATGGGACCTTGTTACACCAGACACAGTACGTGCATCGCTTATGCACATGTTATTCCTGGCGGTAGTCTATGTGTTCTGACTGAGTTTTTATGTTCATAGCAGAAACACCACTTTAGCGAATATGTAATGAAAGTAAGCTAATACTGTGTAACGTCATACCTCTATGTACAGTCATGATTGCATTAATGTCTTTACTAGCTTTTTTATTAACACAGTAACTAGCTGCTGTTAAAATGGGACCTTGTTACACCAGACACAGTACGTGCATTGCTTATGCACATGTTATTCCTGGCGGTAGTCTATGTGTTCTGACTGAGCTTTTATGTTTATAGTAGATACACGACTTGAGCGAATATGTAATAAAAGTAAGCTAATACTGTGTAACGTCATACCTCTATGTACAGTCATGATTGCATTAATGTCTTTTCTAGCTGCTTTATTAACACAGTAACTAGCTGCTGTTAAAATGGGACCTTGTTACACCAGACACAGTACGTGCATTGCTTATGCACATGTTATTCCTGGCGGTAGTCTATGTGTTCTGACTGAGTTTTTATGTTCATAGCAGAATCACCACTTTAGCGAATATTTAATGAAAGTAAGCTAATACTGTGTAACGTCATACCTCTATGTACAGTCATGATTACATTTTTGTCTTTACTAGCTGCTTTATTAACACAGTAACTAGCTGCTGTTAAAATGGGACCTTGTTACACCAGACACAGTACGTGCATTGCTTATGAACATGTTATTGCTGGCGGTAGTCTATGTGTTCTGACTGAGTTTTTATGTTCATAGCAGAATCACCACTTTAGCGAATATTTAATGAAAGTAAGCTAATACTGTGTAACGTCATACCTCTATGTACAGTCATGATTACATTTTTGTCTTTACTAGCTGCTTTATTAACACAGTAACTAGCTGCTGTTAAAATGGGACCTTGTTACACCAGACACAGTACGTGCATTGCTTATGCACATGTTATTCCTAGCGGTAGTCTATGCGTTCCGACTGAGTTTTCATGTTTATAGCAGAAACACCACTTTAGCGAATATTTAATGAAAGTAAGCTAATACTGTGTAACGTCATACCTCTATGTACAGTCATGATTACATTTTTGTCTTTACTAGCTGCTTTATTAACACAGTAACTAGCTGCTGTTAAAATGGGACCTTGTAACACTAGACGCAGTACGTGCATTGCTTATGCACATGTTATTCCTGGCGGTAGTCTATGCGTTCCGACTGAGTTTTTATGTTCATAGCAGAAACACCACTTTAGCGAATATTTAATGAAAGTAAGCTAATACTGTGTAACGTCATACCTCTATGTACAGTCATGATTACATTTTTGTCTTTACTAGCTGCTTTATTAACACAGTAACTAGCTGCTGTTAAAATGGGACCTTGTTACACCAGACACAGTACGTGCATTGCTTATGAACATGTTATTCCTGGCGGTAGTCTATGTGTTCTGACTGAGTTTTTATGTTCATAGCAGAATCACCACTTTAGCGAATATTTAATGAAAGTAAGCTAATACTGTGTAACGTCATACCTCTATGTACAGTCATGATTACATTTTTGTCTTTACTAGCTGCTTTATTAACACAGTAACTAGCTGCTGTTAAAATGGGACCTTGTTACACCAGACACAGTACGTGCATCGCTTATGCACATGTTATTCCTGGCGGTAGTCTATGTGTTCTGACTGAGTTTTTATGTTCATAGCAGAAACACCACTTTAGCGAATATGTAATGAAAGTAAGCTAATACTGTGTAACGTCATACCTCTATGTACAGTCATGATTGCATTAATGTCTTTACTAGCTGCTTTATTAACACAGTAACTAGCTGCTGTTAAAATGGGACCTTGTTACACCAGACACAGTACGTGCATTGCTTATGCACATGTTATTCCTGGCGGTAGTCTATGTGTTCTGACTGAGCTTTTATGTTTATAGTAGATACACGACTTGAGCGAATATGTAATAAAAGTAAGCTAATACTGTGTAACGTCATACCTCTATGTACAGTCATGATTGCATTAATGTCTTTTCTAGCTGCTTTATTAACACAGTAACTAGCTGCTGTTAAAATGGGACCTTGTTACACCAGACACAGTACGTGCATTGCTTATGCACATGTTATTCCTGGCGGTAGTCTATGTGTTCTGACTGAGTTTTTATGTTCATAGCAGAATCACCACTTTAGCGAATATTTAATGACAGTAAGCTAATACTGTGTAACGTCATACCTCTATGTACAGTCATGATTACATTTTTGTCTTTACTAGCTGCTTTATTAACACAGTAACTAGCTGCTGTTAAAATGGGACCTTGTTACACCAGACACAGTACGTGCATTGCTTATGAACATGTTATTCCTGGCGGTAGTCTATGTGTTCTGACTGAGTTTTTATGTTCATAGCAGAATCACCACTTTAGCGAATATTTAATGAAAGTAAGCTAATACTGTGTAACGTCATACCTCTATGTACAGTCATGATTACATTTTTGTCTTTACTAGCTGCTTTATTAACACAGTAACTAGCTGCTGTTAAAATGGGACCTTGTAACACTAGACGCAGTACGTGCATTGCTTATGCACATGTTATTCCTGGCGGTAGTCTATGCGTTCCGACTGAGTTTTTATGTTCATAGCAGAAACACCACTTTAGCGAATATTTAATGAAAGTAAGCTAATACTGTGTAACGTCATACCTCTATGTACAGTCATGATTACATTTTTGTCTTTACTAGCTGCTTTATTAACACAGTAACTAGCTGCTGTTAAAATGGGACCTTGTTACACCAGACACAGTACGTGCATCGCTTATGCACATGTTATTCCTGGCGGTAGTCTATGTGTTCTGACTGAGTTTTTATGTTCATAGCAGAAACACCACTTTAGCGAATATGTAATGAAAGTAAGCTAATACTGTGTAACGTCATACCTCTATGTACAGTCATGATTGCATTAATGTCTTTACTAGCTTTTTTATTAACACAGTAACTAGCTGCTGTTAAAATGGGACCTTGTTACACCAGACACAGTACGTGCATTGCTTATGCACATGTTATTCCTGGCGGTAGTCTATGTGTTCTGACTGAGCTTTTATGTTTATAGTAGATACACGACTTGAGCGAATATGTAATAAAAGTAAGCTAATACTGTGTAACGTCATACCTCTATGTACAGTCATGATTGCATTAATGTCTTTTCTAGCTGCTTTATTAACACAGTAACTAGCTGCTGTTAAAATGGGACCTTGTTACACCAGACACAGTACGTGCATTGCTTATGCACATGTTATTCCTGGCGGTAGTCTATGTGTTCTGACTGAGTTTTTATGTTCATAGCAGAATCACCACTTTAGCGAATATTTAATGACAGTAAGCTAATACTGTGTAACGTCATACCTCTATGTACAGTCATGATTACATTTTTGTCTTTACTAGCTGCTTTATTAACACAGTAACTAGCTGCTGTTAAAATGGGACCTTGTTACACCAGACACAGTACGTGCATTGCTTATGAACATGTTATTGCTGGCGGTAGTCTATGTGTTCTGACTGAGTTTTTATGTTCATAGCAGAATCACCACTTTAGCGAATATTTAATGAAAGTAAGCTAATACTGTGTAACGTCATACCTCTATGTACAGTCATGATTACATTTTTGTCTTTACTAGCTGCTTTATTAACACAGTAACTAGCTGCTGTTAAAATGGGACCTTGTTACACCAGACACAGTACGTGCATCGCTTATGCACATGTTATTCCTGGCGGTAGTCTATGTGTTCTGACTGAGTTTTTATGTTCATAGCAGAAACACCACTTTAGCGAATATGTAATGAAAGTAAGCTAATACTGTGTAACGTCATACCTCTATGTACAGTCATGATTGCATTAATGTCTTTACTAGCTTTTTTATTAACACAGTAACTAGCTGCTGTTAAAATGGGACCTTGTTACACCAGACACAGTACGTGCATTGCTTATGCACATGTTATTCCTGGCGGTAGTCTATGTGTTCTGACTGAGCTTTTATGTTTATAGTAGATACACGACTTGAGCGAATATGTAATAAACGTAAGCTAATACTGTGTAACGTCATACCTCTATGTACAGTCATGATTGCATTAATGTCTTTTCTAGCTGCTTTATTAACACAGTAACTAGCTGCTGTTAAAATGGGACCTTGTTACACCAGACACAGTACGTGCATTGCTTATGCACATGTTATTCCTGGCGGTAGTCTATGTGTTCTGACTGAGTTTTTATGTTCATAGCAGAATCACCACTTTAGCGAATATTTAATGACAGTAAGCTAATACTGTGTAACGTCATACCTCTATGTACAGTCATGATTACATTTTTGTCTTTACTAGCTGCTTTATTAACACAGTAACTAGCTGCTGTTAAAATGGGACCTTGTTACACCAGACACAGTACGTGCATTGCTTATGAACATGTTATTGCTGGCGGTAGTCTATGTGTTCTGACTGAGTTTTTATGTTCATAGCAGAATCACCACTTTAGCGAATATTTAATGAAAGTAAGCTAATACTGTGTAACGTCATACCTCTATGTACAGTCATGATTACATTTTTGTCTTTACTAGCTGCTTTATTAACACAGTAACTAGCTGCTGTTAAAATGGGACCTTGTTACACCAGACACAGTACGTGCATTGCTTATGCACATGTTATTCCTAGCGGTAGTCTATGCGTTCCGACTGAGTTTTCATGTTTATAGCAGAAACACCACTTTAGCGAATATTTAATGAAAGTAAGCTAATACTGTGTAACGTCATACCTCTATGTACAGTCATGATTACATTTTTGTCTTTACTAGCTGCTTTATTAACACAGTAACTAGCTGCTGTTAAAATGGGACCTTGTAACACTAGACGCAGTACGTGCATTGTTTATGCACATGTTATTCCTGGCGGTAGTCTATGCGTTCCGACTGAGTTTTCATGTTTATAGCAGAAACACCACTTTAGCGAATATTTAATGAAAGTAAGCTAATACTGTGTAACGTCATACCTCTATGTACAGTCATGATTACATTTTTGTCTTTACTAGCTGCTTTATTAACACAGTAACTAGCTGCTGTTAAAATGGGACCTTGTAACACTAGACGCAGTACGTGCATTGCTTATGCACATGTTATTCCTGGCGGTAGTCTATGCGTTCCGACTGAGTTTTTATGTTCATAGCAGAAACACCACTTTAGCGAATATTTAATGAAAGTAAGCTAATACTGTGTAACGTCATACCTCTATGTACAGTCATGATTACATTTTTGTCTTTACTAGCTGCTTTATTAACACAGTAACTAGCTGCTGTTAAAATGGGACCTTGTTACACCAGACACAGTACGTGCATTGCTTATGAACATGTTATTCCTGGCGGTAGTCTATGTGTTCTGACTGAGTTTTTATGTTCATAGCAGAATCACCACTTTAGCGAATATTTAATGAAAGTAAGCTAATACTGTGTAACGTCATACCTCTATGTACAGTCATGATTACATTTTTGTCTTTACTAGCTGCTTTATTAACACAGTAACTAGCTGCTGTTAAAATGGGACCTTGTTACACCAGACACAGTACGTGCATCGCTTATGCACATGTTATTCCTGGCGGTAGTCTATGTGTTCTGACTGAGTTTTTATGTTCATAGCAGAAACACCACTTTAGCGAATATGTAATGAAAGTAAGCTAATACTGTGTAACGTCATACCTCTATGTACAGTCATGATTGCATTAATGTCTTTACTAGCTGCTTTATTAACACAGTAACTAGCTGCTGTTAAAATGGGACCTTGTTACACCAGACACAGTACGTGCATTGCTTATGCACATGTTATTCCTGGCGGTAGTCTATGTGTTCTGACTGAGCTTTTATGTTTATAGTAGATACACGACTTGAGCGAATATGTAATAAAAGTAAGCTAATACTGTGTAACGTCATACCTCTATGTACAGTCATGATTGCATTAATGTCTTTTCTAGCTGCTTTATTAACACAGTAACTAGCTGCTGTTAAAATGGGACCTTGTTACACCAGACACAGTACGTGCATTGCTTATGCACATGTTATTCCTGGCGGTAGTCTATGTGTTCTGACTGAGTTTTTATGTTCATAGCAGAATCACCACTTTAGCGAATATTTAATGACAGTAAGCTAATACTGTGTAACGTCATACCTCTATGTACAGTCATGATTACATTTTTGTCTTTACTAGCTGCTTTATTAACACAGTAACTAGCTGCTGTTAAAATGGGACCTTGTTACACCAGACACAGTACGTGCATTGCCTATGCACATGTTATTCCTGGCGGTAGTCTATGTGTTCTGACTGAGCTTTTATGTTTATAGTAGATACACGACTTGAGCGAATATGTAATAAAAGTAAGCTAATACTGTGTAACGTCATACCTCTATGTACAGTCATGATTGCATTAATGTCTTTTCTAGCTGCTTTATTAACACAGTAACTAGCTGCTGTTAAAATGGGACCTTGTTACACCAGACACAGTACGTGCATTGCTTATGCACATGTTATTCCTGGCGGTAGTCTATGTGTTCTGACTGAGTTTTTATGTTCATAGCAGAATCACCACTTTAGCGAATATTTAATGACAGTAAGCTAATACTGTGTAACGTCATACCTCTATGTACAGTCATGATTACATTTTTGTCTTTACTAGCTGCTTTATTAACACAGTAACTAGCTGCTGTTAAAATGGGACCTTGTTACACCAGACACAGTACGTGCATTGCTTATGAACATGTTATTCCTGGCGGTAGTCTATGTGTTCTGACTGAGTTTTTATGTTCATAGCAGAATCACCACTTTAGCGAATATTTAATGAAAGTAAGCTAATACTGTGTAACGTCATACCTCTATGTACAGTCATGATTACATTTTTGTCTTTACTAGCTGCTTTATTAACACAGTAACTAGCTGCTGTTAAAATGGGACCTTGTAACACTAGACGCAGTACGTGCATTGCTTATGCACATGTTATTCCTGGCGGTAGTCTATGCGTTCCGACTGAGTTTTTATGTTCATAGCAGAAACACCACTTTAGCGAATATTTAATGAAAGTAAGCTAATACTGTGTAACGTCATACCTCTATGTACAGTCATGATTACATTTTTGTCTTTACTAGCTGCTTTATTAACACAGTAACTAGCTGCTGTTAAAATGGGACCTTGTTACACCAGACACAGTACGTGCATCGCTTATGCACATGTTATTCCTGGCGGTAGTCTATGTGTTCTGACTGAGTTTTTATGTTCATAGCAGAAACACCACTTTAGCGAATATGTAATGAAAGTAAGCTAATACTGTGTAACGTCATACCTCTATGTACAGTCATGATTGCATTAATGTCTTTACTAGCTTTTTTATTAACACAGTAACTAGCTGCTGTTAAAATGGGACCTTGTTACACCAGACACAGTACGTGCATTGCTTATGCACATGTTATTCCTGGCGGTAGTCTATGTGTTCTGACTGAGCTTTTATGTTTATAGTAGATACACGACTTGAGCGAATATGTAATAAAAGTAAGCTAATACTGTGTAACGTCATACCTCTATGTACAGTCATGATTGCATTAATGTCTTTTCTAGCTGCTTTATTAACACAGTAACTAGCTGCTGTTAAAATGGGACCTTGTTACACCAGACACAGTACGTGCATTGCTTATGCACATGTTATTCCTGGCGGTAGTCTATGTGTTCTGACTGAGTTTTTATGTTCATAGCAGAATCACCACTTTAGCGAATATTTAATGACAGTAAGCTAATACTGTGTAACGTCATACCTCTATGTACAGTCATGATTACATTTTTGTCTTTACTAGCTGCTTTATTAACACAGTAACTAGCTGCTGTTAAAATGGGACCTTGTTACACCAGACACAGTACGTGCATTGCTTATGAACATGTTATTGCTGGCGGTAGTCTATGTGTTCTGACTGAGTTTTTATGTTCATAGCAGAATCACCACTTTAGCGAATATTTAATGAAAGTAAGCTAATACTGTGTAACGTCATACCTCTATGTACAGTCATGATTACATTTTTGTCTTTACTAGCTGCTTTATTAACACAGTAACTAGCTGCTGTTAAAATGGGACCTTGTTACACCAGACACAGTACGTGCATTGCTTATGCACATGTTATTCCTAGCGGTAGTCTATGCGTTCCGACTGAGTTTTCATGTTTATAGCAGAAACACCACTTTAGCGAATATTTAATGAAAGTAAGCTAATACTGTGTAACGTCATACCTCTATGTACAGTCATGATTACATTTTTGTCTTTACTAGCTGCTTTATTAACACAGTAACTAGCTGCTGTTAAAATGGGACCTTGTAACACTAGACGCAGTACGTGCATTGTTTATGCACATGTTATTCCTGGCGGTAGTCTATGCGTTCCGACTGAGTTTTCATGTTTATAGCAGAAACACCACTTTAGCGAATATTTAATGAAAGTAAGCTAATACTGTGTAACGTCATACCTCTATGTACAGTCATGATTACATTTTTGTCTTTACTAGCTGCTTTATTAACACAGTAACTAGCTGCTGTTAAAATGGGACCTTGTAACACTAGACGCAGTACGTGCATTGCTTATGCACATGTTATTCCTGGCGGTAGTCTATGCGTTCCGACTGAGTTTTTATGTTCATAGCAGAAACACCACTTTAGCGAATATTTAATGAAAGTAAGCTAATACTGTGTAACGTCATACCTCTATGTACAGTCATGATTACATTTTTGTCTTTACTAGCTGCTTTATTAACACAGTAACTAGCTGCTGTTAAAATGGGACCTTGTAACACTAGACGCAGTACGTGCATTGTTTATGCACATGTTATTCCTGGCGGTAGTCTATGCGTTCCGACTGAGTTTTCATGTTTATAGCAGAAACACCACTTTAGCGAATATTTAATGAAAGTAAGCTAATACTGTGTAACGTCATACCTCTATGTACAGTCATGATTACATTTTTGTCTTTACTAGCTGCTTTATTAACACAGTAACTAGCTGCTGTTAAAATGGGACCTTGTTACACTAGACGCAGTACGTGCATTGCTTATGCACATGTTATTCCTGGCGGTAGTCTATGCGTTCCGACTGAGTTCTCATGTTTATAGCAGAAACACCACTTTAGCGAATATTTAATGAAAGTAAGCTAATACTGTGTAACGTCATAACTCTATGTACAGTCATGATTACATTTTTGTCTTTACGAGCTGCTTTACTAACACAGTAACTAGCTGCTGTTAAAATGGGACCTTGTTACACCAGACACAGAACGTGCATCGCTTATGCACATTATTTTTCTTCTTTCAATTTACTGTACTACATTTGTACGTTTTCAGTCATATTTGTTCGGGTTACCCGCACCTCCTTATATCCACGGGTGGGTTCACCCTGGCATGTCTCCCACCCATTTGGCTTTGTATTATTCACATGGTCTTCCTATCTCACTTGGGTCCTACACATGACTCCTAGGGTTTGTATGTCTGTAAGCTAATCCTTTCCATAGCTTACGGCCGTTTGTTATCCTTTAAAGATAGTAATATAACTGCCATCAAATAGGCCTATAGGTTAAGATCCAAGGAGTGAATTTTACTGCCATCTTGCGTCTATTAGTTTTTTTGTAAAATATTTGGACGTGATAAGGTAAATTATGAGGGAGCTGGAACTTCTCTGATCGGAAAATCGGGGCTATGTTTGTATAATGCCGCTCTCTACCGTGATCATGGATAAGTTTCTTCTCCCCGACACCTGACTACGGATTCAAAGTCTTAAAACCAAGTCTAAAAATTAGCACTACAATACAATTTCAAATCTGATATTTATCTGAAAACGATTTCTTTAACATTTATTCAATATTAAGTTAATTAGAGCTTAACTAGTGAGAATAATTAACTACGGTAAAAATTTAAACAGTTCAGGCTAAATCTCAATCTTGAGTAGTAGCCAAGCACTGGTGAAGGCGACATCATCGTCGAAACTAGTCTGTGTTAATAAAATAATTTGTAGTGAGATTTAGAGTAAAAGGTTATAATGTTTACCGTTAAGAGTTATTCAAATTGTATTGGATATTTAGCACAAATATTTAGAATAGTTTTTAGGAAGTCGCGCACATTTGAAGGTTAAAAATTAGGACGAAACTCACAGAAATAGATTTGAAGACATGAGCCCTGGATCTACTGGTCTGTTTAGGGGTAGTGCGGTGTTACTACAATAAGTATGTCGCTGTTAATGACTTGGCTCACATAAGGAAGTGTTACACGCTCAGGAGGCAAAGGGGAGAGACGTCGCTAACTTGTGTTTAGTTGCCATGGAGACCAATCGTCACCGATTGGGCGAAAAAGGTGACGAGTCCCCTGAACTTGTTCGACTTGAGTGTATGCCTTTCTCTTTTTAATTTTACTAAAACTATTTGAAATTCAAACTATTTGCGTCATTTTTTTTGAATTTTGAAATGATCTGTCACAGTTTAAATGACCGAAATTTATATACATAGATACGTGCCTCTATATTTAAAATAAGGGTTTGAACTTCACACCGTCCGTCCATGGAGGCCTATTATTCGTTCGAAACGTAGGGAGGAAGTAGTGGCTACCCGCCTTCGTATCGGCCACACTTAACTAACGCATGGTTATCTGATGCGTCGTGAGGACCCGCCTTTATGCAAGTTCTGTGGAAATACCATCACAATCTGTCATATGTAGATTGTGGTGGTTTAAAGCATGTTCCTGACAGCTCTAATTTACAAGGGAGTTTAAAGGTGGTGTTGAAGGACGATGCCGCTGTCGTCGACCTTGTCATCGCTTTCCTTCGTCATCTAAATATTCTATTTAAAATTTAATATTTTAATTTTCGAAAAAAGTTAACTTACATATTTATTTATTTATTATAGTATTCATGTTAGGTTGTGTTTAGAGTTTTATTATTGTGTTGTTAACCTGTTTATTTTCTACATCATGTGTTATTTATATTGTTATAGATTTATTCTTACGTTGTTTTGTTATTTATTGTTTTGTTATCTATTGTTATGTTTTTCTTTATTGTTACATATTTATTTAATTTAATTATATTTTGATTTATGTAACTATTTTGGTATTGCTTTTGCTGTTGTTTGGCGATGATAACCACACTTGGTTTTTCGTCAGGAAAAAGAGAAAAAAATTAACTTCACATGAGAAAATCATCAGTGATATGTTATTGAAGTATAACCTTACTTAATTACTTAGTTATTCCGAAAGACTGTTTTGCTCAATAAATTTTACTTTTACATGTGCTGAACGTGGTTTTGGTAGGTGGATCCATGTAAGCAATGGATTACAGCTGTAATAAGGAAAAGCTTCTACTATTTTTAATAGTTGTAGTTTTATACTTATTTTTATTTCTGTTAGTGCTGAGGAACAAAGCAACTCGTTGGAAGTGAACATCCAACGAAAACATTTCCTCATAGTTTTAAATTATGGCAAAAGAAATAATGAAATGAATTGATGACTTGTCTAAGAAGTGGATTTTTTTAATGACATTCGTTAGCGTCTTCTGATAAGAAAATAATACAAAGATATGCATTTTGTGAGATGTACTTGAGGAGATAACGCCGTTTCATCGCGTTATCTGAGTTTTATCAGGAAGTGAAGAATATAAAAAGCGTCGATTTTATTTTCCCAAACACAGATTCTATGAAACAAATTGTAGATGTTATGATTAGGTTTGTGCAACCTTTTTTATATTCGGTTTGTAACTGTTAGTAACTTAATTCCTGCACTGGTGCTATATAACGCAATACTGGGGTTATTAACAAAGAATGATTATTATAAATATCATTTTAAGTAAATTAAAAGAATATATTGAAAAATTCAAAAGAAAGGAAATTCCTACTAAGTCGTCTAAGAAAAATTTTATTATGGTTACTTTTTATTTTGTAATTACAGTTAATATAAATATGTATATACATACGACAGAATCACAATATTAAGTGGCAAAATAGAAAGCGAATTTCCTTGAAATTTTCGATTTCCCTCTCTATGCAGTTAATGGTTTTAGAATATTATTTTTGTTTGTTACTATTTATTCGTTTTTTTTCGTTTCTAATTTTTAAAGCTGATGGTGCTCTATAACTTTTCATTCTTTACACTTCTGGTAATGCTTCGCTATAGCCAATAACCTTTCTCTTATAATTTCATATACATCTTTAAGTAATAGATTTCTTAGTTGTCTCAGTGCCAAAGTGTTGGATTTTAAACTTGAAATTCCTGATTTCGAATCCGACCGAGATATCAATTTTTTTTAAAATTAAATTAATGAATAAATATTTGAAAAAACTGGTTTTAACACCAAATGACATCTACTATAGGTTAAAAAATATGTATTTGAACTTGAGCGGATGAATAAATAGTATTTTATTAACGATTGAAAATTTGTACAAGATATATACAAAGGGAGTGTGAGCTAACCGAAGGAATTGAATAATAGGTTTGTATCGGGTCGTTAATTGATTTATCTAGGGCAAATAAACCAGACTAGCATATTTTTCTATTGGTCGGATATTTTATCAAAGATAGGAAGGTTGCTGAGTTGTATGGGCGGTTTCGGATCATGTCGGTATCATGATGGATCCAACTTACCAGGATACGGCTTAATCCCTCACAGTCTAAGAATCTTCTCCACTCCATCATCCTTGATTTAAGATATTGTGTAAGGCGGGTTGTCAGATTCTCAGGGAGGCAATGGCGGATATCCCACGAAGGCTGGGGGGGGGGTATTACTAGTAGTGAAGTGCCAGGTTTGAGAGATAGAAATTACGTCAGCACAAATGTAATTGATCCTGTGCGGAGGAAAGATTTTAGCATTCCAGGTAGTTATAAAGCTGTACCTTGAAACGCATTCTATTTTATAATAAATTATCTGTACCCTGCCACGCTTTGCGGTTCCATGGATCAGAAATAAGGAACAAGACTAAGTATACGTTCCATGGGTGTTTAATTTGGCAATACTTCAGAGGCTAACGCAATATAGAGCTGAGGCTTTGTCATCTTTTGATCGATCCGTTGCCAGAATCAATCTTTTAAGAACGGTTTTCCCAGTTCCTCCTGGCGCATGCAAGAAGTTCCCTTCTACTCCGTCATTTATCATTTGGATTATGCTACCATAAATGCCCTTATATTAAGGCGAATATTTATTCAGATTGTATAATAATCTGAATGGGATGTAAGTGGATAAGTTTGTTTTTGCTAATAAACAATGTAATTGGAAACAAGTAATATTTCACAAGTGACTGTGGTGTATGACGAGTGATCCCTTCGATTGCGCCAAATGGCTTGCGACAGCTGACCATTAAAATCCTGATTTCTCGCGGTTGCGGGTATGTACACGAGAAATAGTTAAAACAATCTTTGAAACGCGTTGTATGTCTTGTCAAAATATGACCCCAATCGCTGCATAGCTTTTTGAAGCGCACACAAATCAAAATAACAGTTTTATATATAAAGATTAAAATTTAATAAACAATTCCTCATTCATTAGAAAAAAAACAGAATCTTTTTTCTAATCAGTTATAAGGTGAGTATGTAGAAGGTGAAAATGCAAAAGCTCATCGTGCTTTCGAACAAGTAATCACCTGTTTATATCTCACAACCTACACTAGGTTTAGGTTTCTGCTACGCCTTATGCATGCACCTGTACAGCGCCGATAAAACGCCTGCACTTTCTCCCTCCGTTATTACATGGGATCAACCTACTTGAGTGAGGCTTCGAACGAGCATGCGTGACATTTTCTTTTCATCAGAATTCCTGCCTCGTGGAAGGAGCGACGTATGTTACTGTACTGTATGAGCAATATATTTATAGTGGTGACATCATAAATGATCTAACGCAGTGCTGCGTTGCAGACCTGACGGGCGAAATCGTGATAGAGTCGGTTAGTCTAAGTATAATATTTAAACAAGTTGAAACATTATAAAACATTGTACGAAGCTCTCGTGTAAAGGAAAATATAACTCATTTTGTTGCTAGATGAGTTAATTTCAAGTATTAAGTAGAAAAAAAATATAATATTTTAATAGGAAGAAGGTATATAATAAATTTACCATGAATGCAATCGATTTCTTTTATATATAGTAAGCGTCTTAGAAGAGTGTTAATGTACATCTGCTTTGTTAATATAGCACTTGTTGTCTCTTTGCGTTTGTGGTGTAGTCTCCATTCAGTTACTTATTTGTTGTAGGTCAAAAATTTCAAATAAAAAATGGAATTTTTATATTTTTTAATATCATATTCAGAGCGAGTGAGAGTGTTAGATTTTGGATGACGCGTGTATGTGAGAAATACAAGACGTCAGACGAGGGAACGTATAGAATTGGGACAAGTGTTGAAGTTAGCTACATACGTAGCTATCATTTACCTCTTGAATGAAAAGGAAGTTAGTAGGGGTGAAGAAAAAAATCCTGATCACCAATTTTTTAATTCCTAATTTTCTAATAGTCTTTGATTTTCTTTAACGAACTACACTTGGACAGAAAAAAACTTTATGGTTTATGTCTGAGGGAAATGCAGTTTAAAAAAAAAAAATTATCATTTATATTACTCTAATATCTGTTATATATTACTCAATCAACCTTATTCAGGTGGTGACCAACCTCTCTTTATCGGAATATCTCCACGGTCCATTGTGGAGTAAAAACAATAATTGTATTGTAGCCCTTCGATATATATATATATATATATATATATATATATATATATATATATATATATATATAATGATGGTTTATTTTTTGGTTTCTGATAGTTTTAGGATCGAATCACGGTGCATGTGAAACCCTAATGGGTCGCCACTCACCTTTTGGGAACCGCTGCTCTATAATATATTTTATGCTTTAACGTAGAAACGAAAGCAGTTCTGAAAATGTCTAAACACACTGCCCCGGCAGAGCAGTAAAGGCTTGTATTGGATAATCATCAATCCTTGTTATCGGCATAAGAAGTAGCTGCCTAGAGGAAAATGTATTAGCTCAAAAGTATTTTTATTTACGTTTATTCTTGCAATCGAGAATATACACAGTATGTTAAGTGCTTAACAGTTAGATAATTGTATCTGTTCCCATCTTGTTTGTAAGTTGGTATAGGTAACGTTCTTATACGTCCGAGATTATATTTAGTTTTAAATTAAAAAAAAAACTTTATAGTAGAAGCACAAACCATTTATTCGAGTATAGTAGTATGGTTCACTAATAATCTGTTTTTAAAATAACGCTCACATTCTGTAACTATATAGTTTTATTTCAAATTGTTTCAACTGTTTCACCTAATTACATTATTGTCATTTTTAAAAACAACTTTGTTTTCTTTAGCATTATTTGTTTTTTTCCTTAGATATAAAGAACAGTTTCTGGTAATGCCAGTAGTATAAATAGGTGAAATGCTTAAAACAATTGATTAATACTCTATCAATACTCTATTAATACCTCTATCAAGGTGTTACGTTCTTCCCGTGTTCATTTACTCAGGTTTCGTTCTATTTCATCTCTCTATGACTATTGGTATTTTTTTACTCCTGACTGTTGGGTTTCCCTCGGTGATTCCTCTTAGCGTCTGTCCACCTCTTTGTTCTGAGTACCCACAGGGCCATACTGTTTTTATATCCTCGAAAGTGTCATATTTGACTTTCAGTCATCTTATGGCATAGATGTTTGGTATACCTAATATAGGTAATCTGCAGCATTGACGCCAATATTCCTTCACAGTATTGCTCTGATATCTCTAAACATAGAGTAGAGTAAACACTCACATTTCCTTAATATGGTGTAGGTAAAATTTTATTAGCTGGAACTTGGTGGCTGCGGGTCTTGGCGAGAGGCTGCGGGCGAGGAGTGGGTGGAGGTACTCGCAGGTCATTTTCAAAAACATCGCCCTTGGACTTCCGCTCACTCATAGGGTTGACTCATTGTTTTGTTACTCATTAATACTTTTTAATGTATGTTGAAAATAACAACAAATGAAAATAGGGCGTTCACGGAAGCGTGCTAATAGGACTGGAAAGGTTGGGACTGGTAGCCCTCTATTTATGGCCCCAATGAGGGATGACGACAGTGCCTGATGTTTTATAGATGTCGAATACACAATTTTACCTAAGAGCCAAGTGCCAGATTATAAAATTGGATATATGTATGATGGAATCTTGTAGATACGTAATAAGTCTGTCTCATTTCATTATTTGTAGTTGAATGCTCATGTCAGCTTGGCGTGGATTAGATTGGATGGCTTCTAATGTAGTAACTTATTTTAATAAATAATAAATTTTTTCAATACTATCTAATGTGTAATTAGAAATTAACTTTAAAATGAGTTGTTTGGTTATAAAGCAGGTTAGCATAACTTAAATATTTATAAAATAATGATGTAATTATTGCACGGGCTACATGGCTGTGTGATCATGAAGCTTTCACTAAGTAATCAATTCCGTGAGCTAATGGAATTAGTCAGTAACGTTCGAACTACTTAGAGAAATCCCCGTACATTTGGAACCGTGAAATTACCACCTGTTACACCTTACTTCACAAAGAACGTTGGGGATTCTATACCGCAGCGACGCCCGTGTTTGACAGTTGGGACATGATAAACTGAGCATCCTCAATAGCCTATTCATATTAGGATTTGTGTTGTGACAATACACACAGCTTCCACGGTGGGAAAGGATTGTCTCTTTTATAGCAGGATTATCATGGTGTTGTGGTTTTCATTTTGAACATGACTTGCTTTTACATTATTCGATACAGAAAATTTTCTTTTATATTATACTATTATTTGTGTTTTCTAAAAAAAAACACAGAATATGCAAACAAAAATTGTATGTACGCTCGCAAAATATTTTCATTATATTTTATGCTTTAATCAATTAATATATTAATATATAATTATTAATTAATATATTATTAATAATATATTCTTTTTAAAGTTTAAACCAAAGATAAAGGTTACCGAAGATAGAAGTTTGAATAATGAAATGTTTAGAGTTGTAGCAATTCAGCATAGCTTTCCAGATACTTTCGTCCAAATTGAAGGCAGTGAAACGCGCTCTGTACAAACTTGGGAAAGCAAACTTCAGCATCCGCGATTGTAATGCAAATACGGGCGGTTGTGTAATTGTGTTCACCGTAATTTGCATTATTCCGGTTTAACAAGGTGTATTATTTTTAGCAAGCGCCACAATTAGCGGGAGACCCGATGTATTGTTCCAGCAAAGAGTTATGTTTGGTTAGTGCAAGAAATCATAACGCCGTTGTTTATTGTACCTTCTCTTGCATTACTAAATAGAATTGTATAATTATAATTCTGTATTTGTTTGTTACATTAGCCTGATATTTCGTAGAGGAAGGTATGTTGTGAATACAATTATTTATAATGTTTCAAACAACCTACAAACACATGGCACATTTATTATTTCAAACAACTTACAAACACATGGCACATTTATTATTTCAAACAACTTACAGCCACATAGCCCGTTTAATGGGTCAATCAACCTATAACCACATAGCACAATTAATGTTTCAATCAACCTAGAACCACATAGCACAATTAATGTTTCAATCAACCTAGAACCACATAGCACAATTAATGTTTAAAACCACCTACAACAGAATAGGACATTAAATACAATATAGCACATTTAATGTTTCAAACCATCTTCAACCACATAGTGCATTTAATGTTTCAAACTGCCTACAACAGAATAGGATATTAAATTTTTAAAACATCCTGCAACAACATAACACATTCAATGTTTCAAATAACCTGCAACTGCATACAGTAGTACAATTAATGATTTTAACAGCGTACAACAACATAGCCCATTTAATGTTTAAAATAACCTACAACCACTTAGTACATTTAATGTTTCAAACAACCTACAACTTCATAGCAGATTTAATGTTTCAAACAACCTTCAACCACATATTGCATTTAACGTTTCAAACAACCTACAACTACATAGTAAATTTGATGCTTCGTACAACCTGCAACAACATAGCACATATAATGTTTCAAACAATCTATAACCACATAGCACATTTAATGTTTCAAACAACCTACAACCACATAGTAAATTTGATGCTTCGTACAACCTGCAACAACATAGCACATATAATGTTTCAAACAATCTATAACCACATAGCACATTTAATGTTTCGAACAACCTACAACTACATAGTAAATTTGATGCTTCGTACAACCTGCAACAACATAGCACATATAATGTTTCAAACAATCTATAACCACATAGCACATTTAATGTTTCAAACAACTTACAACCTACAACCACATAGCACATTTAATTTTTCAAACAACCTACAACCGCCTACATTAGTACAATTATTACTTTAAATAACATTCAACAACATAGAACATTTAATGTCTCACATAACCTACAACTACGTAGTACATGTGATGGTTCAAACTACCTACAACAACATAGCACATTTAATGTCTCACATAACCTACAACTACATAGTACATGTGATGGTTCAAACTACCTACAACAACATAGAACATTTAATGTCTCACATAACCTACAACTACATAGTACATGTGATGGTTCAAACTACCTACAACAACAGCACATTCAATGTTTGAAACAACCTACAACCACATAGCACATTTAGGCTCCCAACCACCTACAACCACATAGCACATTTAATTTTTCAAACAACCTACAACCGCCTACATTAGTACAATTATTATTCCAAACAACATTCAACAACATAGAACATTTAATGTCTCACATAACCTACAACTACATAGTACATGTGATGGTTCAAACTACCTACAACAACATAGCACATTTAATATCTCAAATAACCTACAACCACATAGTACATTAGGTGTTTCTAACTACCTACAACAACAGCACATTCAATGTTTGAAACAACCTACAACCACATAGCACATTTAGGCTCCCAACCACCTACAACAGCATAGCACATTTAATATTTCAAGGAATGCATAGAACGGTCAACAATAGCGTACAAATTTTGATACCATTTTCTACATCTTACAACACGTGAACAAGGTTTCTCCATTGTGGTGATTTTAAAAACCAAATCAAGGAATCGATTGACATTGGAAAATGCCATTGTTTTGTGTGTTAGTAAAATTAATTCCAGGCCTTAAACAAGTACTATTTATTAGGAATATACTGTGGTTGAATTTAATAATAAATACACAAAAACCTCTTAACCACAAACTTTCTTTAATTTACCCTAATGTACATTTCAGTTACAAAGTAACCATCCTCAGAGGGATAACATACAAAGACTGTCTTTGTATGTTATCCCTCTGAGGATGGTTACTTTGTAACTGAAATGTACATTAGGGTAAATTAAAGAAAGTTTGTGGTTAAGAGGTTTTTGTGTATTTATTCTTAAACAAGTAATATAGAATTTTTTTATAAAATGTCAATTCCCACTAAAGTCAACAAAGAAAAGTTTTATTTGTTTTTTTTTTTAGTTTATAATTACAATTAATATAAATATGTATACATATGTCAGAAAAACAATATTAAGTGGCAAAATAAAAAGAGAATTTCTTTTCAATTTTCCTTTCTGTGTTTGCTGTTGGACTATTATTTTTATTTGTTATTTTTATACGCTTTTTTCGTCGCCTGCATTGTGTTGTAGTTTCTTTTCGCTTTCCTTTCGCATTGTCCGTTTGTGAAGTAGGGTTCAATACTTTTTAACCCAGTTTGTTTTTTTATTCTTTTTATTCATTTTTAATCCTAGAGCATTATTCATGATATTGTGGTAACCATACAAATGGAGATTTCGAAGACAACCAGATATTGGCAATAAAAAGTCATTTACAGTACATATCTGAGAAATAGATTTCTAACTATGGCGAAGTTGGCTCGGTGCTAAAGCGCTAGACTTTCAACATGAACATACTCATTCCAAATGCGACCAAGATCCTCCAAATTTTGATAATTTACTTATTAAATAAATATTAGAAAACAACCTATTAACATCAATTAGCATCCACTACAGATTTAAAAAAAATATTTGAACTTGATTGGATGACTAAAAACGTATTTTATAAATGATTGAAAATTTGTACTAGATATAGGCCTATATCAGGAGAGTGTAAACTAATAGAAGAAATTGAAAAATTGGTGAATTATAAACAAGCTGAGGTTTTTCATTAGCAGAACAAAAAACCTAAGAATTTAGTATAATGCAAGAAACTACAAAATTAACTTATAATGTTTTACCTTTTCTCCGCATTTTGCGACCCATGGGGTTAGACCCTGATTTACAGGACTTGTGGAAGCCGTTATTAACGGATCTGAATATGTCGGATTATAGTCTCGTAACGTTAAAGTCAATGTAACGTAAGCATTATTGTTACGCTACGCACGTTTTATTTAGACGTGGCCCCGAAATAATCCTCCTCGATGGAGCACGTAATTCGAAACATCAAGTGTACGTGATCTTAGTGTTCGTTAATGAACTTTCGGTCCGCAGAGCTAAATCTAATGACGGAGTTACGGCTCTTAATAAAAGATTTGCCGGAAATGGTAGATGGCTCGGATGGGAACAAAAACAAAAGACTTATCTTGAAGGAATAACGTTAAGCAGAAGTATACGGCTATAAATTTAGCACTTTCGTTCTATTGTTCTGGAAAGATGTTTTTGCAACTTACTTCAGATAAAAAGATAAATGTTTGCATGTCTGTTTAATTTTTTTTCGCAAATGATACAATATTGTGAGTTTTGGTTTTTATTATCGGACGGTCGCGGTCGTTGATTCATGTGATGAGATTTTTAAACTACACGAAACAAAGACTAACGAGATACATAGTTCAAATGATTTGTTTAACGAACTGTTGAGTTATTAAGTATGAAACATTATTATAGGCTATACTGTCTTTTAAAAATCGATCACTCTAAAAAGTAAGATAAAGTAGAATATATATATATATATATATATATATATATATATATATATATATATATATATATATATATATATATATTTATATATATATCACTTTCACTATATGTACTTAAACAAGAATCTTACTTGGTATTTATACGAGTTAACTTTCAAAGACTGATAGTATCTCCATTATCGAGCATCAATCGAGATACTATCAATCTTTGAAAGTTACCTCGCATAAATACCAAGTAAGATTCTTTTTAAGTACATATAGTGAAAGTGATAAGTGAATACAAGAAAACAGTGTTGCAAAGTTAATATATATATTAAATATACATATGTATATAAATATCGCAATATGTATTTTTGTGTATTAATAAAGAACTAAGTCAAAATACAAATACAAGAATTATAATTGAATTTACAATTGTAAATATATATATATATATATATATATATTGTCATAAAGTTTATTCTCTCTTTTTTCAAAATAAAATAATTAACTTGTAATCGTTAACCTGTTTAATTTTTATTCATTTCGTATTTTGGAGATGCATATTATAACACGTATATGACTATTGGTTTCATGTATGGCTATTGTTTTAAAACCTCAAAATACGTCCTAAACATATTAAATTTTGATTTGCCGTAAGAAATAAAATATTTGTTTAATGGCCTCCATTTAAATTACAATTGTTGTCGAGTGTGATCGAGTTCAGTACTCTCTGTTTGGCGCAAATACTTCTATTAACGCGTACAAGTACATGTAGGGCTCTTTTGTAAAGTTTGCTCAATTACATACCCAATCCCTTGATTACCGTGATTGCTTTTTGACGTAGAGTATTGTATTTTAGTTTCAAAGCATAAGCATTCACTTTAATTGAACGTGTATTTTGCTATGTAACAAAATGACATTAATAATAATTAAATAATATTTTTATTAATTTATCAGTACTTAAAAAGAATTGATATTTGAAACAAGGCTTGTGACAAATAATGAGAAACCTGTGCGCCATTGACATAATGAAAACATTATCTATTTTGTTAGAAAAGGGGAAAATACATGTGAATACTCCATGATAATCTTCACTAAGTTCGTATTCTGATTTAAAAATTGTATTGCAATATGTTACAAATTTTAAAGTATTTTCTTTATACGCCATTCCCCTAGCTCTAAATTTATTCACGCATTTATTACAACTTCACCCATTCAACTGCTGTCAGGTACTTAAGTTGTGGTTTTATTCCGGTTTCCAGTAATTTCTCTTACCAACTTGCCTAATTGGATGTGTTGCTGTCTACGTTGAAAGGATGCTTGCTTGGTTACCTGTTCCGTTGATTCAGGTCGGAAGGTTTAGGGGAGGAAAACGTTTCTGGTATTACTTGACAATTCTTATGCAGGTACGGGATGTTCTGGATAGGACAGGTGTCTATGAAGGAACGGAGTCAGGAATGGCGAATAAAGAAAGAAGCCTGGCTATGAGTATGGAGCGGTAACAGTAGTATATGAAATTATTTCGTTGATTTAAATTAGGTTAATTGAAGTTGCTTGATGTAATCTCATCTTGAATACACTGATTAAACTAATTTTAAAAACATTCACTTAGTTAAGTATTTTTAAAATTTGGTTAATTGGTTGATTAATTCATATTACTTTATATTACATAATTGTGAATTGTGAATAAATCGGGTTCAGAAAGAAAGCTAGAGGTTTAAAAATATTTTTAATAATATTCAAAACTGTCTATCGGAGTGATTTAATCCGGATTTGGAATGGAACGTGATTGAAGTCGTTTCCAATTCCTTTCCAACACTTAATCCAATTATATGTGCGTCTTCTGTAATAATAAAATCTGACGAGATATGAATTTATTGAAGGAGTAGGGAGATTTTCCTTACTTATTGGAGGGATTTGTTTCTTTTCGAAGTCGAATGATGATAGAAATATTCTCAATAAAAAAATTAATTCTTAATGAAAAAAGTCTTTCAGTTGCGCCTTATACTTGTTAAATTTTGTCTAAATGTGTTTTATTGTAATTTAATGCGTTTAGTATTAAAACCTCGTGATAAAAATTAAAAACATATTTGATAAAGCGGATTGAAATTAACAGAAATTAAAATTTACATGATGAAATTAATATTTCTCGTCCAATTGTTTTTCTGATATTTTTGTCAATATATTTATAACTCGAGTTTTAGCAAGAGACTTGAGATGCGGAGGAGGGTAATTTTCGGATAACCTCTTAAACCACAAACACTCTACTAGTATTTATACCCTGAATCGATTGCAAAGCCATTATCTTCAGAGGAAATTACTTTAAAAGTCTTGTAGTAATGTGATTGCTTTGCAATCGAAATGTACATCAGGGCATAAATAAATGTTTTTGTGGTTTTAGAGGTTTTATTTATTTTTAATCTAAAAATGATGGTCAACTATTGTATTACTATTTTTAAATGTGCTATACTTGATGTGTTTGTATCTAAATTAGGAGCCTATTGATAAATATGTGAGTTGAAATAGTGTTTTATTGCTGCGGAATTCGAGATTACAGAACATGAAGCAACTCCTATCTACGTGGTTATGTATTAAAACCGCCTGTAGAGCTAAAACTATGCCGTATTCACGCCTTTAAATTTAATAAAAAAATTAATACAGTTATCAAAAGCAAGTGTGTAATATTGTTGACAAAAATCGTCGTAAGTAAGGCAAAAACATAACCGCTCTTTGTCTAACTTTATTTTTGTCATAATTATAATTACATTCCGTAAATATTTTTAACCTTTTCTAATTACTTAATATTACATTTTTTTTTGTATTATACCTTGTAAATTTAGGTTTTTGTTTCGGTTTTATATACCATTAAGGGCTCGTGGGCAAGTTGTACGGTTGCATTAATTCCCAAACGAACGATTATTCGTCATATAACATGACCCATCTTTTAAAATAACGTCAGAACCGCAGCTATCGTGTGACCATTCGTAGATACCTTGCGAGCCTACAACCTCGGGAGTATTCGGTTAATATCCGCTCCGTTGGAAGAGCCCCATCTCCACTGCGTTCCGAGTTTGTTGACATTCATAGTTAAGAATGAATTGAGATTGTTTTGTTAATAAGTAAACCTGTGATTAGATATCCGGTGTCTTAAATAAGTAAAAGTAAAATACAAATTGCCAATATATTTCCTTCAATATTAATAGAGGAAAATATTGATTAATACTCCTATATCAAAAAGTACTAAGCAATATCTATCTAATTTCCCTATTACATCCTTTAAGATTTATGATTACGGTTTATTTGCTTTAAAAAATAATAATAATTACGATCTGCAACCCCATATTTGCAACCCCATACACTGAATGTGTACACTACTCAATATTTAAAATGAGTGTTTAAAAAGTTGGGTAGACTCATCAATCGCATCTGTTGGAAACAAACTACAACTGGAGTTGTGCAATGTATAGCACGCGTGCACGCACGCACACACACACACACACACACACACGCGCGCGCGCGCGCGCGCAGAGAGAGAGAGAAGAAAGAGGGAGGGAGAGAGAGAGAAGAATGAGGGAGGGAGAGAGAGAGAGAGAGAAGAATGAGGGAGGGAGAGAGAGAGAGAGAGAAGAATGAGGGAGAGAGAAAAGAATGAGGGAGAGAGAAAAGAATGGAGAGAAAAGCTATTTTTCCCCCCAGCTTGTGTCTTACAAATTTTTAAAAAGCGATTTTTGAACCTTTCTGAGATTTAGATTTCGTAGATTTCCTACCTAAGAACGCTAATCGTTGAGACACGAATCTGAACATTAAAAAAAAACTGTAACAAACATTTTAGTGTTATTTTCATTTTCATGAAACTTAAGTGGCTTTCAAGATTACGACAATAGATGCTAGTTCTGGGGTTGAGGTAATTTTCTTGACGCAAAACCGAGATTTTCGTAACAAAATTGCATATGAATTAGACGATACTACCAAAAAATGGAGAGTTGACATATCAGTGGGTGTTTTTACGAGCGTCGACTTAACTTATGGCAAATGGTACAAAATGAAATTAAAATATGTAAATAAACAGAAAAGCTCATTAAAATGATTACTGGACAGTGTATTTAAGAGTCAAGTTTCTAAACAGTACAGGGAGCGGGTAAATACGTCAGTTAATCTCGTTTGAGAGTAGTTATATTTCAAATAACTACCCTGTCTAGAGATCTCCTAATCTCCTACTCCCAGTACAATACCAGGAAATATATATTTTCTTTTCTAAGTTATATAAAATTCCATCGTTTACAAGAGGTAGGCCTATGCCGTGTAGACACCTTTTTGTAAACCTGTAGGGATTGTATCTACATTGAGCCATTATCACACGAGGCTTGCTCTAGCAGTTAGCTTTCGATGCCAGATCCAGTAACACCAGTTGTTGATTCTCCAGCGCGTTTGAAGTCCTGTTGTATCAAGCTTTGGGAAGTAGCTCCAGTCTGGTGTTGATATTGGCAGTGTGAGTACTTCGTAATGGCGTCTTTTGGCGTTAGAGGTCATATCTTGTTACGTATAAACAGAATAGGAGTGCACGGGGAATGTTTAGAATTATTAGAAGAAAAAAATAGGAAATGGGTGAGTCGGTGGATCGAAAGAAAGGATTTGCTGCGAGCATCATCACGTCTTATTTGCGACCCTGCAGCAAAAGTCCCAAATTCATATCTGAATGTGCTGAGATTGTCAAAGTAAGATTTAACTACCTCTTTGAGATGGTAACACCACTGACACAGAGAAAAGACCGACTTCAGGCAAGTAATACCTTGTAAAACTAAACTAGAAATTGCTCTAAGATTCTTGGCAACTCGTGAGAGTTGCTCCAATACCCCATTCGAGTGCCTTGCAACACATTATTTACCTTCCTGCCCGTAGTCCTGCTGTAATTTATAATGCTTTTTAGCCATATATCCAGTTAACATGGATTGACTTATATTTATTACAATTTAAATGAAGATATGAAAAAGGCTATAATTTTAAAGTCAGACGGGGTTGAAATGGCGCTAGAAACAAGTTTGGAATGACGCTAATTGTCTTGAAGTTCCCGATAAAAGACCATGCGTATAATCTGTAGGGCTATGCCATTTTTTTAATATTACGAAACTAATCTTGTTTTACCATTCAGTACAGATAGGTTACAAAATATCTCGGTTTTAATATTTTTTACTTTGTGTAGTATGTTTTACTATGAAACAGATATAGTGTTAAGAATCGTACCAAGAGGACGTAAAGATAAAACGAATGTATAGTTTTCGCAATTCTGATAAGACATTTTTAGATAGCGTCTGTGCTTTTGTCACAATATTGTAACCTAAACACTCCCAAGGTGTTACATTGTGTTTATAAGTTGTGAAGCTACTTTACGTTCTACACTTTACTAGCAACCATCTGTGCTTCGGCCAACATTAATCTAGTAATCTGACGTCATAGCAAGTCCCCACCTAACGCGCATTAGATATCGCGTAAGTAAATATGTGTAGAGTTAATTAGCAAAGAGATCCGGGAATGCTGTAGTCGAAACGTCAGATTATTTCACTTTCAAATGAATGCAGAAAGTTTTGACGTGTAAACGTTCATTCGTGATTTACCAAGAGAAAGTTAAGTATGAGTACTTTCTTGCGAATAGATTTGGTAAAGAAATCGGGATATATATGTTTGCCACTGCAAATAGGTTATCGTGTAATACCGTAGTAGCAGCTGAATCAGTTGTAATAAGGTTGAAAGTTATAACACTCTTTGTTTATTTAAGATATATATCAGGTCAAAGACTATGAAGCAATAATAATATAAATATAAAACACATTACAAACCGAAAGCTACGTACAGCTATATATATATATATATATATATATATATATATATATATATATATATATATATATATACATACATACATATATACATGCGGGTTTGTGTGTGTGTGTGTGTGTGTGTGCGCGCGCGCGTGTGTGTGTGTGTGTGTGTGTGTGTGTGTGTGTGTGTGTGTGTGTGTGTGTGGCGACTGCGTGAATGTTGAATTGTGCCTAAACTACACAGGAATTAATTGCCCAAAATTTTTAATAAAGGTGCTACCTGTAAATGTACCTGGAGTGAACTAATCGGTGGCACGCAAAACGCGCACCATGAAATATGCGTGCATGAGGAAACAATAGCAATTGACGAGGGTAAAAGGTAAATTAGAGAATATGGAGGTTATTTCTACTACCAAGGGGAAATCGGTGGTGCATTATCTCGGCTATGCATATCGAAAGTATAAAGATAACGCACTGGCATAGTGTCATGGTTAAAAAAAAAAAAAAATCAATGAAATATCTCGTTTAAAAAGTAGTGACAAAATTGTGTAGGAAGTGATGGATCGTCAGTGTGAACCACCTGACGAAGCATCCCTCTCTGTGAAAAATAAATCTGCAAGGCAAAGAAAAGATCGAGAAGAGTCTACGCCCGGATCCGAAATTCACCCCGAGGAAATGGGCTATCTTCATTACAGAGGATATGACTTTGTCTCAGACATTCCATAACTTCGTCTATTAAAGAACACTGCAAATCAACATGATTAGCTCAGAAGAAAACTCATTTATTTAGCTGAACGATTTGTATCTAAAAGTTATACGCAATTTTCGCCTGACACAGTGTTCTGTCGTCATAGCTTTCCCTTGCCATCTGTTAGAACTTGAGCTTGTACGCATCTTTCGCAAGATTCCTGATGTACTCATATTTTTTTGTATGTTTCTCTCTCTACGGGGTATTGAGGTAAGGAAACCTGGTAGTTCGGAGGTTTTTGTGGTTCCGACCGAGTAGAGGATAAGCGGTCGATACCGTAGAGTTTGGTCTGCGTTCGTCTCGTCCCATGAATGGGCCTGTACGTCCAGCCCTTACAGTAAGGTTGCAAGATTCGTTCATACGGGTCATTGCATCAAGCCCTACGTCTCAGGCGGGAGTCATGAATTTGAGGTTAGATTATTGGGGGTTGCGGTTACATATGCTAGACCAGAACCTCTTCACTTAAGGAATCAAATGCGTGTGCTTCACGTAAGGATCTATCTTTGTGTCCTTTCACAAGGAGGTTGAGTCGAGAGACAGGCACTTCTTGTCACCATTTTTTCCACAAGTTTTTGTTTACCCTTTTCGATAATACGCACACCTCTCAAATTCTTCTCAGCTCAATGTGGAGGAGCTTTTGTGGTTTCAGTATCTCCAACCTTTCGTTATCGTGCAAAAAGCTCAAGTAGGTTAGAGTTGCCATTTAGAATCTGCAAAATTTCGCGGCTGGGAATCACTGTCCTCTGAATGTAAATACTTAATCGTCTTATTTAGAAACATTTCTTCTGCTGTTGAAACAGTAGTTTGTTTGCCCGAAACAAAAGGATACTGCATGTTTATGTGTAGTGAGGTACGATTAATTTTTTGTGAAAAGATGGGAAATTAATAAATTAATTTGTACGATTAAAATTAGAATGCCTGAGAAAAATTCTGAGCACAAGATCGTTACTTCGTCGTTGCACATTTAATATGGAGGCGTTACTCGATTGAATAAAAGCTGAAAAGGCCTAGCGGCTGGGACAATACCTTTCTAATTTTATGCTGTATAATTAAACTATTAGAGAGAATATTTATCACATAGAATATTGATTGTAGTGTAGGATATGCAGGAATACTTATAAAACTTCCTTTCTATGCATATTCTAAAAGTTCATAACATCCTCTTCTCATTTTTGTTACACCATTATTTTCAAACACTTCGAAATTAGAACTAATGTTCTTTTATTTTACGAAGTTCTTCGATACGTAAAAAAGTCATTATTTTTATTCCTTTTCGTTAATCTCTCCCCTCTCCAATATCTTCGCCCCTTCCCAAAAGAAACTTTAAAACGTCTGTGTATAATACTTGTAGTAACTGTGAGGAACTCTTAACCATAAAATTTGTGGCATTTCCACAAAGCTAAGTAAATATTTTGTTTAAATCTTAAAAATACTTGTCCGTTCTGTTGAAACTTTCAATACTAATCGTTTTTTTTTCTTTTCAGGTAAGTAGATTCGGAAGATGGAGTTTAAAGTTGTAGCAGCTCAGTAAGTTTGTTCGCAGGGGTAATTTAATTAGAGGTGTGGAGATCTTGTAAGTGTTGCTTTATGTTCACAAATAACTTTTACTTATCCATTAATCCCTCTTGAAAGTTAAAGAGAAACTTTTCGTTCTCAACAGAGTAAAAGCGGGAAATTTTAAAAAAACTTTACACAAATGTTGTCTGTCAGTTTCTTCTTACAGTCGTAAGTAATTTAGAGTTTTGGTCTTGTAATTTGGCCTTCCTCGGTATTGTTTGACCGGGCGTTGCCTGCTCGAATAACTATTTCCTCTAATGTAAATAGAGTAATTAGTAGTGAAAATGTAATCTTAATGGAAGTGAACGTATTGCATTTCCTTAACTTTATCTGTGTTGTTTTAAAATGAAAAATATTAAAGTCATATTTTCGCTCGATAAATATTTTAACGTCTGCAGAAAATAAATTCTGCTCCTCTCAAGGTCAGGATTGTAGGACTTTCAGCCAGTCACCTCCTTGGTTTGACGAGGGTAGCCATGTAGTTTCCCAACCTGTGGACTGAGTGCCAGTCAGCCCTTTCTCTCTCTTCAGCGCGTAGACCTAGAGTTTAATAGATTATTGGAAACAAAACTCATCCTTCTAACGCGTTTGCCGGATTTGTCTTTGATGCTACTTTGCCTCATCTAGTACGCAATGTCACAGTGTTCAAACATTAGCGAAACCTCTTTATTCCATGTCGAGAGTGTAGGCCTAATTTAATTATTAATTATAAAAATGTGCTAGAAAGTAATCTTGGAACGACCCATGTCTATCATAAATTATCCTGATAGCATAAAAAAATCATATATATAGTTTTTACCCTAACCTAACTCGCAACCCCTTTCCCTACAAGGTAGCAGCGGTGGATATACGATCCGACCCCTGCTTCTTGACAGGGGGTCATAAACCGCCGCTGGCTTACCGCCCGTTTCCTCAGTCAGGGTCGTAAGCTTAGTTTTTGAAACAAAACTCTTAGAGTAGGCTAAAATTATAAATTCTTCTCCTAACTTTTCTGTTACCGGTCCATAAATATTATTAACTGGGCATAAGTAGGGGTTTCCTTAAACTGTCTTTGTAGTTTTGTGCTTAGATTGTAAGTTTATTTTTATAAATTTCAAGTAAACTTACAGAGCATCTTCAAAGTATTACAAGAATGACCTACTTTGTAAGGGAAATATGTAAAAAAAATAATTAACTTACGCTATTGTTTTTTTAAAATTTCTTTACTTTAGAAAATAAAGGATATCTTTTCAGTAAAGCAATCTCCCTGTAGATAGGGCAATACCCTTCGCCGCAACTCAGTTGAGACTACTATTAGAAAGTAATGATAATTGGGTGATAAACAACAATGAACAGCCTGTTAAGGGATTTGGTTCGGTGAAGTTGAAGGCTACTCTAGACCTTGTAATCATCTCCAAAGCCACAGTAAAATAACAGTTCAAGTAAATTGCACTGCTATTGTGCAATTTCAAAGTTGAATGTGAACAAAAAATTAATGTCGCATTTTGGATTGATTAGACATTATTAGTTTTAAGATTTTTTTACTTAAATTTGCATTAAAAATGTCTTAGTTTTTATCTTTAGTAAAATTTTAACATTTACTAATTCAGAAATTTATTTCATTTTCTTGAGGCCAAATAGGGGTAGACACCTCTGTTTTATCCCAAATGTGTGCAAGTCTATACCCGTAGGCGATCCTCTCCATGTCATCATGTAGTTTAATACCCTTCGCCGCAACTCATTTGAGGCTGTTATTAGAAAGTAATGATAATTGGGTGATAAACAACAATGAACAGCCTGCTAAGGGACGTAGTTCGGTGAAGTTGATGGCTACTCTAGACCTTGTAATCATTTCCAAAGGCACAGTAAAATAACAGTTCAAGTAAATTGCACTGCTATTGTGTAAGTTTAAAGTATAACTGTTCAATGTAAACAAAAAATTAATGTCGGATTTTGGATTGATTAGACATTATTAGTTTTAAGATTTTTTACTTAAATTTGCATTAAAAATGTCTTAGTTCTTATCATTAGTAAAATTTGAACATTTACTAATTCAGAAATGTATTTAGTTTTCTTGAGGCCAAATAGGGGTAGACACCTTTGTTTTATTCCGATTGTATGCAGGTCTATCATGTCATCATGTTGTTTTACATATTCTCACTTGAGACTTATCTAATTTAATCTATCCTTCCAAGGAAAGGTAAGGAGTAAACACCTCTTTCCGGCTTACCAAATCTCTGTATTGTATAAGATTATTTGAGGATGATTGGATTTGTTTATTTTGCTTTAAAAATCCTTAGAATATGCAATTCATATTGTAAGTTTGTTCTCAGATCTTTGAAACAGAAGATATTGTCAGAAGTAACAGCGTAGACAGTTTATGTAAGTTTCAAGGAATATCGATTATGTCCCGGAGGGGAGCGGTGTGGATGAATTGCATGCACGGAGAATTAGGTCCAGGAAACTGGTAAACACGGGCGACGCTATGCTGTCGTTTGACCCAGACATTTCCTGAATTATTGACAAAACTGAACTCGGCCAGTACGGAGTTTCCAGATGCTTCGTAAAGGGATAAACTCACAGCATTCATAAAAGTTCCCTAAAAACACATACGTTTAATATAAACGTGAACTAATTTTGCCAAGAAATGTTGGAACAATTTAAATTTTCAAACGCTTCGAATAAAACGTATGCACAACATTTACTTTCACCTTCGTCGAAATTTTGCAGTTTAAAGCATTCTTCCAAGTGTAATTATTATCGACTATGAAGTACATATTGAAAAAATTAAGGTAGGGTCACCAAATCCTCTTCTGAGGACAAAGAATTCACCCAAATCAGACATTTTCATATTCGGTATTATAAAGACATTTCTACTTGTTACACATCGTAGGATAAAAAAAAGAGTAGATTGTATCAAGTGGTATTAGAGAAACGACATAATGATCCCTCCTACTAGGAATAGAAGAAGAGTATTGCTTCAGATGGGCGAGGATTTTAACTACATGCTCAGGAAGGGAAACCAAGACTACTCTAAAGGCAACGTGATGAATTTCGATAAAGCAGATAAAACATAAGCCTATTAAGACTACTGGTTAGAAATTCCAAATAGGAATAGCAAGCCAAATAAAATCACTAACTGGAAAAACGGAGGATGAGATAAAACAAAATTAGAATACTTAGAAGAGCAAGACGTCTGCAAATATTAATATCGAGGAGCGCAATATCATGAGTGTGTATAGATGTGTATTGGCATTCTATGGCACCTATAGGCATCGATCCTTCCGTCGTAATATCATGAGCTGAAAGAACGGAGAGTGAGATAAAACAAGATTAGAATAAATAGAAAGAGCAAGCAGCCTGCAAACATGAATATCGAGGAGCGTAATATCATAAGCTGGAAGAACAGAAGAAGAGATAAAACAAGATTAGAATAAATAGAAAGAGCAAGCCGTTAGCGAACATGAATATCGAGGAGGACAATATCATGAGCGGGAATAACGAAGGAAGAGATAAAACAAGATATGAATAAATAGAAAGAGCAAGCAGCCAGCAAACATGAATATCGAGGAGCGTAATATCATAAGCTGGAAGAACAGAAGAAGAGATAAAACAAGATTAGAATAAATAGAAAGAGCAAGCCGTTAGCGAACATGAATATCGAGGAGGACAATATCATGAGCGGGAATAACGAAGGAAGAGATAAAACAAGATATGAATAAATAGAAAGAGCAAGCCGCCAGCAAACATGAATATTGAGGAGCTTATTAACATGAGCTGGAATAACGGAAGAAGAGATAAATCAAGATTAGAATAAATAGAAAGAGCAAGCCGTTAGCGAACATGAATATCGAGGAGGACAATATCATGAGCGGGAATAACGAAGGAAGAGATAAAACAAGATATGAATAAATAGAAAGAGCAAGCAGCCAGCAAACATGAATATTGAGGAGCTTAATAACATGAGCTGGAATAACGGAAGAAGAGATAAATCAAGATTAGAATGAATAGAAAAAGCAAGCCGTCAGCAAACATGAATATCTAGGAGCGTAATATCTTGAGCGGGAAGAACGTAGGAAGAGATAAATCAAGATTGGAAGAAGTAGAAAGAGCAAGCAGCCAGCAAACATGAATATCGAGGAGCGTATTGCCATGAGCGAGACGAGCGGAAGAAGAGATAAAAAAAGATTAGAATAAATAGAGAGAGCAAGCTGTCAGCAAACATGAATATCGAGGAGCGTAATAACATGAGGTGGAATAACGGAAGAAGAGATAAATCAAGATTAGAATAAATAGAAAGAGCAAGCCGTCAGAAAACATGAATATCGAGGAGCGTAATATCATGAGCGGGAATAACGAAGGAAGAGATAAAACAAGATATGAATAAATAGAAAGAGCAAGCAGCCAGCAAACATGAATATTGAGGAGCTTAATACCATGAGCTGGAATAACGGAAGAAGAGATAAATCAAGATTGGAATAAATAGAGAGAGCAAGCTGTCAGCAAACATGAATATCTAGGAGCGTAATATCTTGAGCGGGAAGAACGGAGGAAGAGATAAATCAATATTAGAATAAACAGAAAAAGCAAGCCGTCAGCAAACATGAATATCGAGGAGCGTAATATCTTGAGCGGGAAGAACGGAGGAAGAGATAAATCAATATTAGAATAAACAGAAAAAGCAAGCCGTCAGCAAACATGAATATCGAGGAGCGTAATATCATGAGCGGGAATAACGAAGGAAGAGATAAAACAAGATATGAATAAATAGAAAGAGCAAGCAGCCAGCAAACATGAATATTGAGGAGCTTAATACCATGAGCTGGAATAACGGAAGAAGAGATAAATCAAGATTAGAATAAATAGAAAAAGCAAGCCGTCAGCAAACATGAATATCGAGGAGCTTAATATCTTGAGCGGGAAGAACGGAGGAAGAGATAAATCAAGATTGGAATAAGTAGAAAGAGCAAGCAGCCAGCAAACATGAATATCTAGGAGCGTAATATCTTGAGCGGGAAGAACGGAGGAAGAGATAAATCAAGATTAGAATAAATAGAAAAAGCAAGCCGTCAGCAAACATGAATATCGAGGAGCTTAATATCTTGAGCGGGAAGAACGGAGGAAGAGATAAATCAAGATTGGAATAAGTAGAAAGAGCAAGCAGCCAGCAAACATGAATATCTAGGAGCGTAATATCTTGAGCGGGAAGAACGGAGGAAGAGATAAATCAATATTAGAATAAACGGAAAAAGCAAGCCGTCAGCAAACATGAATATCGAGGAGCGTAATATCTTGAGCGGGAAGAACGGAGGAAGAGATAAATCAAGATTAGAATAAATAGAAAGAGCAAGCAGCCAGCAAACATGAATATTGAGGAGCTTAATAACATGAGGTGGAATAACGGAAGAAGAGATAAATCAAGATTAGAATAAATAGAAAAAGCAAGCCGTCAGCAAACATGAATATCGAGGAGCTTAATATCTTGAGCGGGAAGAACGGAGGAAGAGATAAATCAAGATTGGAATAAGTAGAAAGAGCAAGCAGCCAGCAAACATGAATATCTAGGAGCGTAATATCTTGAGCGGGAAGAACGGAGGAAGAGATAAATCAATATTAGAATAAACGGAAAAAGCAAGCCGTCAGCAAACATGAATATCGAGGAGCGTAATATCTTGAGCGGGAAGAACGGAGGAAGAGATAAATCAAGATTAGAATAAATAGAAAAAGCAAGCCGTCAGCAAACATGAATATCGAGGAGCGTAATATCTTGAGCGGGAAGAACGGAGGAAGAGATAAATCAAGATTAGAATAAATAGAAAAAGCAAGCCGTCAGAAAACATGAATATCTAGGAGCGTAATATCTTGAGGGGGAAGAACGGAGTAAGAGATAAATCAAGATTAGAATAAATAGAAAAAGCAAGCCGTCAGCAAACATGAATATCTAGGAGCGTAATATCTTGAGCGGGAAGAACGGAGTAAGAGATAAATCAAGATTAGAATAAATAGAAAAAGCAAGCCGTCAGCAAACATGAATATCTAGGAGCGTAATATCTTGAGCGGGAAGAACGGAGGAAGAGATAAATCAAGATTAGAATAAATAGAAAAAGCAAGCCGTCAGCAAACATGAATATCTAGGAGCGTAATATCTTGAGCGGGAAGAACGGAGGAAGAGATAAATCAAGATTAGAATAAATAGAAAAAGCAAGCCGTCAGCAAACATGAGTATCTAGGAGCGTAATATCTTGAGCGGGAAGAACGGAGGAAGAGATAAATCAAGATTAGAATAAATAGAAAAAGCAAGACGTCAGCAAACATGAATATCGAGGAGCGTAATATCTTGAGCGGGAAGAACGGAGGAAGAGATTAAACAAGAATAGCGGTCATGCGCCATTTTGAACAGTGTAGACGAACAGTACTATGAGACCAACATGCTCGTCTGTCAGAGCTATTAGAAAATTATCAGTACTATTAGAAAATAAAGTGAAAATGTTCAGAGTGTTGATAGTAAATATCAATCCATGCCTTTTAGGAGTTTAAACTGAGAAAGGGACACAAAGAAAAGATTCGATAGTAGAAATGAAGTGCTGAAGGAGATATAGCGTTTTAAAAATGCCATAGTTTTGGTTTTTGCTATAACATTTCACACTACACGCTTTATTATGATTTATTTAAAGCTGTTACAAGTAAAATACCCGTTATTTGGAATTAGGTCGTTTGATTTGTAGTTTTGAAGGCAAAACGAGTTTCGGCAAAAGAAGAAACTGCCTGATTTAGAAGTTATTCATTAATCGATTCGCTCTACCGAACAGTTCCGCTCAACCGTCTCCCAATTTCCGTACAAAATCCTTGTTCTGCTTACGGAATGAAAACTGCGTTATGCTCTGTGTTGGGCGAGACGTGACGAAATTCTAAGAGGCTTTTTATATAGAAGACATCTGCTGTTTGAATAAAGTGTTTAGACGGATATCAGTTTAATTAGTTAGGAAGATTTGTTGAGATTCATTGTGTACTGTTCAGTCTACAAACATTTGTTGCATGTACTACAAACAAAGAGTCGGTTTTACTTTAACTTTTTCTATCTCAACTATCAAAGAAAGGAGGTGTTTTTATAGTTATATAAATGAGAGTATTTATGTACGTTTAGGGGAAACTTTTTCCACAAAAGTTCGTTTCTTTGAGAATACAAAAAATGTATGTTTTTATTTTTAAACATATTGCTGTTTTTTATATAATTTTGCTTTTATAATTTAATATAGATCGATCTAGATCCAAATGCTTTGATAATTTAAACTTCATTTACTTGATTGATTGGATATGTTGTGATAAAATTTCTTAATATGATAGTTTAAAATATTATAGATGTATCATGGGCTGTGTTATATGCTAATATACATGCTATAAGTATAAAAACGTATAATCTGTTTACACTAAATTGGGCGATATTGGTTTGTTTATTTTATGCAGTGACTTTTTTTTGTAAATTGTTTGAAAGATAATACAATAGATACGTTTTTAGCCTCTGATGAGGAATTGAAACGCAGAGCAGTATTTTAAAGCGAATTAAAACCTCTTTTATATTTGCCATTTTTTGTAGTATTTTTGTTTTTCAAGTTAAATTGTAGCATATGAAACTGTATTTTTAATTTATTTATAAACTCTATCTAAGTTTAAATATAAATGGCACCAACAATTAGGGGTTTACTAATCTTCAATTATGGATGAGAAATATCTTTGGAGAGGGCGTTTTAGTACATTATATAAATTGATTATGTTTTTGATACCTTCTATTAGCTCACACTCTCCTTATATATATATATCTTGTTCAAAAGTTAATAAAATAGTTTTTATTCATCCACTCAAGTTCAAATACTGTTTCTAAAACTTGTAGTGGATGATTCTTAATGATAATACAGTTTTTCCAAATATTAAATTATTAATTTAATAATGAAATAATTTTACGTTTACATGGTGGAAATGAGGGCAAGGTATACGATATACTTATTTTGTTACATTTGCTTTAAAAGAAGTGTTAAATTATGATAAACACTGTGATTTTATGGTATAGCTGTTTTGACACATAGGTTATGTTACTTTATTTATATTAATTGCAATTATATAAAGCAACTAAAATAAAATTTTTCTTTGTTGACCTTAGTAGGAATAAACGTAAATTTTGTTGTTGTTTATATTACTTGTTTTTATTTTTTTCGGTTTTTTTACTATAGATTGCTAAAAAAACCGAAATCGATTCTTTCTTGTTTGTTCTGTTCTTTTTTTAGATGCATTGTTGGAAACGTTTAAATAAACTGCTCTCGTTTCTCTTGCCTATCTCTATTAATTAATGTATGATAATTTATACAGGTTGCACAAATGTTTCGCAAGTTCACTACTGCTCTTTTCAAACAGTACATTCACTTCAGCAGAGGAGAATGTGAAGTCCCCGTTGCCTGGCACTATCTATTTACTATGATGTTATGTTTTTACCTAGTCTTAATGAATAGTCTTTTCATTCAAATACAACAGTCATGAACACTGTCTACGTCATGCAATGTTGCGTCATCCGTGGGTATAATTTAAAATAGACAACCCGTGAAGAATCATTGTTCCGTTTGGCTTTCTCACCGATGAGTCATTTTGCAATGAATGTTTTAGCGTGATCTCCGCCTCAAACATTTCAAAGTTTGGCAGAGCGATGAATGCATGAGCGGTATGTTCATATCTAATAATGCTCTGGAGTTACTATGCGCTGCAAGATTTATATCAGGGGCGCTCAACCCGCTGCCCGCAACTCTCAAATGTTGCTCTTGAATTTAGAGAAACGTAATACTTTTCCATGTGGAAAGGTATAAGCCAGCATAGGTACTAGCAGTATCTGGGACAGTATTCAAATGGAACTTATTGATCTGCAGCACATGATTCGGTTCAAGTCAAAATTGTGGGAAGTTAAAATAATTGATTTATACAAATATTACTTACATCTGAAAATGGTTAATTTGCGAGAAGTATTTATAAAAACTTCGTGTTTGTTCTGTATAGCACAGTACTTTTATTTGTGAGCGTGCTTTTTTAGTGAAAACTATCAAATCCAAAGCTCGTAGGTTCGCGCTTATCTGACAGTCACTTGGTATCAACTTTGAAAATAGCAAATATACAGATAACTGTATGAAACAACCGTGGCGTAATTTTTAACATAGATAAATGAAACCTCTATACCACAAATAACTTTTTTCTTTTATTTAAAACCTCATGTACATTCGATTGCATAGCAATCATCCGCAGAGGTAATTTACAGTAAAAATACTATTGTACATGTGTTTACATGTATTTTTATTGTAAATTACCTCTGAGGATGACTGCTACGCAATCGAAATGTACATAAGGTTTTAAATAAAAGAAAAACGTCATTTGTGGTATAGAGGTTTCATTTATTTATGTTAAGCAAATAGAGATATTGATCAATTATCAAAAGGAAAACAGTTCCAAATTTTCCAGTAAAATAACTATTTTATAGATTTCGTTTTACGTTAATAACATTTTCATATTGAACATTGTTTCTTGTTTTTAATTCTGATGTAATATCAACATTGGATGGAACATTATACAGATTGGGAATTATTGACATCGAGATACATTTTTATATGTATATGCTATTATATACTATAAAATGACTGTGTATGTACGGCATTTAAGCATATTATAATAGTCTATAAATTGTAGTATATAATATTGGAAAATTTAAGCACACGGTAAGTAAATAATACGTATTACAATTGTTGAACTCAATAAGTTTAGTCCTGCAGTTCGGCTCGAGACAAACGAACAATTAATTGGCCCGTCGTTCAAAAAAGGTTGTGCATCCTTGATTTATATAAAAAAAACCTACGATTCGGACACACGTTTATAGAGAATTTGTCCAAGTTTGTGGTGGAAGTGCAGTGTATCGTTCGTAAAAGGACATATTGTGCAGTAACGAGGATATGCGAGGGGAAATAACCCTAGTGTTGCTATAGCAACGTCTCCCCACAACACGCTGCTCTGCGAATTTGCTGCCGGGTTTAGTGAACCATGTTCAGAATGCAAATAGGTTTAGACGGCCGTAATTGAAAACCTATGGAAGACAGTTTTGTTCAGTTAGTTATGTTTTCGTCAGTTTATTGCATAAATTATACTTGTTGATTAATTCAGTTCCTTCTATTAGTTCACACTCTCCCTACATATATCTTGTTCAAAATTTTCAATCGTTAATAAAATACGTTTTATTCATTCACTCAAGTTCAAATATATCCTTTTTTTAACTTGTAGAGGATGAGACTTGATGTTAATACAGTTTTTCAAATTTAAATTAAATTAAATTAAATTTATTAATGAACTAATTTTAGTTTTAAATGGAAGACAGGGGCAACGTATGCAATATAATTATTTCGTCCCATTTGGTTTAAAATAAGTGGTAACATCTGATTTCATAAAGCAACTGATTTTATGTTATAGTTTATGCGGTAGAACATCTGATTTAACGTATAGGTTATGCTACTTTATTGATTTTCTTTGTAATTATGTGATAAAAAGTAACTAAAATAATTTTTTCTTACACAAATAGTAATTGACTTTAATTTTTTTTGTTTATTTTACTTATTTGTATACTAATTAGACAATGACAGTTTTGTCTTTTGCTCCTTTACGTCTAGAACCAATAAATATAGGTAGATTTATTATCTGAACTACAATAACGCTCAAAATGTATATCTTAAGCAATAGTAAATAAATGAGTAGCTTATTTTATACAATTTAGCTATAGACCTAATTAAAAAGCACAGTTGTAGTTATCCTACTGAATATAGTACTATGTCACCTAAATGTACCTACAAGTGTTGTGCTATATTACAAATATTTTGTATTTCAGAAGTTTTTATTATTGCTTGTGTTTTCTCTGTTGAACATGTTTTTTATAACAATTGTTTTTATTGATTTGCAAACAAATCACTACTTCCTGAAATATTTGAGAACGCGTTTCGCACTAGATCAGTGCATTGTTCAATGCTGTGAGTCACGGACAAGACTGTTCCTCAGGTGTATCGTATTATTGTCAGTGTGTGGTGTTTGGTGTTCTGTGTTTAGCAATGCCGTTTAGAATGTGTTGTGGATGGTTTTGTGGTGTTTGTATATTTCGAAATTTTATGTCGAGTTTACAAAACGTTCTAAACAACAAAGCACACTCACAATCAAATACTGTATTAAAACACATAATTAACAGCTACTCTATAAACAATGAGACATCACATACTATGTAACAATATTGTCCGTAACTTACAGCATTGAAGGATGTGCTGATCTTGTGCGAAACGCGCGTCTGCTTAAAAATACCCGTAAGTAGTGGTTTTTGCCAATCAATCAAAACAATTTTTATTATTGGTTCATTTTTCTTCCGGTAAACTTTAATTAGATATAATAGAAAATTATCTACAGATATTAAAAAGTATATCTGATGTCGTATATTATTGATTTATTAACGGCAAAATTATAGGTACACTTCAGGTGTTTACCATGAATAAAGCCTTTAAATATAACGCACAAGGAGAAACGGAGTAAAGGTTTCGAAGCAGAGCGGGGTCGCCCGGATTGGGCGTGTACCGATAGCCCATGTATAACTAAAAAGCCACATCGTCATGACAAGTTAGCAACAATTTTACTGACTTCTGTTACTGATGGTTCGTTACTGTGACAATAAATTCACGACTGTTTAGCGTTTTATTCCATTACTTCGCCATAACGTTGAATAATTATCAAAAAGAATTGTTTGTGACTTTATAAATCCAACAGTATGGTTTAATTTTGTAGTTTCTATTAAAATAAATACCACTGCCATTACAAAACATAATTAAAAATATTTGTTCTGCCACTAACAGAAAAACCAGTGTTCATTCTGTTGCAATACTGCGTGGTCAGGTTAGGCGTGGTGACAGGATGTAGTGTCACGTCATTGAAAGCCCATTTCCGTCCATTTTGAGATAAAATATTCTACAGTTTTCATACATGAAAATGTTTTATTATACAAACGGACTTTTCATAAGTCTTTCTGATGCAGAAATATATTTGAATGAAGTTAAGTAAATAGAACTTGTAGCTTTTTTTAAACAATGTCCTCTGACTTTAGACCGAAACAGTGTCAATGGTTTTCTGTATTACGATTATAAAGGCTGAGAACCGTCATATGATTGTAAAATTAGAAATTCAGAATAACTCGACATGCCTTTATACAGTTTCTAGAACTATAAAATCTATATTTACATTTAATATTAAAACTTTTGAAATATATTCAAAAATGTTTAGAGATTTTCGTTCAAAATTCTTGCATGATTTTAATTTGGCGTATTGTTAATGTTAGAGGTCGTAAGCTTGGTTCATGAATTACGTTGCTCGTTGGAATGTCGACCTTTGCAACTTAATGAGAGGTTTAAACCTATTGTTTGTTAGTAATTATGTTCTTGTTTAAATAGGTTCTTAACATCCATGTGTTAATATTGTACACAATTTTACACAAACTAGCAAGTAATTTTCATGATTTTAATTTATAATTTCAAGTATAAATATGTTAGCAATAGAAAACAATACGCTTTTGGATTAAAACTGAGCTTTTTTGTTCTGCTAAAGCAGAATAATGAACAAGTTAATTTTAATGAATGAATTTAAAGCTTAATACAAACAATTATTAACAGATCTATAACAGAATCTATAAATTACATTAAAAAAATACAAAATATAAGCTACAAACACTTTCACTTTATAACCAAACAAAGCTCGCTACTCTAATTGTATTTATGTTAATATTTGAGCTCAGCGTTAATTTATTTTATCACACGCGTTTCGATGACGACATTTTACATGAATAGCCCTATAACTAGGCTATATATATTATGATAAATGAATAATAGTTGATATCCGGAGTACATCTGTTCATTAGTGCATAAAATCGCAGTTTCGACGTTTAGCAAGAATCTCATATAGCAGCTGTTCACTTTAATAGATTCGAACTTTGGGTTCACTTCTTCAATGCTAGATGAGATTCTGGCGAAGCTTCCAAACTACGATTTTATGCACTACAAAATTAAAGGTATATGAATGTTTACATTAACGAGACATATACATATAAATATATGTTTACATATGCATATAAATTTATGTTAACATATGCATATGAATATATGTTCAATATATATATATATATGTATAAATATAAATGAATCACTATATAATTATAATGATGACTGCCATTTAATCACGTATAGGAAATAAGTTATAGGTTTCGAATAGGCGTTCTTTATGATTGAATTTATTTCTTGGCCCTCTACCGAACGCATATTGTAAAACTCAAATGATTAGTAGACAAACTTGCTAATTATAAAATAGGGTTGTGAATTACAAATCTATTGTTGACAGGTAATTAGAACTATAGGAGATGAAGATTGTCTTTGATAATTCTGTTACTATTTTAGAATTTTAGAAATATTTCAAATCTGGTGTAAAATTGCGAATTTTGAAGTCCTTTAAGACTTTTTAGGACTGTACTTTCTACTACAAACAGAAAAGCTAGTGTCCATTACTCTGCGCTACTGCGTGGTCAGGTTAGGAGTGATATTAGGTCGTAGAACTAACTTGACAGCGAGGGACTATACAACAAGATGTGAAACGACTGTCCTAGCTTCAATATAGGTATGCGATACAAGGAACACATTAAAGACAAAAAGCATACAATCTATATGAAATTTTATTATCCATCTACAAAACACTTTACACACATACACAACATCGACACAAATCTAAAACTTCATCAATTCATAAAAAAAATCAATAAACTAAACGCAACAGAAAATATCGAAATTTACAAACACAATCACATACAATATTTAAACACTTAATTAAACAACTACTCTATGAACAATGACACACCACAGATCACCATAACATGACAAATTTACAATAATACAACACACGTGAGCAACAGTTTTATCCGAGAGTCACAACATTGCCCTGATCTATTGCTAAACGCTTCTGCTGAAAAATATCTCTCAGTAGTGGTTTTTTTTGCCAAGTGATATGAATTAAAACATTTTTATAAAGCCTCAAGGTCTACAACACAAAAACTGCAAGTTTTGAAATTTAGGTTATTAACGCTTATTAAAACTTAACAATAAAAACTAAATTGTAGAAGAGCTGTATATTGTTCAAAATACAAAAACAAGAACAGCCTTTGTTGCGTCTTTGTGAAACATTTCATGTACTGAAGTTAAAATTAGTAATTCTACTAATCCAGGTTTTTTATAAAGCTGTTGTACGCGACAAGATTTGCTTAATAGCCTCAGCCTACATTAACTTGCTCCGGTTGTTTTATTCCGTCTCGTCTGGCACAGACCGACTTAAATAAACATTTGCAAAGCCGAAGTAAATTCAGATATTTACAAACCGTTGTGCCTTGACATCATACGATTCTTTCCGACCGGTTACACTTGTTTATGAGTTTATTGGGACGGGAAAGCTGCCCGAGGGATTTGCGAGTAAATACGGAAAGCACGAACGGAAATTTGCTTGCAGAATAGTTTTCTAATTTATGTATTCAGTGCTTTATAGAAGATTTTTTGACTTCACCCTGTTACACGAGAGTATCACAATGCTCCAGGAGTATAAATGTTCTTTTTTTGTTTTACTTTTGTGTCGTTAGCAGGAGAAAAGGGTTATAATAATTATCTTCATAACTATTTACTGTAATTGGTTTTAAGGTTTTTTTTATTTTCATTTTTTTTATATATAAAAGGAGAGTGTGAACTAATAGAGGGAATTGAATAATCATTTTTACTGATTTTTTTAAAATTGATTTCTATTAATTGGGTGTATTGTATAAATACATACATACATACATACATACATACATACATACATACATACATACATACATACATACATACATACATACATACATACATATATATATATATATATATATATATATATATATATATATATATATATATATATACGAGTATTTTAAAGTGAATTATGTAACGCCTAAAACAGAGTTTCTAATCCTAAAATCCTAGCCTAACATTGTGGTTATTTCAAATCGTTTCATTGAACGATTGAGTTTATCTGAGAGTTGTGATCGCGGTGTTATCTCAGTGACTTGCTGGGCCATTAATTGAAACTCTTAACTGGAGTAGGGTCACGTGACTTCATTAAACCTTGCCTCTCAATGTTAGATAAAATAGGTAGATTATAAATAACGAATCATATAAATACTTCCAGAGGTATGTATCTAATCCTCAGTTTTTAAAGTATGTTTCACTCTCTGTTAAAATTATGCGTGTGACAGAAGAGGACTATAAATGACTATATTTATCGCCTGGAATTAGCTGTCATTTATTTTAATAATAAAGGTAGGTAGAATGGTCAGCCGGAGAACGAAATAAAGAGAAAGCAAAGCTAAGAGAATGGGTTGTCTTGATCATTGTAGGAGGTACTGCCCATCAGTGGTAGGATTACGTCTGTTCAATTTTTGACATATTTGATTCCGACAGAAAGAGGATTGTTTGGCCGTTGGTTAGCTAACTGAACTACGAAACAGGTTGTTTGGTACCCATTGGATAACGTCTGCGTGACGCCCACCTAACTTTCTTTTTTAAAATAGATATTATTTATTTTTAATTTAATATACAATGTAATTTTACATTACAATACCAGGGGAACCCCCTCCAAATATATTTTTTTGTTAATGAAGTATTATGAATTCAACTCTGAAATATAATATTTTGGAGTAAGACCTATTGGGTTGAAATGTATCAGACCAGCAACACTTGATACAATTATATTTTCCTAATTTATTGGTGCGTTAACATTAGAACGTTGAATTGTTATATCCTTTGCTGTATTGTGGAGATCCTTTCTCTCATTTGAGGTATTGGGAAGATCATTTCTTTAGTTAGCTCTTTTGGCGAGACCATTCATCTCTTTTGCGGGATTGGGGGAGGCTAATTATTTCCCCTGCGGTATTCGGGAGCCCACTTTTCCCCTTTGCACTATTGGGAACCCATTATTCTCCTTTTGCTTTTTTGGGGAGACCATTTCCCCCTTTGCGGTATTGGGGACACAACTTCTCTACTTTGCCGTATTTTGGGACCACTCTCTCCTTTACGGTATTGGGGAGACCACTTCTCTCCTTTGCTGTATTGGGGAACCACTTCTCTCCTTTAAGGTATTGGGGAACCACTTCTCTCCTTTGCGGTATTGGGGAAACAACTTCTCTACATTGCCGTATTTTGGGACCACTCTCTCCTTTACGGTATTGGGGAGACCACTTCTCTCCTTTGCTGTATTGGGGAACCACTTCTCTCCTTTGAGGTATTGGGGAAACAACTTCTCTACTTTGCTGTATTTTGGGACCACACTCTCCTTTGCGGTTTTGGGGAGACCACTTCTCTCCTTTGCTGTATTTGGGAAACAATTTCTCTCCTTTGCGGTATTGGGGAGACCACTTTCGTCCTTTGCTGTATTGGGGAAAAACTTCTCTCCTTTGCTGTATTTAGGAAACAACTTCTCTCCTTTGCTGTATTTTGGGGACCACTTCTCTCGTTTGTTGTATTTGGGAAACAACTTCTTTCCTTTGCGGTATTGGGGAGACGACTTCTTTTTGCTGTATTCGAAAGATTATTTCTAATCTTGCGTTATGAAAACATTTCCCCCTTCTATGATTCTGTCTATGATACATTTGCATTGGACTTAGGCCGTATACTCTGCATTGTTCTGCCGATTAGTGGTCATTTTTTTTCAAACAGTTGTAAAAACATCAGATTATGGATTGTCGACTTATGTTAAAGGTTTATGGTGGTTTCAAGATCAAGGAGGGAACCTCTAAAGTACTAAAGAGAGAGAGAGAGAGAGAGAGAGAGAGAGAGAGAGAGAGAGAGAAAAGAATGTGCATGTTAAGTCTATATTTATTCATTGCTCTGTATCTGTGGTTTGATATTTCTATTATTTTCACTAATAGTTAAAAATGTGCTGGCAAACGACAATATCCTGACTTTGCCAACGCCACGTTTAAAACAACGTTTTATTCGGCGGTGTGTGTGTGTGGTGTGTTTGGCTTTGTGTGTATGTCGGTGCTCGCGTATATAAGTATTTCGCTTCAGGTCATTGAAAGTGGCATTTAAAGTTTAAAGTATGCAGTCCTTTGAACATAAGAGTATAAAGGTGATGGGGTAATCATTGTTGCTAGACGAGTTTGTATTTTTTATTACCCATTTCTCAAAACGATTTGAAAAAAATTGAAACTCAGTTAAGGAAAACTCATAGGTTAGCTGCTAATTAAATTATGCTGACAATTCCAGCCTTGTAATGCCTTGAGTAAGTATTAGTTTTACAAAAAATATTGACAGCTTGCCGTCTGAAGAATTTTTCTTGAAACCCAAATGAGCATTCGCTTTGCTACACGTCTTTGTTAAAGGAAAGTATTAACGGAAATAGTGGAAAATGGCCGCGGCTGCCATTTCAAAATCGTTTTGAGTTTTTTCTTATTAATACTAGGTTACTAATAAGAATTTTCGTTATTATTAAATACGCCATTAATAAGTTATATTTCCTTAGAATGAGGAAAATAAATAAAGAGAAGATTAAATTTCTCAAAGTAACAAATTCGTGCTAAGTACGGCGAATAATTTGATTGTGTTAACAAGGTAATCTATGTAATAGCTACTGTTAACCCGTCTGCCCTGGAGCGACGCCTGGGTGCTCCTCAGATAGACTGTTGAACTCAGTGTTTGCTGTTAGAATCATACCCTGTGTTACATTTAGTAGATTGTTCTTGAATTACATTTGCAAAGATATTTTACGTGAAGTGCTAGAAACATAAGTATTAGTTATACTACGGGATACTGTTTGCTTTAATGTTTCATCCAACAGTTTGTAGAGATTTATAGATTTTTATTCTCATTCATTAGAAGCCTAAACAAGGAACATTCCAGCAAATCTTTTTTAAAGTCAATTCCTACTTAGGTCAACAAAGAATAATTTTAAGTAACTTTTTATTAAATAATTACAATTAATATATAAAGTAACAGCCTATGCGTTTTGAAATATTTTGAAAATAATGCGTGTCAAAATTTTAATGTACAGCCTATGTTTCCCATTGAAGAGTGTCAAGTAACATTTAAATGTACAATATTCGTACGTTTATAAATATTAAAATTCAATCAGTTTAAAATCCGTTTACTTAGTATTGTAATACAATGATTTACAAAATAATGCTAAAAGCCGGACTGTAGTATTGTGTTGAATTTGACCTTTCATTGGTAATCAGACTGCAAATTCCAACACACTGAATGGCCCGAGTATGACTGAATAGTTTGCATACAGTTGGTTCCTGCATAAACTTGATAGTTTGGTTGCGGTTGCTAGAATAACACAATAATGTTAAATGTGCTAGTTGGAAACTGTGTGCTTAGTTAATGAGAGAGAGAGAGAGAGCGCCTAAAAAGTGCTCTACTTTCATGTTTCACGACTCGTTATAATAGAATTCCAGTTACAAAGAAACATTATGATTAGAAATTAGCCTTGTTTTGGCAGGAGGACCAAAAAATGGGAAGGTTTTTCAGGATTACAAACAATAACAGCTAAAAAGGTTTTTTTTCGGCGAGTGTACCGAGCTCAACTCCTGCACTTTTATCGGCCCATTGGATATCCAGTAAGTAGCTCCTTAAGCTCTGTATGATGATAACTGTCTCGTAGACACGGGCTGCCCCTTACGTGCCTCATCACTTGCAGCTGTTTCTTTAATGAGTCGCATACCATAAAATTAACATTGTAACCCTGATTATAATTTCCAAATTTCTATACAATAAATGCAAGTTGCAAAAAAATATAAGTACAACTATACCAAACACGACATTATTTGTTACATTTGTGATTATTCACTTAATTATATCGTATTTTGTTTCGTTGTTTTATAATGTTAAGCATTTTTAAGTATTCAATAGAAATTTGGAAAGTATGATCAAAGAAAGTTAGTTTCTGCTAGTAGGTGACTCATAAGGAAATAGATGCAAGTGATGAGACACGTCAGGGCTAATCCTGATCCACAAGACTGGCTACATCATACAAGAGTTATGACGGGTTACTGTATCAGAGTTTCTCATATAATATGATGTGTGTACATTTCCTGCAAGTACAGTGCTCATATAAACTTTCCAATTCATTCTGAGGGTGTTATGATTTCTCGTCAACAAAAATCTACAAGTTGGTTGGATTTTAGGTAAAACTAATTTTCAACCCTAATATAATAAGTAACAGTCAGAAAAGTGCAATCCTCCTCGTTTGAAGTGTTTGTTTTTCATGTTACATTCAAAACGCTTGCATAATAAAACAATAAAACACGTTTTACGAGAACAAATTGTTTTCCATTTGTGCTCAGTGAATAATTTTTATTCTATTATGACGAAAATAACTGCTCCCTGTAAACTGGACTTGAATGCGAAATTATATCGGTAGCCATTGAGTGTTAGTATATGCAAAGTTTATATGTTGTATACACTATATTTTCTCGTTGTCATAATACACTTCTAGGGTCTACAAAAATTTAATAACAGAAACAATGAGTCTGTGCTTTCTAGCAACCTGTTCTATACTTGACGGTTTTGGATGCCCACCATTTATCAGGTCTCGGTAACAAAAAGTAATTATATATTAGAAACTAATTTCTCATATCATCACATACAGTTCCTATATTATTGTAACTACTACTAGGAAATACAATCTCTAATACATGCTACAATCTATTTAAATTAAACCAGTGTTTTAAGAGTCATACTGTAAGAGTAATACATGCTACAATCTATTTAAATTAAACCAGTGTTTTAAGAGTCATACTGTAAGAGTAATACATGCTACAATCTATTTAAATTAAACCAGTGTTTTAAGAGTCATACTGTAAGAGTAATACATGCTACAATCTATTTAAATTAAACCAGTGTTTTAAGAGTCATACTGTAAGAGTAATACATGCTACAATCTATTTAAATTAAACCAGTGTTTTAAGAGTCATACTGTAAGAGTAATACATGCTACAATCTATTTAAATTAAACCAGTGTTTTAAGAGTCATACCGTAAGAGTAATACATGCTACAATCTATTCAAATTAAACCAGTGTTTTAAGAGTCATACCGTAAGAGTAATACATGCTACAATCTATTTAAATTAAACCAGTGTTTTAAGAGTCATACCGTAAGAGTAATACATGCTACAATCTATTTAAATTAAACCAGTGTTTTAAGAGTAATACATGCTACAATCTATTTAAATTAAACCAGTGTTTTAAGAGTCATACTGTAACAGTAATACATGCAACAATCTATTTAAATTAAACCAGTGTTTTAAGAGTCATACTGTAAGAGTAATACATGCTACAAACTATTTAAATTAAACCAGTGTTTTAAGAGTCATACTGTTGTCCTGTCTTTTTCGCTACTTTCTGACTTTTTTTCTAAGCAACGTAAATCTCCCATCATTGAGTTCGTTCTTAAATAATACAAGGCTTTAGCGATCAATACAGAATAGATGTTTCATAATGTAAGGGCGCAGTTGAAGTTTTGAAAATGGAGATATTTCGAAACGCGTCAACGAAGAAGAATTTTTTAATGTTAGGAAAAAGTAGAAATAGGTACTGAAATGTATACCAATATTCGTAACGATAACAAAAATACTTATATTACGATAAAAAAACTGGTACTTTTAACACCATTATTAAAACTACTATTACGTACGGAAGCGAATAATGACAAATTAAAGATCGATCAGAAAAATTACTATCGACGGAGATGGATTTTTGGAGCAGATCTACAAGAAGGCTAAGGCTTGAAAGAGTACTAAATAGAAGATTAAGAGGAATTATGAATGTCCTACATACATTAAAGGAGGTAATAAAAAGTAAACAGTAAATATTGTAAGGTTATATACTGCAGATGAGAGAAGAACGCCTGCCAAAGCAGATATTAAGATGCAAACTACAGAGAAAACTAAAACTAGAACGTGCAAGGAGGTGAAGAGGTGGATAGAAGGTATTAACAATGAGATGGAAGAGAGGCTGGAACAGGATTAATGGATGGACAGTAAAACTGGAGAATGGGTGTGGAGTGTGGAATAAAGTCGAAAGTTTTGAAAAGCAATAATATATATATATATATATATATATATATATATATATATATATATATATATATATATACACACACACACACACAAAATTGAAGTTATTTATTTCAGTTGAAATTTGAGTGTAAAACAAACAGATATAGGTAGTAGTTTTGCTACCGTTATGTTTTAGTGTACACATAACAATAGAAATGTACAACAGAAATTTAAGATTAATTGCAGGCGAAACAATGGCCTTATAAACTAGATAGTTAGAATGCATCTTACCCTGGGGCGGTTTGCGGGGTAGTTTGTTATGTGTTGCCGAAGGGGACTCCCTGAGCAGCAGTAACGAGGTTCCCGTAACACTTAACTGCTTGAATGCGGTATCAGTGACGCGTTATTAGGCAGTAAAGCACTTGGCAGTACCGGCTTATCAGTGAAAAAATTATCACATCTAAAGATTCTGCTTTTCTGTTTACAAATTTGTTTAACAACTGAAACTAGTTTCTATCGTATAGTTGTTATTAAATAATATTACTTTTCATGCTCTTTATGTAGTATATTTTATTAATACCTTCCTTTATTAATATTGCATTAATACGTTCCTGCATTGTTTTGTTGAATTTATAAATTAATAATTGATAGTAACGTCGTTGATTTTATAACGACCAGCAATAATCTAAAGTTTTCTAAAAATATATTTAGAAACAAAATGCCACACACAGTGTAATATATCTTATATGATTAAGTGCCGAGATTGTAAGGGGAAAAATAATGAGGAAATTAAAAGTCAAATGTAAATAACACTTACCAACTTATATTAAAACATACATATAATTTAAATCTCACCACAAATGGAATTAGAAATAGTCGTTCATTTTATGCAATAGAAGTTATGTATTTAATGAAATAAATAGAAAAACGCAAACAACCTATTTTGGGAATATTTACATATTTATAAACAGAAAGTTATTATACCTATTAATGTATTTATAATATATTTGTATATTGAGAAAAAATATAATTTAACGAGAACATTAATTTATTGTAATTTAATAAATACAATAAAAAACTCATTTTATTCCACACTTGCTCAGTGTGTTTAAATATACAAACTCACACAACTCTTAAAATTAAAAAAAACCTCTTGAAAAAAAAATAATAAAATAAAATAGTTCAGCATTCTCTCTAAAAATATACATCATTGCTGTGCGTTCGACTGTTGCTGTTAGTAGTAAACTGTACAATTAGGCACATACTCAGCTACTTTAGTTTTGGTAATTATCTTTATTTCCTACAACGAAACGTTCGTTTCAGAATAAAGCAGGCCAACGATGGGGTTTTCAGTCAGTGAGAAAAGGAGGGGGTTTGGTGACCCCCGAGGTTATGCACCGTCTGTCATGCGACACTGGCTGCGGGTAGGAATTTGGGATCAGGGCTTTTGGTGGATATCAGGAGAGTTTGCTGTACGACATATTGGGTGAGACGGTAAAAGGTTTTAATTTTGAGAGACAAGACAATGGAGTTATAAAAAATAAACTTGCTTATAATGACTCCGTCGCCTTCCGTTTCGTAGAACGTAACTTGCACCTGAAAAGATTGTGGAGATGTCTCATAAAGGGCAAATTTACGTATCACATTGGTGTGAGGAGTTAAGGTTGGCTGCTGGGTAAGATTACCTGTAGATGAAATTGTGCTGCGACTTCTATTATACGACCGCATTTATAAAACCAATTTTATACACATACAGAGTAACAGAGTAACGGAAAGTTTTATGAGTTGAATTGAAGATATTGCGTTCTAAACAGACGTTTACTTTTAAATATGACACAAATAATATCTACTACATAGAAAATAACTAACTGACTGTCGACGCGTGAATTGATACGCTCTACATTTCAAGTGACCGAAATGCCTTAATGTTTTCTGTGATATGTTCGTACAGGTTACCTTCTTAACGTCTCCGCTCACATAAGTTAGTGAATCAAGTCATCGCTGATTTCACAGTCTTTACAATGCCGTCTTTTTGCCGACTCCCACAAAGACCTCATTCGTTGAGGATAACGCCTTGATGAATAAAGTTTTCTGAGTAATTTACCTGGAGGTGAGTATGCCAGGATTGAATTCAGTACCGGCATAAGATTTTCACATATCCGATATTATTGTAGGTTCCGATATTATTGATATTAAGTTTATGGTGGTGGCGTGATACATGTGTTTTACGTTTCGAAAATCATGGTTCTTCAATTTCAACAATTCTATTCACACCGCCAACTTTCGTCTCATTGGTAACAAGAGAATCTGCGCAAAAGCCTAAAATAATTTTTCCCGTCTGTTATTGAGCCTGAGTAAAATCGTATTATATATTACGCCACAACTTCCTCTATAATAGGCATATTTCCTCCATTATTCCTTATTATATATATAATTAATGGATATAGATATTTCAAATACAAGAATTGTTATACTTTATATATTTTCAAAGCTTTTCCTTATTTATATATTAACATTTTTTTATTATATATATATATATATATATATATATATATATATATATATATATATATATATATATATATATATATATATATATAAAGAACTAAGTCAAAATACAAATACAAGAATTATAATTGAATTTCTTGTATTTGTATTTTGACTTAGTTCTTTATTAATACACAAGAATACATATTGCGATATATATATATATATATATAAACCTTGTCATGGTCTATTTTCTTGCCCAAGAATAGGCTAAATGAAAAATATAATTGTATCAAATGGCAATTTACTTCCTTCTATGTAACCTTTTCCCTCCTATTCCTAACCGTTGCATCTCTACCTGTCTTGTTTTTCACTATCTTTAGACGACATTTCATATAGAAATGACTGATAAGATAAGGAAAAATGCTCGGTCCACCCAAACCCTTAAGATAACGAAATATTGCATTCACTATTCTATTGGGCCTGTTGAATTGAATGGAAATTTAATCAACTTCATTTTCATTGCCGTATTTGTATAGAACATTTTTCATAAACTGTTCTACACAAATACATGTTATAGAAAATATAGCGTCTGTGAAATACATTTCATAAATAATGCGGTCGTATGATACATAGAAGAGACCTGTTGTAGCTAATTTGGTAGGAAGAAGGCAGAGGACGATGATACTTGTCTTGAAAGTACGGTCTGAAGCGCTGGCGGTGGTATTTTCTTTTTGTCGACGTGATATTTCTTAAGGATATTCACTTGTGTTTTGCCTGCAATAATGATCATCCATGTATGTGGGTTTGCTATCCTTACGTAATCATGGTCTAGGCGAATATGGATAGTATTTCGTAGGGTCCATGAGATTTTGATTTCACAGGGCTTTAAGTTTTTCACTCACGGCTTAGTTCGCCATCTGAGTTTTGTATAGAACTGCGACATACTGACAATGTGGCAATGCTGCCATACATTTTGCTGCAGAGTTTCAAATACCTTTCCAATTTATTTAAATCATAAAATTAAAATAAAATGCCCAATAAAATGCGATTTGTTACGCAGCAACGCATTCGTATAGGAAGGCCCAGATATCATAATTGAGTCAATACTATGATAAATTAGTAATGAGTTATCCTCGTAGCCCTAGAAAGGCGATTCAGTGGATGAGTTCTTTGTTGCTTGTTCAGAACGTTTTTACAGCCCCGTTGATAGTTTACCGCTCCGGTTTAGTGGTATGGGGCAGTCAAGGTCAAGGTCTGGTAAGGTACATGGAGCAAAACATCCGGCGGAGGAAGTGTGGATCACGTCCTTTACGGAATGACGTGGTAAAAGCACGGGAAAGGTTAGCGTGACGACCTGCCGAGTCATTGTGCACTATTGATTTTGGTCTTGGAATTATAATGCACAATTAAATTGCCTGCCAAACCTTGGCTAAATGTTTACGATATGCAGCCTGTATCCAAAACGTTAACGCTAATTGTGTTCGAAAATGATGAATATTATAAAGGCTATACGAAACAAATTACATCCACTTTGTTTGTATTTAGAAAGAAAAGGGCTATAGAGAATGTTAATTACAAACAAATGTTGTCTTTAAAAATGTGTTATCGAGAATGTTAATTGTTAGAAGGGCATCTAAAATGTTAATTACAAAAGGCGTAATCGAGAATGTTGATCACAAAATATATCACCTGGAATGGTAATCATAAAAATGTGTTATCGAGAATGTTAATTATAAGAAGGCCATCGAGAATGTTAATTATAAAAGGAGTAATTGAGAATGTGAATTACAAATAATATGGTACCGGGAATGTTAATCATAAAAATGTGTTATTGAGAATGTTAATTGTAAAAAAATGTAATCGAGAATGTTGATCACAAAATATGTTACCGGGGGTGTAAATCATAAAAAATGTGTTATTGAGAATTTTAGATATAAGAAGGTAATCTAGAATGTTAATTACAAAAGGGGTAATCGAGAATGTGAATTATAAATAATATGGTACAAATGTCAATCATAAAAATGTGTTATCGGGAATGTTATTTATGAAAATATGTTTACTAGAATGTTAAATATAAGAGGTAGTTTGATATCCCAAAAGTAGTAGGCAATTGATTTTTGGGAATGACGAATAAAAAATATCTAAACGAATATTTATTTATAAATACTAATGGAAACACAATCATCAGCACATTGAAGCAGTTGTTAAGCGTATCGAGTTGGCTAGACTTGGACTCTGGCCTGGTCTTAAAGGGAGTGAGTAGATTACAGTGGGATTGGGCGTACTGTTTGCCGGTTGTTTTCTTATGTAGGTTGAGTGATTTACGAGAAAACTCAGTCCCGTCTTATGTAATCCCCACATTTCATATGACAAGTGGGCGCTCTACTAAGGTAAAGATATTATGTGTTTTAAAAAACTGTACTAGATTTCTTGTTCTTTCTTCCATTTTGATAATGAATATGTAACAATTATTTTAGTTATTTTAATTTCCGGCAAACGGAAGAAGTCCTTGATTGAAAGCAGTTTCAGCTGAGATAAGCAATCTAGGACACTCAAACCAGTTAATCTCCCAAGTAATAATTGAGATGGTTTGTGAGTTGAGGTTAATAACTAAACAATATGCTTTATAGTCGTGCGCGTTTCAATGACTTGTGTCATCATCATCAGTGACACTACTACAAATTTTCAACTGAAACTCAAATTGTAGCTGTGAGTTGCAATTGTAAATTTATAGTAGTGTCACTGATGATGATAATGGCACGTCATTGAAACGCGTATGACTATAAAGTATATTGTTTTGTGAGTACGTGTGCAGTTATTTGTTTATAGTTAATTTTCTTTCTAACTCCCAGGAGTAGAGCTTGGTCGTTTTCATTGTACTTATTCCTCCGGATGACGGGTACCTAGAATTTTTCTGTTTACTCTTATTAAGGCTAAGTTTGCTTCAGCGAAGATTATTATTATACTATAATATCCCCCTGCTACTAATACCAGAATATTATGATCATGTTTAGTACAATTACTGGCGCACTATAAGTTCCGCTCTGGCTCGGCCGCTACTAGCCAACTGCGAACTACGACTCTTGCCCTCTTCCCGCCGCGTCTTCAGACCTTACACCGAACGATAGCAAAACATGTACAGCTGTATGTTTATAATTCCGCTTCATTACCCTATCAAAATCGTCCAGTGCTGTCACTGGTTTTACTTTTACACGTGTTTTATCTGTAGTAGTAAACACTTGGCCATCCGACATTGCTTCCCATCTTTTTGACAGTATCCAGTGACACTCCAGTGCCCGACTTCACCGCTTCTGACACTGTTGCAGTGGGATCAAGATATTTTCATCATTACACATTCGAGCTTCTTCATAAAACTCTATTTCACGAAAGCCTATCTCACGGGCCTGACTATAAGTTTTATTTTACTCGATACAGGAGGCATAATAATCGCACACGGCAGTAACAACAGTTACACCTAAATTCATATATACTTAACAACAGTAGCTACACAATGAACTTGATAATTGGCAGTGAGAGACTGACTAGAATAGGCTAGCCATAGAACAAGTACCATTAGAACGGTTAAAATTACAAGGAAACTAATGTTTGCAGAGAGGCATTGATTCTTGTCCTCCTCCTCACCCCCTCGCTCATTCACTCAACCTATAGTGCGCCAGTCATACCTAGCTCCTTACCCTTGAATCTCTCTTTATGTATCTATAACTATATCTTCTACAAGAGCATTTTGTGATCCTACTTGTGTCGCATTTATGCTCTACCTTATTACACTGAAGGAACTTTCTCTTGAAAAGATAGTGGAAGAATGGTCCGCTATAGTATTTCTGGTCTTTTGTTTGACACTTTTATCCAATATGTTTGTCGTGCTTTCAGAAATTACTATCCATAAATCAAGCATGAGCGTTTTGTGTAGCCTGTGAGATGAAAACGGAACTTTCAAAAGGCTTCTCCGTATGACCGAGACGTTAACTGAATTATTATTAGAGAATATCAAGTAGCCCTATATAACATAGAAAAACCGAGAATCGACTTAAAAAACATTTTTTATGTGTTTAAGAAGGAAATCATTGAAAGGGCCTGTCGTGTAAATGCAATAACATCGGCGATAAAAGGAACGTGTTTCGAGGGAGTGCAGTAAGGCTGTAAAGGGAGGACATTTATTGTAAGGCAGACATAACTAGACGGAACGACATCGGCCGGTCTCAGGTTGAGGTTAGAATCGATAAGCTTTGTGCTTGGATTACCTTCCGGTTTGCGGTCAACTGGGTTTTACTATTAGACCGTATGATGAGATTAGCCTAGTCCGTAAAACATAAACATTTGCTTATTATATTTACACTAGTTCTATTTATATGGAGTGTTTTACGAAGTGTTCATTGACAGGTGTATAGTGTTGCAAACAGTGTTATGACGAAACTGGCGTTGGGTTGCGTAAAAGCCTGCAAGTCGAAATGGACTCTGCTAGTGCGTGTTGTTTTGGTATAGGCCTACGACTATACAACCAGAGAGATCTCTTTTAGTTACTCGGTGTTTAATTTAAATGCTGAATTTTTTTTACTAAGGTGTTTATTTCCCGTTTACGGGTAATCGAATTTAGCAAAAAAATATACCGGGCGATGGAGAAAGTCATACGAAAAAAAATTATGAAAAACTCCGTTCACGCCCCAAAAATGAGAGATTTTGAAAAATATTAATTCCGTCCACGTATAACGTTACTAACTCAACGTTTTGGCTTTTTTGACATAGTAATTTGCAAAATGCCTTTAAATGTTATTAAACTTGCTTTCGACTCCCAAACAATTAGACAATTTTGAAAACTAAATCGACTCTAAGAAAGCACTATTAGCACTACGTATTTCAAACTTTACAGAATTATGAAATTCGCGTACACCTATTATTTTGTTACGATAGTAAGTCACCAAAGTACTCAGAGGGACGAAACAAACACTTACAGACCCTATGTCACTCACCAAAAAAATAATATTGCATTGAACATTTACACCTTTTATTTCTATCTTAGACCTAAAAACGATAGAACTTCCCGCGCAAAGCAATGTTAAATTGAAGTATTCAGGTTGATTTTCTTTCAAAATTTGTAATTTTTGGGAGTCAAGAGCAAGTTAAGTTATATTTTGATGCGTTTTGCGAGTTACTAACTCAAACAAATAAAGTCAAAGAGTTGTAATAGTAACGCTTTACACGTGGTGTGGACGGGGGAGGGAATTGCTATTTACCAAAATTTTTAATCATACAAAACTGTATGATTCTGTATGAATCGCATAGTTATATAAAACTGTATGAATCTCATATAGTTATACAAAACCGTATGATTCTTTACGAATCTCATAGTTATACAAAACTGTATGAATCTCATATAGTTATACAATACCGTATGATTCTGTATGAATCTCATATAGTTATTATACAATACCGTATGATTCTGTATGAATCTCATATACTTATACAAAACTATGATTCTTTATGAATCTCATATAGTTATACAAAACTGTATGAATCTCATATAGTTATACAATACCGTATGATTCTGTATGAATCTCATATAGTTATACAAAACTGTATGAATCTCATATAGTTATACAAAACGGCTTGATTCTTTATGAATCTCATAGTTATACAAAACTGTATGAATTTCATATAGTTATACAATACCGTATGATTCTGTATGAATCTCATATAGTTATACAATACTGTATGATTCTGTATGAATCTCATATACTTATACAAAACTGTATGATTCTTTATGAATCTAGTATAGTTATACAATACTGTATGATTCTGTATGAATCTCATATAGTTATACAAAACTGTATGATTCTTTATGAATCTCGTATAGTTTTACAATACTGTATGATTCTGTATGAATCTCACATAGTTATACAAAATGTTTTGATTCTTTATGAATTTCGTATAGTTATACAACACTGTATGATTCTGTATGAATCTCATAGCTATACAAAACTGTATGAATCTCATATAGTTATACAAAACTGTATGATTATGAATCTAGTATAGTTATACAATACTGTATGATTCTGTATGAATCTCATATAGCTATACAAAACTGTATGATTCTTTATGAATCTCGTATAGTTATACAACACTGTATGATTCTGTATGAATCTCATAGTTATACAAAACTGTATGATTCTCATATAGTTATACAAAACTGTATGATTCTTTATGAATCTCGTATAGTTTAACAATACTGTATGATTCTGTATGAATCTCATATAGTTATACAAAATGTTTCGATTCTTTATGAATCTCGTATAGTTATATAATACTGTATGATTCTGTATGAATCTTATATAGTTATACAAAACTGTATGATTCTGTATGAATCTCATAGTTATACATAACTGTATGCATCTCATATAGATATACAAAACTGTTTGATTCTTTATGAATCTCGTATAGTTATACAAAACTGTATGATTCTTTATGAATCTCGTATAGTTATATAATACTGTATGATTCTTTATAAATCTCGTATAGTTATACAACACTGTATGAATCTCATAGTTAAACAAAACTGTATGCATCTTATATAGTTATACAAAACTGTATGATTCTTTATGAATCCTCGTATAGTTATACAACACTGTATGATTCTGTATGAATCTCATAGTTATACAAAACTGTATGAATCATACAAAACTGTATGATTCTTTATGAATCTCGTATAGTTATATAATACTGTATGATTCTTTATAAATCTCGTATAGTTATACAACACTGTATGAATCTCTTAGTTATACAAAACTGTATGCATCTCATATAGTTATACAAAACAGTTTGATTCTTTATGAATCTCGTATAGTTATACAATACTGTATGAATCTCATAGTTATACAAAACTGTATGAATCTCATAGTTATACAAAACTGTATGAATCTCATATAGTTATACAAAACTGTATGCTTCTTTATGAATCCTCGTATAGTTATACAACACTGTATGATTCTGTATGAATCTTATAGTTATACAAAACTGTATGAATCTCATATAGTTATACAAAACGGTTTGATTTTTTATGAATCTCGTATAGTTATATAATGTATGAATCTCGTATAGTTATACAATACTGTTTGATTCTTTATGAATCTCGTATAGTTATACTATACTGTATGAATCTCATAGTTATACAAAACTGTATGAATCTCATAGTTATACAAAACTGTATGAATCTCATATAGTTATACAAAACTGTATGATTCTTTATGAATCCTCGTATAGTTATACAACACTGTATGATTCTGTATGAATCTTATAGTTATACAAAACTGTATGAATCTCATATAGTTATACAAAACGGTTTGATTTTTTATGAATCTCGTATAGTTATACAATGTATGAATCTCGTATAGTTATACAATACAGTATGATTCTGTATGAATCTCATATAGAAATACGAAACTGAAAACTAAAAGCATAGACGATTAACTCTCAGTTTAATCAATCCCTCTTTAACATAAAAGTGTTTAAAATAAATTTCTTAATATACTATTTCATTTCTGATAGGAATAATTGTATATATTTGAGTACATTTTTCTGCCTTTCCTAACATTACATTCTTGTGTTGACGCGTTTCGGAATGACCGCCTTTTTCAAACTCTAAATAGTAATGTTCGGCCAAACCTTGAGTTCGTCTTTATAAACTGTTATTCACGTCCCTACCACTCGCAGACTTCGTTTCCTGTTGATGTATCAACGAACTCAAGGTTTGGCCGAACAATGATTTAAGTTTTAAAAATGAATTCGTTCAGAAACGTGTTAAAAGGAAAATATTGCGATGTTACGAAAAGCATAAAAATGTACTCAAATATATAATTATTAATTAAGATCAGCGGAAAGCCAGAGGCATAAATAAATAATTTTTAGCAGAGTAAATCTCCCATTAAAGTAGAATAAAAAACGTTGGTAATTATAAAACGTATAAATCTAAGACATGCAATTCCCTGCTGTATAAATAAATTTCTCTTTAAGGTCAATAGTCATTAATTATAAAATGCGAAATCCAGAGATATTAAGAAATAAATTTTCAGTGGAGAAAATCTCTCTTAAAGGCCTCTCCTTTAGGCGGAAACGTAAAATCAGGCAAATAGTTCTCGATTGTGTAAACCCCTCTTTAAGATAGATTCACTTGTCATTGATTACAAAAGTAGTGATGGGCCGATTCTAATTCTCGATTCCAATGGTACCCAGCTATTGTCGATAATCGATTCTCCATGGGTGTAGGACAGTCTGCCAGCCACCCTTTGGTTTGACGAGGGTGGCCAGGTAGTTAATCCATTTTAGGACTTACTGCCAGTCAGCCCTCTTTCTCTCCCTCATTCTCTGAAAAGGGGGAAGTGAGATAAAGAGACGGAATAACCTAACCTAACCTAACCCATTGCCATTGTCTATGGTAAACCCTCAAGAAATGAAAATAATGTAAAGTAAACTGTGAAATATTAGATGTAAACACACTACACCAAACAACACGAACAAAAACTTACAGCTTATTTACATAATCATGTAATCTATTAGCGTTACATCAGGTATTTCATCCGGTCATGTAAGACAATAGTATTTTAAGAATGGTTTAGTCATGGGTCGTTTACAACCACACTTGTGCGGGTCATAAACCGCCGCTGGCAGACTGTCCGTTTCCCATTCTCCATTAAAATTCTTGTTTTAAGTGTTAAAATCCGTATGCAGTGTACTTATATTGGAAAAATAATTAATTAACTATGCCTTTTGAATTAATGAAATGATTATATATGTCACAACAACAAGTCAGTCGGAAGCAGTTCTAGTCTGTTTGTTTGTTACTTTTATCCGATATGTTTGTCATGCTTTCATAAATGTCTATCCATAAATCAAGTATGAACGTTTTATGTAACCCATTACATTACAACTGCACTTTGAAAAGGCTTCTGCATATGGGCAAGATGTAAACTATATTATTATTATAGAATATCAAGTAGGTCCTTATAACTTAAAAGCATCGAGAATCGGAAGAAAAATTTTGCAATCGAAATCGGAAACGAAAATTTTAGAAACAGCCCATTCCTATTCAAAAGCACAGACAAATAAATATCAGCATGGTAAAGTACTGTTACAAATAAATGTCATATTACTATAGGCTTAAGGATGAGTAGTGACAGTGTTGCCGAATTTACTGTACATTGCACGAGGAATGAGAGATGTGCTTTTATAGAAATATCCCCACCAGCTGTTTTCAACTTCACCAGGCTCACGCGTATTCACTTTAACCGTTATTAATATGTAAATACGTTTCCTAAAGCCTAAAGTAGTATCAGTTAACTAAATGACTGGAGTTGATAATTGGATACATCGCCCAAAGCGGACGTCCTCATTTAGACAAAAAAAATTAGTGTTAATATATACAAGTGTTTACCTATTAGATTATAAAGTGTATGAAAGCCGTATTAGCTACATTTTTATTTTATTAGTCTGTAAATCATTCAAAAGTGTGTACCAAAGAAAAAAATTATAAAATAAAAATTCGAAAACAACAATACAGCAATAAAACTAAAGTACCAAATATTAGAGTAGTGACAATAGATTTAGATTTTCTCGTACAAATGGGCTAAATATCTGGTAATATTTTGAATCATTCCACCTGAAAACGTTAACAAAATTTACAACCTATAACCTATGATTAACAGTAAAATTTATAAAGTCATTTAAAGTTAATGTAAAAAACACATTTGTTTATTTTTGAAAATTTTACTACACCTAATTCTATTTCAGTTTGTAAGTTATTTCAAAACGTCTAAAGATATCGTTGCGATCTAGATATCACAAATTTTCTCAGCAGTTTTTAAAAGGATTACACTAGAGAAATATCTAACAATTTTTCAATAAATATTTTAATATTCATCGTTTCTGTCCTCTGTGCTGAATTCAAACCGCTTCATTTACATCGCTTGCTCAACGAGTTTTAAACGTTTTTCAATGAAAGAAATGGCTTATACCTAACAATACTACCGGAGAAACAGATATTTAACAAAATAACGAATTTGTTTTCTTCTGCTAACTTTTTTTACATATTTCCTTTCAAAACTATTATTTTAAATGCATGAGATTGTGAATATACCATTTGTATTTACTTCTCTGAATTCATATAATTAAGAATGAGAAGTTCCAGTAACGTTTATTACTTTCAGTAATGAGAATAATAAATCCTATGAAAGAACGGTAGATTTCATCTCAAGACTAGAACGGTAACCTAGAAATAGAATTGCTGCAATTGCCATATTTCACTGATAACTCCTTTTCACTGCTCTTATTATAATCACCGATGCATTAGTTAAATTGTATTCACTTCGAGACTATGTTGTTAATGTATGTTTGTGCTTTAAGACGGTTGGATAGTAGACTATTATACCTATGGAGGTTAAGGAATGCTTGTAAATATAGGTTGGGGGAAGGTAGGGTAAAGAGATAATATAGCATCAGGCTTGCAAGTATCTCAGTACATAAAATATAACTGCTTAGCATCTGTCTTGGAGGAGTGGTCAGAAGATGTACTCCTTGTTACTACTTTTCTGTTTCACCATCTTGTTTTCTTCTAAACATCCTGTCCATCGGGGTGCTCTCAAGACCTGACGGGATGTCCGGCCAGGAGCTAGTCCCTGACTCTCGGATAAAGGTCCAGTTGCCCTACTTGTATCAAACCAAACAGATGGGGTCTGTATATACGGATAACCTGATCGTAAAGTACAGCTGGTCCCGAGTAGTTCCGGAGTGTCTAGTAGGATTATAGTTTCGTCTCATGGGGAGGCTGATGACCAGCTCAGTAAGGCCGTTGGACTCCTACAGATTGGTGTCACAGGTCGTGCCACCAAGCCCTTCGTTTTGGGTCGGCCATTAGTCACCCAGGTACTCACGAGTTTGAGGTTGGATCAGGGGGGATCATGGTTTCACGTGATGTAATATAAATAATCCCCAGACATATGCCCCACCTTTGTGTTTTATGACTTGGAGGTAGATGTCGTAAGGTTAGGTACATTTCTTCAAAACTTCTGTTTCACGATCTTTTAATTCTTGAACCATCTTTTAAATCTTAAATTTTTCACCAAACACTGGCTACCTAGGGCATAAAGAGACGTCTACTCTTTGCGCCTCCTCATAAAAATTTAAAAAAAAGGTAGATTGAATCAGACATCACTAAGGGAAGAACGTAGAGATACCCTGGTATTGGAAATAGGAGAAAATTATGCATGGAGTGGCCAGAAACTCTTATTTGAAGTCCTGCTCTCAACCAGGACAAAGAGAGGAGTCAAAGCGTTACATTTTATTGTTAATTTGATATTGTGTTGAAAAATAATTACATTTCTCGAAATCTATTCTTTCTACACATCCATCATTGCTTGAAACATTTACACACTCTACTTGTATCGCGGTTTTATTTTATACGGAGTAAAATATTGACGAAATTACATTAAACTAAGTAGCCTAATATCAATCTGCATATTACAAATGTGAATATAGTTTTCCTTAGAGTTGTCGAATTAAGATGTCTAGTGGAAGTAACTGAGTGTTAAAGTACTTCTTTACTATTCAAGTTTTATGTTTGATGTTAGTGGTAATTTTAGAAAGACAAAAGTAACTGTTGAGACACAATTAGGAGAAAACAAATTTTAAAGCAGTGAAAAATAAACAATTAATAAATATTTGCAAGATAGTAATTATATCTATATAATACTATTATATACTATTAGTATACTATTAGTATACTATTAGGTTTATATCTGTAACAAGTATAATAGTATATAATTAAGAAAACATTTTTTTCTAAAAATACTAGTTAGCAAAGCAAGTAATAAATAAACTTTATAATTTCGTTATAATTTTCGTAGAAACGTAGTCCATTTAATTTGTTGTCTGCTTTTATCAGTTGATTTTACAATAAAAAATATGCTGAGTGATAGATTGTTGCGATTTATCGTTGCTTGTGAAAAAGAATTGAAGACGGATGTGTTTGAGAGAAATACAATTCGTATTCCGTGAAAGCATTTTATGCTGTCGTATACAGCGGTAATCAGTCGTTGTGTGACCTTATCGGGATTCCTGAAGCGTAGCTGCAGCATAGAGCAGGCAATGAGGGGACGATGGCTAAAGCTAGATGGAACGCCGCGCCGTTATTGCAATTTGTTACGCGGTGTTGCACTGTTCCCTCCATATTAGTAATGGCTTTACTGCCAGAGAATGCTGGAATCGTTATCCGTCTATAACCTTGACGTTTTTGCAGGGGACTAAACGTTTTCACTTCTTTTTTTGCCGAAATTTGTAGAAACAAGGAATTAAAAAAAAAAAATCAAGTTAATTCCTACTTGGGTCAAGAAAGACAAGTTTTGTTTTCGTTAATTGTTTATCAAATAATTTCAATTAATATAAATAAACTAACATAAGATCAGCTTTTTATGAAATCGTATGTTAACACTCATTTTAAGCCAAATGAGACGAAATAACTATATTGCATACTTTGCCCCTTTTGTGAAAAGTTTTTCTCCCATATAAAAATAAAATTTAAATCATTAAATTTAATAAATGAATTAATATTTGAAAAAACTATATTAACATAAACTACCATTCCCTATAACGTTAAAAGCATATACATATGTATTAAATAAAAACAACCTCTTACCACAAATAAACAACCATTTTTATTTTAACCTAATGTACATTTCGATTACAAAGTAATCATCTTCAGAGGTATGTTACAAATGACTAACTTACAGCTAAACCTATGCGTATTTATATGCAACGGGAACTCCTTGGCCACGCTCCATACACTATCCGACCTATCATGTTGCGAGTAACAATAAGGTCTGGTCCAACAGGAGGAGTTACCGTTACATTATTTTTGAATTTTTACACTAATTATTAAGTTTACACATTTAACAAATAAAACTATAACTATCTTTTAACTAATAAATACAATTGAGAATTCGGGATCGGCCCTTTGTCTTTGATAGACAACTAATTTCGAAGTTTATTTATCAACTTCGACTTATATCTACTTATACATATTGTACGTGCGTGCGTAAACTATCATTTGGTTGGATTATTATTACCCGTGCATGATACAAACAGTTTTCTGAATGTCAGATAAGATTAGGACGAGGGTATCCTTCTGGAATACAAAGAAAGATTGTGTCCAGGCTTGCATATTTACCGTTTGATGCTAGTGGGTTAGAAGAGCGGTTTCAATCCGATGTACCCTCTTGTAGAAAGAGACCAAATGAAGATACACGAAATAGGGAGATGAAACCCTTTCCATACTAGAAGCAGTAGAAGCAGTGTAGAGAGGTGTCAACCCGTTGCGCCCTCGTGTAGGAAGAGCGAAATGAAGATACGGGATTAGGGAGATGAAATCCTTCCCATACGAGAAGCAGAGGAGGTATCGTGGGGGAAGGCTTGTGTAGAGATGTGTCAACTTGTTGCACCCTCGTGTAGGAAGAGCAAAATGAAGATACATGATTAGGGAGATGAAACCTTTTCCATACTAGAAGCCGTGGAGGAATCGTAGGGGCAGGTTTGTGTAGAGAGGTGTCAACTTGTTGCACCCTCGTGTAGAAAGAGCGAAATGAAGATACGGGATTAGGGAGATGAAATCCTTTCCATACTAGAAGCAGAGGAAGTATCATGGGGGCAGGTTTGTGTAGAGAGGTGTCAACTTGTTGCACCCTCGTATAGGAAGAGCAAAATGAAGATACATGATTAGGGAGATGAAACCCTTTCCATACTGGAGGCCGTGGAGGAATCGTGGTTGCAGGTTTGTGTAGAGAGGTGTCAACCTGTTGCACACTCGTGTAGGAGGAGCGAAATGAAGATACAGGATTAGGGAGATGAAATCCTTTCCATACTAGAAGCAGAGGAGGAATCGTGGAGGCAGGTTTATGTAGAGAGGTATCAACCTGTTGCACCCTCGTATAGGAAGAGCAAAATGAAGATACACGGAATACTGACATGAAACCTTTTCGATATTTAGAAGTAGAGTATGAATCGTGGGGACAAAATTACTATCATGTAAGCCAAGTCACGTACATCTCAATACAGCCACAATTATGTTGGAAGAACGATGTCATTCGTTCACTGCGGCTGTAGCTAACTTTACTTGGGAATTTTAAGTTTTTATATAAAATTCATCATAACTGGATACATGTAGCTATATTTCTATGTAGTATAACAATGAAGAAATTCGTGAACAATTAGTTAAAAAGTGAGGTTATGTTTCCAAGATGACTTACTCAGTATTTATGGATAATGGCGTTTAAAATAACTTGTTATTATAAATGAATTTTTGAGTATCGTGTTAGTAATGATGTTAGGTGGTATTTAGTATGTTTTGGTTTAATCGCTTGCCATCTAATGTGAAGTAAACGAATAGTTTCGCATTCGTTGAGCTCAAGACAGTGAGTTCAACTGTTGTGATTAATCTTATAAAGATTGTTTTTATGATCGACCAATTCTCAGAATTGTTTTTAACCACAAATTAAAAACGGAAATTGCTAAATAAACATTCGTCAAATTATTATTTTTTTTTTTAACATGTATGGTAACAGCAAGAATATGTAAGAGATATGCATCCCGTAATATAAAACCGCGAAGTGGAAATCTGTAATGAAGGGTTCGTTAAGGTATTAACAAGCCCAAGAATGCGTCTAGCCAGGCATGTTGCAGTCGTCTGCTTTAAATTGCCCGCTTCCTTCCTGCGCCAATTAGTAGGCTACATTAAACACGAGCTTCACTTCGCACTGCAATCGGCCGACAAGAACGTTTTAGTCATTTTATAAATTCTTGGAGTTTGTTTTGTGATTTTCTGTTTTTATCTATAAAGCGTGTATTTTGACGATTTTATTGTATTTTGGATTTTGCGTGTTGTTACTGCCGTTTTAATTAGAATTAAAGAATATCAACTTTTTAATTCTATATGATACTGTCATCTTATTTTGCCTATTTAAAGGCAAATTGATATTATTTTAGTCTCGAGTAAGCGACGCGACGGTTCCTACTCCATTTTATAATACTTCAGGTACGCGACCTTTGCTATATTCTCTGCCAGGTTTATGTTGCAATCCTTCTATTTAAAATTAAGGGGGGATATAGAAATCCTTTATTTTAAAACACCTGTGGGATATAGCAATCCCTCTCTTAAAAGTACCCTGGTTTATAATAATCGATCAATTTAGAGTACACGGCGGTATAGCAATCCTTCATTTTAAAGTACTAAGTGGATATAATAATTATTCAATTTAAAGTACACGGTTTATATGACAATCATTCATTTTGAAGTAACATGGGGATGTAACAATCCTTCATTTTAAAGTACCAGGAAGTTATAGCAATCCTCCATTTTAAAAAATACCAGTGGAATATAGCAATCATTCCCTTAAAGGTACCTGGGGATATAACAATACTTCCTCTTAAATTACACGGCAGATATAGTAATCCTTCATTTTAAATTACCAGGGGTGTTTAGCGATCCTTCCCTTAAAAGTACCAGAGGGATATAATAATCGATCAATTTAAAGTACACGGCAGATATAGCAATCCTTCATTTTAAAGTACCAGGGGTGTTTAGCGATCCTTCCTTTAAAAGTACCAGAGTGATATAATAATCGATCAATTTAAAGTACACGGCGGTATAGCAATCCTTCATTTTTAAGTACCAGGGGTGTTTAGCGATCCTTCCCTTAAAAGTACCAGAGGGATATAATAATCGATCAATTTGAAGTACACGGCGGTATAGCAATCCTTCCTTTTAAAGTACCAGAGGGATATAATAATAGATCAATTTAAAGTACACGGCAGATATAGCAATCCTTCATTTTAAAGTACCAGGGGTGTTTAGCGATCCTTCCCTTAAAAGTACCAGAGGGATATAATAATCGATCAATTTAAAGTACACGGCGGTATAGCAATCCTTCCTTTTAAAGTACCAGAGGGATATAATAATCAATTTAAAGTACACGGTGGTATAGCAATCCTTCATTTTAAAGTACCAGGGGTGTTTAGCGATCCTTCCCTTAAAAGTACCAGAGGGATATAATAATCGATCAATTTAAAGTACACGGCGGTATAGCAATCCTTCATTTTTAAGTACCAGGGGTGTTTAGCGATCCTTCCCTTAAAAGTACCAGAGGGATATAATAATCGATCAATTTGAAGTACACGGCGGTATAGCAATCCTTCCTTTTAAAGTACCAGAGGGATATAATAATAGATCAATTTAAAGTACACGGCGGTATAGCAATCCTTCCTTTTAAAGTACCAGGGGATATAATAATCCTTCAATTTAAAGTACAAGGCTTATTTGACAATCATTCATTTTGAAGTACACGGCGTACATAGCAATACTTAATTTTAAAGGATCGGAGATGTATAGCGATCTTTCCTTTACAATTACCAGGGGTTATAACAATCCTTCCCCTTTAAGTATAAGGGGGTTTTATGATTGTACTGGAATCATTCAGTTAAGGAGGAGGTAATGTACTGTACTTGTTAGGAGGTAAGTACTTAGGTGATAGCTAATTATACTAGCTAATCGCTTTAAAATTCTAAAAAATCATCTTTAAACGGTGAACTCATTTTTAGAGAAGGTAAAAACAAAATTTTATAGCAAAAATACAAGTTATTTCGGTTATACAAATTGAATAATCTCGGTATATCCATAAAGTCAATTTTACAATATATTATTGTACATAAAAAAACAAATTTAAGAAGTAATATAAACAAAATATTTAAAGTCAATTCCCACTTAAGTCATCAAACAAAAACTTTATTTGAGTTACTTTTTATTAAATAATTGAAATTATATAAATAAAGTAACATAAACTATTCGTTAAAACAGTTGTTCAACCTCGTAACCTTTAGCATAAAATCAGCTGTTTTATGAAACCATATGTTATCACTTATTTTAAGCCAAGTGGGAAGAAATAATTATATTGCATACTTTACCCCTTTTTTGAAAACATTTTCTCCTATATAAAACTAAAATTAATTTACTAATTAATTTAACTAATGAAATTATATTTGGAGAAACTGTATTAACATCATCAAGTGTATCCGTGTCAAAATGTACGTAGCGGACATGAGTGGATGAATAAAACTTATTCTATTAACGATTGAAAAGTTCTACAAGATATTTGCACTCACACATGCACGCGCGTGCACTCGCACGTAGAGTGTGAAATAATAGAAGGAATTGAAATAAAGCACATACACAGGTATATCACACATGTATTGGCATTTTAAATTTCTCAAACTGTAACAGGCAGCTGTATCAAGTTGAACATGTTTTACGTGGATCTACCTTTCTTATTAAGTCTCTGGTTGGGGCTTTTACATCATAATATATTTAGCCGGTTGGTGAGTGCGTTTGTCTTCATATCTAATTTCAATTCATTTTGTAGGCGATTATGTTCTCCCCCCCCCAAACGTATAAAAATATGAAAACATCGCGCTAAATTTGCCCCTCTCAGGTAAATGCATTGGAGGCGACCTTCGGCACGATTCTGTCTGAGTGCGGTTCTGTCTGAGCGAAACTTCTCCGTAGTTAATCAGTTTCAACCCCATTTTGTTCCAAATCCAGTAAGAGGAAGACGTGTAAGGTTTATTTCATTGCCAGGTGTTCAGGTTGATAAAACGGACGTAATTTATCGTAAAAGCAAAGTTTTAGCCCGTAAATAATTTTCTGCCTCGTTTTACTCCTTGGTAGTTTAGTAATGAAATACGTGGACTGCCTGTTTATTCTCAAAGGCACATTATGACTTCTTACAGTCAGTGTTTGCTTGTGAACGATTTTAAATTGTATTTACAAATAAATTTTACAATAATGAAAATGGTAGGTATCTAAACTCGAAATTACTGTAGAGGAATTAAATAGTTATATTTTGCAGTTTTAAGCCGGTTAGCTGTGATTATTATCAACTATGAACAATAGGAAAGGATTTTAGACATAAACCTCCCTGGTAGAGGATATAAGAGATTACGTTTGCAGGATTGGTTTTCTAAAATTTAATCTTCTTAACTTCTAAGAAGGTTAAGGAAAGGTTTTCGGAGCTAGGTAGGTCTAAAGAGAGGACGTAATGACTTTTTGACAATGCCCTGAGGGATAATTCTGATTATCGCATGTTTGTTGAATAGACATGCTCTAACCTGGGTGAAAAGAAGTGTCAATCCGCTATCCAGAATGATGGAAAAATCAAAATTTCCCAACCCTGATCATATAACAGCAGTATTATTTTAGAACTTACTGTTTCACACTGATGATTGTCGCCGAAATGAGGTCGTACCAGTGCTTGAGAACGTTGATAAAAGAGATTGCATCGATTGCCAAGGGAAACAAGATACAGTATTAGAACTGATTGCACACGACGGACTAACAATACTTAAGTTAATCACAGAGCCGTTATTATTCAAAGCTTTATTCCTCATCGTTTTACCAAAGCAGAATAACGAGGCGAGCGTTTTTACTTTTAGAGTAAATACGGATTTGATACTGTATTAAAACGGCTGGAATGTTAAGGTCAGCTTATGGCGAATGTGTGCAGTGTACTTAAATTTGTCGGTAAAGTCAGGTTACGTTATTGTTCTTATACCTGTCGGTAAGGTTAGGTTAGTGTAATTATATCTGTCGGTAAGTTTAGGTTAGTGTAATTATATCTGTCGGTAAGTTTAGGTTAGTGTACTTATATCTGTTGGTAAGGTTAGGTTAGTGTAATTATATCTTTCGGTAAGGTTAGGATAGTGTAATTATATCTGTCGGTAAGTTTAGGTTAGTGTACTTATATCTGTTGGTAAGGTTAGTAAGGTCAAGTTAGATTATTGTAGTTATATATGTTTGTAAGGTTAGGTCAAGTTAGTGTACTTATATCTGTTGGTAAGGCTAGGTTAGGTTTGGTTGGTATACTTAAATCTGTCGGTTAGGCTAGGTTAGTGTACATCTGTTAGTAAGGTTAGGTTAGTGTACTCTCATCTGTTAGTAAGATTAAGTAAGGTTAATGTAGTTATATCTGTTAGCAATGTTATGTTAGGTATGTGTGCCTCTGTCGGTAAGGTTAGGTTAGTGTACTTGAATCTGTCAGTAAAGTTAGGTTAGGTTAGTGTACTTACATCTGTTGGTAAGGTTATTGTACATTAGATTATTATATCTTTTATAGTTTAGCAAAAGGACTTTACCCTAAATATTTTCTTCCGGTGGTTGTTTCACTCCTACAAGGGAATTATTCTTCCGAATTGTAATACTCATTCTAAACAAATTATTTGTTTTTAAAAGTGAGGTTTTAATCAGTTATTTCAACCACTAGTCTGTTCTACAACAACCTTGAAGACGTAGATCTATTTATCTGAAAACGTACCCTCTTCTTCTTTTGTCTGAAGGGTTACTCCAATCAGGGAAAACTGGTTAAATTATTGAACTAGGTTGTAATCTATTTCTTGATATATGTTTATTATAACGATGTAATTCACATTAGAAAACAAAAACCTATGTTAACACTTTAAAAGCATAAGCATTACACTCTTTGTGGTTGGTTCGTGCGTCTTAGTTAGTCTTTTCATACAATATGTAATATGGACGCAAATTGTAGAAATATTCCGGTAAATAGATCCTATTCCGTAGCGGAAGGTTTTCCTACGTGCTTAGAATGTTAAAGTCCTTAATAAATAAGTGTCTAGCATTATTTCTGAAATTAGCGGGGAGGATAATATCAGTATATAACCTTATTGGCAGATAATCTAGTTTTTTTCAAAAATGAAAACATTTATAGCGACGCCTAGAAAAACTTATTGGATGGTCATAAATACACAATTTCACTACGTTATAATTCCCGTCATGTTACGCTATGAGTCACCTCAAAGTGAATTAAATAATAACATGATTTCATGTATCAGCCAATTTTATGTTATACGTTATGTTGTTAACAACTGTTTTAACATGTAGGTTATGTTACATTATTTATTGAACATTGTTCAAGAAAAAGGTTATTATTAAATAGTTTTGATCAAATAATAAATATATTAATTTATTTAAAATTTGATAAATCTCAATACAAATAATTCAATATAAAGATAATTATAAGATATGTACTTTTAATCCAATTTTTGAATTGAAAACATTCTTAGGCGCGAACGGTAACAAATGTCTAAATGATTTTTCACTTTACGCAAATACGGAAAATTAAATGGTTTTTCTGAATTCAAAATTTCTGTAGACGTGGTTATAAAGGTGTTCAGTCTGTCGGCACTCTTCCGAGCTTCACAACATAAATTTTTTTAGTTACAGTTACAATTTATAAAATTTACAAGTCTTTTTTTTGGAACGAGGTCTTTTCTATTATAAAACCGCATGGCTCAAAATATTTTCTATGGAAATTGAACACTAATTATTGCCACATATAGTTTTGTACATAAAATAAATATCTAATGAACCAAATATCTTTTTTTCATATACTCCTGGTCAAAAGAGTACACTACCACTAAGTTTTGTGCGGAAGAATTAGGTCTGAGTACAGGTTCAATAACCGATTGGAAAAATTATTTAAGAGAAGTATGTGCACATTCCATTCTTAATAACAAAACGACAATTGGCGGTGTAAATAAAACTGTTGAAATTGACGAGTCGTTTTTTCGAAAAGAAAAAATCATGTTGGCCGAGTTTATCCTCAACAATGGGTGTTTGGCGGGATCTGTAGGGAGGATAACAAGTGCTTCTTGTAAGCTGTACCAAACAGATCAGCTGAAATGCTACTTAAAAGACTGTATTGAGCCGGGAACTACTATCATTTCAGATATTTGGAACTCTTACAGTGGCATAACAAGTATACCTGACATGAAGTATATCCATCTTACAGTTAATCATTCTGAAAACTTTGTTGACCCCATAAGCGGAGCTCATACCCAAAGAATAGAATCATTGTGGTCATCTGCCAAAAGGCGTAACCGTAAAGAGTGTGGAACCAGTAGAAACTTAATCGACTCTTACTTGTGTGAGTTTCTTTGGCGAAAACATAACCAAGGAAATGATATCTTCGAACAAATTATCGAGGATATTAAAGTATTTTGGCCACCAGAATCCTGAATGTCGTATCAGTGTTTAATTTTAATAAATTCAAGAAATAAATTTGTGGGCTAAATGTTATTTGTTTAAGCATTTTGAGAAATAAAGTGTATTACTATTTTTGGTAAAAAACCTGTCTAAAACCTTTCATTTTATGGATAATGTTATCAGTTGAAGTAAGAAAAAAGCTTCTATATTACTATGTTTTCATAGAAAATATTTTGAGCCATGCGGTCGTATAATAGAAAAGCCCCTTGGAACGTTTTGTACAATCGGGACTAATAATGCTACTTTTTAGTTATCATAGTTTTCAATAAGACGATACATTTATTTCTGTGTCTTTGTTGTTTATAGATATTTTTAATTGTTATTTTTATACATTTATTGTTATTTTTTATATTTAGTTAGTGTTGATACACTTATTGTTATATTGTTAAATATTGTTATATTCTTATTTATTGTTATGTTTTGCTACTATTCATTCACTGTTGATATAAGTGTATTGTTATTTAATTTTGTAATATTATTTTAATTAAAATTTATTGTCTTAGACACTGTCTTTTATTGGAATGTTTCAAATTGAAAAAATATGTAAAAAAATTATAGTAGTGATTTTACAAGCGTGAAATTTTGGCTTAACCGGGAAAAATAATTTAGACGAAAGTTATAAACAATGATGCATAAAGTTTACATAGTTACTTAGTATAGGCCGCGGAAAAGCTATTTGGTTAATAAATTGTCCGTCTCAGGTCTGGGTCGCCATGGTTACGACAAGTCTCACGTGTACGAGCGGTTGGATACGGAGTAATTAATTTCAACTTCCCATCTCAACGGGGGTTCTTATTGTGTGCAAAGATGGCTTACACTTGGAGTTGTGCTGACTTGATAATAGTGAGTCAATCATGTCTCCAGGTGTATCGTGCTACCTGGACAGCCTGCCGGTCGTTAACAGTCCTCACTTGCACAAAGACCCTACTAGGCCCTGCATGGGGTTACAGACGAGATGGACGGACCAAAGTTTATACAATTTCGGAAATCTAGTTTCAGGAATTTTAACTAAAGTTTTCGTATAATATACAGAAGAAAATTGCTTAAATAATATTTTAGAAAAACTTGAATGTTTATTATTAATTTGAGTTATCAAATTGAAAAGAAAATAATTGTAATAAAGAGTCAAAAATGAATAAAAAAGAAAATTACAGATACTGTAATCAAAATACATTAATATTACAAAAAACAGAAGCATAAAAATGAATGTTTGCCTGTATGTCACTTATGTCTTCCTAAACAGTTCGTCCGATTGACATGAAACTTTGTGAAGTTACTCTCCTGGGAAGGTTCTGGCATATTTATAGCCCGATTGAGGGCTAATAAGTCGATATTTTACAAAAAAAAAATAACATTAAACATGCGACCGCCTATTTTTAAGACAGATTATTATATTATATTATATATATAATTATATATATATATATTTATATATATATATATACACACACACGAAAGTACCCCAACCCGGGCCCGCACTTTGTTTTTGCATTGTAAAAACTTCATATTTGTACAAAAATAAACCAAAATATTTACAATAAATACCTTAGTTAGTTCTACATAGGTATATATTTTACTTACATGGTTTTATTTCATTTTGTAGGTGAAACAAAAATATTTTGTGGACATTACATTTTGTTGATTTTTAAAAAAAGGTTCCTAAAGCGAGCACCCTTAAAAATGATTTAGAAATGGGCATAAATTAATAGAGTGGTAAACGGAACTAACTTATATTTAATTGTACATAAAAAATTAAAGGGTTTAACAGCTTATACATGAAATTAGCATAGTCAAGTGCGACAATAGTCACATATGTAATTATCTACTTCTGCCCCCGCACAATCTACGTGAGCCCAGAGGCAACACATAAGGCACTTGACCCAAAGTTCTCCTTTGCAGTCTTCAGAAAATTTTACACAGCAAAACAGACACTCTGCATCCTCTCCAGCTGTAACGGACGACACACCTGGGGGAATTTCTATCTCAGAAGATCCTGAGGACATGTTATCAGTCGAATCTTCACTGGAACTGGATTCTTCCTTTAGATTTTTCTTGAACTCAAGGCGTTTCTTGACTCCCTCTTTTTTCGGCCCCACAACCTTTGACCGCCGACCTCTACCACGTGTGCGTTTCAAATCTGATGACTGCTTACAGACCTTATTAGCTTCTTTAACCTGCCTAGATTTTTCTGCCTGCATCAAATCGAATTTGTAAGGGGAACCCGTTATGATTTCTGAACTGCATGCTTTACGCCCTCTGCTGGAAGACGTCTTCTTAATTTTTTTTATAGGGTTGATTTCGAATGGGCTTGTTTGGAAAGTTCTTCCCTGTGATGCTCTTGCTTTCTCTGAGGAGTTGTATTTGAAATGATTTTTCTGAGAGGGTGTCTGGGTAAGTTGAGAGGTTTCAGATGAAGTTGACTGAATAGCTAAATCCGATACTCTTGATGTTGATGGTTTCGTCAGGCTATTTCTATTATTTTCAAATTGTCCACTCTGGACAGAATCTGCTGTCTTCTCTCGATCTTCCTCTTCTTCCAGTCCCTGTAAAGAGCTAGTCTCCAGAGCTGACTGTTGTTTTTTATTAGCCTCCGAAATGTATTTGGATTCTGTAAATATATTTTTGTTTAGAGGGAAGATCCCAGTAACTCGGAAGCCATTTATAGCAAACTCAGCCTTCTGACATTTAATGTAGGCTTTTCCAAAAAGCTCCATTACTTCAAATGCACTAACAGGCCGGTCACTATGTCGTAGCAATTGTCTAATTTCTTCACTGTACATAACCTTAAGAGGGCCCATGAAAGTCCTGTCAAGCGGCTGTATTTTGTGAGATGAGTGGGGTGGCAGGGAAACAATTGAAATATAGTTTTGTCTAGCCAAGTCGATTAAATCAAGGTTTTGGGTGTGGCTGAAGTGTCCATCTAAGATAAGAAGAACGGGCTTGTCTTTCGTAGGCTTCACAAAAGCTACGAAGTGTTGGAACCACGCTGTATATTATATATGATTATACTTTAATCCATAAATGACGCTATGACGTACACCTGATACCTAAATTAAGTGATAATAAGATTTCATACAACAATTTTTATGTGTGTTTAGGTTAGTTTGCATAGCAGCTGTTCTAACTATATATTATATTATTTTAATTATTGTACAATATCAAGTTAAAATGCAATTGAATTAAAAGCTTTAATTTATAAGTTAATAAATATAGTTTTTTTATAGGTAAGACAGGACGACTGTCGACCGTCAGCTGTTATGTTTATATTTACCAGATTAAGTTTAGCCAACTTAACACGACACTCATTGACTGTTTGACGGTACGAAGTTCGCCGGGTCAGCTCTTTCTTATACAAATCACAAGATCAAAAATTCTAGACGAATTATATTATCCAGATTTTTTTACGCGTGTCGAGTAATGGCTACCTCTCTTCACTCCAGATGAGAGCAGATCTTTATTTGAGGAAGTGAGTCTGCTTGTAGTATCATAAGTTTCCTCTGTTCCCGTTCTGTGCGTCATGATCTCGTTCCTCAGCCCCGCCTGCAGCTTCTTACTCTTCTTTCCTACAAAGGGATATCACCGATAGAGAGTAGGTCTATTTAGGCCCTTGACAATACACACGTGATATCCGCCCTTATATCCTTTAACATTAGGTTTTTTTGAGTCAGTGTTGTTTTAACACGTTTTAAAACAGTATTTTACAAAAATCGAAAGTTAGTAATCACTTGTATTTTTCGAAAGTACTAGGCCTACGTTTTAGAGAAACAATAATTTAACCCTTTTTTATCAAACTCAAAAAGTGCATTTTTATCTTACTTTTTCAAAACTTCATATTTTTATTTATAAAAAATGTTTGAATTTAGCACCATATAATGTATTACTTAGTAACATTTAAATAAATACTGTAGTTTTATAAAAAAACTTTCGGAATTTTACAACTTGGATAATTAATTGTGCAACATATATTTCAGTTAAATGTAACGCAGACATTTGGGGACGCTATTGCAGATAAAGGAAATATGCTGAAGGCGTAATAAAGATAAGACGTTAGCGTGCGGACTTATAATTCGAGAAGAAAGTTCCACGCGAATAAACTAAACTAAAAGCACGCGAACAAGTTCGGCGTTGGCTGTGTGGGTGTTCGCGTGTCGGCGTTAGTTCCTCTCGAGATAAAGCCGGCTCACAGTTATACAACTTGTTGGGGGAGGGGGGGGTTCTTTCCCTGTTTGTCCTTATCTAACTACCTTCGACAAGCTACTTGACATTGTAAATTCATCTTACGTTTTAACGCTAGTAAAGATATTTTCTCTAACACTAAAACTGTTTTTGTCCATTTCTTCTCACTCTGACATTGCAGTAGCAATTTCTAAACAGCTCTCTTTACTCTTGTTTCCTTAGCTTTTAAGTATATTTAATCTTGCTACCGAATCTAGACGCCATTTTAAGGCGTAGAGTGGTTGGGACTTGGTCACTATAAATTTATTGCAATGGGGACTTCAAAGGGAAGTTACATCAATTGTTTCTAAGGAGGGATTTACCCGGTCAAAATGCATTATCCGAAGCCAGGTGACTAGCAGTGGCACTATGCTGGAAGAGACAACCCGGCGTCCCTTTACTGTAATATAATATAGTGTATACAAAAATACATTTTGTAGTAAAATAATGTAAAATATTTGTAGTGGATGACGCTTGATGTTGATACAGCTTTTCAAATAATAATTAATTACTTATTTTTAATAATTAATTTTATTTTTTATTTACCTCTTAATTTGTGATTCTGTTATAAAGTAACTAAAATAAAATTTTTCTTTCTTGACATAAGCAGGAATTAACTTTATTTTTATGTTTTAAAAATTCCTTCTATTAGCTCACACATGCCTGATATATATATATATATATATATATATATATATATATATATATATATATATATATAATATATATATATATATATATATATATATATATATATTATATATATATATATATATATATATATATATATATATATCTTGTACAAATTTTCAATCTTTAATAAAATACGTTTTTATTCATCCAATCATGTTCAATTACATTTTTTTAAATCTATAGTGAATGACAATTGATGCTAATACAGTTTTTTCAAATATTTATTCAATAATTAAATTATAAAATTTGTTGGGGCCAGTCGGATTCGAACCGAGAATCTTCATGTTTGAAATCTAGAGCACCTTGGCACTGCTAACTTTCCAATCCCTAGAAATTTTTTTTCCAAAAATGTATGTAAATTTTCTGATTGTTGTCGAAAACTCTATGTACAACCTTAAACTGTTGCCATAGTTACCACACAATATCATAAATAGTGTGTAGCTCTAGGGTAGCTAAAATAAAATTTTTCTGTGTTAACCTTAGTAGGAATTTACTTTGAAATTTTTTTTTATATTTCTTGTTTAAGATCAAATTTGAAATTATTTCAAAAAGGTTTATTATAAACTGATTGTAGTTTATAGAAATTAAACTTATTATTTTTTTGCAGACTATAATTTAATTGCTTAAATGAATATTTTTTTTAATTGCAGGAAATAGTTTTGGAAAACATTCGCTTTTGAAAATTTAAAAAAGATAATGATAAAAATTATTTTATTTTAGTTTCAAACGTTTCTGTTAAATCTTGTAGTATTTATTTTTAAATCTTAAAGTCAATAAAATAAAAATAAATATCCTTTGGTCTAATAACAGATATGCAAATACGACAAAGGCTATTTTTATAGTCATATTTAAAAGTTTGCTTATGGCTAAATGAAAAACAGTCTACTGGATTAAACAAGCACCCAGATAAATACATTTTTGAATCGACTGCAAGATAATTCATTCTTTGAATTTGATTGTACAAGGTAAACATTTACTTTATTATATTCTATGTTATAAAAAGTGATACAAAAATTTTGGTCACTGTCATTTGTTATTTCTCGGTAAATGGCGTTTTTGTCTTAAAGGATTGAATAATGCATTGCATTTCTGAATTCTTAAATATAGTGTTATGTTTCATTAGATCTTCTATTTTTTCTAATGTACAGGAAGGTATTTCTGTGTAATCCCGATCTCATCTACCTCCAATTATCAAGACTCTACTGTACACTATTTTCTGGGTCTATTGCTCTTTAATGGGCTCTCCTTTACATCACGGGAAAATCCATTAAAGGAAATGTTTTTATAAATTGAAAGAGATGATATTTTCTCACCAATGTTTTACCAGATTATAAATAGTTTTTTAGTCATTTAAATTTGGTTGTGCAAATTTTGGGCTTTGAGTGATACTCTCTGTTGTATATCTGAAAGGAATTAATGTCCATTTAGTAGTTGCAAGTCTAGTTTATTGAAACTTTCCTTTGCCTGGCATCTCAAAGACATGAAATGTTTGTCAGTACTGTATTTATTTATTCCAATTATATTTTTGTAACGTCTAATTCAAGTCTTAAAAAATCTTATAATTAATTCTGGATTCCATCCTCAAATACAAATCTCTAGCAACATTTGTTGTACATATACTGAACTTTTGCAATGATATGTGGATTTTATAATTAGTGGCAGAAATTTTGTTTTTAAATAACCCATTTTGTATATTTTTTAATGGCTTCTTTATGTTTACACACGCTTCATATATATCTTGTCCAAAACTTCCATTGTTATTAAAATACTTTTTACCCATCCACTCAAGTTAAAATACATTTTTTTAAAGTTGTAGTAGATGATACAACATGTTGATATAGTTTTTCAGATATTAATTACATTTAATAATGAATTAATTTTAGTTTTATATGGAAGAAAACTTTTCACAAGAGGCGCAAAGTATACAATATAGTTATTCTTCCCATTTAGCTTAAGAAAGGTTTTAACATAAGATTTATTAAAACAGCTGATTTTATGTTGATAGGTTATGTGGTAGGTTGTGTTACTTTATTTATATTCATTGTAATTATTTAATAAATAGTAACTAAAACAAAATTTGTCTTGGTTGACCTTAATAGAAATTGAATTTAAAATATTTTGTATTCATTACTTGTTATTTAATATAATTGTAAGGACCTGGTTTTCGTCTAACTACAAGGTACGCAGAAAACCCCTTTAAAAATGGCCTGTTAACAGTTGTTTATGATTATTGTCCTTCTTAATTGTTAATATAAAAGTTGACAAAGTTTTTTGAATCTATCGTCTAATAGGCACTGGGATCTTTAATTAAAATGAAAGTAATAATATGATGTAAAAAATTAAAATTCAGAAAGCACATGAATAATCATGAGGTTGAATTTGTACAATTTCAACTAGAATAAATGTTCGCTTTTAATTGGCTTGTTATAGTTGTGAAAACACCTATTTGTAACATAGGGCTATTAATATTAGATCTCATTAAGTGTGCATCAAATAATTTTTGCTTTGTGTTTATAAGAGTATTATTACTTAGCAAATAAGGTAAGGGAAGATAGCATTGGCCTTCAGATTGTAATACTTTAGGATAGCTTAACCTCAGAGTTCGAGTTCCAGTTTTATGTAGTCGTAGAATAAGAAGTGCGTATTATATGCTGTCCTGAACGTAAAGAGGTTTTTATTTCCATCCATTTATTTTTCATTTTTTACACGAGGTACTTCTGTTTTATGGCGAAGAATTTATACTATTTATGCTCTTTTGCTTTTAAAGGAACATAAACCTCACTCCCCCCTTAATTTTTAATGTTTTGTAAATAAAAAATGTTAGTTAATTAACTACTAGTAAAAGTTGTTTACTAGTTGTTTACTTGTGGAAATTGTTTACCTAACTAAAACATTTTCTTTTTAATGTGACTGGATATCTTCAGAAAATGTAATTTTTATTATTAACATGAAAGTAAAGATTTATAAGGATAAGGAACGGGAAGCATGATGGGAAACAAGATATGATTTGGACAACTGCACTATTACAATAAAAATATTGAAAAGAACCCCAATACCACAAAAATAATCAAAAATAACAAATAAGACAAGTTACTTAAGATTAAACCCTTATGTACATTTCGATGACCATGTCATCATCATCAGAGGGTCTAGTTACAAAACACAATCTAGCACACAAGAAGTTACAGACTAGAATGATGAGTCTCATCATTCTAGTCTGTAACTTCTTGTGTGCTAGATTGTGTTTTGTAACTAGTCCCTCTGATGATGATGACATGGTCATCGAAATGTACATAAGGGTTTAATCTTAAGTAACTTGTCTTATTTGTTATTTTTGATTATTTTTGTGGTATTGGGGTTCTTTTCAATATTTTTATTGTAATATATTGTACCACTGTGCTCTTGATATTGTGAACTGCACTATTGTTAAACTCTTTTGTTTTATCTGATCTTAATGAGACCCAACATAGTATCTAACTGTTCCATTATTATTCCTACATCGCATTATACACAACAAACAGATACATAGCATTTGTAAATACAACTGCCTGCTCTAAGTTTTTATATGTATTTCTTTGTGTTTGTGTTTTGTGTATAGATGGTTATTTGTCTAATTTTATTCTTTTGTTATAGTGTTATAAATATATATCTATTGTTACATTTATTTATATATTGATGTCTTTGTATTTTTGTGTTGTGTATAAATGTTTATTTATTTAACTTTATTATATTTTATTTTCTTGTTATAGTGTTATAAATATTTATTGTTATATTTATAAATTATTGTTAAGTTTTGTTTATTGTTATCTGTTTTGTTGTTTTCTTATTAATTGCGATGTTGTTTTTTTTTGCTATATTTCTCCTTATTGTTATATATTTATTGTTACATATTTCTTTTTATACTATTAGCGTTATGTTTACATTAGTTTGTTACGTTTTATAATTTTTGTGTTATTTATATTTTAATTTAATTTCTTATTTTGCCTGATCTACAAATATTTTGCTTTGGTTTTGATGCTGATTAGCGATGATAACCACAACTGGTTTTTCGCCAGGAAAAAAATTACAAAAACTGATAAACCATTCAAGTTTTAAAACCAGTGTGTGTTTTAAGGTTTATTTAAGGTATATATCTAAATAAGGTTTTCGCACAAACAAAACCAGGCAAGAGTACAAAGAATAATTATAAATTTAAAATATAAACGGAAATATTACATAAACATATATTTGTTTAAAATGAATAATAAGGCTTTCTTCTGTTCTTATATTTCTTCTCTTCTACTAAGCAAATTAACATTTGCAATAATTCCAACCTTTTGATGCAACTCTGTAAGGAACGATTTTCTATCTTTGGTGTAAAATAGGTTTTACCTCTCAAGAACGACAATTTACTGCTATAAATTTAAATGTGACACTGGAAATACAAATTTTAAAAATACAAATTTCTTGATGGCAGTTGTGTTTTTCCTAAATGCCCATAGCAGGAGTAGTTTTACGATTTGTAATTTCAATCATCAGCTATGTTTATAAGATAATAAAAATGTGTTACATGATTAACACTGCTGGGGTTCTTAAAAAAAGTGGTATGTAGTTTTCATTGAACAACAGTTATTTTAGGATGGTTAAATCTGTTTTATATGATAAGCTCTGAAATTCAAGTAAAGTTTATAAAGCAAGTCTATTCAGATGCAATAAAGATTTTCTAGGTTTGATCTATATTTTACTGGCTGAGGTCAGGGTTGATTTGACTTTGTTGATATAGATGTTTCCATAGCAACTATTTAGAACTTTACTATAAAGTCTATTTTTAAAAAGTCTTTGTCTTATGCAGAGAAAGAACATTTTGTAAAGTATTGAAATTATTTTTAAAAAATAATGTGTAACCTGTAATGATGGTTTTTATTGTTTCATGGTATTAATAAAATGAAAAAAAAGAAAAAATTTGTAAAACATTATAAATTTGTTTTTATCTGGTTCAATCAGGTTTTTGTTGTGGTTAAAATCATTTGACAGGTTTCTCAATTCCTTGTGTAAACATTTGTAAGAAAGTTTTTAAAATAGGCGTCAACAATATTATTATTAACACTAAACACAATGTGGCTGTAAATTGTTTCAGTATTTAAATAAAACTAAAATATATTTTGCTGTACAGTAAGTTAATTTATCATATATAAAATGTTAAACTCCTTAAATTTTTCCATACAATGGCAGGCAATGTTATGTTCTATTGTGTAAGACACAAAAATGAAATTGTATAAAAATATTGATGATTTACCAAGTGAATGTTGGCTTTCCGAAATTGCTGTTCTTTTTCTATTTAAAAAGTTGACCAAGAATTAATTTGTTTTAGGCCCAATCTAAAAGCAAATACGTCTTAGTTTAAAAACAAAGAAGCTTGAGAATAATCAAACAATTATTATGAAGATTTAAGGGGATTAGCCCATATGGCTAAAGGGTAGAAAATGATTGGGAGTATAGGACCCAAGGTAGGGGCTTCGTAGAAGATATACATATGTGTGCAGGGTCCCAGACATCTGGAGTAGACCTACTGTGTATCAGGTTTAATTTGGAAGAATATTTTAGTTTGTTATACAGTAGGCCAAGGTGGGTGCTTGGTAGAGGATATATGTGTGCAGGGTTGCAGACATCTGGAGTAGACCTACTGTGTATCAGGAATATTTTAGTTTTGTTATGCAGTAGGCCCTCACTATTCGCGGTTTCACTTATTTGCGGTTAGCAAAATTACAGGACTTCCCGATACTATGTATAGTAGTTTTTAAAGAAGAAGGAGGAAGATAGTATAGTTACTATGCAGGTTATAGGATATTTTATCGTCTTATTTATTTTGTACAGTACTGTAGTTATTTATCACAAAGAAATCCGATTATTCCTTAAACTTCTGATATACTGTACACTATTACTCAAAAGGTAGGCATTTCTTATTTATAAGGATGAGACTAGACTGTTTTGGAAAAGAATGCTTCACGAACTTTGTTTTATAAGGAGGACAAATCCGCTCGGGGTTTGAGGCTGCAAAGGATTGTTTGACTGTTCTTCTGTGCTGAAGCGGACTGATGTTCAATAGCACATGGAATTGATGGTATAGGATTTAAACACATTAAAATTGAAGATCTTGACAATCTTTTGAAATGTGTGTACCAAGGTTTGACGCAAGAAGAGCTGAAAGAACTAATTACTTAGCCTGCAGCTGTCTCGGATAACGACGGCGAAGAAATCGTGAAAAATGTATCGCCGAAGTTGACATTAAAATATGTCATATTTTAGTTTTGTTATATTTACAGAGTGGTTTTGATATCAACTGGCATTATCATTTTTTGCTTAATAAAAGTCAGTGGTCATAATTATTTGTGTCTCTTTAAATGTTTTGTCTTTTATAAGACTAAATGTTATAATAGTCTTTATACTCTATAGTGTATTAGTTAAAACATTTTTACATATGATAGTTAATAATACTTAAAACTCTGTATGTGTTTTTCTGCATTTGTATGATTGCAGTATCAGGATTTTAATAAAAAAGCACAAGACTAAATTCAACAAACAATTAATTAAAATCCTAACCTCAACCCTTGGGATTTAAATTAAATATTTGCTGAAGATACTATTTTAGTGTTCAATTAAATACTGATTTTGCAATTTACTATTACAAGATGTTTGATTATTGATAACATTTGTCAACTGTTTTACCTAATGCATTATTATAGGATTATACATATTTGGTTTGCACTTATTACTTAAAATTTAATAGATGGAAGTCCACAATTTTGTGGAAGTATGTATATATTGTGCTTAGTTTAAATTACAATCTAATTTAATTGATTAACAAAGGAAAATTCAAGAATTTGTGTATATAATTTTATAATAACTGAAAAACATGATACATTATATAATAAACCTTTCTTTAAAGAAAACATTTATGTTGAATATTCAAAAAAGTAAAAGTTAAGTAGACAAAATGAGCAATGGAAGTAAGATAGTTTAACACTTCACTACACAAAGGAAACTAGCTGTTTGATGATAACCTTGTAATGAATGAAACATATTCTGTGAAGTACTGAGGAGTGGGGATATTAATAATCCTCATAACTTCTTCCCAATCTCCAAACAAAAATATAATAAACACAATGAGAACCAACATAGATTAAAGCTAAAATATTTTGTTTAATACTGTAATTAAAGTAATAAATTATTAGAATTCACACATACAACCAACTTTATATATACCTAATTAAAGATCGATTGGCTCTTATATCTCCAGTGTAATAAAATACATCTGTGTCTTTCATGTCAGTGCAGATGTTGAAGATATTTATGTACACAAATGTGAAACATTACAGTTATATATAATTAAGAGGTATATATCCCACAAGGAGGATAAATGCACCATTACATCATAATAGGTAAAAAAAAAAATCCAGAATTTTAAAACTGGAACATGCTCAAGTCAAAATTAATTTAAAACAATGATACACACATTGTAGTCTTTTTTTTCTAGTGTTTGTTAGAAACAATTTTTTTAGCTGCACAATAAATAGAAAATTTCAAAAATCATTGCAATTTTATTTGTGCATTGAAAGCCATTTTTATATATTTTTTTTCAAAATCGAAGTACTGTATATGATTTTATTATGATAGAAATCATCTGACTTTTGATGAATCAAATCTCCTAATTATTAATTTGTCTGTAAATATATGGACTTAATATAGTAAAATAATGTATGCATAATATTAAATAACTTATTACACTTTGATATTACTTGCAACCAGACTTTTTGTTAACTAAGGGTTGTTAGATTGCTAACTCTCACTTGGAGGAAACGTTTTCGTCTTACGACTTCTTCAGTCTCGTCTGAAGCCAGAATACTTGTGTCAAAAAGTCTGGTTGTATGTAATATCAAAGTGTAATAAGTAATTAACAACCAGTTCATCATGAACAGAAACAAGATTTCAATATTAAATAACTGTTGTAAATTTTGTATCAATTTTATGTTAAACGAAATATGAAAGTATTGTTGAATTAACCTACAAAAATTACATTGTTAAACGAAATAAAGCAAACATTTATGGTTTGACTATGTTACACCTAACAAAAGCTGTAAAATTTTTGTTTAAAAGATATTGGCTTAGATAATGAATTGAAAATTGTATATTTTAGTTTAATTTTAAAATTGTAAAGTTGTAATTTTAAAATTGTATATATTTAGAATAGAATATAATTTGTTTGTATTTATCATTTGTGTATATACCATTTATAATTTACCTTGTACACTCTGTTTCGCTGAGAGCAATAAATTTATTTTGGGAATTTATAAGTAATATTTTGGAGATAGTGCTTGAATTATTTCTTAAGTAAGAGTATTTAATTACAAGAAATTAAAGCATAGAACTAGTAATAAAATTGTAGATGTATATAATTTGTTTTTCTGATTGTTACCATTAGTAATATGTAGATGTAGATGAAGAAGGATCTATTATAACGTGATGCACATGTCTGAGGCTTACACACTTAATGGTGAATTTTAATCACACTTGGTATAATGTCTAAGTGTGGTGTTTCTACTTCACTAGTGTGTTATTTTTACTACCTTGTTTAGAAGGGTAGAGGGTTGAAGGGAAAGTTAGAGACATTGTTTATGACAAATACATTGAAAAACATGGCAATATTAGGACATGTGGTTTTTGTGAATAAGGCATTGTTTAGAGAGTTACCTTTTTAATTTTACTTTTACCATAAAAACATGAAGGTATATTAGGAGCGTAATATTTTGTTGCATATATAATTAGTGTGACATTTATTATTGTTTTATTTATATACTATAGATTTTTTAGCTGTGTTTTTTAAAATATAAATTGATAAAATATTAATAAACTGGTTTTACTTGTACAGAAAGAAGATTGAATCAATCGGCAGGATGACGCAAATGACTCAGGAGGAGATTATGAGCAACACCAAGACAGTGGTGCAGGGCTTAGAGGCTTTGAAGAATGAACACAATTCTATACTAGGAGGGCTGACCGCAGCGAGTTTGGAACTAACGGTTAGTGCTGTGGAGAGAGCTCAGATGGCAGTTGCTGTTGCTGCACAAAATGCTGATGCTAGTGTCATCAATGAGAAGCAAGGATTGGTTCAGAAGTCTTTGGACATGATTGAGCTTGGACTAGGTGAAGCTCAGGTAAGTTCACTTTCATATTGTTAAAGTATTTTATAACAAAAAGCTCTTAAGGTATATCAAAATATAATACACAACTAATGCGGTGAACATGATTAGGTAATTCTTAATAACAACAATTAACTACGAAATATTGTTGTGTAAAGGGAGTTGCATATTGTGTGCTGATATTTAACTAAAGTTTTACCTACCACTTTTACGTTTTTTTATTTTTAAATAATTTTATTCTCTTTTGGAGTGTATTGTTCAATAATGTATATGAAAATAGTGTTTAGAAATTATCAAACGGAGAGTGGTAAAATTTTATTGAAATAAGTAAAATTTTTACATATTTCTTAAAATACAAGAAAGAATTAGAATATATTTAATTCAAAATATTTGTATTGCCTATGTTTTGAGATGGAAAGGAGCATTTATTGGTGCTTGAAAGAAGAAGCCAGTCATTTCCTAAAATGTAAAAATGCGCAAAAATTAAAAAATAATAACATAGAGTATAAAAGATATTCAATGTTGAAGTAAATAATAATTTTGAATAATTAATATCACAAGTTACGTTCTGTAAGTACGGACACGAAGTAGCATTAATGGATATAGTAGAATTCTTGAAAGTCCATTACGTTCGGTTGAATCTTATTAATCACTTAAACAATAGTTTATGACTATCCGAACTTTGAATTTAGTAAATTTGTTTAAAGTTACTAAATTCAAAGTTCAGATAGTCATAAACTATTATTTAAGTGATTAATAGGATATAGTGGGGTTTTCAAACTAGTTTCTTATTACAAAACCTTTTTAGAAACAAATGCTTAAAATAACAATACATTAAATAGTTTTCAAAATTTTTTTTTATGGTTCAGTTGAATTTAATAATTCTGTTGTCTGCTTGTGGTCTTACTGTTTATGACTATAACTGTTTCGTTTTACACCTGACTACAGCGATGTGATCTCTCGTCATACTGCAATCAATTTGTTATGCTACACCACCTGCATTCTAATTTAATCCCAGCTGGTGGTTCTCTGCATGCTTCCATTTTATTTTCAAAGTTAACAGTTAACCAAGGAAGCTGTGTAAATAGTGTTCTAAATGTGAGTCATGTTCTTAATCAAATACTATCTAATTATAGCACATTGAATACAAGCTCCATACAGACAAGTTTGAGACTAATATGTTGACGTAAACTTTTAGGGCCTAATAAGTTCATCAAAACTTTGTAATTATTATTTAGTGGCAATAAATTATGTAGCGAAATAAAGAGAATACAGTGGGCTTCCAAAAAATATTTACTTTTGTATCTTAGGCTACTTAGAAATCTGATTTTAAAATAAGACTATCCGAAATTAAGAGAAAAAAATGTATAAGTTAATCTTAGAAAAAATTATAAATTTAATGTAAATTACTGTAAGAAAAAGATAATATCACTAAAATAATTTTTTTGTAATAAATTTGTAAAACGCTCCATTTATTTATATTTAATGTTATGAATCCAGAGTACATTCGTTCATTTTGTAGTGCATAAAATCACAGTTCCAACTTTTCGCTAAAATCTCATCTAGGGTTTATGTAGAATCTCAGATTCAGTCTTCACCTGTTGTTGGGTCCACCTTATCATTGCTAGATGAAATTCTAGCTCTAGAGGAAATTTAGAATTGCGATTTTATGCACTACAAATTGAATATAAATGTTAAATATATTGTTAAATGATACAATTTCATAAGTAACTATTTTTTATTTTATTTTCCTTATTTGTCAAAGCTTTTTGCTGATGAACAGAATCCTTTTTCACACTGAGTCCTAATGTAGTCACAGAACTATGTACGTTTTGAAAATCTGTTGTTCATTAGAAGCTATAACAAATGAGTAAAATAAAATATTGTTTATGAATTAATTTCTTCTAACTATACATATTTAACAATAACAAAATACAATTCCATCTAATTATTACAACATGTATACTATAGAGTGCACGTACATCTGATATTCTCAGCTAAATCAGTTTGTTTACACTAGACAGATTTCAAGGAGCTCCTAAGTACTATGAGACCCATCAGGTAAATGATAGCAGCTCCCTGAATCGCATCGAGTTTAAATAAACTGAAGAGGCAGAGATGGCAGGGGCTTGTCTACGAGCCCCCATGAAGGCTAAACACGTGAATGCCACACCTCAGAAAAATCCAAGCCAAACCAAATCTGTCCAACCAACAGTCAAAATTATGTAATTGCTCAGAACCAAACAGCAAATGCAAAATTTAAATGTACATGACCACCACAAAAGCCTCTAAAGCTATCAGTCAACAACCAGGCACTGTCACTATAAAGCCAAGACTCAAATAGTAAACTGCTGTAAATGAGTTTTCAGACACAGCATATCACAGGAGCGAGAAAAGAGAGCTCCGTCTAACAAGCCAAGATGACAGATATTCCTGGCCATAATTAATATTATAATTTTTACTCAGATTATGTTTATAAATATGTATAAAACCAATGATTATATAACGCCATGTTAAATTACCTAGTGTACTGTAGTTTAGACTTATTTCCAAATGATGGAAGGCAATTATACTAAATTTAGTATATATCAGGAGGTAATACCTCTTTGCTCTTTCTGAAATTGAACCCAACTGGTGTTGAAACCTATTTGTAACAAGCAAAACACTGTCAAAACAGTAACAATTATATTTTTTTAATAAAGTTTTGCTTAGATAGGATTGATAAAATGTTAAATTTTGTGGTATTTCCAATAAGGAATAAAATGATTTCAACTTTTTTGAAAAACCTCTTAACACTTTATATAAAAATATGTTTTCTAGTTCTTATGGTTATTAGTATTCGTAATTGAAAAAATTTGGAGCCAAAAAGTTTGTTTTGCTGTTCAAAAGAAATAGTTTATTGTGAATTAAACACATTTTGAGCATGTTTAGAAAATCTTATCAATTTTATTCCTTTGCTCTGGGTTGATGGCCGTATTTTTACTTGGTTCTATTTAGTTCCAACAGTTGAATATTAGTATTTAAACAGTGTGTGTTATGAAGGCCTTTAAAGCAGCAACTCCCTGAAGGTAGCAGGTGTTAATTATGCCAGAAGAGCAGGTGCTAATTGTGAAGCCATATAAATTGGAAGGGGAATACTGAACTCATTATGAGAATGCATTTACATACACTAATGGTGATTACATTTATACTTGCACAATATTCAATATATAAGAACTATATAAAAAACTTTGAACACATTTTGTTTAAGTGGCATTGAGAAATAATATTGTTTTAAAGTGTCATTTTTTTCTCAGATAAAAGTAGTTTCTTGTTCTCTGTATTTCCTTTAATATAGTGGGAGTAATTCGAGTTTATAGAAGAGATATATACAAAATATCTAGTTTTTAACTCATTTACAAAAATTAATAAGTAGACAGTCAACAGATTTTATTTATTCCCAATTTATTATTTCTTCAAACTTCCTTAAATTCAATACTCTTCTTATTGCTCAATTATATCATGTTTATATTGTGAAACCTACTATTCAGAAACTGCAGTAATCGCTTTATGTTACAAATATGTCCAAATATTTTAAAATATACCTCTTTTCTATTTATATTCCTAACATTTAAATAACATTTTGTATTTTTTTCCAAAATTATGTTTTATTCTACAAGTTTGTACCATAGGGATGTCTGTAGGTTTTTAATCAATTTTAATATTATGGGTGAAAATTATTGTAAGAGCTTTTTGTAATTCCTTTCGTAATCTAATAACACTTTTAATACATATAAACTTTTTTTTTCTTGTTACAATGCAACACGCTGTCTTTGGAGGCATGACTTTTCAAAATTAACTTTAATTTAATTTTAATAATACAAGATTTACAAATTTTCTCTCAGGCAAAAAAATCCTTGTTATGAAAAGAAATAAGTTCGAAAAAGTCTCTTTAAATGATTGTATACCATGTCTTTGTTAATGGAATACATTTTTCGCAATATTTATGAAAGAGAAACAATTTTAGTAAAAAAATTTCTAATTTTTGTTGAGGCGGTAGCTATACTTATTTTACTTTATCCAATGCCAGATCTTGGGATTTTTGCCATTCGCCTCTTAGCCTCCTAGTAAAAACAATGCTGGCTTTGTTCTGCCACATCTTGCAATTCTGAAGATGTGGACCCATCTTTTGATGGTTGCACAGAGGGGAAATATTTGAGGCTGCTAATCCTATTTTATATAGATGGGTTTGCAGATAGTCATGGTCCGTAAGCATTCTGAATCTGGCAACAGCTTCCGCTCTAGGTAGGCTATGTGGTATTAGTATTTTGTGCGCCAGGCCCCTCCATATATTTCCAGTGCTCATTTTTTTGGCTTTTTCTTTTTTTTCATTGATATTAGATTCAATCAGGCTTTTTACTGACAATAGAGATATAAAATTGTCAGACTGTGGGAAGGTGTTACCTTTCTTCGCTAGCTGGTCTACGCGTTCATTTCCTTCAGTGCCGACATGGCTAGGGAGCCTTTGCAGCACAATGTACAACCCTTCTTTAACCATCCCTTCCAGGCCCTTTCGGTGGTAGTTCTAAGATATCCTGAATACAAATAGTTATTTTTAATTTGTACTAAATGAGGTGATGAAACAATAATGTCAGAATAAGGATACTGTGTGTGTAAAGTTTTATCTTGCTAGTTTCAATATTTTATTTTACGTAATAACATAAATAATCTGCTGAAGTTGAAGTTGGTAGTTGCAATTTTAAGAAATTACATAATTCAAGAAAACGTTGGCGATTATTTGATTTTATTTAAACACATGTCAATTCCAGGGGTTAAAGAAATATAATTTCTTCCAGTTGTATATTTATTTAATTTTTACCGAAGTATTTAAATAAGTCATCTAAAAAGCGAAATGAAAATTCAAGAAAACGTTAGTGACTATTTGACTTTAATTAAACACGTGTCAATTCCAGCAGTTAAGGAAATATAATTTTTTCCAGATGTATATCTATTTAATTTTTACCAAAGTATTTAAATAAGTCTAAGTAATGTAAATCTATTTATATTTTGTTTTTTTATAAAGTCAGTCATTTTCTTATGTACTAAAGAATTTGTTTCTGACGTCTCCTATACTAAGGGACAATGCAGACGATGTTTTTTACTGTGACGAATTAGAGAGGTTCTACTGTATATCTTTTCAATTTTTGCCCAGATATTTAAATAGTTCATCTTAAAAAGCCGTCCAGAATTTCAATAAAGTTGTAGTTTATATGGCAAAAGTTAATTGGTAAAAGTGAAATGAGGCAGATATGGTAAATTTATAGAAATGCTGAGCTGATTACTATATTTAATTTAATAAATCTGAGTAACCTACATAGGTTTAAATAATACTCAAAAACCTTAGATGTGTCCTTAGTTTCATTAGGGTGAATCCTTAGAGTTTTAGTTGTTACGTGTATTAGAATGGTTATTAGGTAACCAATATGTATAAGTTGAAATATTTTTGGTTAGCAGTTTTGTGTGTTAGTCTATTTACTATTATTTAACGCCAATTCATTCCGAATAAACAATTACTAAATTTGTCGATTTGTGCTCGAATTTAATTTAGGATTATAACTCGAGCTAAGATGTAAATCCGTAATGATTTGAATTTGTTTGTTAAAACTTTGTTCTACAATCAAGTCATAGTTCTCCTTGACAACACAGCGTAAGTCTTTACAATGGAATTACAAAGCCTTTGATGTTTATCTGAGTTTCTCGTCCATGAACCCATTTTGAAAGACAAGTCAGCTTACAATTGAATACCTCTTGTTATATTATCCATTTAGGCAATTCAGGTCATTAGTAAGAGTAATGACACCATATATCAGGGTTACAGTCAGAGATCTGCCATTTTACTTCAAGGTCAGTCAACCATTAATGACAAATAACAATGTTCCCAGCAATAGCATCTTATTCTCAGATAGTATTTATCCTAGAAAATAATGCAAGTTTACATTTTAAAGAACATGTGTTGGAACGCTACTTAAATATTTGTATCAGCATAATCCCAAATTTGATTTCAAGATCTTGTTGAACACACACAAAAAAATATAGTTTTTAATGAAAACTTGTAAAAGTGTTTTTTTACAATTTAATCCATGGATTTTATAGGTACTTGTGCTCTATATTAATCCAAATTGAGTTTCAAAAATTGAGTCATAAAAATAGATTTTCTTTTGAAGCATAATTTAAAATTTTTTTCTATAGCCCACTAAATATAGTAACTTTACTCAATATGCTTTGTACAATATCAACATTTATCACAGAAGTGTTATACGATTTTAGCAATTGCACATCAAGCTAAAAATAAAAATTGGCGACCTTGAGAAACCACTTCAATAAAAAGCAGACCAGCAGAAGCAGTGAAAGCTATCAAAGCCTTGTTGGTGGCCTTATTAATCATGACAGAGTTCCTGTCTCAGCACACTGATTTAATTACAGCCAAATTAAATTTTAAAATAATTTTTTTCAATTTTAAAATTATATTCAGCTGGATTTTGGAATATATTTCAAATTGTATAGCCTTATTATTATTTATTAAATTATTGGTTAACTGTAATTTGCAGTTTTTATTATATTGTTAAATAATAAAGTGAAACAGATACCCTTAACATTTAATACATTTAACTACTTAATCAAGAATTTATTCGTCAAATAGCAGCAATTACAGTCATGATTATCAATGAATATAACTTACACAACATTTAAAGTAAAAAAGATTTAGTAACGTTTCTGAAATATATTTTTTCTGTCTGACCAACAGGCTCTTGAAAGTGCTGACAATGATGATTGACAAAAGACAGTTTATTGTTCTTTACCATAAACACTACACTATAATTTATACGTATGCATATATTACATATTTATTAAATGCAAAACAAGTAATACATATATATAATATATAGTTAAATATTTTTGCCTCAAGCAGTTTCAAAACATTCAAAAATTAATTAGAGTTTGTTTAACTTTTGATTGATTTTAATGTTTTAATGCTAGAGGGAAACGTAATATTTTGAAAACGTTGAAACTTTTATTCAGGGAAAATGTTGAATTATATTGTATGCTGTGATAACTATTCTTAATATTTTATTTTTTTTTACAACACAATAGACAGTATTTTCCATCAGGTACTGTTAGGATTGATTCTTATGAGTTGTCACTATTTTTCATCCATTTTACATTTTATGACTCATACCTGTCAATGTTTTTACAGTCGAATCACTTTGTGAAAAATCGGTGTGTTGGTTGGGCAGTGCCAAGAGGCGCCAGTGCGCATGTGCGTTAGGGCGACAGCTCTGAGCGACACTTCAGTTGGTCGTGAAAGCAGCTGGTGGTGGAATCTATACCTACCTTTCCAAAAACATTTGCTGGTGTTATGTTTTGATTTAGGTTTTATGTTTTATAGCGTTTCTACTTAGAACTTTCTCTTCCTCCTCCCCTAGCACGTGGCCAAACCCCACCCCTCACCCCACATGCCTGCGCGAGGCGACTTTTGTCAAAGTGATTCAACTGTACGATAATGTTCCCTCTTTAATTACTGGTATATCTTACCTTTAATAAAAATACCAATACAAGATTAAAATATTATTTTAACATGCAGCAGTTAACCTTGCTGCCTATACTAGCATCTTATTTGGATACAAATTGATAAGATGATCGACCGATTCCTCAGCCTGGACATCATTTTTGACATAAGATCCTATCTGGCAATTTCAAACCAATCACAAAACGCAATAAAATTTTAGCTATAACAGCTTAGGTTTGAAATGTGTACCGTTACTTTGACGGATAACGTTTTTTCCAATTAATCACTTAAACAATAGTTTACGTGTGTGTCTGTAAATTTCATATTGTTCTAGTGTGTTGAGATGTGGTTCTTTTTTGTTGATGTGTAGGATTTCTGGGTTATGGTAAATGACACACAAATACACAGACATCAACGAGTCGCTGGATCAACGGGTCGCTGCCACTGGCTATTGCTGGCCGATTATTATGCAGTGTCGTTGACTGAAGGGGAGATGGGGAGGGGGTATCTGTTGTGATTGGGGAAAATGCTACTGATATTTTACCACGGCTGTCATTGGTTGATTTGTCGCTGTCACTGGTTCTACTTATTTACGTCGTGTGTGGGTGGTCGATTTGTGTCAGGTTTCAAGATAGTGACAGTGATGTGTACAGTAGACGCTATTTTGTACTAGGCAGTTTGTTGTTAATTTCGCGGGAGTTTATATTTAAATAAAACAAACCTCCCAAAAAAAGCGAAATGAGAAATCATTTCATCAGTGTGCTATGTCTGCCTGTTATTGGTACATAGAGAGCAGTCTCAGTATCCCTTGTCACCAATATTAAGAAAGTGACTGATCCAAATCTGGCGCTGTCACTAAAATCGCCGATACGTTAAAGTCACTGGATCGACTATCCCTAGTAGAGCCTATAATTCGAGGTAGATGGGACCGAGACCCCCCTCGGATTATACGGAAATACATGCCTGTACATGAAAAAAAAACAGGAGTTCTAATTAGGCCTAAAAATATAATTAAAAATGCATACAATACGTTTATAGCACTTTATTGATCCCAGCACTTACCTAAATTAATGTTGCTTTGGAGTACATTGTTCATCACGGTTTCTACATTTTTTGGAAAACGTTTTAAAGTTTCTTCTGCGTTTGCTTATGAGATAGTTATCATGCTACGATGTCGCGTAGAAATCGTAGCAGAAGGACATCTGTTTGGGTGGTGTCTGTTGTTTAATATAGTATAGTCCAGTTTCTAAAACGGTTACTTCGCCGTGACTAATTTTCCCTTCTTGTACTGTCTCGGTCGAACCTTCATTTTTATTCTCGTCATCACTACCTTCATTAGTTCTGTGTACCATTTCAAAATCCTAACATTTGTCATCTCAAATTGTTTACATCGGAATATTCACAACCTGGAAGTTTCTTGATAAGACATGTCAAAACTGTTTCTCCTTGTGTATCAATAAACAGTCAACAGTTAAATTATTGAGATTTTAGTCCATGACTTACTTGATGTTTCTTCTTTCATTTTATTTCTTGATTGGGCTGTCCAGTAGAAATCTCCCTTTACTGTATTTTTTTTAGAAATCCTACAATGTTTCCTACCTTTTCGGTTGCTTCCAAGAGAGATTGTAAAAGGTAACGAGTGTATTTTGTTTTTCATATATTTCAGAACAAATTGATCCACCGCCGCGCCGGCTGGATTATGCTCGTAACATTTTGCAGTAATATATAAAGCACGGATTTTGTCAGAGCACATTTGATCTTCATCGGGATGCTACGGTGCTCTGTCTAAAAGTAAAATAGATTTCCGAAGCAAATTCTCTGCTGTTTAAAAATTTTCAGTTTCGGGCACAAACTCTTTAAAAAAAAACTCTTTGAATAGTTCTACATCCATCTAATCAGCGTTTTAATTCTTGTATGAAACCGTCAATGCTGACGAGGAAATGTTTTTAAACGCGGCGGCTTAGCTGTTTATTTCCGCGGCTTGTTCGTCTCGAATTTAACGGAACCTTGGAAATTTGGGATTTAGAATTTCGAGAGTCTACTGCAGTGGCTCCCAAATTGTTCATTTCACTCATTCCTGCATTTGTATTGTTCACCTAGATTAGGAATATAGATGTTTCCCACCGCTATTTTATTCTGTGCTTTCAGTCGCACACAAACATACAAGCTCCGCACAATTTCCGACCAACAACACATCAACTACTAGTGTAACCTCGTTTGTTTCAAATCTAAAATGTAAAATATTGATGTCTGGTGTTACTGGTATTATTTTCGCGTTTCACCCCCACAGGCTTCTACGTACCCCTGGGAGTACGCCTACCACAGATTGGGAACCGCTACCCTACTGTATATTTAATAACTGGATAAATTAAAAGTTTATTTGTTTGAATATTTAACATTTACACAATCATATATAAAAACTGTATTTTTGCAATTACGATGTTGAAGTAAAATATATAGGTATGGAATATACAGGTATGTAATAATACAGGGTTAGGACTATATATAAAATGTAAAAGAGCTTCTCTAACAATTCGTGTCTCTCTTGGATTGTAGAGGTGAAATTTCTTACAAAATAGGGCATTTCCCTTGGCGCAGATGCTACTTTGGCTTTTGCTTAGTGCACATAAAAAATTCACACTGTTCAGCTTTTATAAAATCATGTTATATTGAAAGTTTTGGACACACAAAGTGAACGTGCCTGGACTTGCCAAGTTGCGGTGTTACATGTTTTTTTTTCAACCTGGATGCATCTTGTAGGTCTAAACTTTGTGTTGTTTAATTTGAATAGGAGTACAAATCTTGAATAAATTGAACTGTAGTTATGATTTTTGTTTCTAATATCTTTTCCAATCATATTATCCAACATATGATGTGTATAAATAATATTCTAGCTGGCTTGTGAAGGTTATAAACAGTAGAAGAATATACAACTCAGAATTATATTTCTCGTAACTATTTTTACTTTTACGTTACTGTACTTCTCCAAAGCTATTTTTACAAAGATAGATATATTTGGATGGTTGGCTATTCTAATCCATTTTCTTTCCTCTCTATTTTTTAGTAACGTACATGTTGAATTATTAATTTTCGTCCTTTTCATTTTATTATGGATGTTATCTGTCTATGTTTCACTTTATCCGTTAAACTTTAGCTACACCGTAAATATAATTTAATTCTTTTATATAATCTTCTTTCGAAAGAGGTAGAGTATTTCTCGTAACTAACGTTACTTGATGGTGTATAATTGTGAGTTGTATATTCTTCTTGTGTTAATATGATATATAGTTGATAATTAGACAACAATATCAGTAGTGTGTATTTGTTTTTGTTATGTGTATGTATAGGTGAATGTAATTAAATTGCGATTATGTGTAATTACAGATAATTATTCATGACCACCAATAAACTTGATAAAAGTTATAAATTGTTGAATATTTATTACATTTACTGATTAGTTGATAGAATCGCAAACTTTTAATAAGAAATTAATTAAAGTCCATAACTTGTAGTGAATTTAATTATATGCAATATATGAATTATATGAATTTAATTATATATTTGCAAGTAATAGCAAAAGTGTAATAAGTAATTAACAACCAGCTCGTCATGAATAGCAACAATATTTCGATATATATTAGGCTATATTAGCATCCCGTGTTGGCTTCGCCCGCTCTTGTTTAAAATTGTCACTTTATAGGTCAATTTCATATAAATTTGATATCACCTACATTTATTCATCTGACCTCAAATTATTAGAAATTATACCTTCATATACATTAATATGATGCAGTGCCAAAGATTGATTGCTTAACTAATACTACAATTACTAAAAAGGCGAACTAAGGCTTTAAGTTCTTAATACAATAAAGTTCAATAATTAAAATGTTAGATTGCTCTTTCTCTCGGGTCGTTATTACAGGATCTTCTATAAAGTAGAAAGTGGGGAAAAATAGATTAATTTTTACAAAGACAATTAATTTAACTTTAACTCACTGTTACAGGTGTTATTTTCCCATGCTATTCTTGGTTTACCAGAAATACTTAAATCTTAGAATATCTTCTGACCTTTCTTTTGTCAACAGGCTCAGACGACACTGCTTTATTACCACAACCGAAATATACATTGGTTAAGCCCTCTTTGTCGGTCTTTTAGTACGCTACCCTGGGTCACTCTTTTCTTAAGATTTTCACTTATCAATATGATTTTTAAAAGTAACTAATTTTATACTATATGCCTCATATGTTTATGTTATAATATATATATATATATCCGAAAACTCGTATTACAAGGAAATACGTTCCGGTACGTTAGAATATAGAACTGATTGAAGTGCTTACATAAATTAATGTTGCTTAGAGACATTGTTTATCACGTTTGCTACATTTTTTGGAAAACGTTGTTATGTGTCTTCCGCGTTCGCTTTTCAGATTGTTTTCGTGCTACGCTGTCGCATTGACGTATTAGCAGAAGCATATCTGTTGGCGTAGTGCAGTTTCCAAGGCGGTCGTTCCCTCACCGTGACTAACTTCCCCTTCTTCTACTGTCTCAGTCGGACCTTCGTCTTTATTCTCGTCATCACTGCCTTCAGTAGTTTTGTGAACCACTTCAATAATGTTACGTTTGTAACACCTGTTATCTCAAATTGTTCACATCGGAATTTTCATAACCCCTAAGTTTCTTGTTTAGAAATGTCAAATCTGTTTCTTCTTTAATAACTTAGTTAACAGTTTCATTATGACTTAGGATTTTATAGTTAGTTTTTGAATTGTCTGGATTTGAATTGTGTCTTAGATGATTATTAGACTTCCAGTGGCTTAGCCGCTCGAAAACGGTCTCGAAATTAACGAAGCCTGAAATATAGGGACTCTTCTGTATATATATATATATACACAAGTAACAATGGCGGTCTTATTCTTAAGTAGGAAATTGTTTATTTTGTTTGAACATATTAATTTGTTTGATTAAGATATCATTACTCTAGAAAATAATCTGAACTTATTACAGTCTCCAATACTAGTTTAGCGTTTTAGCAAGTAGCCTAATCTGAAAATGTGATAAATAATGACAGAATTATCAGACTACCAAGCTTAGAAGATTTGAGTAATCACCTGTATGTTATACCTAATTGCCGGATTATTGATTTATACAAATAGAGTTTGTATTATTAAACACAAATAGAGTTGATTTACTATAATTGTAAAACTTATGGTATCGACTATATTTTTTTCAGATTTTTACAAGTTATTTGAAATTACATTCGATTCAAGAAAAAAATTATTATAAATTGACAATGGTGGTATTCTAAGTTTATAAAGACACTTGAAACCTCATAAACTCGTCACGTGCTAAAACACGTTAATAAACTCTGTTTGGTGTTTTCTAAAACAGAATACTTAGGCTAACATATATATATATATATATATATATATATATATATATATATATATATATATATATATATTATATATATATATATATATATATATAGATCTATATATATATATATATATATATATTATATATATATATATATTATATCCATACATATAAACATAAATTATTTTATTTTAATAAAACCTTTATATTATTAAAAATATTTTATATTTTATTTTTCAGTTTATTTTTTGAGCATTTATATTGTATTATGTTAAATGGATAAGGAGTGAGAATGGTAATTTTATTGCAGTGCACTTTCTGCTCTAGAAGGATAGAAGTTAAATTGAAATTGTTTTAAGTAAGGCGCCGCCGTCATTCTGTTCTACGTAATACCCCTGCTGTGGATATAGGGCACGAATATTGGTTTTGTTAGAAGCTGGAACATATGACGCCATCAGCATTCGTTGATCGGTACAACACTTCAAACAAATATTTTAGCTAATATAAAATAAATTTTTACGTTCCTTATTTTACTAATAGAAATAAGCAATAAAAATGGTTTAAATTTGTGGTCTTCAATTTGAAAAAATGAGTTTTTTGCAGCCGCTTTTGAGATCTCAAAACTGCAATTATTTCGAGTACATTATGAAAACATACATTTTCAAAATCTTTATAACAGCTTCAGAAAAATTCACTCTTGTTGATTGGATAGTCCCCTATATCCCCCCTGCCTTTAAGCTTCTCCCTTTGTATCACGGAGTGGGTGCAATCCAAATACAAGATACTGTTTTCGTGAGATGATTCAGTAATTTATGTTGCTATAACTTATTCTTAATTTGGTATTTGCCTTTTAGTTTTAAAATCGTAGTAATATCCTATTCAGATAAAATACATATAGACACAACATTTTTAAAGTATAATCCTACCTAGGTCAACAAAGTAAAATATTATTAGCTATTTTTTATTAAATAATTACAATCAATATAAATAAAGTAACACAAGCTATGCGTTAAAACAACTGTTCTACCAAATAACCGATAAGATGAAATAAGCTGTTTTATTAAATCGTATGTTATCACTTATTTTAAGCATAATGGGACGAAATAACTATATTGCACCTCTTGTGAAAAGTTTATTGTCTAATATAAAAATAAAATTAATTAATTAAATGTAATTAACGAATTCATATTTGAAAAAACTGTTTTAAAGTCAAGTATCATCCATTACAAGTTTAAAAAAAATGTATTGGAGCTTGAGTGGATGAATAAAAAATATTTTATTAACCATTGAAAATGTGTACAAGATATGTATAAGGAGAGTGTGAACTAATAGAAGGAATTGAAATAATAACCTTCGTTGAATCCGTATTTCTTCTAAACTCTTCATTTTGGAGGAAGGCTTTGAATTTTTTACTTAGCAGAAATGTGGTAAATTGTTTGTGTGTACAATCGCTTCCAGTCAGATGCAGGTTTCGTGACGATTTATAGTTGGAAAATGTTGATTGGTGCCACGTCTGTGACCTAGTTTAAAACAGTAGTATTGTGCATTAAATGTTTGGTTTGTACAACCTTTACAAAGTAATATTCTGTGTGGTTTCAGTTTCGGAGAACATTTGTTCTTGAAAGGATGTACAATAAACGTTTTGTAATACTCGTATTTTAGCTGAAAATATACACGCTATTATAGAAGCTGGAAAATGCGTCCGCATGTGTTCACATGTTCTCGTTTTAATGATGGGTTTCGTTCCGGAAATTACTGTTATGAAAATAAATTTTGTACTAGAGTTCGTGCGCATGCGCGAAAAACATACAGAGGTTACAATGGTGTTCAAATATCGGTAATTTTAAGGCGAGAGCCCAGTGTAATTGTCATCGTCTACGATTGATCGGAAAGATTGTGAATACTGGTAGGGTTAAGTAAATACATGCCCCATGTGTCAATATGTTTATATTTGTAGTCAACCTAATCTATATAGGGGTTTACCACCCAGTACCGACCTCTGGGATGAGGGGACAAGCTGGGGTAGCGCTTAAAGCCGCCGGCCGTTTAGGGGCGCTGAAGGATTGTCAAAACTATAGGTAATTTCTCCAAAAGATATTTGTAGGAACTAAAAAAAATAAGCGGGAATGTATATGCAATAGAGAGTAGGTATGGAAAAAAGTTTCCAATTTTTTATTTTCTCCTGCAAAACTTTGTTTTGTATTTAAAAAACTTTTAAAAAAATTTTATATGTAAAACTTAAAACCTTGAACGGTTTTTTCAATTCATGCTATTGGTTCACACTCTTCTTATGTATATATATATATATATATATATATATATATATATATATATATATATATATATATATATATATCGTGTTAAAATTTTCAATCGATAATAAAGTTACTTTTTATTTATCCACGTTCAAATACATTTTGTTAAACATTTTGGAACCACTTTGAGTTAATACAGTTTTTTCAAATATTAATTTAATTAAATTTAATGAATTAATTTTAGTTTTATATGGGAGAAAAACTTTTCTCAAGAGGGACAAGGTATGCAATATAGTGTTATTCGACCCATTTGGCTTGAAATAAGTGATTGCATATGATTTCATAAAACAGCTGATTTCATATATGCTAAGACAGCTGTTGTAGGTTTTATAGTAGATTAGCTGTTTTAACGCTTAGCTTATGTTACTTTATTTATAATAGTTGTAATTAATAATAAAAAGTAACTAAAATGAAATTTTCGTTTGTAGATCTAAGTGGAAATTTACTTTAAACAATTTTTGTTTTTAGTATTTGTTTCTTTTAAATTTGTTTGAGATGTAATATTTTTTTATTGGAGTATATTCCATCCAGTGTTTAGACTCGCATCAGAATCTAATGAGAGAAATACCAATCCATGGCGAAATTTTCGTTTCTTTCGAAGCAATAAAATGAGTTACAAAATAAGAAATAAACTTGTTTACCTCTACCTTTCTTTTTAATAGTTATTTTCGATACAAATGCGTGAAAGTGTTCTGCCATGGAGCAAAGCGAGTCGCGCAATCATATGAGCCATGCCTTACACACGTATATCGATCGATATTTTTCAAAACTGAGCGTAAAAGAATTTTCAAAAACACGATGTATGAACAAATATACGACTTTTACGCACATAGGAACCTTTTCCCTCATGTTTGGAGAGAAATGTTGCTTTTTTGTTTTCACCAGAGAGTGGAAAACTGCTACTCTCTCTCAGGCTTGAGGGAAAAAAAAGGTTTTATCTGTAGGTTTTGTAATAAAAGTTAAAATCAAAACTATTAAATTTTTTTGTTCTGAAGTTTTCGAACAAAATATAAAATTTTTAAAACCAGGTTCGAAAGTAAAGGGTAAATATGTTGGTTAAGACCCCCCCCCAAATAACTGTTTCGACAACTTTTGAACAAGAAAATAATTTTTCATTTGGGAAAAATGAATCTAATACCGAAAGAGATCTTGTCCGACTAAATGCTTAAGCCTAAGGCCGGCTCTGGTTACACTGCTTTGTTAGGGTAGGCAGAGTTAAAAAGGACTGCGGCACCATCGCTGGGGCAGGGCCTATCACGGCGGGGCGTAGCCTATTAGGAGGAGGGGGTATAGCCTAACACGGGGGCGGGGCCTGTCACGTGAGTAATCCGACTCAAGGCAAACAGAGTCGTTACTTAATCGATATAGACATTTATATTAATAGTTTGAAGGTAACTAAATAGGTCTTATATCGTTATCACATAATTAATTGAAAAACGAAATAGCATAATACCTCCAAATGTTTAATATAGTACGGCCGTGTTAAGCAAATCAATGAGTTTAGTTTTACGTTGACGACAGTGTAACATTACTCGTTGACCTTCGTATTGCGTGTCTTGTTGACTTGATTGAAGGGTAAAATTGTTCTTTATCGATTAAGTTTTATAAGAGCCGACGACATACCATGAGAGATCGCGTGTGTTGACGCCATAAGCTTGTTCTAGCTCACGTCGTTTCTACAACAAAACGTCTGTACTACGTCCTAGACTTTGAAGTCGTGTATAGGTTTCATCGTGAATCTAGGAAATGTCTTTCAATGGTTTTTCTTTGCGTTGGAGCGCGATGACTTATTGGACAAAATAGAGAAGTAGTCCTGTTAGGATAAGTTGGTTAGAAAATAATAAAATTACATATAAAAAAATGAGTAATCCATTTAACATCACGTACGTTTTTGTAACAACAAGACCGAGGAAAGTAAAAACCCATTTTGGCGATAGGTTAGCTTACGTCAAAACCTGTTACAATATAGAAACTTATTTTTTATAACCAACATTTTTCGATCGGAAACGTTGTCGCTATTTGTAGTGTAAATGTGTTGTACAGGAATTGTATCATGTTTTGCGTGTTTTATAATGATGGTGCGTTTGTTTGACGATCGTTATATTAGTTTTAACAATAATTGTTTGCATTAATTTTGCTTATTTTTTATAATAATTTTCAAGTAACGCGAGTGGAAAGGAAAAAAATTGGTGTTGACGCTGTCTTTGTCAACTATTACCTGGCTCTTGCTTTAAACGATGGATATGTGTGCTTTTGGTTTTAACTCTATCTAAAATCAATGTTCAGCTATTTTTGTTAATTTATTGATAATATTTCTTTGGCAATAAATATTGTACAACAAAAGTGCTTAAATGTATGTGCGTTAATACGTAGGGTTTGAGTCATGCAACCCTTTGTTACTCACAAATACAAAAAATAAAATAAAAAAAATAATGGGTCTTTTTGTATTCTTGGTAAAGTGCCACGAATTCTTTTTTTACGTCAGATATAGAGAAGTAATGGATTACTTAGAGGCCAGCTTATGGACTTCTGGATCGGGACGAATGTGAACTCAAACTCGAGTGTCTAGCGACAGTTTTAAGAACGGGGTCATAATGGCACTTCTAGTGTAATGACACTAGTCTTAGAAGCCTAAAGACGTTACTGTAAGTTCTGGGATGGTCACCGACCCACCACTGGAACGAGACGAGTGGCCAACTAAAGCCTACTGTTTCGATCATTGACCCAAATCTCTTTGAGATGAATAGAACTTTCCGAACGGCTCGGTGACTAAAGTGATTTAATCATAACCTTTATAAGGATTCAGATTACTTTAAGTAGAGTCGCAAACAGTTGTAAGCATTTCTGTGACTTCAAGAAGTCTCGCGGACAGTTCTATCAGCTTACGGAAATTTGACGTTTCAAATTTTACTGCCTTCGAAAAAAGATTCTGGGCGCGTCTAATGAAGTTTATTTTTGGAAATTGGGTAAAACCATGCGGTTTTATGTACGTTTTCGTTAAAAATTATACTTGAAATAGGACATCACGTTCTTAGTTAACTGTTATGGCTTAAGGTTTTACGGGCATTTCCCTTCCGCCTCTGATTTTGTATTAATCGACTGTCAACCTTGTGATGTCTACTATTTTCTATATGCAAACTGATAATCTTACGTGATAGTAGATCAACATATCTAATAACATTTTTTGCCTTACATCTTGTGGTCGGAGCTGTTAGGCATCTGGTCCTCTAGGAAATAGACCCTGATATTGTGAATTATGGTCTATCCACGCCCATTTCCAAAAACTATATTGCCAAATAATGTAAGAAGCTATTTGTTATAGTTTGATTTTAAACAGAATGGGACTCTACGAAAGGGAAATCGGTCAGAAGGAATGGGGCTACCGCCGTCTGGGCGAATAGGAAATCCACATCCTACCGGGACTGTGAGCCTTGTTGGCAATTCTACGTTAAACTTCTGTTCGTCGCTCTGTCACAGCGTTCAAACTAACAACACCGCATCCCTACCCCGCCACAGACACGTTCCTATTCTGCTTTAAATCAAAGTATAGTACGCTTTTGGTAATTTCAGTAAAGTAGAACTCCAATTATCTGAACTCCCGACTATCCTAATCGCTTTCAGATTTCTTGAAAAATTAGGACGGAAACGTACCTCGATTTCCAAAATAATGATTTTGTCCACATGTGCCTATTTATGCACAGCTAGTCCAGGTATAACCTATGCATTATTGAGTTGTATAGGTGTTTAGACGTAAGCTGACTCTTAACCGATCGTCTGGTACTAGCCTAGGTAAAAAAACGTGTTTGCCTTCATCTGGGTTGCGTTAATTGTCCTCGCGGCCCTCGTGAAGGGGGTCAAGTAAACGAAATATGAATTGCTCCAAGTGATGTATGTCTACATCAACTTAAATGTTCGTAAAACGGTCTTTGAATAATCTCCATCTACTCCCTTCCCCCCCCCCCCGCCTATAGTGCCGCGCCAGGTCGAAGTACTTACGTTACAACACCTTTAGTTTTGTATAGTTAGGTGTTGCCAGGTACCCGTCTCGTCTGTCACTATTCCTTTTTACTAGTCAGTTAGTTTGTCTTTGATTACATCAGTCAGTTTTTTGTTTTGTTTGTGAGTGCGTTTCGTCGTTTACCATGGTTTTCTAAAAATAAACAAATTATATTACGATTAGCGGATAAACTGAAAATTATACATCGATCACATAAAGGCTAATCAGTTAGCTGAGATGTACGGTGCTGGACAACCAACGATTTCAGATATTAAAAGGAACAAACCTACTTTTTAAACTTCGTGTCAGTGCTTTAAAATGAAGTTGGAGGATCTTTAAGAAAATCAATAAAGGCAGCAAAAACAAAAAAAAAAATTAAAAGATGCAATTTTCAAGTGGTTTTTGCAATAACGTTCTATGATAAACCCAATTTCGGTTTAGATTCTTTTGAGAAAAAGCTAAGATATAAATGTAAAACGAATATATCTTTTTTTTGGAAATATAAAACTCTAAACAAGTTACTTCTCCCATTTTCAACTTTAATATAGTAATTACTTGAAAATCAAGTTTTTTGAAAAAAACCAGTTATCCTAATTTTCCTCCGTACTTATGTGGCCTTGTCCCAATTGATTCCGCTAATTGGAGTTCTACTCTAATAGTGTAATTAATGGTAGTCTCTTTTGGTGCAGCGTCCTCTGAATGTACTATCATGGTCTAAGTATTCTACTGTTAGCTGTAGTATCCATACGAGCAAGTGGTTGGTATGTTCTCGACTGCAGATACATTCCACTTGGACCTTTTCTATTTGTTTTCCAACTTTACTATCATTCACAATATTATTTATTTTTATTGAAACCACCGCTCCAGCATAAGGATTATAATTTGGTTGATGTCCCCTAAACAGGAATTAGAATCCCCCTAAGAAAATAAATATTGAATAACTCTCTCTGGGTCATGTGTTAGGGTTTATCTTTACAGTCAGGCAGAAAATAAGCTTTAATTCATTTCAGTATGATTAAATGATCTGATATACCTGATTACCAGATGGACACAATGTGGATGAATTCTCACACAAATAGGCCTATATCCTTTAATCTTGAATTAACATGCGTATATGTTTATGGAAGTCACTACCTTATTACACGAAGTGCATTTGGTTTATACATTTGTTTCTTACAACTACAGAGTAGGCTTTTTACAATAATAACTTATAGTATCAGCCAAGCAATAGAGTTTCGTAGCTGTAGAACATAGAGTCGAATTTTATGATAACAAAGTACAACAAAAAATTTAACAAAAGCTTCAGGCACAGTGTCATCAAGCGTTGAGTTTACGCTCTGGGCGCAATGGGAATCATACACTGGCATTCTTTCTACCAATAAGAACTTTACAAAAACTCAACCCATGAAACATGCAGTTTTTGTGTTGTACATCTTGAGGGTTTTGTATAACCTTAAGGACATAATTAAAAACTACTCTATAAATAATAACACAACGCAGAATAGAAATACACCACAGACTCACACCAACACAACACACTTGAGCTACAGTCTTGTCAGTGATTCACAGCATTGAATATTGCGCTGACCTAGTGCGAAACGAGTCTGCTGAATACATCGGTCAATAGTGGGTTTTTTGCCAAGTTAATACAAAAAATTATAATCAACCCATGAGCTATTTTCCCAGCAAGTTCATATTTTTAATTTTCGTGAAATTTCTATAGAAAATACGTTACAATAACCTTCTCCTTACAAGTTCTTTCCTCGACAAGAACTGGCGTTAACAGATGTGTGACAAATCGGTTTCAAACAATACTTTTTGTCCAAGCTACAGATATGTCACATTTTTTTCTGAAAGTCTTAATTGCTGTATTGAATGCATAGCATAGATTTTGTGTTATAATTAACGTGGCCAAAATATTTTTTTCAGTCATATGTCCCATTGTAACGACCATTCTCCTGGGGACGTTAATTTGTCTCGATTTGGCAAAATATTACCTGATAGCACTTTTTCAAAATTATTTTGAGCAGATAAATATTGAATGCTTTAAACACTAAATTGAAGGAATTATAATAATGGTTTGAAAGTACAAATTCGTAGTACATTTGTCTAACCATAGCGTAGCTTACTGTCATGGCAACGATACCGAGAGTGATTGCAACCGCACCAGCTCCCGTCGGTCCCTTGCATCGCTTCAACTTGGTAGAGGGTAGACTGGAGAATGGGGTTTTCCCGATAAGTTCGGACTTCGGGAGTCTTCGACTGTCATGACAGTTAATTTTTATAACTTCTAAAAAGGCATTGAAGCTTGCCACTTCACTCTTTAATTTTAAAAAAAAATCCAGAAGTACCTCCACGGACCCGCCGCTTAGCTGGTGATAATCATTTCATACCGTAAAAGCTTTCAGAGAATACTAGAATTTTTTATCTAGAAATTTGATCACCATAGTTGTAATATACTGTACATTCAAACAGACAAAACTCGGAGCTATGTAGGGAGTTTTACGACAGTGTTTTTCGGTAGCGAATGTAGGCTAATAACGAAAATGTGAAAAGAATGGAGCCTTGTTTATGAATCTTCTGGGTAAAAATGTTTAATCTGAGTAAGTATGAATAAAACATAACAGCGCGGAATGCAAATTTATATATACTAGAACATGAAATATTTAAATATTGGAAACAATATGCCTTATTATATAGGGTGCTGCAGGAGGAATCTGCCATATTGCACAAGCTTATTCCTCTCCCCAAAATAATAAAAAAAAGGTTAATATAAACATGGGTTCGGAAAAGCTTCGTTGGCGAGTTATATAGGGTCAAAGATTTCACCTGATATTCAGCTCCCTCAGTGAAATTAACTCACACTGAAATTTTTAGGACGTTAATTGAGTTTGTTTATTAAATATTTTTTTATGTAAAATGAGTTGAAAAATCTTATAATAGCTTTCCCATAACTAATCTCAAATTAAAAAATATGTTACACCGCCTAATTAATATACCTATGCTACAGAAAGACTACGACGAAGAACTCAATACAATAAAATACATCGCTCAACAAAACGGGTACCAACTTACACTCATAGACAACATACTCAGGAAAATTAAACACAAACATCATGAAACGACCACGCAGACAAACCGCACAAAAAACAATATATATCACTTACCTCAACAAAAACACACAAAATAGCCTCCACATTCAAATAACTCCATTACCAAATATTTTACAAAACCACAAAGACTTTAAGACAGCATATACAACCTTTTCAAAAACAAACAGACAAATACAAACTATCAGGTATTTACAAATTAACATATAACGATTGTCCCAGCTATTACATCGGCAAAACCAGTAGGTCATTCTATACACGCTTAAAAGCGCACATTACCCAAAGAAAACAAACAAACCCAAAATCCAGCTACGCAACACACACACACACACACACACACACACACACACACACACACACACACACACACACACACACACACACACATACACACACGGACATACATACTAATTTAAATGTTCTCCATATATTAAAAACAAAGTAAAAAACTAACAACTTTAGAAAAATACGAGATCTACAAACACTAAGCAACAGATAAAGAAAACATTAAATAGTCACACACATTTTGAAGCCAAAAGCCTTTTTCATTACATGACACACAACCAAAATAACCCACCCCATCCCACACTCATAAATCCATCCCGTTACAGCCTTTGTACCTAACACGATGCCGCCAGTAGAGAGTTAGCTTCGTAAAAGAAACCAATGTTTTGAAACGCGTCAGCAAGTAAGCCATTACGTATTCACTTAGGGAAGTACTTTTTAATTGTAGTTTAATTTCAAATAGTTTAGGAGAAAATTGGGGTAGAGCAAAACATGTTTAGGTCGAAAATACATTTTTTTGCGATTGGACTATAATAACTGCATTAAAATGCCCATAAACAAAGAAATAATATGGAATAAAATTAGTAACGAAGTAGGGAACGTTATTTAGTATATAAGTTGTCCCAACATCGTGGCAAGCGAGATCTCCCAATTTGAACCCCTTTGATTTCTTTGTATGGTGACACATAAAGACATGAGTGTATGCTCGAAAATCGGATATTGAACGTAAATCTTTACTCAGAATCAGAATTTTATGATTGATACTGTAGATTATTTAAATACTTTTTGGATCTGTAATAAAATTATTTTGAGAGAAATTGGCCTACATTTCATCATCAGGTTACTTCGTTAGCAATACGTGAATTTCATAATTTTCAGTTTTGTGTTCCTTAATAAAATTGAATTTAAAAGAAAACTATTATTCCGTTTTTAATGAGTTTATTTACAATATTTTGTTGAAAATATTCTCTACTAATTTTATTCAACTTTTTCCTTTGTTTATAGGCAATTTAACGAAGTAATTGTAGTCCAAACGCAAAAAAGCGTTTTCGACGCTTACGTTTTTGCTTTATCCCAATTTTCTCCTAAACTATTGGAGATAGAATTATGGGACAGGTTTTATATGATTTGTCAGCTCATTTAACATTAAACGTATCTAATTAAGGAACTCAATTAACGCCCTAAACATTTCATTATGAGTTAATTTCACTGAGGGAGCTGAATTTCACGTGAAATCTTTGACCCTGTATAATTCGCCAACGAAACGAATTCCCGGACCCATATTTATATGAACTTCTTTTCATTATTTTGCTGAGAGGAATAAGCTTGTGCAGCAAGGCATATCCCTCCTGAAACACCCTGTATAAAGTTCATTTCTACACTCCAGCAGTGGTCATATATTTTAATATTGAACATTTATAAATTCTGTGCAGGTTTTGGCCGAATAAATCACATGTAGGAGATACAAAAAAATACTGTCCATGTTGAAGTGTCAAAAGCATTAACGGACACTTAATGCTAGACATAAACGGGTGACTATCGGAACCAATCGGGACTGGAGGTTCGAATAACCCAACATATATATTATATTACTGAAGCTTTAAACTTCAGTATAAAGCTTTAGGAATGTTTGTAATGTATGTACAGTACTTTAGAATCCTATTACTGCAATACAACAACAATTAGTTATTAGGTAAAAATTATGACTATTGGGCTACTTTGTTCTAGATAAAAATAATACTAAACAGAGGATAAAAAAATAAACAAAAAGATACAAATTCTGCTATATAATTACGCACGCCTATATATATTAATGTGTAGGCCTATTGAACTATTAGTATTTTTTAAATGTATACATTAACCCTAAAGTTTACATAAACAGGGCACGTACTATGTATTTATGTAGAGTTGTACTGACATTGTATAAGAATAACAAAACAAAATATATAATTGTGTTACGAAGTCTTGTTGATGTTCATGACGAGCTGGTTGTTAATTACTTATTACACTTTTGCTATTACTTGCGACCGCTAAACTAAACGACTTGCTAAGTCGTTTAAACAACTTAACAACCTTTAGTTAACAAAAAGTCTGGTCGCAAATAATAGCAAAAGTGTAATAAGTAATTGTGTTTGCTAACGTAAGCCAACTTGTTGAAGTACTCTCCATGTTTGGTATAGGTTATTGCACCGCCGCGCCGCACGGAACAAGGAACAGGGCATGAACCTCATGCATTAGTAAACGTAATTTGTTTAAAACCAAATCTACCCAAGCCGAATACATGACAACTACATTGTGTTTGCTAACGTAAGCCAACTTGTTGAAGTACTCTCCATGTTTGGTATAGGTTATTGCACCGCCGCGCCGCACGGAACAAGGAACAGGGCATGAACCTCATGCATTAGTAAACGTAATTTGTTTAAAACCAAATCTACCCAAGCCGAATACATGACAACTACATTGTACGTACCTGCGTCGTAATGTAGTGTAACCTCGTGCATTTGTTCGTAGGGAAACTTTAGTTTTGTATTGGAAAATAAAACTAAATGGTTTTTCCAAAAGTTTTATTTTTTGAGGCGTCAAGTCAGTACAAATTAAAATTTTCTTTTGATCCTGAGGAATTTCTAGATACCAGGTATACCCTAATTTTTTTCACGTTTTGGATAACTATTTTTCTTTTTTTTTAAGGCGAAAGGTTTTTATATTTTAATATAGTTGAAGCTCTGCGCTATATATTGTATACAGAGATAAAGCTTACTGTCCCAATGAAAGAAATAAGGAAACCTAAGATTAAAAGGTGGACGGGACATGGTTCGAAATTGCCAACAGTATCTTAAACCTATCTCGACACGCTATGTCAACTTCCAACTTCTTCCCCAAACACCTGCAGCGAATATAAACAGGTGTATATTTAAACGATAAACCGTTTAGACGATATATATATATATATATATATATATATATATATAATACATTAAAAATATTTCAAAAACAAGAATACTTTTAATACATATATTATTCTACATAATAATAATAATACACAGAATAATATATGTATTAAAAGTATTTTTGTTTTTGAAATATTTTTAATTTATTAACTATATTACAAGAAAACATATCACCATATTTAATATTGTATAGGTGATTAACCTATTCACCAGCGAGAAAGAGAGAGAGTGAGAGTGAGAGAACTAATAGTAGGAATCAAAATAGCGCATTTATTGACCTCGCGCTTTTTTATAAAGTATGGCACAAAGGACTGTCGCATAAACCGCAGTTTAGCTGAAGTTCAACAATATATTAGTTACATATGACTTATCCCCAGTCCTATGTTTAACCAGGGGAGTACTGGCGGTTGGTGTGTCACAAGATATTATGGTGTTCGTACCCGTATCGTTATATAAAATGGGCTAATATTTCAAGCTACGTTTAGAGATAATTTTTCCGTTTATTTCTAATTAGTTAAGTGAAGAAGATGATTCTATGCTTATGTGTTAAATATAGAACCATAAAATATACCTAATTAGGTACGGTGTTTATGTTTTGTAAACTTGGACGAAAACTCCTTGTGTCACCTCGGGTGGTTTAAAGTAGCAAGAAAAAAATTAAAATGTCACTAAACACGGCATCTGTAGGTAAAAAAACCAGTTACTACCAACTTGAGTATATTTAATAGGGTTGTAGATTATAGTTTTACACATTTGTACTTTCCTTAAGTACCGTAAGATAGCTTCCCTGTCTCTCAAAAAACTTGCAGTGTTTAAACAGAATTAAATTTTATAAATATTATAGGTAATGTTAGTATATTAGTATATAATATAATATTAGTAGCAAGTACCTACGTCTGCAAAGTATTTATTTAAAAACCAGGAAAGTATGGTATAGGCCTAATTGGGTATCTTTAGGACGTCCAGTTAATTTGGTTATACCTTGAAACTCGAGTGCACATAATGTGTTGTCCTGAAGCAGTTCTACAACCTGATGTGGAGAGTGTACAGTCCGATGACGTGGGTGCCTCCTAACCCACTGCATTCTAACCCTATTGTAGTGATATTGTTCGCGTGGACTGTACTGTACTACAGTCAGCAGTAGGTAAAGGGAACCCACGGTACTTATTCTATATACTTATTCTATATGAACCTACTGCGTATCATAAACCCCAATCCAACATGCGACCTACACATTGCTACATTGCGCCTCTGGAGATTAAAGTTGCATATCTTGTAATTTCTGCGTTTACTATAATGTGTTAAACAAAGCTATTTGTTTTAGTAAAATACAGTACTTAATTAGTTTTATGATATAGTTTTAATAAAACTGAACAAAACTTAGACATAAACAAGTAATATAAACAAAAAACAAATTAAAGCCAATTCCTACTTAGACCAACAATTTTTTTAATAATTTATTTGCTTTTAATTAAATAATTACAATTATAAATAAGATAACATAACCTTTGCGTTAAAAGAACTGTTTTATCACATGACCTATAATATAAAATTAGCTGTTTCATGAAATCATATGTTACTTATTTGTTTAAAATCCAAATGAGACGAAATAACTATATTGCATATCTTGCCCCTTTTGTGAAAAGTTTTTCTCCCATACAAAACTAAAAATAATTCATAGTTAAATTTAATTAATGAATTAGTATTTGAAAAAACTGTATTAACATCAAGTATCATCCACTACAAATTTCAAAAATAAACTTGAGTGGATGAATAAACACTATATTATAAACGATTGAAAATTTGAACAAGATATATAGGTGTAAGGAAAGTGTGAACTAATAGAAGGACGGATTGAGAAAGCGATCGTATTGTTCGTTTTGAATAAAAATCACCATTAATCACTTTTAATGCCACTTTCAATATTTTATTTCGATCGCCAAAAAGGACCATATACGATAATATTAATGGCCCACCGGGGTGGTGTGAAATTGCCTCTCTTCGTCCCAGTTGAGAGCGACTACTTACGTAAGCCCACCCGATGCTATAATTCCCCCCTATTCTTAATATGAAGAAATAATTTTGTCCTTACGTAGTTCTTCCTAATTCCATCTACCATTCTTTTATCTTTCTTCTTTAATGAGTGTAACGGGCAAACACTGGTCCTATACCTCGATAGAGAACAGCTCACTTGGTAGAATGTACCGACTGTATCCTATATTAAAGGGATTTATGTCCCTTTCTTAACCTTAGAATAATACTGTATTATTAATCACTTCTATAACCTTTTTTGAGATTATAGTCACAATAGGTCAGGACTGTCAAACTTGCTGTCCAATAGGTTTTTAAACCTAAATTGAATGAGTTGTCTACAATCGTGTTGAGAAGTAGCTTGGTAAGAAGGCTAAACGTATAGGTCTATATATGGCTTAAACTTCACGAGTTGCAGTGTAAATCATGAGATTAAATTTGTCCCGGTTTCTCTGACCAAAGAGTATTAAATTAGAATATTTATTTCTTTCAGAAATACAGTTTTGTATGACACACACGGAAAACCTCGATTAACATATTTTTTCAATATTAATAAAGTACAATGTATTATACATTTTATAAGTTTTCATTTAATAAAGTTATACAGAATTGGATGAGTCTATCAGTCAGTTGGAGATATCTAACAGCCTCAAAATGCAGCATTTTGCATCTAATTTAGAACAAGTTTCCTTTTGCATTAGGGAAGAGATCTTCCATACCCACTGGTAAAGCCTCCTCGAAATAGATCTCGGACCTTACACCACGCATAGTTGTGGCCCGCGGCTTGGGTCAAAGATTGAGTTTTGGGTGAATAGCTTTGCAATAGGCGGTAACCTAAAAAGTAATGGCTAGAAATACTGCTGGCGATAGGTTTTCAATAACAGCAACGCATAAATACAGAGATCTTCCATACCCCCCTGTTAAAGCCTCCTCGAAATAGATCTCGGACCTTGCACCACGCATAGTCGTGGCCCGCGGCTTGGGTCAAAGATTGAGTTTCGGGTGGATAGCTTTGCAATAGGCGGTAACCTAAAAAGTAGTGGCTGGTAATACTGTTGCAGATAGGTTTTCAGTAAAAGCAACACATAAATACTACTCCTGCAGGTAACAGGTTTCATCGTAATTGTAAAGATTTAGGGAAACAATTCGAATATGATATATAAAACCACTTGTAAATGTGTTTTTACACAACACATCTCTTACCTCAACAATTTTGTCTTTAATTTCGGTTCCGATTCATTCTTAAAAACCTAAGATTTTAGCTCAGAAGCTAGGAAAAATAAAACCATAAAAAATTTACTTTTTTCTTCCATAAGCAACATACAAACAGTAATTGATTAAAATTCACCATTTTTCAAACTTCCAACTATCCGAATTATGTCATCCGAATGAGGCTCAGTTCTTATTGTTTCTGATAATTGGAGTTCTACTTTTCAGATATTAGTTACCTATTGTCTCTATCGGTTTTGTCTAATCTCTAGCAAATCGTATTCTTAGGATATCCGACGCAGCCTTTATCACCCTACTCAGGCCAATTTTTAGAATGTGTCCAACTAACTCGTTTGTAAGCAATGATTTTGATTATAGTTTCTTGCCAGGATGGGCAAGTCAGAAATATTGAACCTATTATCAATGTCCAAAGAATATTGTAATTTATTTGTATTACTTGCTGGAATATTCACTTTTACATTAATTTTCACTTTCTTTGCGCCGTTTTACGTTTCCCCTAATATGCGTGTATTTATTCTTCATTTATAGTTTGATTTGTCAGAGACGTTATTGGAGTGTCGTGTAGTTTTGAGGTTCTGAAGTTTCCATGTGCTTCTAGAACTACTTCAAACTGTAAATAAATTAAACCTCTTAAACCATAAACACTTCTTTTACTTTCCTGGCTAACTCTCTACAGTTAGTCTTGTAGGAATTTCCTCTGAAGATGATTGCTTTGTAATCTAAATGTGTATCAGGTTATCCACCTGTGTACAATCGAATATCCACGTTTGCTTTAATTTTTACTTTATTTAGGTTTCCCTAATATTTATGTATTTTTCTTCGTTTAGAGTTTGATTTAAGTCAAAGGCGTTAATATTGTAAGTTTGCATATATTTATGTCTTTCATATTGCAGCAGCTCTGTGCCTAAATTTTAGAATTGGCAAACGTGCTCCTTAATGTGCGGTTTCAATTTAGCTGCGTTTAGAATTTGACGTAGACTGTTAAGAATATTCGAATTATTCTTTTCAGTTTTTAATTTTTAGCTGTAAATCATATCATGAAACTATGGTAACATTTAGTGTCAGTAGACCTCTGAGATCAACATTTAGTGACCTATCACGAAAATTAAAGGAAAGGGATAAATTGATTAACATAACATTTTTTAGTGTAGTACGGATTTTTGAGTTCTTGTGTATTTTCCGCAACTATGCCAATTTTGCGTGTACAAACTTTAAGCCGTTGGTCTTTCCTAATATTTATTTTTTAACTGTAGCTTATTTAGCCCCATTAATACTAAAAACAGATATATAATATATTATATTGCCAAGTAAATATATCACATTCTTCTTTTAGCAGAAGCTACTGATATTATTAGCAACTGTATTATAAAGCAACTGATATCAATGTCTGATATCAATGGACCCAGTTCTGTAAGCTGTGCCAGACAGTGTTGAAAGTTATTCGAAGTTGATCCAGAACATTTTCCATTAAATGTTCGTTGAACCTGTCAAAACCTTTAAGGAATCGATTTCAGTCTGTGGACATTTTTAAAGTGCAGTATTTGTCAACAACGCAGAGTGATATTGGACTTTGCAGTTTGTAGGCTATGAAATACTGATAATATTTGCTGGCTTTACTCCTTGGGTACGAACAGAACAAGTGGGTCGCGTAGATGTCGATGTCGAGATTCATGTAAATCAAATGCACTGTAACATATGGAGACGGACACACGGGTAGGTCGAGGGGGAGGTACAGCGCGGTGCCTTGCAGGATGATCTAAATGCTTTTTGAAAACAAACTGATTTGATTTTACGTGGTTGTTCACCAGGATGCCTAGCACGTTGCTTGGCTCTGATTGGTCCGTTCAAGGTTGTCCAGCCCTTCTACGCCACATCACGTCGTGCGAGGGAAATTTGACTGTCAACATCGGTAGTGCGGTATCGGATAAGTTTAGTATTTGCACTATTTTAGTATTTAGTAAGTGCAATATTTTCAAGTAGTTAAGTTAATGTCTCAGTTGTTATCCTCATATAGTTATAGGATAGTAAATAAAAGTATAAAATAATAATAATAAATCAATTTTACTTCATTTCATTACTGATTTTAATTTCCTTACTAACATTACATTTATCTTTATACTAAATGGGATTTGTTAAAAATTATTTTGAAACGATATATAGATTTGTTTTAACGATATTATTTTCATGTCGATATTCACTGGTAGTTTAATTAATAACATCGGATATCCATATTTTCTTTACGATGTCCCAACCCTTGTGTGTTATACTTGACCACTTGAAGCTATTTTACTGGTAATTTTCGACAGCTCTCAATTTTTTCATTGTGGGACTTGTTATTCACTAGCTACGTAATTAATCATCTTTAGCTTATGTGGTCGGTTTAATGTCTTGTTTGTTTATAATTATATTTGAGTGAGATATGGCTGTACCAAATGCTATTCACAAACATTCACACTTCAAGTTACCACTTGTCGATAAGATATCGCTTAAATTACTCTGCGAGAGGAGTGAAGGAAATTATTACATAATGGCTACCTCATAATGTGTGTGTGTGTGTGTGTGTGTGTGTGTGTGTGTGTGCGTGCGTGCGTGCGTGCGCGCGCGCGCAGACGTGTAGGTACTGTATACTATACCCCCAAATTTCGAGCATAAAAAACACCATTAAACAACTTTACAATGGATTGAAATAGCATGATGTAGAAAATAATACAAACATGGCTAAAAAACTTTCTTTTTAACATTTCTTATACAACTTTCTTATATGAAAATATATATTTTCGTATCGCGCGCTTGTGATAAATATGATAGTGTACGATAGTGTATGATAGTGTACGTGATAGTATGTGATAAATGTGTGTACACAAGTTTTGCGTATAAATGATAATATTATGTATAAATTATCATAACATCACCATAGTTTATATATATATATATAATTAATAAATTATTCAAAGCTTTTCGCCGATAAAACAGTACCAGCATCTTCAGGAAAATAATTATCTAAAAAAAATCCTCTACTTGTTTTTGAAATATTTTTAATTTATTAACTATATTACAAGAAAACATATCACCATATTTAATATAATATAATATATCAATGTAACTAATATTTTTATTTAATGTCTGTTAATAACTATTAATTTTTTATTTAGGCTAATGGCAGATTAGAGACAATATCTGTGATCTGTTATTAGCCTATATAAAAAATATCAATATATAATACAGTATATATATATATATATATATATATATATATATATATATTGTTAATTAGCTCATAATTACTACAACAGCGGCCTGAGCTTAACTAACCATCGCAGGTGACCTCCTTACTCTGTGCTGTCGACATCGACATCGACGCGAGCTCCTCATCTACTGCGACCCACTTGTTCTGTTTGCACTCTTAGAGGCGAACATTGCTTCTTAATTCCCCATTACCACTAAAGATTCATGCTACTAATGGATCCTTCCCATACCTAAAATCCAATGTATAGTACATACTTTACCATACAAAAAATGATTAGGTATGAATTTTTGTATTATGGACGAAATTGTTTTTTAGGCCAATAATTAAAGGTTACTAGCGATATTATAAATCATGGGTCATTCGTATAGGACGTTTTGAATGTTATTTTTTTTAAAAGGGCCTTGTTTTCTGTACTGTTTTGCAACTCTCGAAGTGTCAGGGGATGGGTTTATGCCTGCCTAGGACCAATTCTCGAGTCTGAGGGTCCAGCCGCTTGAGTAAGGCCAGCCGAGAAAGGATAAAGGAACGTTTGCTCTACCTGGATCGAACTAATCAGATGGGGTATTCAGGTACGGAAACCTCGCCGTTCAAAAATTCCTACTTGTCTCGAGTAGTTCTGGAAAAGCGGTCGAGACCGTAGTCTTAGGAGCGAGGCGGACATCAGTACAGATCTTTGCAGTAAAGTCGTAAGACTTGTGTAGACTGACACATATCCCACTGTTTCGGAACTGACGCTAGTACCCGGGTGGGAGTCACGAGTTTGAGATTGGATTCGTGGGGGTTACGGTTTCATATTCTAGGTGGGAGATGGCCTACATAAGGATCGATCTTTATGTTTTTTGACAAGGAGGCGGAGTCGGAAGATAGATACTCCTTGTCACCGTTCTTCTTTTTTCACAATCTTTGTTTCTTTCTTCTTACACTTTCCATATAACATACTGCTGAATGTACGGTAATGTAGCGTATGTAGGTATAACGTGGTCTTGGTATTTTACTCTCAATCAATAGGATACGAAGGGATTAGGTAACTCCCGAGGTTTTAACACTGGTAGCAGGTAGTTTACTGGCTCAGGGCTGTCCAAAATAAACAGTACTGAAATCGAATCAGCTATAGTTACGTTCGACTAAGTTGTGTCGAGTTTTGACTGTAGCCGCGTATTTGTGTTGACGTATTTCAATTGAGGTTAGATTTTTCTGACTGCAGCAGAGGAATCTTTTACCGTGGGTAATTATTTTCGCTCATTTGGAATTGGACGAGTAGTTGGGCCTCGTTTGTAAACATTGTTTTCAGAAACAATTTCACAAAAACCTGCATAATACCGATGCGATTATTAACGTTATTGAAAAATTTCGAAGATTAGATATTGTTTTCACATTGCAAAAGGACTTTTCAGGTCGCCCAACTACAGTCTACACGAATGAAAACTACGGAAGAGTGTTGCTCAAATTAAACGGAGGGCATATAGAACATGTTCATACTCGAGTCTAACCGACTAGCTTCTTTTGACTTGTATGTGTTCTAAAACTGTGCAAATAAAATTGTTCAACTGTTTCAGTACTGTTTATTTTGGCTCATACGGTTTAATACACTTGATTTTGTACAAGTTTAATTACTAGTAAAAGTGATTTCTTCTAAAATCAAGATTTAGATTTCACCAAGCTTAGCTTACGTTGCGCTGATATTGATTATTTTTATAATTAGGAAGGCTTTTGCGATCGGTCTGAAAGTGGGAACAGTGCCAAATCGCTTCTGCTCTGGTTATCTCTAGAGGTCAGCCTCTGGGCCTGGTTATAAATCGGCGGAGATTTCAGAAAGACAATTTCGTACCATAACCGGAGGCGGCAATAAAGTCGGTGGATTGCCCTTGGCGAGACCTTTTGTGCTTCCTAGTGCTGCTAAAATATCTAACAAACACTATTCATTGTTTATCATTCGAATGAAACCTTTTTAAGAAGAGTTGGTTGATTTCAAGAAAAAAATTGAATAAGTAAAAATTGATATTTTTACTGAACGAATCGAGTTTTCTTAATGTAATTAATATTGGTAAATGTTTCTTCTACATTTAAGATAAGTTATACAACGTTTGAGTTGCATAAAAAACCTCAAATATTGGATTCATTTTGTCAACTACTCAAAATTATGTAAAAAGCTATGCTAAATTTGTCCACGAACAGAAATAAAATCTAATAACTTACTCTAGTTAGTCTATCCCTAGATATGTTTATACTAGTTACCTCTGTATAGTGCGGACCACATGACCGTGCACTTGGGCTCTACCACCATAGTGCACTACCACTTCCTAAAATATGTTACATATTCACAATGTTCTATACATCAACAGCATCTGCATCCGATATGTCGACACATATTTCAAGATTGTTTGTTATTTCATACCGGAGCTAATTTATAATCGAATTCATCTTTATCGAGCGTCTCATGTAAGTCGGTGTTTTTGACAGACCTTATGTAGGAGAGAATTTATACTGAGCCTCTACCTCACATCTCGCCTACTGTGATCTCTCAAGGCCAAGTGCATGGTTACGTGGTAGATTTTTGTTTTGATATGCTTTATTGTTTAGTAAATAAGTAACAATTTAATGTATGAAGAGTTGATTTAGTTGTTTCTATTAAACACCTTTTATAAATTTATATAACTTACTGAAGTTGTTAGTTATAGACTGAAATTATATTTGATACGAATAATACAAGAAATATCAAATTTGTTTAGTAGGAATATAGTTAGTAAAAGCCCTATTTTAGTTCTACGTGAAAATATTTTGAATGAAAAAATTTGGAATTAGTCTACAATATATGTGTAGGCACGTTTAAAAAATGAATCGATACGGTGGTTGATTTTGATCTAATTCAGTGTTCCTGTCATCACTAATCAGATCCTGTAAGTTAAATTAAATCGGCTAATTTTTTGTTTGTTATGAAGTGTTAGTTTAGACAATTATTAATTTGTACGAGTTATATAGCTTTTAAAGTTCTATTATTTGTTAAGTATATAACTATGAAAAAGTTTTTGCTCAAATAGAATATTTTCGGTTATTGAAATAAATGTGTATTTAATACTGAACACCACGATTGTACGTGATTTGTAGTAGTTCCCTTTATCACATGTAACAGCATGTACAATCTCTACAAGTGCATTTATTAATTTCTTTCACTAACTTCACCAACAATACCTTTCAGGTGTGTCTGTGATTTCCGTTAAATGAAATCTATAATAAGCTGAAAGCATTTAGTTATCCGTGTCAGTGATATGTTAAAGTAAATACTAGATTTAATGAGCATTTTTTAAAGGAATTTAGGTGACGTCATGCAAGCACGCTTTTAGTGAAAACAATTTTAAACTATGCCTCGCCTGTCTAGGGTCTAGGTCAACAGGGTGCACAATCCGCGTGCAGCTTGCGATCCTCAAAGGTCAGTTTATATGGGCCGCAGATTCATATTTTATATATAGGCTACATATTAACACTTTATAGTTTCGAAATTACGAGTCCCGATTTGTCGAGCTTTTGTCAAATTCGAGCCTATTTCTATATGGGCCTATTTTATCTATTTGAAAGAATATGTTGCGTCGGGATTCCAAGGAATGTTTATAGCCATATAGTATGGAAAGGAAATGAGTTGAACTTCCAAGATATGTTTATATCAATACGGCATGCAAAGGAAATGAGACGGGCTTCTGAAAAATATTTATATCAACACGGTATGCAAAGGAAATGAGTCGGGCTTCCAAGAAATGTTTATATAAAGTTCTATAAACCTATGTAATGCATTTTTATGGCTTATTAAAACTCCTATTTTTTTGTAATTCACAGGAACATATTTCCGTCTGATGCGAGTTTTCGGTAATTCGAGGGGTCTCTCTGCCCCATTCATTTATTTATTTAAAATGAGGTTTTCCCATTATTGTAGGTCTAATTTAATAAGAAAATTTAAAAGATGTTTTGTTGAAAATAAATTAAAAAGTAAACAATTATTGGACATATTTCAAGTTATTGCATAGCCACAATGCTAGGAGGTTCAGGCTGACTGTGGAGTCGCTCTTGCAATACAAGTGGATGTAAGTACGGGACTGACACATCGACTTGTGCGGCAGGAGAGGAGGACGGCACTGACTGTGGAGTCGCTCTTGCAATACAAGTGGATGTAAGTACGGGACTGACACATCGACTTGTGCGGCAGGAGAGGAGGACGGCACTGACTGTGGAGTCGCTCTTGCAATACAAGTGGATGTAAGTAGGAGACTGACACATCGACTTGTGCGGCAGGAGAGGAGGACGGTACTGACTGAAGTGGTGTAGTGCGATGCTATTTGTAGGTTTGTTACTTATGACTGGACGGCACGTCGTGCACTGGGCAGTATCGTTGTTGTCGTGGCAGAGTTCAGTTTATGAATGTTTACAATTTGGATTTAAACTATTTAAAGGACCCAAAAGTGGTCTTAACACATTTTTTGTCTGCTGGTAAAATAGGTTATTCAGATAATAGTAAAATTAGCTTTAGCTGTAGGGTTTGGTAAGTGGCTATGTGGAAAGATAACTTGCGGATTTATGTAAAGATAAATTGACCCCCCACTTATAAGAAGGCTGTGCACCCCTGGTCTAACCTCGACCTCTGCCGTCAGGAATGTATTTACGCCGATTAGCTAGCCGTGTCCATTAATTAATGTCCTTTCGATTCGTCGGCAACTAATTTATTTTTTCTGGGTTACAGTTGTTTAATTGGATACCTGGATAAGGTAATTAAAGCGTGTTGAACGCGCAACGCTAACTCTTGCCTAATTAACTGTATTGTTTTGTGCATTGCTATCGTCCCATAGTGCTAACGCGATACATTTTAATTACAGCATCTACTAATTAGGTATAGTTGCAGTAAATTTTTATAAAAAGCTCCCTGTTGTCCTAAATATATATATTATAATACTCTTGGATTTCTTCCGCTGTGGCTCTTTCAGATAATTATTCTCATAAATGATGTATTCAATTCTTTATCGCAATTTATTTCGGAGTAGCTTAAAATGTCGCCAACATAAAGTATTTTCTCTTGTGTATAGGATTAACAATATAATTAAGGTCTAGTGATCGAGCTTCGATCTTCTCCAATCGTTTATTCTCTTGTTTATCCGTGGTGGTGGTATTGGTTGACTGATGGGAGAAGTGAGGTGGATCTTCCCACTATGTAACTGGTCAGATAGTGTAAGAGGCGTGGTGAGGGCGTTATATATATATATATATATATATATATATATATATATATTTTAAAACAACATAGGTTATTCAAATACAAGAATATTTATTAATTTATATTCAAAGCTTTTAGTTGGTAAACAGTGCCAACATCTGATGATGTTTATAACAGGGTGTCTAGCGACAGGGAAAACCGGGAAAACCTGGAAAAGTCAGGGAATTTTAAGATTCTGGAAAATTCAGGGAAAAGTCAGGGAAAATTTTAAAAAATTGGGAAAATATTCATTTTTATTAGAAACAAAACTAGTGGCCATTGCTTTCGAATATTTGGTATTGTAAGCTAGCGGGCTGGTTTAGGGGCAGGGCAGTCAGGAAATAACACTTCTTTATTTAGATGCCCATTATTTATTTGATAAGCCCGTTACTATGACTTCAGGACTTATGTCAATAAATAATAAATGTGTCGAGTTGGTACAGGTGGGAAGTTTTAGCCTGGACCGTGGCCTTGGGGTGCGCAGTGGTTCTGTTAACATATGGACGGGAGGGGATAACAGATAACTCAGTCTGTTTCTGACCACTCAGAACGCTGTGTAAACATTCGTAGCCAGCTATTTGTCTAGACTCGTGATAGTATGTGTTTTATTTGACGGTAATTATTTTTACACTGTTTATTTCAACATGGAAGGTTCCAGTTTTCATTGCCGTAGCGGGCAATCGCGTCATGCAGGTGTCGTCATTACCTCCCCTCCTTCCTTAGGATAAATATAAACTAAAAGATGAAGTGACCGAAGCAGAGATTATATGGTGCGTGAATTTAGTAATGCAACACTTCTTTACGCAATTCAGAAGGTAGTGTGTGCCTCTTTCCAAGGATGTTCCCTGATAGCACCGGTGCACAGAACATGAGATTGCGGAAAGATAAAATTTCCTACAGTGTTGTATTCGGTTTATCAAATTATTTTAAAGACCTGTAACTGACATCATTAAATTCAAATTCTAACTATGTAATTGGCTTTGATGAAAGTTTAAACAAAATATCACAAAGAGCCCAAATGGATTTGAGTGTTAGGTATTGAGATGCAGAGACGGATGAAGTGAAAGCTCGATATTTTGGTTCTGTGTTCCTTACAGACACAAAAGCAAAAGAGTTACTCAATTCGTTCTTAAAAGGTGTTCAAAGTCTGGATTTATCCAAGATCCTTCAGATATCAATGGATGAGCCCAATGTAAACTGCGCTTTCTATAGACATCTAAAAGAGGAAAAATCAGGGAAAACTCAGGGATTTCTTCAAGCTATTTTACTAGACACCCTGTATAAATTCAGCTTTGAATATAAATTAATAGATATTCTTGTATTTGAATAACCTATGTTGTTTTAAATTATTAAACAAGAAAACGTATTTTATATATATATATATATATATATATATATATATATATATATATATATATGAAGTTTTATTATTACTTGTAAATAATTTTTTCCACCACTAAGTGCACTAATTTTACCTTGTGTGATAGGTACCTTTCGGTCACTTGACCATTGTCGAATCACTGATTAATTTTCTCTATTTTTCTGTTGTGGATGTTCGGTCCGTGATGTTGGTATTTGTTGTCGTCATACATATTTCTTCTTGAACCTCGTGTATGTTTTTAAATAGTAAATCGTAATTGTGTATGTTTTTATAAATGTGGTATTTTTCTAGTGAGTTTAGTTCTATTGGGTTATTTTTTATTTTGAGTATGGTTAGGTTATTTTCGTTTTGTTATTTCATGTTTATTTCATATTAGGTATACTGCAACATTTGATGTTTTTGTATTTTTATTTTTGAATGCTCTGTAATGTTCTTCAAATCTTATTTTAAATGATCTGGTTGTTTTCCCTATGTAAAATGCGTTGCAGTCGTTACATGTAATTTTGTAAATTCCTAATAGGTTATGTTTTTCTGTATTTGTTTTGTGGTTTGTGCTATTAAGATATTTTATTATTTTGTTGTTTGGATTATATGTTGGAGTGTAGTATTCTTTGTTGTATATATTTGTTAATTTTTCTATTTTGTTATTGGTGTATTTATATTTAAGGTAGATTTTTTTATTTTTTTTATTTTTGTGTTCAGGTTGTAGTGTTGTGTTGAGGTTAGGTTATTTTGTAAATTTATTGTATATGTTTTTTATAATGTGTTTGTTGTATCCATTTTCTATTGCTATTTTTGTGGACAACGTGAAATATATTATTTTTGTTGTCTTTTGTTTTCTTTATATTCTTTATATAAAGAACTAAGTCAAAATACAAGAATTATAATTGAATTTACAATTCAAAGCTTTTCGTTGGCTAACAGTACCAACATCATCAGAAATATTAAACAATTAAAATTAACATATGTGCAAATTAGATCAAATAAATAGCTATGCCAAATCAATTACAATGTTGTTAAAATTTTATTTTGTATTTCCTTGTATTGTATTGTATTTACAATATTTCTTGTATTGTTAACTTTTATTTTGTAACTTTTATGAATTGTAAATTCAATTATAATTCTTGTATTTGTATTTTGACTTAGTTCTTTATTAATACACAAGAATACATATATATATATATCCCCTATATATATATATATATATATATATATATATATATATATATATATATATATATTTTTTAAATGTTATACCAAACGTAGTTACTCTAGTAGTAATTTCCTCTCGAGAAGATTGTTTTGCAATCGAAATGTACATCAGGACGTGAATCAAAAGCTTTGTTGCTTGAAAGGTTTTATTTATTTATAATAAAAATATTTCACCACAGTTTCTCCAATCTATGATATTTTAATCGCTGGCCTGTATGAGCGTTGAACAGTCACAATTCGATGCTTTCATTAATAAAAAAACTTATCTTTGCCAAGCATTCTTCTTTTCTTAGCCAGTTCATTGAGCAGAGGTTTACGCAAAGCATCATTGGACAAGTCTCAGCACCTCTCAAACCACGGTGCCAGCAACGATGTTAATCGTGCTATGGTAAGAACTGTTCTGATCATGTCACGGTGTTCTGGTTATTAATGTGACGCTAAACGAATTCAATTTAAGTTCCTGAAGCATTTTTACAAAAGAGATGAAAAAAATTGCTGGCGGTTTTGCCCCTGACTGAAAACTCACATATATTTTAAGAAAAATCGGCATTAAATAGCCATTGAGCTACTGTACACATATATATAAAAAAAAAAATAATAATAATTTGTCCAGGTATACACATTCTAGGGTAATAGGTTTTTAGTTGTAAGCGAAGTTGAATTCACCTCTTGGTGTTAACCTGAGCCATATTTGGTTTTCGAAAATATTCGAAGGTTTGATCTTTGGGATAATCCTTCTCTCTAATTTGCTTTGTTATTACTTCAAACAGTGGTACCAGGATGGCGTAAAATGTCATCTTAGTTTTGTGTAACGTATAGTAGCTTTAAATGACTCAACCAATATGTGTTGTAGATGCGTTGTGCCTATCGTTCATGAAACAACCGCGAAACAGGGTCGCCAATGTTGTGTTGTGTTCGCAATTCTCTTACATACGTCGAGACATATGTTTTGCCAATAAACTAAAACGGACGTTTTTATTCCCTTTTCTGGCTTAAAATAGAAAATGGGGAGAACTACATACGGGGATTATATTCGATCGTAATTATTAAAGTATCAATAATAGCCCCTAAAATGTCTCACTTTTACCGACTCTGTGGTGAGAACATAATTCTTGCAGATGACAAAAAATAATTGCGCTTAATAAAAGTACTTTATCTCTTATCCAAATGTCCTTAATAGTTAATGGGGAAAGAACAAGTAATAGGCCTATAAACAAAAATGTTTAAAGGTAGTCCCTACTTAGATCAACAAATATAAATTTTATTTTAACTACTTTTTACAAAATAATTACAATTATTATAAATGAATTAACATAACCTATGTGTTCAAACAGCTTTTCTACAACATAACCTACATCATAAATAAGCTGTTTTATGAAATCATATAGCATCACTTATTTTAAGATAAAAATGGGATGAAATAACTATATTGTAAACATTGTCCCTTTTGTGAAAAGCTTTTTTCCCATATACAACTAAAATTATTCATTTTGAATTTAATTAATATTTGAAAAAAAATCTGTATTAACATCAATTGTCATCCATTACAACTTTGAAAGACATCCTATGTTGTTTAAATATATATAACCTCAACATCTTGAGGAACTAGGTTTGATTCAGTAAAAATTTACTCACAACAAATAAATTTAAATAACAAACGCCCCTCACAGTCTATAATATATTTTTAGTTGTAAATATATAGTTTTGCAATTGAAAAGTGCAGAATAAAACATGCAGTTTTTATTAGTTATTATTTATATATTACCTTGGCTCACAAACTAAGCTCAAATTTTTATGTAAATATACTATAGAGACCTACTACAGATATACTCTGATTTTAAAGTAGATAGAGTAAATGTTTACTAGACGGGTAGTAGATTGTCGACTTTCATAAAAGTAGCCCGGATTACGGGAGCTCGGTGAACGTGGAACTAGCAATAGCCTCATCAACTTGGTCCCTCTTAGCAGCTAACATACTCCGTACTCTTGGGGTTTGAGATACAATAATGTGGCATGAGTCAATCACAAGTGTACTAAAAACGTCACTCACAATAAGTCGTCTCTCTTTCAAAACATCATGCATCAAGGAAATATTGTGCAATATTCTATTGCGATGGAAGCAAAGGCAGACAACTTAATAGTTGGTTATAGAAAGACTGTGTTGGCCACTAAACCATTAAGCACAGTGCATATATTTATTTCCATTTCTCTTCGTGTTGAGCAGAACACGATATACTTAATAAAATAATAAGTTTGATTCGTGTTTAAAAAAAAACATTTGAATTTAACATGAACTGAAAAACGCGATTCTAAAATATAGGAGAGCATTATTTAAATTTCCATCATACTGCCATGGAAGCTGCATTAGGTTTTGACAGGTTATTTATAATTCAATATACCCGCTGTCATTTCCATTCGTTCTTTGTTTACAGTGGTTTGGACAGGGAGGGTACGTCGGTGAGATATAAAAAAATATGCTGGACTTGCGTTTTCAATTTACCTTTAAATTGAAATGCGCTACTGGTGGACGGTTTGTCTGGGCGCTAACAGTAAGCTGTAACGAAGCTTTTAACATTCTGCCGCATTAGATTTTATCGTGCCTTGTGAATCGAGGTAATTATCTAATGACGAAACTAACACTCGTTCATAATAAGTACGTTTTATCATCTTGCATTTCAACAATTAGTGATGATGATTAAAACAATAATTATTTATCTTAAGAACAATGAATTCATATTAGGTTGGAAATGTTACGCACATATAGGCCAGAAAATAAAATAGGGATCGACTGATAATGAAGTCTAAAATTCTTTAGTGGTTCTGCAGGTTGTCAAGTGGAAATTACAGGCGTTTCACTGCTGACCTGGCTTAATCGAAACATAATGGGAAATCTCTTGTAGCATATATTCCACAAATAGACCTGCCTCTAATGTCTGACCATGATTAAATAGGCACATTTCCTGATACTAGCCTGAAAATAAACATTTTGCTAGAGTTATCACGGGTTTCCAACTGGAAATTACAAGCGTTTTAATACTAACCTGTCATGCTAGAAATATTTTAGAAAATCTCTTGTAGGATAATCCACAAATAGATATGCCTCTAATGTCTAACCGTCATTGAAAAGGTGAAACGTTTCCAGCTACTAGCCTGAAAATAAAAATTAAATTAGAAGTACTGCGGGTTTCCAACTGGAAATTACAGGCGTTTTAATACTAACCTGTCATGCTAGAAATATTTTAGGAAATCTCGTGTAGCATATATTCCACAAATAGATCCGCCTCTAATATCTGACCGTGATTAAAAAGGTAAAACTTTTCCTGCTACTAACCTGAAAATAAACATTTAATTAGATGTTCTGCGGGTTGCCAACTGAAAATTACAGTCGTTTCACTGCTAACCTGGCTTAATCGAAACATAATGGGAAATTCTTTTAGCATATATTCCACAAATAGATCCGCCTCTAATGTCTGGCCGTAATTAAAAAGGCATAGCTTTACCTGCTACTAACCTGAAAATAAACATTTTATTAGATGTTCTGCGGGTTGCCAACTGGAAATAATAGGCATTTTACTAATAACCTGGTATGCTAGAAATAATTTAGGAAATCTCTTAAAGCATATATTCCACAAATAGATTCGCGTCTAATGTCTGACTTGTGAATATAAAGACATAGACAAAAAGTATGCCTTTAACTGTTACTAACCTGTTAAAAAACATTTTATCAGAGGTTTTGCGGGTTGCTGAGGGTAAAATATTGGCATTTGTAAGAGATACAAATGACAACCCTGGTTTATGTACGGTTGACAAATTCTTTATCCTGACAATCAGACATTGCTGTGAAAGTTAAATAGGATTGACTGTCAGGGATCTTTTTGATTTTAATTGTTTTGAATGCGACCACACATAATAAATACTCTACGTATAAAACAAAACTGAAGGAAATAAAGAAACTGCCCATTTTAAAACGTTTGGTTTTATCATCAGCTACTTTTATTCATCCTAAATTTTCAAGAATGTTTCTTATTACCTACACTTGATCAATTAATTAAACAAATTTATCTATTCAATATTAACATAACAACTTACCTAAGACTGTGAACACGTATTGTGTAACTTGAAAAAAAAATTATAAATACATTTTTTATATATAATTCTTACATTATTTTGATCATTCTCACAAAATCTTCGCCACTAAAACTAATTGTTGCTTGAGGATTGTTCTCTACTTTTTTGACCTGATTTTCAAAAGGACAAACAATTAAAATAAGCGCCCCTGAAGGTCGTGGAAATGCTACACGACAACGGGACGCCTACCCTTTAACTCCCTTCGGCGCCAGTAAGTCTGATTTGTTTGTTGCCAACCTCAATCGATTCCTTCTTACCGCCGCCAACTTATTATTCAATGGATTTTGTTTGCTTTTAAAAAACACGTTTCGTCTCTAAAGAGAAGAAATGCCTTTGTCTTTAACAAAATTCAGTTCCCTAATTGTTTGGTTTTACTAATTAATTATAAAATCAAATTATAATTTATTTCCTCCTGTTTTTTCTTGTAAAAAGCTGTTTCTTGTCTATTAAACATTATTCGGTAAAGCTTTTTCACTTTTCGTTTAATTTGTTCTTTAATATTTCATTTGCCCCCAGTTCTTCAAAGAGTATTTTTACGAGGGTTATTCATAAAATAATGTTCCCATAATTTTGAAACATAGACATGTTTATTTTTCTTCTTAATGTAATAGATCATTTTAAAGCCTAAAACTTACGCTATTTTTACACATAATCAACGTTTTTGTCCAAACACTTTTGAAAACTATGCTCCAACTTGTCTATCCCCATGTTATAGAATTCTTTGAGGAATCGAATAACCTCATCGTTTACTTCATCATCGGTACTGAAGCGTAAGCCACCCAAGTGTTCTTTTAATTTTGGAAATAAATGATAATCACTTGGGGCTAGGTCCGGACTGTAAGGGGGGTGGGGCACAACAGTTAAGCCAAGATCTGTCAGCAGTTCTTGAGTTTGGTGTGAGACATGAGGTCGAGCGTTGTCATGGATAAGCCTGACACCACTGGGCAATTTTCCTCTCTGGCGGTTCTGGATAGCAAGTCTCAGTTTTCTTAATGTGTTGTAATATCTGTCGGAGTTAACTGTTGTCCCAAAAGACAGTTGCCATGACTTTCCGAACAGACTCTGTTTGTTTAAACTGCTTCGCCCTCGGCGAAGTTGAGTGAAGCCATTCACGTGATTACTGCTTGGTTTCGGAAACTGAAACACCCATGTTTCATCGCCTGTAACAATGGAATCCAAGAATTCGTCTTTGTTGTCTTCACATTGTTGCAAAAACTGTTGTGCACACTAGAAACGTTGCTGTTTGTGGTTTTCTGTAAACATTCGCTGTACCCTCCGCGCACACACTTTGTGGTAGCCTAATTTTTTGGTTTCAGGTTATGAATTGTGGTGTTGGAAGTATCAGGAATAAGCAAAGCAATTTCCTTAATATCGATGCTCTGATCTTCAAACAATATTCTTTCAACGTTATCAACAATTCCGTCTGAAAATGAAAGCCTTCCGATCCGGGATTCATCATAAATTTTCGTGCGGCTTTCACTGAATTCCTACACCATTTGCGAACATGTTGAACAGATATACAGTTTTCCCCATAACCTTCGAATAACTGATGATAAATGTCAGTAGGTGAAATCAGTTTTGCATTTAAAAAAACGTATTACAGCATGAATTTCGGAACTGGCGGTAACAGCAATGGGAAGCTCAACTTCGAAGGCTGCAAGCCTGGTACAGAGCAATGTAGCGAGGCGGGAGTGGGGATAGAGAGAGAGAGGGAGTTCATAAGTAAGTCAGTATTACCACATTTCTCCTAGTACGTCGCATTCTTTCTTAGCAGCATAGGGAATCTCATTTTATAGATCACCCTAGTACATTTTATTCAATTTGAAATATAAATCTTAGTGTTGAAAAAAGCTCAATATACACCCTTGAGCACAAATTAAAACTATTTTCGTATTTTTTTTAACTTCAATTCCCAACTTGTTTTATTTACGTTTACATCAGACATTTTAGGCTCATTATGTGCTCATGAAGTTCTCTCTAATTTCATGAAGTTGTCAAAATTAAAAATTGTTTAAAAGTTATGTTTTATAACACATTCAAATTATGTCTATTTTTTACTGAACTATCACGATTTATTTATTAATCTAATTTATATCGATTTATATACTAATCTCGATTTATTTATATTTATCTAAACAATTGTTTAGAAATTTGTGTTATATAACACAAAAACGTTATAAACTAAATCTTGAATTTACCTCTCTTGACTTTTTTTTAAAGTTTTTTTTATGTAAAAAGATTGAAACTCCACTTTATTGGTAAAATAAAATTTCATTCACAATTTCTAAAATAACTAAAGTAATTGTCTAATTTCCTTGTTTCTTAAATGTGCTTTCTTTGTCAAATTACATCTTGGAGTAACATTTCTCGCAATGAAGTTATAAGTTGGTTCTTGTGGTTCAAGTTGATCCAGTCTAACGAGAGTTCTCTAATTAGTTGACAATTGTGCTCCAAGCAGTGGGTTGTCATTAGCCTACTCTATGTTTCCAATTGAATAATATTCTAGAGGTTGTAACATGTTCTCGATTTTAACAAAGCACATCCTTTCCTAACAAATAGAAACAGAATGCTAAGATGCAATATAATTTTACCATACTTGGGATTAACAATTTAAAATGTAACTATTAAAAATATAGGTAATTTAAGTAGTAATTTTAAACTTTAAAACACATATTGTTTTGATAACGATAAAAAAATTAAACATTTTCATTGTATATTTAGCATGCCTACTGTTGTAGTATTCTCTAATTTGACAAAAGGTTTCATTACAAAGCATTAATTTAGTACCACATTGGTTGATATCCTCTTAATGAACCTTGTCTTCACAAAGGGATCAAAATAGTGAATTCAAAATCTCACAAAAAATTAGTTTTTAATAAACACACACACAACAAACTAGTTTCGTCGACGATGTCGCCTTCCTCAGTGTTTGGCTACTACTAACTGTTAGGAACATCGTCCCCAAAACTAGTTCGTTGTGTGTGTGTGTTTATTAAAAACTAATTTTTTGTGACATTTTGAGTTTATTGTTTTGACTTTTACCTTTGTGAATAGTTCTCCCTAATTAACTAAAGATCCTAGTTTTGTTTTCTATGTCTGCATTGTCTGCATATTCAGTGGGTACCTTGTCAACATACATTTAATATTTCAAGATATAAAAACAGAAATTCAACTAGAAGCTTCCGCTTTGCCAGTTTCCTATTTACCCGGTGTATCAGTTTTTTTTAGTGCACTTTGGCATGTTAGTTTTTATTTGACTTTTCTGTATTTCTAAAAATAAATATTACATTTCTTATGACACATGCTTATTGGTAATATATATAATCAGATGTGGTTTATTTTTAAGTTTAACCTATTGTCGGATTCACGAGATTTTTTTTAAATTTAAAAATTCTGTTAGAAATATTTTAAACTAATATTTTCAACATTGCAGCATGGTAGTTCAATACCTTATTGTTTATGGAAAATACAGAAGTTTTCAATTGCAACTGTTGAAACATTTTTTCAATGGTGCGTGACCACACTTGCTACTCAAACTAATGCGTGAATAAAATTTGTACGTAGGTCATAGACCTACACATATATTGGTGTAAATGTGTTTGCAAGCATTGCTGAAAGTGTAGAAGTATTAATGTCATGAAAAAACATTCTTTGTATATATTAAATAGAGAATTAATTATGTATGTATACTATATTGTATTAAGTATGTAGTGTGTATATATATATATATACATACACACTATAATTATTCTTGTATTTCTAAATTGTCTTGTTTCTTTATATATATATACATATATATATATATATATATATATATATATATATATATATATATATATATATATATATACATATATACGGTAAACTCCCGATTATCCGTGGAATATGGTGACCCGGCAACGCCGGATAACGAATTCCCCGGATAATCCGCTATAAACAAAGAATATCGATAATCGATTATTATACCATAAGTTACACAAATAATGACCCCGGTTAATGCAATTCATAAATAATCTTCAGAGAACAAAATAAATACAGAAAATAATTTAAAATGTCGATGTATTTAACGGATTATAACATGTACATTTATATGTGTAACTATTTACAATACGTACATAGGTATATGTCAAAAGTAAGTATCTATGTACATATGTAATTTTCTTTACACATAAAACTTTCACTTTTTAACAAAAAAATTGTCACTTTCGACTGTTTTTTTGTGAGCATTGATTTAGTTTTATTGTGCGATCTAAGTGTCTTGAGAACCATTTTGTTGCACAGTGTCTACTTGTGTCACGTGTGTCACAAAGCCATAAAGATCGAGTATGTATATGACAGACATGCATATGTCACGTCCTAGACTATTTATAGCTGAGATTAGCTGACATTTGTTTACAATCTTATGATACACATTAGGTTTTCGGGCGTCCAAGCATTTTGTCATTGTTTCTTATATACAGTAGTCTGCTCGCCCCTTTTATTTCGCTGGCCCGCGTCGGGATGCTTCCCTTTCAATGTAAAAATTAGTACGTACATATTTACATATCTATTCCCTTCATCTTAACTTCTATTAAGCATTATATGTATTTACGTCATAATTCCCTGTTTGGTAATCTGATTGGAATAAAAATTGGATATTTGTAAAACAATGCAGACCCCGGATAATCCGCAAACCGGTTAATCCGCCCACGGATAATCGGGGTTTACTGTATATATATATATATATATATATATATATATATATATATATATATATATATATACATATATACGGTAAACTCCCGATTATCCGTGGAATATGGTGACCCGGCAACGCCGGATAACGAATTCCCCGGATAATCCGCTATAAACAAAGAATATCGATAATCGATTATTATACCATAAGTTACACAAATAATGACCCCGGTTAATGCAATTCATAAATAATCTTCAGAGAACAAAATAAATACAGAAAATAATTTAAAATGTCGATGTATTTAACGGATTATAACATGTACATTTATATGTGTAACTATTTACAATACGTACATAGGTATATGTCAAAAGTAAGTATCTATGTGCATATGTAATTTTCTTTACACATAAAACTTTCACTTTTTAACAAAAAAATTGTCACTTTCGACTGTTTTTTTGTGAGCATTGATTTAGTTTTATTGTGCGATCTAAGTGTCTTGAGAACCATTTTGTTGCACAGTGTCTACTTGTGTCACGTGTGTCACAAAGCCATAAAGATCGAGTATGTATATGACAGACATGCATATGTCACGTCCTAGACTATTTATAGCTGAGATTAGCTGACATTTGTTTACAATCTTATGATACACATTAGGTTTTCGGGCGTCCAAGCATTTTGTCATTGTTTCTTATATACAGTAGTCTGCTCGCCCCTTTTATTTCGCTGGCCCGCGTCGGGATGCTTCCCTTTCAATGTAAAAATTAGTACGTACATATTTACATATCTATTCCCTTCATCTTAACTTCTATTAAGCATTATATGTATTTACGTCATAATTCCCTGTTTGGTAATCTGATTGGAATAAAAATTGGATATTTGTAAAACAATGCAGACCCCGGATAATCCGCAAACCGGTTAATCCGCCCACGGATAATCGGGGTTTACTGTATATATATATATATATATATATATATATATATATATATATATATATATATATATATAGATTTTTTGGACTAGGAGACTGACAGACTTACCTTGGTAAAAGTCCACACTGTAGTCTTGAAATAGAAACACATAAAAGCACTTAAACAATGATATATTTCAACCACACAGTGGTCTTTGTCAATCGAAGAGAAAACACAAAAAGAAATATGAGAGAATGAAATAAAATAAATATAAGTTCTCACATATTTCTTTTTGTGTTTTCTCTTCGATTGACAAAGACCACTGTGTGGTTGAAATATATCATTGTTTAAGTGCTTTTATGTGTTTCTATTTCAAGACTACAGTGTGGACTCTTATCAAGGTAAGTCTGTCAGTCTCCTAGTCCAAAAAATCTAAATAATCTTTACCAACCAAAACTAACCTAAATATATATATATATATATATATATATATATATATATATATATATATATATATATATATATATACACATACATGCATGTATACATGCTTGAGAATTCCATAGAGAATGTAAAAGTAAATTGAAGGCTTTGACAAAAATACAAGATATGTATAATATTCTTATTTGTTGTTCAGGTCATGATGGCACTGGCTTCTCACTTGCAAATAGTAGAGGCGGAGAAACAGAAACTAAGAACTCAAGTAAGAAGACTTTGTCAAGAAAATGCTTGGTTAAGAGATGAGTTAGCGAACACACAACAGAAATTACAGGCTTCGGAACAAGCTGTCGCACAACTTGAAGAAGAAAAAAAACATCTTGAATTCATGGCTTCAGTACGTCAATATGACCAAGACCTTACGGTAAATTGAGTTCTATTGTTTATTACTAGGAAATTTTTTTTATGTTAGTTAATCTCTTGTAATTAAATTTATTAGGAGGAAATATCTTAAACTTAAACAAGAAAAACTAATATTAGTACAACATAGGCTATCATTCTGTTACAACCATACCTAATAGAATCAAATTTTAGATTCTATCTATAGTTTTGTTTTTATACTGTAATTTTTGTAACACAGATCTGTAGTGTGCGAAATACAAAATCATACTGTTGTACGGAATAAAATTAATACACTTTTTATACCAACAAAAAATGAAGCGATTAAAAAAAAACATTTTTTAATTGAGAAGTTCTGGAAGAGAATTTTTTTAGGAATAGAAGCATAACTATTTATATATTTGAGAAGCGAATCCAGCAATTTTAGTTCATGAACATAAATGATTACAAAAAGTGTTTGAGAAACAGATTTTTATACTGTGTATAATTATAGAATTATTACTGTGTATTACGGTTTTATTACGAGACAGAAGTTGTTATAGTGTAACTGACAAAAGCAAAGCAGTTTTTAATTGAACCTCTGATCTAGTGAAAGGTCACAGATTAAAGTACACTTCATGGTAGCTATCTCTATCTAACACAGAAAATAAAACAGCTTACCGTTCAGTTTTTCTAAAAGGTGCTGGTAATGGAAAACTAGAAAAGATTCATGGCTTAGAATTTTAAATTCACTCAAGTTAAATATTTTATTGTTTTAGTTTTATTATTTAAAGTGGAGTTTGTCATGAAGATATATAGGACCTGTAGATTTCATTTGTTTAGTGTATTAACCTTGTCAAACTGGGATTTATTAGTAATAATTTGAAATGTCATAGGTTTTCAGAGATCAATTAAATTTCAACCAAATTTTTCAAATGTATAAATGGTTTGCTTGTAACAGTAACTCACTATTATCAACCCTCAAAAGCTTTCGTACAAGATCTAAAACTGTTCTTTAATTGCATTTAGTCAGTAAGTCAGTCCCTTAGTGGTTGTTTATTTCACTATTCCTTTGTTAGTGTGAACTTATAAATTATACGGTATCTTTAAACTGATATAAAGTGGCAGTTCGTGAATATACAGTTCAACCAAACATTATCACAGTAGGAGCAGAGCTTACAAAAAATAAATTTCAGATTGCAAAAAAGTAGTCAGTTTTTGAAAGTCAGGGAAGTATTCTGCTTAGGATAAACTAGTATAGTAAGTGTAGAAATTAGTAACAGAGATAACTATGTGTCTGATGATATGTTGCAAACGAAGATCTATGAAATCATTAAGACGTCGGAATTGCTAAAAATGAATTCAAAGCAACCAGCTACTCTGTGTGGCCATGTGTTTATCAATTTGAGTTGAAGAATGCGTACTTCATTAAGCCAATGATTCTTTGATGAATATACAGATAAAGTAAACAAATTTCATAACTATCTTCTAACAGCAATTTCTTCTCAGGCGTTCAGGAAACTAAGGATGGTGTTTTTTGATATGCTGTCGCAAAACAATAAACTGCAAAGGAGTAAGTGCATTTTTCCATTTCCGAAGTATTCGTAACTCTGTTAAAAATACCCCGTTATTTTTCCAGTTCCAAAGTATTTGGAACACTGTTAAAAATACTCTGTTATTTTCCAGTGCCAAAGTATTTGTAACTCTGTTTAAATACTCTGTTAATTTAATAGAGTATTTACAAGAATTTAACAGCTGCTATATTATATTGAAAATCAAGTTGGATAGTGGGAAACTTCCTCTCTACGTTACCTTCAAAAGAATGGAAACTTTAAGTATACCTTGGAATGGCAACTTTCTGAAATGTATAACTATTTACATGCAGGAAAAAATTGATAGTTTTAAATATGTAAAACTCGGTTTAGAATAATCTGCCTCAAGCTTTGCTTTATAAAAACAATACTATTGCTAGATTTTTCCATTATTGTTTAGTCTCATGCATTACTGATGCCAGGCAAAGCAAAATACTTGTACACTAAATGAATCCCACTTTTGGGACAGCTAACATCTATACTTCAGCTACTTGATGTCTTTGTGAATTAATCGTTTAAGGTTAATACAAAACTGTTATTTGTAGCATGCATGGCAAATGAAAATGATACCTTTACAGTGGCAAAAAAAATTAAAACCTATCTTTTGAATAAATATGAAAAAAAAATGTTTTGAGTTGAAAAAAATTACTTCCAAAACTGTTGAAAAGAGCTTCAGAATTCCTCCATGTTTCATGTTTGTTTTATAGATTAGAAGATCATGCAATGAGGTAAACTAATGTCCTAGGTAGTAGTAGTTAAGACTAAGACACAAAATATGTTGGCAAATGAATTCTAATGTTACACATTATTATTTTTAAGAAACAAATATATTATTATATTTAACAAATATATATTTTATATTTAGAAAAAAAATTATGTTATTCTAATATTAAATAAGGTATGCTTTCAATTAAAATATTTAATTTTTAGTTGCGGTAATTACAATTTCATTCTTACTCAATTTTTCGAAATTGGATAAATAAAACTCCCTCTAAATTTATAACATTATTTATCAGAAAAAGGAGAGTTTGTATTTTAGTAAATACAGTATTTCCAAGTTGTATATTAACTTTATTAATGTAGCTTTTACTAGTTGAATATTTTATATAGGACTAAGTATATAGTTGTGTAATAAGTTGTCAATAAAAAAACTTGATTTTATCATTGTATTTTATACAATCACAGTTTTCTGCATCTAGCTGTAAATCTAGTGGTGCTTCTAGCTGTAAAACTTTTGGAACAGAGTACAAGTTCACTGAATAGGTTTATAAGCCAACTTGAATTATCTCTTGAAGACAAAATCTGTTGAAGACAATGATAGGTTCAAAGCACTGATTATGGACCTATTGTTGTGAACACAAAGCTTTAGGGAAAGCCTTTTCAGCTCTTCACCAGATTAAAGTGCAGTTTCTGATTAGATATTCAACTCAAAGCAGAGGATGTTATTAGCTTAATGTGAAATAACCACATTCTGTGATACTAATCTTTGATAAATACTTTGTTAAATAGTGTTCTGTTATGTGTGGCATTTTATTTTATCTCTCCTTTATTAATAAGTTCATTTCTTATCTGTTTTTATACAGTATTTTTAGTATGGTGGATTTTTATCTCTTTAAATTTAGTAAGAAAATAATTCTTTATAGGCAGTAAAACATTAATTTTAGTTGAACTTTCTACGAAAATATTTATTTTCATATAAGAAAGTTGTATAAGAAATGTTTAATAGAAAGTTTGTTAGCCATGTTTGTATTATTTTCTATATCATGCTATTTCAAACCATTGTAATGTTGTTTAATGATGTTCTTTATGCTCGAAATTTGGGGTATAGTATACAGTACCTACACGTCTGCGCATGCATGCACACACACACACACACACACACACACACACACATACACTACTGTATATAAAACAGTACAGAATGTTTTCCATTTGCTGAATTAAATTTTTTATACCCTAATTTCTTTGTTTTATATACTCTTGAATTCACTTAACTTGGGGGTTATGTAATTTGGGGTCCACCTGTAAATAACAGATTAACAGCTATACTAATAGTAAAGGCTTTATTGCTTTAAAATCAATTCTATATAATTCTTATAACATGAAGACTTTTGTAACAAGTCTTAATCTTTAATTTTCAATGTAAAAAGGAATTGGCATTAGAAGTTTATTTTGTGTGTGTTTATCATTTTTTAGTGAACAGTAATGTAATGTTTTTTGTGTAGTTTATACATTTTTACTGATACTTCAAAAATGTTTAGGGAGATGAATCCAGTTCAGAAATGAAACAAGATAAGCCTAAACCCGATGATCCAACTGTTGAACTGTTTCCTGATGATGATTCTGAAGAGAGAAATAGTAAGTTATTTTTTTGTTGTAAATATGTCGTTATAATATGTCATTTGTCTTTCACTAAATTTAAATAGATGCGAATTTAAGGTAGATTATAAAATTTAAGGAGACAAATATAATGGTTCTTTGAATTTAGTATTATTATTATTAATTTAGAAAACTCGGAAGGGCTTTATGGTGTACAACGGTTAGCTGTTCCCTATGTACTTGGTTTCCATCCTTACTACAGGACTTTCTTTGTAAATACATACCTATTTACAGTAGCCAAGTACCTAACTTGTGCTGAATTTCTGATGTCTTCTGGAGTACCAACATCACTACCAAACCACTTCCTTCTGGTGGACTCCAGTCCAGGCCATTCACAAAGTACATAGATTGGGTTTTCTTCTTGATCCTTGTTGGACCTCACTCACTCAGGGAATCTGAACTTCCCAATTTTGTATTGAAACCCCATCAGACTCCCTTGGCCTGTCCCACCCTAGATTTGAATTGAAACATTTAGGAAGAGTACTTCTCTGCCTCACAAGTCTTCCAAGTATCCCTTAAGAGCATTGGCCTTGCTACAGCCCAAAGACATATTCTAATTTCCCCTCCACAATGGCATACTACTGGCCTCACCTATAGATCTTGTATAACACCCTTGCTTGACTAAGACATCTTATCTCTCATTGCATATCCAGTCGGAATGCTCAGGAATCCAGGTTAGGTTAAGAGAGTTGTATTTACCCAGCTCCAATTAAGCAGCTACAGTCTCTGCAACCGGCTTAGAGCTAAGTCTGGCTTTGCTTAAGGCCTTCATAGGTGTCAAACTATTAAAGGAAATCCAAATTGTCTTGCACTTCTTGTCAGTCCCTATTATTTCTTCATCTGGTAGTTTAGTCACTAGCACTTCCGCCTGAAGCACTGAATTGTAGTCTTCCAGACATAGACCAAATTGATGTCTTATCCCACTAATGCCAACTCCAACTTCCATTCATCTCAGAGCCATCTGTAAATAAAATTCCACCTTCCTCTTCTATAATTTCTGTATGCCGGCTTGGCTTTCTTGGAATCTGGATTTTTTAAATTTTCTTTTCCTAATGTAAGAAGCAGTGTTTTATGCTCAGTTTACTCTGTGTATATGCATTTATTATCCAGACTGCTGCTGGCATTGATAGGTCTGGATAATTAACACTATACTCTAGGTGGTTTTTTATTGTGTGTTGAATAATACTGTAACAAATGAGTTTCTCTAATATAAAAAGAAGACTTTCTTTCAATATAAAAGAAAGAAAATTATTCATTTTATATATATTTTTTTCGGATATAATTTGTTTGACCTGTGATGTTGGTACTTGACGTCATATGCATTCGTTGTCTGTTCTGTTTATGATGTTTTTGAAAAGTGGGTTGTATGTATATGTTGTCTTTTTGGTAATTAGGTTATTGTGTTTGTTTTTATAAACAGGTGGTATCTTTCTAGTGCGATTATTTCTTGTAGATTATTATTTATTTCAAGTATTTTTGTAATTTGTTATTGAATGTTTGTGTGATATTAGGTGTTCTGCTACATTTTACGAGTTTTTATTATTACACCTACACACACACACACACACACACACACATACACACACACACACACACAAATATATATATATATATATATATATATATATATATATATATCGCAATATGTATTCTTGTGTATTAATAAAGAACCAAGTCAAAATACAAATACAAGAATTATAATTGAATTTACAATTCTTTGAATTGTAAATTCAATTATAATTCTTGTATTTGTATTTTGACTTAGTTCTATATATATATATATATATATATATATATATATATATATATATATATATATATATATATATATAGATTTTTTGGACTAGGAGACTGACAGACTTACCTTGGTAAGAGTCCACTCTGTAGTCTTGAAATAGAAACACATAAAAGCACTTAAACAATGATATATTTCAACCACACAGTGGTCTTTGTGAATCAAAGAGAAAACACAAAAAGAAATATGAGAGAATAAAATAAAAATGATTTTATATAGTGCAAAATCATTTTGATTAAATCACCTTAGACAAAATTAATTGAATTTTATAATTTTGCCAGTACCTATTAATATAATTTAATTTTCAATTTTTTTCAGCTATGTCCCCTACACCTCCTAGTCAGTTTGCCCAGCAAGTAAATGCAGGTTATGAAATTCCTGCTCGTTTACGTACACTCCATAATTTAGTAATCCAATATGCCAGTCAAGGAAGGTATGAAGTTGCTGTACCTCTGTGTAAACAGGCCTTAGAAGATCTTGAGAAAACAAGTGGTCATGATCACCCTGATGTTGCAACCATGCTAAACATCCTGGCCCTTGTATACAGGTACGCTTTAATATTTTATTTAGTGTTCTCTAAAGAGTGAAAATTCCTGGAGAACTAATCGGAAGAATTATTGTTAGTGTTTGTTGTGCAGCAAAGAACAGGCCCTTGTAAGTGACATAGTAAGTGAAGTACTGTATATGTAGAACCTCATATGTAGAACCTACGATATCTAGACGTAATATGAAAATAAAGTAAGCGTCCTCATTCCGTATACTACTAACGATTTTATAGATCTGGTGAGCACACAACCGACGCCTGACGAAGATGACAAGAGAAAACAAACCATGATGAATAGCGAATCTTTCAGAGATTTGACCAGTTGATCAAGCACATTATACAAGACGAATTAACAGCAGTCATTTGTCTACTCTTTTAAGGTGGAGGTGTATTACATCAAAGAAATGTGTTCAACAAAACATGCAAACTATCATTACATCTTTTTTTTTACCCAAACTGATAATTTATGTATATATGTATGTACAGTACAGTATTAAGGAACTATACATAGAGGCATGTTACTTAATTCTATGTTCAGTTCTATATTGCTATTGAAATATAATTACAATCTTCAATAAGTGATACTCAAAACAATCATACATCTACATTCAATTAAAATGGTTGTGGTTATGTAGTACAAATGTACATCATTACATGACCCCTCTTATATTTTTCATTATTTCTTTCTTATTATTCACTATCCAGATCGAGCTGTCACCATATTGTTTCGGGTATGAGAGGTTTTAATGTACCTAGCTTATATATAATTTCTTTATTTTGGTTTAGTCAAAATTCCCTTTTTATCAGCACGTTTTTGTTTCCTTTAACAATGTAATATATAATTTTTCAACTCCTATATGTTTAAGTGTTCCTTGATATACATTTATAAATCTTAAACTGATTTTTACATATTTTTTTGTCAAAATTGATCTTTGAAAATTACAAGATATAGATTTCTAGGTAATTTATTCTAGATTCATAAAATATAAACATTTATATAAAAAATTGTAACAAAAGAATCAAATCGAAGGAAACAGTTTTTCAGCATGATGTTTATTACTTTTGTATTATTGATTGTTCACAGTAGTTTGCTGCAGTATAATAGAGTTGTTTTATTGCTAAAACACTTACGAGGTGTGACAAGTAATGAGACTGATTCCATAAAAACTGAATATTTAAAAATTTGTTCTACAACTCTGCCATCCCATTCAAAGTAATCCTCTTGGGCAGCATAATAATTCCAGCTCGTTTTCCACTCTTCGTAACATTTCTGAAACACTTCGACTGGGATGTCCAAGGCCAATCGGATGTCTGCAATCGATTCAAAGTGGGTTCCTTTGACTGATTTTACTCTAGGAAACAAAAAAAGTCACAGGGTGACATATCGGGTGAATAAGGCAGCTGTTGCAACATGGCAATCCTTTTAGAGGCCAAATACTGCAACACACTGAGGGTGGTGTGGCATGGCGCGTTGTCGTAATGAAGGATCCAGTTGTTTGCAATGTCTGGGCACACCCTGTTGATTTGTTTCCACAATTCTTCGAGTACTTGGGGATAGACTTGATTTATGGTTCTGGTGGAACAAATTCTTTGTGGACAATTCCACGGCTATAAAAAAAGGTATTGATCATCACTTTTATCTTTGACTTGCTCATGCAAGCTTTTTTTCAGGCAGGGGGCATGAGGAAACAACCATTGTGAGCTTTGGCGTTTGGTTTCCGGGTCGTTTTGGAAAAACCAGGTCTCATCACCTGTAATAACTCGATCAAGCAGCGTTGAATAGTTTTCCACTCGTTCCAAACAGCCTTATGCGGTGTATATTCGATGCTGCTTTTGCTCCTTAGAAAGGTTTTTTGTAACCATATTCACAAACGTTTTATCCCGAAACCGTCAGTTAAAATTTGTCTGACTGTTTCACGGTTCCAACCTAGTTTTGAAGCCAACATTTGAAGTGTTAAACAATGATCTTCACAGATTATGGCATGCACTTGCTGCGCATTCGCACCTCAATTGGTCTCCCACTCCGTGCCTCGTCCCTCCTTAAACTCTTTATGCCATTAAAACACTTTGGCACAAGTGAGAGCACTATCACCAAGCACTTTTCGATTTTAGCGTTCGTTTCCGAAGCTGCTACGCCAAATCCGGCGCAAAACTTTATAGCGATGCGTTGCTCTAGATTTTCCTTCTCCATTTTTGTGACAAGCACTACCAACAAACGTCTTCTAAACACGACACAGCAGGCGAAATAAACAAACTAGAGCGATGGGAAACATATCAATGGAGATGGGAAGGATGCTAGGGAAAAGGAAAGAAATTTTGAGGTTGCTGGTTTACCAATCAGTCTCAATTCTTAATTGTCACACCTCATATTTGTGGTCTATTGTTATCATGGACACTGAAAGTAAAAAAATACCTGTAATCTATCTGTAAAAATCAATAATTTGTTGACATAAAATTTTTTTTACATTTCTGTAATAAATCTCTAATAATTACTGTTGAATTCAGTAATTCAACAAATGAAAACAAGCTAAGTAAAAATAGGCCTAATAAAGGAAACTAACTTGACTAGTATAAAAACATAAAGCGATTACGTCTTTGTATTGACATAGGAAAACTATATTCCATCATTCCATAGAAATACAGTATGTGATACAGATAAGTACATATAGGTATTATAATAGAAAATAGTATCATTTCCTATTTATGTTATAAATGAACATTAGAATTATAATAACTAATTTTCTTTTTTTCCAGAGATCAGAACAAATACAAAGAGGCTGCAAATCTTTTAAACGATGCTCTAGCTATTCGAGAAAAAACTTTAGGAGAGAACCATCCTGCAGTTAGTATTTTGTAGAATATTAATTTTTTTATTTGTGAATAAATGTCTAATATATGGTAAAGAAATTACCATATATATTATTATTAGTTGTAAACAATTATTCCACCACTAAGTGCAATTATCTTTACCTTATGTGATAAGGCACCTTTCGGTCACTTGAGCATTGTCGAATCACTGTATTATTATTATATTATATATCATCCCAGTATAAGAAATTTAAATAATTTAAAACCGAGAAAACCTAATAATAATTGTAGTGTAAAATAAATATTTATTCACATTCTCTTGAATTTAAAATCCGTCGAAATTTTGATTAATTAGCTATAAATTACCAAGAGGCCTCTATGTAATAACAACTTGAATGTGCATTTTAAGTCCTTCCTAACAGTAGAATATCTCAAGATAATGTTTTCCCTTACTTACAGTACAGTCTCGCCAGTCCGGTCTCCGATGATCCGGAAGTGCGGCTAATCCGGACGGCCCAAAATTTTTGTCTAGTTATAGTATTTTACAGTGCACAATCAGTCTGCCGTCCACAAAAATATAAATTTTTATACGTCTATATTTGTTATTTTTCAAAGGGGTTTTCCTACTCTAATAGACAAATAATATAATTTATTCATTAAAATATGAATTTACCATATTATTTGTTTCTTTTGCCTATTAAAGTAGGAAAAACGTCTTTGAAAAAATATATTCGCATTAGATCTCCCAACACTACAACGCACGTGACATCAGAAACATCTTGCGATAAACGAAAGATAAAGGACCGCTGACGGATAGACAGTCTATCCGTCTGGCGTCAGGTCAGTTGTGTTGTCGGACGGATGCCACCTTTACTGCTTCTCGCAAGATTTCTGCTCGGTTGTCATTTAATTCTAGTGCGATATTGATCTGTGTTTTTTATTTACGTCTTGTTCAGTGTTCAGTGAAAATGGCGACTAAACGTAAGTCAGTGACAGTGACAATAGAAAAAATTTCCAAGCTTTATTTCGTATTGATGGAGGTGAATCGCCTACTAAAATTGCAAGAGAGTTAGGCGTGGGAAAACAAACTGTTTCCGATTGGAGAAAAAGCAACAGGAAATTGAAGATTATTTTGCAAAAATGGTTAGTAAAGACAGTTTAGGCGGCAGAAGCACTTTAAAAAAACCAAAAAATGAAACCTTAGATGATGCTTTGTATGTTGGGTTTTGCCAACAACGGGAATAGGGTGTTCCATTATCGGGTGTAAATTTGCAAACGAATCGCGCTGAAACTGAATGAAAAGTTAAAAGGAGGCCCTAATTTTACTGCCAGTGTGGGTTGGCTGTCACAGTGGAAAAAACGACACGGCATCTGTCAACTCGGAATAAATGGTGAAATTTTGTCAGGTGACAGTGATGCCAGTGAAAAATTCAAAGACAAATTTGGCAAATTTCTCAGAGATGAAAACTTACAACCTTGTCAGGTGTTCAACGCTGACAAAACCGGATTAAATTATAAAATGTTCCCAAAAAAAACTTTAGCTTCCAAATTAGATTCAGTAGCAAAAGGCCATAAAGTTAAGAAAGAACGTATGACTTTGCTGCCCTGTAGTAATGCTTCTGTCTAAAATTTCCACTTTTGGTGATAGGGAAATCCGCAAAGCCTAGGGTGTTTAAAAATGTAAATTTTAGTGTTCTACAGGCCCAATACAAATTCCAAAAATCAGCGTGGATGAACAGTCAAATTTTTAAGGACTGAAGTTTTTTGAAAACTTTGTTCCAACAACAGAAAAGTTTTTAAAAGAGAAAAAACTCCCTCGAAAAGCGGTTTTACTAATTGATAATGCCCCATGCCACCCAAATGAAGAATTGCGTCATGGTGACATTTTTGTTAAAGTTCTTCCTCCTAACGTCACGTCTCTCATTCAGCCGATGTACTAAGGCGTGATAGAGGTGTTAAACGGCGATATAGGAAAAAGTTAATTTTTGCGCTTTTGTAACAAGAAGCAGATCCAGCTACACAATTTATTGAAATTCTTAAAAAAGTGACTATAAAGGATGTCATTTATATGGCTGCAGAATCGTGGGAGGAAATTCAACCGTCTACACTCCTGGAACAGAGCTGGAAAAAATTGTGGCCTGAAATACCACAGGAAAGTGAAAAAACCGACAGTCAACCTACTAATGAAGACGCAGAATTTGTTCAACAGTTGGAGGGTTGGGCCGAGTTGATTATCAGTGATAATGACATTGGTTATCAAGTGCTCAATTGTCACTGTGTGCACTGCAAACGCAGAAAATGACAGCTCGGAAGAGGAAGACTACACAGACGAACCTGTCAGCCCAACTCATGATGGGGCGGCTGCAATGCTGGAGGGGTTGATGACCTACTTTGAGAAACAAACTGATACATCAACTGCGGAGCTACTGACCTTGAAACGCCTACGAGATTGTACTGTGAAACGACGTCAATCATAGTTAAAACAAAAGAACATTACGGACTTTTTTCACTAAGTTTTTTAAAGTTTATTTTTGTTTCAGTTTCATTTTTGTTTGAGTGTTTTGTGTGTTTACACAGTATAGTGTAAATAACTTTATGTGAATACATTTATTCAACGAGAAAGATGCTTTGATATTTATTCATGTCATACCTTTTCTGTTACAATTACATGATTTTTTGCTAAATAAGCTATGAATTACTGTACTGTATAGCTATATTTAGGCCTCAATTTCACTAAAACTACAATTTCAATATGTTTCCCCACCTAAAACACATATTGTATGCATTTGTTTGGCTTTTTCCGTCTAATCCGGACTTTCGTTGATCCGGAAAGGGTCCGGTCCCATCAAGTCCGGATTAGTGAGACTGTACTGTATTTGCAAATCATTATTTAAACCTCATTTATTTAGGCATTTTTATTTTATTATTCGGTAAAACATATTTAACAAAGACAAAGCTCAATTTGATTTTTTACTTTTTACATGAGTTTCTCAAAAATGAATTGTAAAGAAGAAACAAATCATTTTTTGTCACAAACTGATAGTGGTTAAAACTTAACGTTGTCTCAGAAATATAATCTTACCGTTAACACTTCCTCCATTAATAAGTATTTCTTTATGAATTTCCTGGTTGTTGTACAGTAGTACCTCGCTATTTGTGGTTGGCAAAATTACAGGATGTTCTGCTAACTAACATGTATCACATTTTAAAAAAAAAGACAAGAAATATAGTATAGATACTGTGCATATCGTAGGATAATGTGCTATCGTCTTATTTATATTTTACAGTACTGTAGTTATGCACAAAGCAATCTAATTATTCTTCAAACATCTGTTATACTGTACACTAATAGGCATACTCAAAGCGTAGGCATTCCTGATTTATAACAATAGCGTTATCGCAGATCCAACTCCATACATAAGTTTAGCATCACTTCTGTTTAATTTAATAGTTTTCAAAATCCAAATATTGATAATCGTATCTGGCAGCTGTAACTAACTAGGATTTTGTTTTCCCCGTCAGTTATTAAATAGGGGTCGCATTTGATTGTTGTGTCTGCTAGTTTAGGAAACGTCGCGTCTACTTGTGGAAGTGTTTGGAGGAAAACGTAAATAAACAATTAACTTATGTATGTAATTATCTAGTACGTAAATATACCATACTGTTACTATTTATTAGGAATATACTTTGGTTGAATTTAATAACAAATACATAAATACCTCGTAACCATAAACCTTCATTTTACCCTTATGTATATTTCAGTTATCACATAACCATCCTCAGAGAGTTAACATACAAAATCTCTTTGTATGTTATCCCTCTGAGGATGGTTAATTGGTAACTGAAACGTAAATTAGGGTAAAATAATGAAAATTTGTGGTTAAGAGATTTTTATGTATTTATTATACCATACTGTATTATAAGTTTACAGTATAGCTGTAATTAATGTTAACGCTTGTGATGTAGAGCGTATATCCATTTCCATATACAGTTTGTTTTAGTATTTGCGATTTCGTTATTTGTGGTAAGTTTGGGGAACGTAACCCCTGTGAATAATGAAGGGCTACTGTTGTACTTCATTATTCTCTAGTTATAATAAAATGTTGCTACAAAGTACCTGATAAGAACATTTTTTATTATAAAAAAATGAAGTTCCCTATATAATGAGGAAGTTTACATAAAAAGTATGTATTGAATAAGTGACGCTCTTTCAACGTATGTAAGAATATCTTTAGGCAGATATACATGATATAGTTTATGTGGTAACCTTAATTGTGTTTTTGTTATAGTCAAATCTCGAATGAAACATTTTGTAACTATATTATAGTATAACTAAAATAGTAATATAGTATAATATAATCTGTTAAAATACTTCTTTGAGTATATACAATACTGAACATATATTGTAGTTTATATTTTAACTGATTGATGAGTTCAGTATTACCATTAGTGAAGTTAATTTTTTTTTATTGCTAACCTATCATAACTACATTTCTTGTAGACATATTATAAAATAGCTATATTTCATTATAATATAAAATATTGCCATAAAATAGTTTTACAAAGAAACATTGAGTTTATTTGTATGTGTAAGAGAACAATTACAATTAAAATTAATTTTGTCTAAATTGTTTAATGTTTTCAAAACTACCTGTATATCCACTTTTTGCAGTTTGTAATACGTAAAACCATTAATTTTTTTTTAGATTTTTTAATAACAATGAAAACAAAAATTAGAGTAAGTTTAAACTTTTGTAAGTGTTACAGAAAAATTAAATAAATAATTTAATAAGTTTTTGAGAGCGTATAGAAAGGTATTAGCTTAGGATGTAAAACTTTTATTCAATTTTATTATTAAAATTTAAAACATCGTTTTTAATCTCTATATATTATATTTGATAGTATAAAATAATTTATGTTGTGTTTTTATATAGGTTGCTGCTACGTTAAATAACTTGGCTGTGTTATATGGTAAACGCGGCAAGTATAAAGAAGCTGAGCCTTTATGTAAACGAGCTCTTGATATTAGAGAGAAGGTGTTAGGCAAGGAACATCCAGACGTTGCTAAGCAGCTAAACAATCTTGCCCTTCTTTGTCAGAATCAGGTATGGCTGAAATAATCTGCAATACTTTAATGTACTAAAACAAGAATCTTACTCTGTATATTTGCAAATCTACTTTCAAGAGCTTATTAATTACAGTGCTCTCATTTTCAGCTTTTTAGAAAACTGCTGGTTCTTGTTGTAGGTAAGCGTGTGATAATTTTTAGGCCGTTTTTATACTTTCTTTATTAGGTGTATATTTTCTGTTGCAGGGAGTAAATATTTTAATAATAGTTTTATTATAGGTAAATTTATTTTTATGTTTTATCATTTGCTTCTACAGAAACAACAAATTTACTTTATACTTGTCATGGTTCTAATTAGAAAGGTTTTAATACATAAGTTCATTATTGTGAAATTTAAATGTACAAAACATGTTTTAAGAAAAGTTCAAGAAAACATGAAGTTTTTAAATGTGAGAAATTGCCATATTTGATGTTATGAAAAAAAAACATTTCACAATGACCATAACAGTTAAAAATTGTTGACATTTAAGTGATTTTATGAAAAATATAATTTTGTTGTGTATAATCTTTTTGAAGCTCAGAAGCTTTTTAGGATATTTGTTTGGGCAAAAAGGTTTATATGTTAAATAATAAACTTTCTAATGGTTTGTAATATTAGGTGTAAGTTTTTTCAAAATTTATTCCAGAAAATAAAATAAAAGTAACCATTAGAACACAAAACCATATTCTCAAAGTAAATCTTGCTAAAGTCACTATTTTTGTTTTATTCAATAACAAATTTTGGAAAATTAACAAAATATATATTTTATTTAATTTCATTACGTGTTTTCACTTCAGAAGCACTAAAAACAAAGCATTTGTTGTTTTGAAATGAAATTAGTGATATGGAATAGTGTTTACTTCACAGACATCCACATGTTTACACAGAAATGGATATAATGGTATCAATTTAGGTTTTATTTATACAACATACACAGGAATTTGAATTGTGTTGAAACAACCAGGGTCAATCACATTTATAACGGGATTGTTATATGCCATATATTTATTATAATTTTGGTCATAGTTATATCAATTATAATTTAAGGCTCTGGAAATTAATCAGTTCCTTTAATAATTGGAGCATCTGATATAGTCTTCCTATGTATAATTAATATAACATTTTAATACTTTCTCCTTCTATTGCTTGATTAATATCAAGAAGAATAGTCGATAATAGTGTGGAGATAACAACATATACGGTTTACCCACCTCTATCAAGATTTCAAGGGCTCACCACAAGTTGTCTCATTACATTTAGCTGGTATTTTGAAGTGCTATGTGAGTCTGTTTTGGACCGCCTTAACAGAATGTTTTTACAATTTACCTTGCCGTCTTTGTAGATACCTTTAAAATAAGCCTCTATGAGGATAATGAATAAAAGTATAACAAAAGAGATAGAATAATTATTGATTAATAAATTATTAATAAAAGATATATATATAATTTTACGTTACAGGGGAAATACGAAGAAGTTGAACGTTACTATCAAAGAGCTTTGGAAATCTATGAATCGAAACTTGGACCTGATGATCCCAATGTAGGAAAAACGAAAAATAATCTTGCTGGATGTTACCTGAAACAAGGAAAATATAAAGAAGCAGAACTTTTATATAAACAAGTATTGACGCGTGCACATGAAAGGGAATTTGGTACCATAGATGGTAAGTGGCAAACTACAGTACTCTAACAACTTCCATAGAATAAAAAGCATCTAATATGGGCAACTGTAGTGTAATCGGTGAATTTATAAAAAGAGACATTCTGACGTTTTAAGTGTGAAAAATTCGCTTCAAAATTGAAGTATTCTGTTTATATGAATTAGGATATTATCATCTGTCTTTCAACAATTTTATAATATAAAATATAATATTTTTTATCAAAATATAATAATACGTTCCATTCATATTATTTTGTAAAATAAATAAAAAATGTTCAGTATATTAATTTACATAAGTGTAAAAAAAAAATATTTACTAATGCCAAACTGACAAAAAAAAATAATTTCGATTGGACAAAAAATTAGTATTATTCTCCAAAGATTGATTATATTTTAATATTTTTAATAGTCGCGTGGTTATAATACGAAATTGCTAGAATCATAAAACATAGATTTTTTTTGTAAAATTAAACAGCAAACGTTCTAAACACTTTAGCTTGGTTTGATTCTGATCAGAATAGTGGTAGTATAAGGACCCTTTTAGGTATTCCTACTCTTTTCTTTTAAAAGTCTAGTCTAGTGATGGGCAAACTTTTTAAGGGAAGGGCAGGATAAAATATAAAATAATCTACGAGGGCCGAAAAAAAAATTAAACAAAACCAATTCTTATAAGTGGTTAACTTTATTTTGTATTTCTACACCTCACACAACTTATATGGTTGAATGGTAAAAAACTTATAAAATAAGTTACAAAAATTGGTTAAGCACTAAAAGTGTATGAAGGCGTATGTGAAAGATGAAACTGTTACTGAGTTTTTAAAAGTTGTTCATAATCTGGTAGGAACTAGGATGAGCTGGGTCGCAGAAGGGAAGCTAAATAGTGGTCAGAGATTGGTTTTTAGCACTGTTTTTGTGAAGTTTCATAGTAGAAAACACCTGTTCACAGATGTAAGGAGATTCAAACATCGCAATTATCTTCTGAGAGTGAGATTTTAGGTTTGGGAATCTTGATTTTGCCAGGCACTTTAGTACTCAATTTTAGAAATGTTGAGTAATAGTTGCTTCAATTCTGCATTATATGGCAACTCAATTAGTTCGAATTGTAATTCTGGTTGGATTGATTCACAAACCATATTAAATGGCATGCTAAAAATTTCCAGATCCTGTTTTTAGTCTTGGAAAATGAATAAAGTTTTCTTGACTAGTGGTTGGAAAAATATATTCAATTGCATTTTGAAAACCCTGATATGACCCGAAATACCAGGATTAATTCGTATCTTCCCTGAAGTTGAAGGTCCATTTTGTTAATGTGACTGAGAAGATGTGTAAAAATTGAAAAGTCCGAAACCCATACAATATCTTTCAAATGTTCACACTCGTCTATTCCTTTTCCTTCCATGAAAGAGGTTATTTCGTCTTTTAGATCCTAAACCCGTCCAGCTCTAAGACTTCTTACTTTATTTAATGTAGTGAAATACTTCGGAATATTTAGACTGCAATGAGTCAAGAAATTCTAGATTTTCTCTATGATTAAGAGCTTACGAAGGAATGCTGTTAACAAGCTGAATAACTACACGAAGCACATGTTTCATGTCTAGAGCAGATTTACACAGAGCTTCTTGATGTATTACATATTCAAGAAACATAACTTCGTTCTCAGGAAATGATTCCTTAATTATACTTGCAACACCAGATTTCGTCCTTGTCATATTTCTTGCTCCATCAGTAGTAATCAGAAAATGATTCCTTATTCATGCCTGCAACACCAGATTTCGTCTCTATTATATTTGGTGTTTCATCAGTAATAATGTTACAAATATTAGCCAAAAGCATTTTCAAAGATGTGATAGTTTGTTGATATTCTTGGAAAATGATTTATAATTTTGCCTTTCCTTTTAATACACACATGCAAGCTAATTCTTCAATAACACAAAAGTTGTCATCAATAACGCTTACAAATATCAGTCACTCAGCTGTGTCAGTTATGTCCGTATGTTCATATAACGCAAAAGAACAGAATTTAAAATCCCTAATCTTTGATTCCAGCTGTGAGACAAACTACTTATCAATTACTTTAATTCTAGACATTTGTTTACGTAGAGCTCCTTTTTGCTTCCGTTCTTTGGTCATAGTTTCATAAGTGGTTTTGTTATGTTTTGTCATGAAAGGTTGAATTCCTTCCATATGACAAGTTTCATTGCAAATGAGGCACACAGGTTTATCCCTAATAGGCTTGAAAAATTATTTCCAAGTCCATTGATCTTAAAAAACATGACTTTCTGAATCAACAATTTTTATTTGGCATTGTAACGATAAAATATGAAAACATCACTAGCAACATACTAAAACTATAGACATACAAGCCAGATACACAGCCGCAGAGGTAACTTGTCACAACCTTGTGACTGTTCGAACTACTTACCTTGACGACAGCTCCTTGTAGTGCCTTATTCTTTCCAAACGGCTGAACAACACGAATTGTACTCCACATCACCATGCTACTGATCTACAGACTACTACAGCACAATGCCTATGCAAGATGGCATGCAAAATTAATACATACGATAACACTGCACTTAGAACAAAATGAGAAGAAAACCGCTATTATATTGTAGCTATGCAGAAAATATATCTTGTCCTAAGTGTAATTGTTTAGGTTACTCAACACCCTCTCACGAAAGGCCGCACTTGCCCCACGGATCGTACTTTGCCCATCACTGGTGTAGTCCATCTTCATTTACTTTGTTGTTCACAATAAAAATTATTGGTCCTATTTGACTCACATGCTTAATTATACCAATTTTATGTCTGTCCGGGGTGAGTTTTTAGAGTAACTAGTGTTTTAGAATTTAAAAAAAACAGATGACTTATAGTAAAAAAATTATTGTGATATGAAAGATTGTATATTAAACTATGTTTCAACATAATTTCCATCAATATTGAGACACTTGTCATATCGTGCAATCAGCTTTTGAAAAACATCCTTGAAGAAATCTGCCGCCCAGTTTGACAGCCATTCCAGCACTGTTTTTTTGAGACCATCAGTGTCGTTGGGGGCTTGCCCTCCCAGATGCTTCTACAATTTAAAAATAAATGAAAATCACTGAGCGCAAGATCAGGGTTGTATGATAGATGTCCAACTTGTTCCCAGGCAATTCATCAGGGCAGTTTTTGAGTTTGATTCGCTGTGTGACACCTGGCATTGTTATGAAGCAAATCGGTAATCAGCATGCCACGCCAATTCTTTTAGATTGCTTGGCGCAAATGTCTTAAGGTCTGACAATAAGATACCTCATTTATTGATTCTCTTTGAGGCACAATTCTACAAGCAAAATACCTTTTCTGTCGCAGAAAACAATACTCAAATTTTTTGTTCAGAAAATATTTTCTTCAACTTCCCTTTTTTGGGTACTGTTTAATGGCACCATTCCAAGGATTGTTTTTGTGATTCTGGCATAATTTACACCACCCATGTCTCGTTGACAATGACCATTTGGCTCAACAAATCAACACCTTCCTGGTTGTACTGCTCTAGGAATGTGAGGGAACTGGCTAAACATTTGCTTTTGTGAATTTCTGTCATTTTCAGAACTCAGTGTAAGCATAACTTTCAGTGCTTCAAATAAATGTTCTGTCAGAATCTCGTAACACACTTCTTGATACTTGAGACAATGTTGAAATCGCAAAGCGTCTGTTTTCTTTCACTTTTCCATCAACTTTTTGCACCAAGTCATCAGTGATGAGTGAAGGTAGTCCATTTCGTTCCTTGACATGCATATTTGTACGGCCACCCAATTCCTTATCACTTATGACATCACTCACAGATCTCACAAATGTCATTTGCTTTCTCGTCTTTAACATTAATAAAATGTATCACACCGTGTATTTCGCAGTCGTCAGCGTTTTCATCAGAGGAAGCATTTAAAACATGTGTAAACAACCTTTAACAGTGACAAATGGATCTGTAATGGTGGCTATGGCTTGCCAACAGATACCTGTACACAGCACACATGCGCTGATTGCCTACCCCAGGGCTACAATTGTAGAATTCTAAAATGGTACTTACTTTAAAAACATGCCTTGTATATTGAGGAATTATTAAATTATTATGTTATATAGAACTCCTGTAAATTCAAATATTTCAGTCAAAACAATTGAATCTATTCACAAGAGGTACTTGTAATAGCAAGGACTAATAGCTATATAATATTGTTTGTATTTTATAGTATTTATTCTTAGTTAAAATGTATATTGTTAAATTTAAATAGCATCATATTCAGTATATATTGTTTTTTTTGTTATTAGGTAAGCCTAGTTGTTGATAATCAGAGTACTGCAAGTGCATGATGATTTACTCATACTTTTGTTATGTTTAAAGTGTTTAAGATTTAGAGGCTGTTCAGTATCTAATTGTATGGATTTATTATGTTGTAAAACATTTTTGTTTTAGTTAAAGTTGTCAATGTTTATAAAATATATTTTGTGGCACAATTGCAATTAATAGCACTTAAACAATTTAAAGTTTTGCTCATAATTGTCGCAGTAGAACAAATAAGTTGTGTTTGTTTTGCCTTGAAAAGATTTGACCAGCTCATGCTTTAATTTAAGAGATGACATTCACGTTTATTGGTTTTGGTTTGTTTTAATTATGGCAGCTTTATTTCTGGCAACTATTATATTCTTAGCAATGTTTTTATTTATATTGTTAAAAGAAATTGATAGTTTGCATTTTAAGTTTGACTTGCTTTATTTTGTGGGTGTTTTATGTATTTAGTTTTTAGTTATTTTAGGGTTATCTAGTTGTAATGAATATTGTATAATCTTGAACATCATATTTAATATGTTTTTCAAATGGAAGTATGTATAAAATGTAATTGGCTTGCAGTTAAGTTCCTATTTCTTTTTTATATTGTCCCTCACTTTAAAAAAAATCTGATCATTTCTTACTTTAATGTTTTATTATTAAAAATAAGGGCAATCAAAATTCCATTTCCTACCTTTATAATATTTTTCTCTCGCCTTAAATTTATTTTATGGTTTTGAAGCACTGCTAAAACTGTTAAGTAAGCAAATAGAAGTCAAAAAATTTGTGACAAATGTTTAAAAACTATTAAATAAGATAATTTAAAGAGTACAAAATTCCAGACAAAAGTTTTAGGTAAATATTTGTGCATTTTTGAATGATTTGTTAAATTTTTGCCCTTTTAATGGAACACAATACATTATGTTTTTAAAACAACAGTTACCTCAATAACTGATATGTCACTGTAAACATTCTTTTTTAAACATAAAAACACCGATGTAAATAGAATACTAATAAGACAGTCCAGACCAATATGACATTCATAAATGCCATAAAAAGTAAAACAAAAAAATCAATACACACATACAGGCTTGCAAATTTTAAAGAAAATAAATGAATCTCATTGGGAGTAAATCTTAATATTGTTGTTTTATTGCAAGCAACATTAATATGTTTTAATGTTAAAATGTCTTCCCCTTTATTTATATTGTAACAGTTCCTAAAAGTTTATTCCTAGAATTTTAAATAAAGGTTTTTCATGTTAATATTATTCCTTTTTACATTCTTGTGCAATCTATGTGTTTGTCATAATTTAAATGAAAACCTTCCATTAGGTTTAACTCATAGAATATTTACTTATGTTAAAAGTGTTTGTCTTCAACAACATTTATTTCAGTAAATGTATTTTGTATGAGGATAAAATTTAATTAATATATTGTGAAATATTTTTTATAAACTCCATGGTGTAACAGTAAGCTAGATTAAAAATTAGATTTTTTTAATAATTAAAGGGATAACTGTTTATTTTGTAGAAAGAGTGTAAGCCCATTTTTACTACATCATTATCTGTACATTCATAGTAGGATTACTATACATTCATATTATTAAATAAGGAATTAAATGTTTGGTATCAAAGGTATGTTTTCTTTCAATAAAAATGATTTGATGAAGGTACTAGACTGATGATTCATTTGGCATAGAAGACAATCAAAGAACAAAACCACTGTAAAGTGAATCTACTGCAAAAGTTTTGGCAAAAGTAAAAAAACATTTATAAGATTCTAGTTAAGAAACATAAAGTTTTATATTTCACTTATACAGGCTTTATTTCTATCGAGAGTTAATATATTATCAGTAAGTATAATGCCTTTAGAGAAATTGAATTAAGATTCTTATGGACATATTTTTGCAAAATCTCTCGATTAATTATTGTATTTATAAATGGATATGATAACATTCCTGATTTCTCAAAGTGCTGCATTCAGATATATTATTTCAGCATTTGATTAGCAATTGCTTCATTTTTGTTTTATTACAAAACAAGTTTGTTGACCCATAGACAGATATTATCCACCAAAACGCAAATAAAGAAGTAACGAGTCCCATAGGTAAGGAGAGAGAGATATGAATAACAATGGACGAAAGTTAGAATAGTTATGAGGGTCAGCAAGTTTAAGATACAATATCTATTGAGTTTTATCAATAATAGTGTCTTAACAATGAACACAAGTTATTTTTAATATTTGACAAACAAGTTAATATTCATTAATGAGGTAATTGCAAGTTTGTTGTTAACATTCTACGGTGCTTTATACTATTGTTGATGTGGTACTTTATGTATAAAGTAGAAAATACATGTTTTTATGAGTTTTGCCAAAATTAGTAGAACTTTTATTTAGGGATGGGCCAATTCCTAAAATTTTCGATTCCGATTCTAAAATTTTCCGTTCGATTCTCGATTCTTTAGTCGATTCTCGATTCTTTCAAGTTATATTAGCTTACATTCTAGTTCTCTAATAATTAATTTAGATAACATCTTGGTCATATGGCAAAACCTTTTAAAAGTTCTGTTTTAATGTAATAGGCTACACAAAACCTTCGACCTTGATTTATCAATAGGAATTTTTTTAAACGTAAAACATATCAGATAAAAGTAATGACTTATTTTAAAGTTAAAAATGTGAACTTTACACTATTTTATGATGTTTGAAAAAATTCCTAAGCCTATTTACATTGTCTCCCAAACAAAACAAAAATTAAAAACAAACGAACAACATAAAAAGTAAAAAATTAATACAAATAGGATAGTTTTTAATATTTAAAAGTCTGGCAGGTAATGTACATTTCTGTTCAAAAACACAAGCATTTGAACACATTGTGGGTCAAGCTAGTTTCATCGCTAGTCACATATACCTCCTGAAGTTGAGAAAGGTTTTTCAGAAACACTGTCGCGAGTGGGCAGGCAGGTATTTTATTGCCATTGCATTTAAATGAGGGTATTTGGCACTTTGTACTGCCAAATACTTCCCAACATCACAATCTGGACTGGCTAATGGTTCCCCCAGATAATTGTTTACTTCTTCTTCTTCTACTGTCAATTCCCCTGGGGTACCTTCTTCCCCAACATTCTGGATTAGTGGGGCATACCTTCTCCACATCTGGTGGGACCTTTTTTTCTGCAGGTGTCTGGAACAAGTGCAACTGATTCAGACCTATTTTGTATTTATTACTCAATCCCAGTTGATTTTTAACCGACTATCACTTGTAGGTCCTGTGTCTGAGGATAAAGTTTCTTCATGTATAGATCTTTTTTGTTGATAAATTTGGGCAAAATGAATGTTGTTTAAGTGTTTTTTCATATTTGATATATTATGTGGTTTTCCACCGTCAGTTCCTGTTAACCGTCATCAAATTGACGCGATGACCAGTACCCTGAACCGAATACCGTCGGGCCTCTTAACGCTTTATGTTTATTAGTACTACTCAGCTGATGTTGCTACTTTTGGAAAAATTAAGGCACAGTATTTAACAACAAGCTTCACACTACTTACAGATGTATTTACGATGGTTTTTGTTTGATAGATAAACGCCAACGGGATTAAAAACATGATGTATTCTAAGAGCTTTTTGTCCGTAGTTACGGGCCGACACACATATTTGTTATAACCTATTGTAATGATTTTCACTACTGTTTTCAAAATTTCACAAAACCTTAAAAGTATTATGGCCGGCAGCTAAAGTATTAAGGAACAGTGACGCATTCGCTTTGTTTGTTAAACTACACGAACTATTTCACCTGTAAGCTTATATTACTGTACATTATTTTGCTACATTTTTAGCTACTGTGCAGATCTGTTTATCATGTAATAAATAGTTTCATTTGCTATTACAATCGTGTTTATTTTCTTTTCACTCCGAAATTTATTTCATTACTGTGAGAGTGATATCTGTCTATAATATACAGTACAGTCTCGCTAATCCGGTCTCCGATGATCCGGACGTCCGGCTAATCCGGACGGCCCAAAATTTTTGTTTAGTTATGGTATTTTACAGTGCACAATCAGTCTGCCGTCCACAAAAATATTTATTTTTATACGTCTATATTTGTTATTTTTCAAAGGGGTTTTTCTACTCTAATAGACAAATGATATAATTTATTCATTAAAATATGAATTTACCATATTATTTGTTTCTTTTGCTATTAAAGTAGGAAAAACGTCTTTGAAAACATATATTCACATTAGATCTCCCAACACTACAACGCACGTGACATCAGAGACATCTTGCGATAAAAGAGAGATAAAGGACCGCTGACTAAACGGATAGACAGTCTATCCGTCTGGCGTCAGGTCAGTTGTGTTGTCGGACGGATGCCACCTTTACTGCTTCTCGTAAGATTTCTGCTCAGTTGTCATTTAATTCTAGTGCGATATTGATCTGTGTTTTTTATTTACGTCTTGTTCAGTGTTCAGTGAAAATGGCGACTAAACGTAAGTCAGTGACAGTGACAATGGAATAAAAACTCCAAGCTTTATTTCGTATTGATGGAGGTGAATCGCTTACTAAAATTGCAAAAGAGTTAGGCCTGAGAAAACAAACTGTTTCCGATTGGAGAAAAAGCGACAGGAAATTGAAGATTTCTTTGCAAAAATGGTTAGTAAAGACAGTTTAGGCGGCAGAAGCACTTTAAAAAAACCAAAAAATGAAACCTTAGATGATGCTTTGTATGTTTGATTTTGCCAACAACGGGAACAGGGTGTTCCATTATCGGGTGTAAATTTGCAAACGATCGCGCTGAAACTGAATGAAAAGTTAAAAGGAGGCCCTAATTTTACTGCAAGTGTGGGTTGACTGAATTTGTTCAGATTTTTAACAATTGGAGGGTTGGGCCGAGTTGAAAGACACTGATATTTTCGAGTGGATTATTAGTGATAATGACATTGGTTATCAAGTGCTCAATCGTCGCGGTGTGCACTGCAAACGCAGAAAATGACAGCTCGGAAGAGGAAACTACACAGACGAACCGGTCAGCCCAACTCATGATGGGGTGGCTGCAATGCTGCAGGGGTTGATGACCTACTTTGAGAAACAAACTGATACGTCAACTGCGGAGCTACTGACCTTGAAACGCCTACGAGATCGTACTGTGAAACGACGTCATTCATAGTTAAAACAAAAGAACATTACGGACTTTTTTCACTAAGTTTTTTAAAGTTTATTTTTGTTTCAGTTTCATTTTTGTTTGAGTTTTTTGTGCGCTTATACAGTATAGTGTAAATAACTTTATGTGAATATATTTATTCAAGGAGAAAGACGCTTTGATATTTATTCATGTCATACCTTTTCTGTTACAATTACAGGATTTTTTGCTAAATAAGCTATGAAATACTGTACTGTATAGCTATATTTAGGCCTCAATTTCACTAAAATTACAATTTCAATATGTTTCCCCGCCCAGAACACATATTGTATGCATTTGTTTGGCTTTTTCCGTCTAATCCGGACTTTCGTTGATCCGGACAGGGTCCGGTCCCATCAAGTCCGGATTAGTGAGACTGTACTGTAATTTATTGAGGTTAAATTTCGGAGGAATAATACGGTGTTTCTGTTATCCGTCTATTCGCTCAACCATCATGGCCACGGTTAATCGAGTTTTTACTGTACTTTCTTGTGTTTTGTTCTGACATCTATAAATCAGTGGCAGTAAGACACGTGGGGGAGAGAGAGAGAGAATCGAACCCGCTCTAGTGAGAGAGAGAGACGAGCGATGTCAAACGACCAGAAATGGTTACGATCTTGATTGCTGTTGCTTCATAAATAATAATATTTTCGTTATATTTTCGTTTACTTTAATCATTTAATTCATTCAAATCAACCAATACATAAATAAGATATAGTTGGTAATTAATTATTTTTCCAATAAATTACTCCACACACATATCTTAATAGTTAACAAAATAGGAATCTGAATCGACACTTTTATGATGAAGAATCGAGTATCGACGATTCCTCGATACCACCTAGAATCGACGATTCCTGGAATCGAGAATCGGAATCGGCCCATCTCTACTTTTATTATTATGCATGTAATAATAACTTTTTTTACTCAATTGATTGCCAGTTTCTGTTATACAAAACAATAAATGTATTTTACGTACTTCATTATGTTAGGCAAACAATTATGAAGACAAGGCAATGTTAGAAAGTAGTATTAAATTTAAGCAAAAAATAAAACTATATCTTATGCTGAGAGGGTCTATTTATTTGTATGCTCATGACTAAAAATTCTTATAAAGGTTTATAAATAAAATAAATTCCTCGAAGCTTTAACTATGTTTGTTTTTTCTGGTCATGTATAGAACTATTACACAACACACCACAAAAAAGATGTGTGTTAATATAAAGGTGCTATTTGATTATCTTATAGAGAATATTTTATGTTTTTAAAAACATCAAATTTTTGTTCATGGGCTTTTTTGTATAGTACTTGGTAGAAGTATAAAGTTTCTACTATTAAAAAAAAATTAATAAAAAATCTTACAGATTTAAATTTGTATAATTTTTTTTAATTTCAAATAAAATATGATTGATGTTTTTGTACTGGCTTGCACCATGGATATTTCTATAAATTTCAATGTTATAAAATATAATCATTGTTTATAGTTTTTAAATGAAATTTTATCTTTAAGATATTTTGTCTTTGTTTAATCATACTACATTTGGCTTTATTAGTAATTTTAACTTTAATGCGATGTTATGAAACTATAGTCTACCTCGTTCTATTTTAGCGATGCAATTGATATTAGCATTTATATCTGTAGCTTTTTTATACTCAATCAGGATTAATAGGAGGTGTGTAAAATCATTTAATGTCCTTGTATAGGATACCTGAAATATTGTTTTTTCTATTCTAGAAAGTACTTTTAAATTAAACCTATTGTTTATGTAACACCATTATTTTGTATTTATCACTAGAAAGGTGTTAGCATTATACTAGTCAAAAACTTGTTAGTTTAAAAGTGAGTTCAGAAAGATTGTTAGGGTAGGAACATTTGTTTCTACTTTATATCAACATAGTTTCTTCATTTCAATAATTATTTGCCCTTCAATTTATATTGATTTATTTTGGATTCTTTTGGGATTCTTTTTAAAAATGAGTAACCTGATTTTAATAACGTATGTTTTGTCTTTTAATATAAGGCTCTTCTAATTTGCTAACACACATTCACACTCAAATATACATAGATACATAAATTTAACAATTGCATTTTTTATATTAACATTCTCTCCAACTATAAAGGCCATACTTATATATTTATATATGTAATTATGTTATCAATAAGTAGAAGAATATTTCAATTCTTTCTTTGAAAATCTTATTTAGCTGTTTTAGACATAAAACAAATTGTTCTTTTGTCATAAATGCATGACGCTGTGCAGCATAATCACATGGAAACAAGCAAATATTCTTGAGACTTCGACTTTCCCATGACTAGCAGTTGAAGATTTTCTGAACCATCTGCAATTTGCGGACTCTGTTATTAAAAGTCTCTCTTTACTTAGTTTTCATCCGTGGCATTTGTCCTTCGTATAAACAAGTGACTTATCTGTCATAAGTTTGCAAAAACCTTAAACTTATCAGAATTAAAAACATCACATGGGGAGAAATCCTTTAACAACGACAGTAACATAGTTTCTTTCCATCAAGAAACATCTTTCTCATTTATTGACTCTGCTTCTCCACTGATCTTTATATCTTGTTTGGAATTGGATAATCCGTTCAATGAACCAAGTAAAATTATTAATTTGAACCTCTTATGTTTTTTTTTTTTTTGTTAACGATGTCCCATTTGTAGGCACATGTAAGTTACAAGCTTGATAAAACCATTGTAACATAACTTTTTTCAATTCGTCATACTTTTCAGTCTTCATTTTATTTCTTTTCGTTTCACTTTGCACTGTGTTTACTTTTACCGATTTTCTTTTTTTTAAATTGTTTTTAATGTGGGACTCAGAATGGTCAGATCGGCTACGGTTTCCTTTTCATTTCTGAGATATGAATTTTCATCGTAACACTTCAAAATTTTCAAATAATCATCAACGGATGAAGCATTTCTTTTTATCCCGCCCATCCTATAAGACTAAAAACATGCCACTTTATACTTGATAACAACTACACCCTAATAATAAATGACCTGTGGCACATACAGTTACTTACTTACTATACAAAATCTCCAATGTGACTAGGCTCTACTGACGACATTTTGTATGGCATCCTTGTTTAAAAGGAAAAGTGGAAAAGAGTGAAAAGGAGGAGTGGAAGTAAATACGTTCATAGTAGAATTTGTACTGTACTTTTACACCAACGGTAAACAAATCAACGCATTTTGTTTTAACCAAACAGAAACGTGTTGATGCGTTCTGATGGGGTGTAAACTAGAGGCACTTTATCATTGCTATAAACATCCTGCTGAATCATTTTAGACAGTCTTTATCAAATATCTATTCTTTTTCCTATTGGATTCCGTTCCGTAATAAAGGCATTTTTTATATTCATTGATGTGTTATACAATAACTGTTGAACTACATAAAACTACCATAAAGTAATTTACTGCTACACAGTAAAATTTCTGATAGTAGTCAAGAAAATCCTTGTAGTAAAAAAACAGCGTATTAAGTAGGATTCAAAGTGTCTTATCTGTGAAAATTAGTATGTTTTTTAATGCTAAGTCTTAGGGTCTGAGAAAATATCGTAATAAGCGGGAAATCGTCTTAAACGAGAGTTTATTAATCAATATATACATATAGGTATGTTATTGCCATATAGAGATGCCTAGCCAATTTCTTTTCCTTTTCTTGGTCTTTATTTATATTAATAAATTAGTTTTATTGATTAACAGAAAAAGTGGAGTACTATTTGTTTTAGTTTGAAGTGACTTGAAAATGTGTTGTGTAGATAATAATATACAGTAGAGAGTCTCGATAATTCGAGGTAGATGGTGCCGAGACCCCCTCGAATTATCAAAAACTCGGATTAGACGAAAATACGTTAATGTACATTAGAAAAAATTCGAGTTTGAATGAGCCCTAATACTATAGGTAATTAAAAATTCACTAAATAAGTTTATAGAACTTTATATGAACATTTCTTAGAAGCTCGACTCATCATTTTATTTCAAATAGATAAAATAGGCTTAAATAAAAGTAGGCTCGAATTTAACGGAAGCTCGAAATATCAGGACTCGGAATTTTGAGACTCTACTGTATAAAGTTTTGTTGAGAAATATATAAAGTGGAGAATATGTCTACTAATCTAGATTACCAGCACAAATGTCTAACCTTGCTACATATAAAAAAATAAACTCTGTTGAAGCAAACAATGAGGAGAACCTTTGCTTGAAACTGACGTCTATACGATCTGTTCCACTAGTATGTCTTTTGTCCAAACAATCCAATGGGTTAAGCCAGTATTTTCTATTAAGTTTGAACAATTTAGTTAAATATCTTTCATAGTGGAGTTTTATGCCTTGTAGAATATGTGGTCAGCCAATTAAAAAAGGTTCATATATGATTCTGATCTACAGATTTCAGATTTTTCCAGTTTGTTAGTTACAATTTAAAGTTATAGATTGTATTGTATGTATCCTTTCTTCAAAAAAAGAGCAGTTTGAATGTTCGTGAAATATCAAAATAATATTGTTACATTTCCTTTGGGGTGAAAATTATTAAAAATTCCATTTTTATAGATTTTTCCAGTTATGTTCAACGTATAAAATAATATTTTTATTTGACCTTAGAATATCAATGAATGCAGTACAAATTAATTTTTTTAATATTCCAAAATGTATTTTAATAAAATTATCTTGAGTAATATGTAATAAATAATAACACCCAATGTTTATTTAGAATGAAAACGTATTTTCCAACTATAAAATGATTTCTAACCTCTTTTAAATCCTGAAATATAGTTATTTTACCAAAGCATGTTATCTTAAGATGTATTGTCAAACTGTTTTATTATATGAAGTTATTGTATGTATATGCTATTTTTTGTATGTATAGTGCTTTTTGAAATGTTGGTCATATTTTCCTTTATTGACCAGTATTTATTTTGCTTTGGTTGATTATATCTATATTTTGTAACTTTTTTGTTTTCAACTGCATAAATAAATAGTTACCACTTCGCTAATTGAAATAAAATTGGTGTTATTTACCTTATTTTCTGTTTTTTATCAGTTACAACTATCTTTTTCCAGTTCAAAATATTTTGTAGACACAATTCACAAATAATTTTTTTTGTATGAGTTTAATGTTTCAATTCCAGTTCGCTATAAATTTTAAATATAGAATAAAATGAAGCTATAATGCAGAAAGTTAAATTGATTAATAAATAAGCATTTTCAGTAAGTCTAGGCTTTCCTAAATCTATTAGACTTAAAGTAAACATGTAGATATATCAATAAATCACAACTAACAAAATAGTTTTACTAACTAAATTTTTATGACTTCAACAATTCATAAAATTGAAAGTTTTAGTGAATTTTATTACCATAAATCAGATCGAGGTGTTTCGCTCAAAATATTATAAATTTCTGTATTTTATCACAGATGCATATATAAATTTAAAATTTGTATTTTATAACATAAGGAACTACATCAAAAAAATATGTCTAAACAAATTTTTAAAAAAACTTGTACACTCTAATTATTGGATATTATTGGTTTTATAATTTTGAATCATGCAAGTGTTACTTTTTATAAAGTGGATCATTTAATGAAGATATTTTAAAATAAATCTGGCACATGCAGATTCTTATTCTGCATTTTAAGTTTTAACAGATTTTTATACAATTATTTTAAAAATAGAGGTTAAAGCTATTACAAGATTAAGTTTTTATGTTCTAATAATTTATTTTTTATGGTCAGAAGCAGTTTTTATTTTAGTAACCAATTTTTAATTTGATTTACTTTGTTTTATATTTGGCTGGATTTTATTTATGTTTTATCTTTGATTTAAATTTTGTTGATTTGGTCTCATTGTGCAGTAAGTACTTACTAAAATTAATTTCTTATTATTTGCTTATATTATTATATGGCTTTGCATGTTTTTTAGTTTTTCTTAAGTTTTTATTTCGAACATTCAAAATCTTGTACAACTTTGGACTCTGTGATCAAGTTTCAGAAGGCTCTGTGTGCAACTGTTTAAATGTGTTTTAATTTATTTGTTTTTATTCTATATTGTTTTTATATTTTTATTTATCTCTGTGGATCAAATGATTGTTAGTCAACTGACTGAACGTCATGATTATTTAGTTTTATGTTAGTTTTAAGTTTTCATGTTGGGATTACTTTTCAAGGCATTGCAAAATTTAAAACAATTTCCAAATTTTCAATTTTGATGATAATGATTTTGGTCATATGTTTTCATGTGGCGTTAATAGATGTTTTAGATTTTAGTAAATATTAGATGTTATAGTCTTGAAAAAATTTTAAAAAGTAGATTTAAATCAGTAAGATTTTATTTCCTTAAAAATATTATAATATGTTATATATTGAAATTTTTAATTTTAACATAAAAGATAATTTGTTTTAAATATTTTACTTTAAATTTCAACATTGATTACATTAATATTGATTTCTTACTGTTTACTCTAAATATTAATATTTAATTAAACATAGTAAGCAGTTGAATATAGATTACTTAGATAGTGTAGTTACTATTTTAAAAAAAAAAAAACACTATTATACGATTCTAAAATTTATTCTAAACGATTAAAAGTTTATAAATAATATATTTTTCAGTCATTTAAATCCTAATTTGTATACATTTGACAATTAAAGGCATTATTTGCAAACAATTGACATGTTTATTTAGTATCAATATAATTTTTTTTATAAAATAGTAGTTTAGTTTAATAAAAACTTTAGGGTATAAAAAGTTTTGTTCTGATTTCTTTCCATATTAGTTTCATATAAATACAAAACTGCATTTATTATTAATAGATTATTTAAAACATGTCTGATTGAGATATTGAATAAGGTGGTTATAACAAAATAACTCCTTTTTAAAGGTAGTTAGTGGTTTGTTTTAATGTTTAATGTGTACTATAATTATACTTGTATCTAGCTTCATATTTGTAGAAGTATAAAGTTTGTTTATCCAAAACTTTTTATTTATTAAAAAAGAAAAAAATCCAAACTAAGCGCCTCTGAAATGTCTAAAGAGTCAGTTGTGCAACGGTTAAACTAACACAGAAACATTTGTTACAGGTGACAACAAACCTATCTGGCAAGTGGCCGAAGAACGGGAAGAGAACAAACATCGAAACAAAGAGAATGCACCTTATGGGGAATATGGAGGCTGGCATAAAGCTGCTAAAGTTGACTCCCCCACAGTAACAACTACATTGAAAAATTTGGGTGCGTTATACAGGAGGCAAGGAAAGTATGAAGCTGCTGAAACGTTAGAAGATTGTGCCTTGCGCTCGAGGAAAGAGGTATGTCAGATTGTAACTGACTTAAAATAATATTTTTTTTTTCAATTGAGAAATAAATAAAATCTCTACTACCATAATATGTAATTGTTGTAGGTGAGAAATTGATTAACCCATTGGCATACTTGGACGGAACATTTCCGTTGTACTGCCTTGACATTCCTAGACGGAACTGTTCCGTCCAGTGTAGCTTTTATTAGTTTCACTTTTTTTTTTATTATATGGCAGCATTTGCTGGGACAATTATTGTTACTAGGTGAATCAGCAATATTTGTTCTATAAATATTTTTATTTTTAGGCGGACTAACCTTCCTGGAAATAAGAATATATTAAGTAAACATCGCATGAAGTTTTGAGATTGTTTGGTGTAAACAATATGGATGAGGGGTTTACACTCGAAACTAATAGATAGATGTTTATTTGAACAGTCGAGATAACTATTGAATAAATGATAAGCCGATTGAATATGGAATCATAAGTTTATTTATTTATTTAGTATTATTTGTTTATTTTATAACCATCTAAAATACAACAACACTCATAAGTAAAAGTTTAGTTGTATAGACTAAAAGTTTCAACTATTGTTGAACACGAATTGGACTTATATCTGAGACAATTACTGAGCTTGATAATGTATCTACTTCTGATGAACAAACGCATGAACGTGCCACATCATAGTCAACACTGTTCAATGTTTTAACAATGAAGTGTCTTTATGAGCATAAGAAGTTAATTATTTTTTTATGTAAATAAATTATTAGTAAATATATAAAACTAGGTCCACCTTTATTATTTACAGGCTAAAGTAATTATAATAAAATTAATTTTAATGAAATTAATTGAACTAATTAAATTATTAATAAGATTTATAATAGTAGTTTTATGAAGTATACATTTCAAGTAATAAGTCCTGAAAATTTTAAGATAATATATTGATAAACAAAAAAGTTATAATCGTTTTAATAAAAGTCTTTAAAAGTGCCAAATTAATAGGAATTCTCAGGCTACACTAAGCTTTGAAAAACTGGCATGCCAATGGGTTAATCAGGCCAACGACTACTGTCCCCTTAGAACATGAGATGTTTGATAGGACAAGAACATTTCGCCTGTACCCTTCAAGTCTTTATAACTAATTCACACTTCTTGTTTAGTGATTTATTCATTACAAATAGGCGAAGGAAAAGAATATGCATAAATTTACAACTGGTGTAGTAGATCTTACATTCTACATCTCAACTTATGTTCCCTCACCCACTTACACAATCTCCATAAAAACTTTAAGAATCACAAAAAAATTGTAATAAAATGCAACAAAAAAATTGTGTTAAATATCTAAAACATAATCTTAGAGTGCCTAATTTGTTCGGAGAGACTAGGACACACTGTGTTTGATATTTTAACCTGTGTCATAAGAAGTAAAAAGGAAAACATCGAAGCGAAATAAGTTGTTACAAATATGCATATAAATACATTTTTTTACTTGGTGGTTTTATATTTGTGTACAACAATCGAATGTAAAAATTCCTTAGCATTCTCAGTACATCATAAGCGTTTTTTAAAGCAGGAAATGGGTTAATGAAATATACAATATCAAGAGCACAGTGTTGCAATTCATTACAATAAATATATTGGCAAAAACCCTAATACCACAAAAATAATGAAAAATAATTAATATTACAACTTACCTGAGATTAAATCGTTATGTACATTTCAATAACCATGTCATCATTATCAGAGGGTCTTAACACAAAATTACAATCTAGTATAAAATAATTTACAAACTAGGTTGACTTGTAACTTAGTTAATACAGTAAAACTTCTCATATCCAGACTTAATATAAAAATCTTTATTCCGCAAGGGGCCTTGTCGTTGTGTTAGTTCTCTGGCATTAGAAGTCACCTCACTGTTCTTTCTCGACACAGCCAGTGGTTTTTGAGTCTCCGTATGGTTCAGGTTACATATATTCTAGAGGATTTTATGTAATTAGGTAATTTAGTTAGTTATTTTACCTAGAATTTGTTATCTACAATGTACATTATGGTAGAAAAGCGGAAAAACTCTTTTCTATATTGCCGTAAGTTACTAACGGTTATCTCGGTATGGATGCGGGAAGAACTGTTCCCAAGTGCCCTAAAACGTAGCCTTGCTAGATGTTAAATTGTGGCAAAAACTGTTGGATCATAAAACAAACAACGAGGGGATTGAAAAGGCGTTACGAACGGAAAACCTTGTTAGTGAAACTAATGAAGAAATCATTGATCTTCTCAAAAACATTCCTAGTTAGAGATGAACAGTGTTGGCATAAATAAATGGATGAAAGAGGATGAGGCTCTTGAGTTTACTACTAGTGCTATTACATACTTAGTAAGGACATAGCCAGCACCTGGCGAAGATGACAAAAGAAAACAAACCATGACGCATAGTGAAGCTTTCCAGACATTTGACGATCTGATTGACTGGGTCGAACAGCAAGACGATGCAACAGCAGCCGATCCTCTACTCTTTCGAAGGGGGAGAGATATTTTATCAGAGAACCCTGTTCAACGAAACAAGCAAACCACCATTACATCTTCTTTCACCCTTACTGATAATTAATGTACATTTGTACTCTATGTACAGTGTTAAGGAACTGTACATACAGGCATGTAACTAAATTGTACGTAGTTGTATATTGCTATCAAAATATAATTACAATCTTCAATAAATAAAACTTATTTATTTAAAACAACCCTACATCTACTTCCACTTGGGATGATTGTGATTATGTAATACATCACTATATAACCCATCCTATATCCGAATTTTTGGTTATACAGATCGGGCTGTCGCCACATCCTGAATATGAAAGGTTTTACGGTATTGTAATTTTAATATAATTATATAATTCATAACTAAGTGAATACTTACGAGCTGTGAATATGAGAAGTTTTACTGTATTGTAATTTTAATATAATTATATAATTCATAACTAAGTGAATACTTACGAGCTGTGAATATGAGAGGTTTTACTGTATTGTAATTTTAATATAATTATATAATTCATAACTAAGTGAATACTTACGAGCTGTGAATATGAGAGGTTTTACTGTATTGTAATTTTAATATAATTATATAATTCATAACTAAGTGAGTACTTACGAGCTGTGAATATGAGAGGTTTTACTGTATTGTAATTTTAATATAATTATATAATTCATAACTAAGTGAATACTTACGAGCTGTGAATATGAGAGGTTTTACTGTATTGTAATTTTAATATAATTATATAATTCATAACTAAGTGAGTACTTACGAGCTGTGAATATGAGAGGTTTTACTGTATTGTAATTTTAATATAATTATATAATTCATAACTAAGTGAATACTTACGAGCTGTGAATATGAGAGGTTTTACTGTATTGTAATTTTAATATAATTATATAATTCATAACTAAGTGAATACTTACGAGCTGTGAATATGAGAGGTTTTACTGTATTGTAATTTTAATATAATTATATAATTCATAACTAAGTGAATACTTACGAGCTGTGAATATGAGAGGTTTTACTGTATTGTAATTTTAATATAATTATATAATTCATAACTAAGTGAATACTTACGAGCTGTGAATATGAGAGGTTTTACTGTATTGTAATTCTAATAGAATTAAATAATTCATAACTATGTGAACACTTAAGAGCTCTTAAGTATTCATTTAGTTATGAACTATTTAACTATATTTTAATCATTGAATTCAAGATAATTACAAGCCACTTTAATTATAATTTTAATTGTTTTTGATTATTTTTGTGGTATTGGGGTTTTTTTCAAATATGGATTAATATTTATATTTTTTTCTCTAATTGTTTTTACACAAAACAGACTTCTGTTAGGTTTATAAACAAAGTAAAATAATTGGGATGCACTGGTTAAGTAAATAAACATAAATGAATACACAAATAGTTACTTGTATATTAGCTTGAGAGTCAATAAGTATAATGGGTCTTAGGAATTACTGTGTTTATATGTTAGCCATTAATTTAACAGAATTGTTTTACCACCACCAAAACAGATTATGTTACTAGTGACACAGTTTTATTAATCTAAATTTGACTACAGTCCATATCTCTATGGCTACAGTAATCTGTTTACATTTCACAGGCTTTTGATTTTGTGTATATTCTTTTACATTATTCTCCAGTGTTTGACTTGTTTGGCATATGAAACATAAATAATTTTGTCAAATTTCAGGCCTTGGATATTGTTAAACAAGCCAAAGTTGCACAGATTCTGGGAGGTAGTGGTGATACTAGGCGGTCCATCAGAAGTGGGCGGCTAGGATCCCGAGAATCTTTGGAATCTATGCAGTATGAGGCAGGAGATGAGGTAAAGTATTATTTATTTATTAAATGTCAGTAAATTATTTAAACAATGGTTTATTTGTGAAATAAGAGTGGCTTATTAGAAATGTTGGAAAATCACAAAAAAATAGGTAGCTGCCTGTAGGTTTCTATAAGAACAGTTTTTACTTAATAAGAGTAACATTTTAGTTGATGGTGCAGTAGTGCCTATTAAGCAATTTTGAATTAAAGATAATTTAATTTATAGAGGTGTGTTGCATGAACCCTGTACCTTTTTTTGGTATATTGGGTGGACTGTACTGGATTGAGACTTGATAAATATGCTTCTTTAATTTATATTTTTAGAATATAGGAAAGTACATATATAGTTCCTCGTGAATAGGTAATATTTTATTAGTTTTTAAAATTCATTATGAAAATTAAATTTACTGTATTCTGTCATTATAATTTAAGTATTGCTTTAGAGACAGCACTAGCATTATATATTTTTTAATTTCTCTTAGATGATTTAACTTTTTTTGGATACATGAGATTTTTCCTTCAGTCTTCTATTCCTAAGTCATATTACTGGCAATTTTTTGCTACTTTAACCCATTAGCGCCTAGCGTTACCGTTTGGTAACGGGAGGAGGGGTATGTTTGTTTATGGATAATAAACACAATATGAGTTGAAGGTTGAATGTAGGCCTCAAAATCATTGTAGTCGATCTGCTTGAGGACATAACAGCTGACTTGAACCCATATCACATGACTATTGTGAGTTATTTAATTGTCAGTTTATCCTTCATTTTTTATTTCCAAAACTAAAACTCAAAAACTTCCCATTATCGGATAATTGTTGGATGCTAGAAGAAGCTAGTACAATAGTATTTATCAAATTTTCTGGTTTTTGAGAGTTGTTTTAGCTACACAATTCGGAGTGTTGCAGTACAGTAACACTAAGCGCCTGTACTACTGTGTTTTTGCATCTTCTCTCGAAAACCTAAATCGATTTTTTGAAAATCATATGTGTCCCACATATCTAGGCACTGTAGGATCTATAAACGGTTTATGGATATTAGAAGAAATATAAATTTTGGTGCTAAAGGGTTAAACTAAAAGAAGTACAATTTACTAAATTTAAGTTGCTATTATTCTATTGCTTAGCATGGATAGTTATTAATACTTGTTTATATTGTGGGAGTTATAAAACAGCAGGTATACAGTATATAGAATTCTCAAGTAGACAGTTAATTTTATCTTCATAAATTAACAGGGTTCTTAGTGGTACATCAATATTGGAAATTCATTATCTGAATCGTTTCCATATTATTTTTCAAATTATCAGTACTGTTCTATGAACAGTGAAACCGAAAATAAAACTACAACTATAACACATGGCAATGGAATTCTGACACACCTACCAACTACAAGAAACCATCAGTCTCTAAATAAGCTTGAAAATTAGAGCATGTAATTAATAGCTCTTGAAAGTCGACTCTCATATATACCAAGTTGTTTTCTTGAAAATTTAAGTAACTTTTATTCTTCAGAAAACCGGCTTACCATTAAAACAAGTAAGACTTTTGCTAAATGTACTGTAATATAAGTGTGAGTTGTGAAATTAATACAAGAAAACAACATTCCTATGGTTAAAGTGTGTCTGTTTTGCATTTAATAGAAATAAAATCAATATTCAGCTAAAATTATATATACATTTGAGTACATTTTTCTCCTTTCCGTAACATGAAATTTTTTTTTGTTGATTCCTTTCGGAATAACTTCATTCTCAATAATTTAATAGTACTGTTTTCCACACAGTACTGTTAGTTTTAAGAATGGAGATATTTCGAAACTCGTGTAATTAAGAACAAAGTTTTAGCATTAGGAAAGGCAGAAAAATGTATACAAATATACATTGCTAACAGAAGTGAATGTAAGTATATTAAGAATTTAAAATTATGTGTTTAAGAAATAAAGATGTTTGTTAGGCTCTAACAAAGTTTAAACGTCCATTTATTTTGTGTTGAATATGAGTGTGATTCTCCTTTGAGATTGTAGGATGAGGAAAATAATGGATAGATTTAATTCTTTGAAGTAGACCAGACTAATGGAATTAAAATACAATGTCTAATGTACTGGAAGTATCTACACACTATTTATAGACAGTTACTTTTTAATATATAATATTGTTCAGTAAGAAAACTTATGTTTTCTGAATCATTGTTGGATTTAAAAACAAACCAGGCTGTATAACTGAATAATCAACTTATACATATAACACTTAAGATCTTTAGGAGTAGTTTAATACTGTTCAAATATTGTGTTACAAATAATTTGCAAGTTTATAAAGTCTACAAACCAATGTAATCATTTACGCAGTCAGCTGTTAGACAAATGCTAAAAAGGAGCGGAAAAAATTTTACTAGTTATTTTTTATAATAGATTTTTATGAATAGCCACTTATTTTAGAGATTTAATCTATGAATAACAACTAAAATCCTTTTTGCCAGTATTTTATTTGAACTTATTTTATTTATTTGTTTTAATAAACTATAACATAACATTTAAAAGACGTTTCTTTTATATTGAGATTATGTTTAAAAATAATATTGTATTACAATTATGGTGAATGTATAGAACAGTTTAAGATTAACAAAGGTAATAATGTATATCTGCAAATGGTGTGTGTGTGTGTGCGTGCGTGTAACAAATGTGTAGAATAGAATCAAGGTAAGTACTCTGCATGTTTCTCATTGTTTTATTAATTTTATTTTATGCACATTGTGGTTAGTTGTTAAATGTAGATGCACTGACAACATTAACCACAACTTTACTAAATAAACAATAAAACTAATTTGACCTGAGGGTAATTACTTTTTATTAATGTCATATTTATTTCTCCTTATAAAATTGTAAAACAGGGACAAAATGAAAAAAAATTCATATATATTGGCTCTTACTCAATTGTGTATCTCATAAACCTAAAAATATCTAAAATTTAATTAAAACTAAATTTTCCTTTTTTTTACAATTCCTACTATTATATCATACTCTCTCTATATATATCTTGTTCAAATTTTCAATAGTTAATCCATTTTAGTTTCATAGTTAGTACATTTTTATTCATTCAATCAAGATCAAACACATTTCTTAAACCTGTAGTGGATGCCTCTTGATGTTGATACAGTGTTATCAAATATTAATTCATTATTTTTTATTTTAAAAAGTTGATGTCTTTAGGTTGGATTCGAACTGAAAGACTGCATGTTTGAAATCGAGCAGTTGTTTACTACAAGTTTTAAAAAATTTATCTAAATTTTTGTAGATGAATCAAAAGTTTTTTATTACTAATTAAAAATTTGAACCACAACATATTTATAAATATACATCTTGAAAACATATATTATACACTAGTATTCTTGGTTTAATTATATTTAATTAATAAAACGTAAGGAAAATAAATTTTTTCCTTTGTTCACCTAAGTAGGAATTGACTTAATTTTTCGTTTAAATGTTGTTAATTTTTTTAGTTTTCTTTATTTATATCTTGGAATAATAAATGTATATTTTTAAATTTATTTATATACATTTTCCATACACTGATTAGTTTTTTTCAAACCATTTAATGTCATATATTCTAACCTATACCATTGAAACTGAATCAAATACCACATTCAGTTATTTTGTTTTATTAATCACAAATACAGATTACACTTGAACCTCTCTTAACAAGTCTGTTAAATGGTCCTTCAATTTAGCGCCTTATCCTTTATTATAGAATGATCCGCACCAAAGTGATGTCAATAGAGTGCCTATGTTCCATGATAGGGTATCATATTATCACCTTAACTATCTTTATTTTGATTGAATAGCAGTCAAATTTATTAGATGTGTTACTGTAGCTGCTTCATTATACTTGCAAAACTAGAGTTTAGAAATACTGTAAAACTGAAAACGAATTTTTTAAATCATCCAAAAGACGAAGCAGAGGCTAATGAACTTGTGAGTCAGTTCGAGAACTTTCTCAGCATGCTATCTTTTTCAGTGTACTACAGATCCTAAATCGGAAGACATTCCTAAAGAGCAAAAATTTACCAATACAAAATTGATAATGCACCGACTCGCTCTAGCTTGAATGACGTGGATTGTTAATTAGGTATGTTAATAAGGCTTTTGCCTCCCATTGTTATCAGCTTAGTGCAGCATATAGACCGAGTATTGATAGGGAGCTTGTGAAGACGGTAATGACAAAACCTTCTTACTGAAATTTAATTAGAGCACAAGGATGAAAACCTGCCTCTCCTGGAGAGAGACTATAGGATTAACACCAAGAACATAATTTTTATGTTTTCTTTGAAGAAATTGTTTCTTTTAACATTAAAAAATCACGGAGAAAACATGCCCTGATATGGAAAGGCTCATCAAGCTAATTAGAACCTAGCTAGTGAGGACAATTCACAAAGGTAAATATTGAATGAGTCCACTAAAGCCTCACTACACACTACTTATTAATAAATACAGTCTAGTTTATATGGTAATGTGATATTTTGAGTGAACTCTTTAATTATTTATCATTATATATAGAAAGACTTGTCAAAAGTTATATTGATGAAATCGAAACTTGGCAGTGGAGTGATAGACAAAAAAAAGTGACAAAGGAATTGAAAACAAATATAATATGAGGAAATAATTAGTATCGTTTTCTTCCTGCAAATGAAAAAACGGTACCAAAAAGCTGATGTGGCGAACTCTCAAAAAGTAGATTGTGATAAGTAAAAAAAAACTGCAAAAATCTTATTACAATATGTTGAGCAGAACCAGACTTGCTTGAAGGAATTGGATGTGATGGACGTATGAATTTGTAGAGTCCACTTAATAATCTTGTAAAACTAAGCAAAAAAATAAGTTTTTTTTTAAAGAATGATACAGTACAGGCTGTACATTGAGTACACAGAGTTTATGTAACTTTGTAAATTTTGCTCTTGTTATCTGTGTCTTATACAATAAGATAAGTAACTCTAATGTCTTAAAAACTTTTTGTGACACCTGAGGAAATATGTAGGATATTTTTATTGAGTCTTATCTTTCAAAGGAACCTTGGATCAATTAGCCAAATGACTATCCAGTTAGATCCCCGCCCAAATCAAACCTTTCAAGAAGGGTTCTACTGTAGCATAAACCTATTCACATCAACACATAATTTTTTTCAATGTCTTTACCAACATAAACTTGCCTCCTAAAACACCATAATGGCAGAAAAAAATATATATCTAAAGCCTATGCTCTAACACTTTAGTAATTGTTAAATTATATTACTGCTAAATTGTATCTCCAAAACCCTTCTACTAAAGATTTACTCAACAACCCTGCAAAATATATAGCGCTAAATGAATTAACACTAAAATAAATTTACTAATGCCTTTCATACATTAAAGTACAAAGTAGGGTACTTTATACAGAACAATCTTATTAAAATAAAAGAAAAAACAGCTATTACAACAGATAAATAGATCTTTTCAAGCATATACAAACTACTTTGCTCTTTTTGCCTTATTTACTTAGGCCAGGCATGAAGATCATTTCAGACATGAAACCAAGATCTCAACTTAGGCATTTACAGTTCATGATACTCAATCAAAGTTTCCTGAAATTAATCTTCACAAACTATACATTTCAGAAACATATCAACTTAAATACACTCTTACAACTTAATATAAAAGTCAGTAATATATCCATATCTTTGTCAAGTATTGTGCAATTAAAAAATGGGGCACATTCCTGCAACATCTGTCCTCACACAACAAAGTAATTGCTATTTTTAGGATAATATATTTTAAATTGATTTATTTTTAAAGTTCATTTTGACACTTAACAGATACTGATTTTATCTAGTCACCAAACTTCAGCTGTTGAGTTGTAATGTTTTAAGGAAATTTAGAAAATATGAAAATAGAAAAGCTTTTATATATGATTTTTTTTTTTAATCAGCACGTAGTAAGTTAACTTTATGAACTCAAATTTGGGGGACAGTTTTTATCTGTTGGTATCAAATATCTTCATAAGAACTTAAAAGAAATAAAATTTAATAAAAGCATCAAAAGTTTCAAAAATGTTTAAAAACATGCTACTTATGTTAACAAGCAAAAAAATTAAATTATATTAACAAACTAGCCCCATGGATCTCAAAGATAAGGGTTTTATAATTTTTTTCTTTATAAAGGAATGCAACACAAAAAATTACAATAACAAATTTCATTTTACTTGACATTCTATACAAAAATTTTCCCAAAAAAGCAATTGAAAATATTTGGACTAAACACAAATAATTAAAACCGGATCATTTATTTTCCTGCATCATGAAAACAATATTGCACATTTTTTCTTGTAAATTGCAGAGTGCAGCATGTATCTGTCTTCGTTATTTTTAATAATTTGTATAGAATGGTGGAATTATACCAAAATAAACTAATAAAACTAAGATTAAATACTCAAATCTCAATTTGACAATATATTCAATAACCTAACCTATGATAATATGTTGAAACCAAATGGATATATTTATATATATAAAGCAATATTTGAACACCGGTTAAATAAGTGATGCGGTTTAGGCTACTGGTGTTTTTTTAACATATATTCTCTATTTCTTTTATAACTGAGTGGTGAAATTTAGATTGTAATTTTTTTGGGTTGCTAAGCATTTGTTGGTTGCTAAAACCCAATAGATTGTAATGTTAGGGCTTTCTAAATTTTTAATATTTTTTAGTTTTTGATACCTTTTAATTATATCTCTTATGGTCTTGAAGGTCTTTGCTGTCATCTAATAAAAAGTAATTTATCCCACATGATATATATGGTTTATTCTGTAATCAGCTGTGGTTATTTGTTGATTTATCATTAAAATATTTTAACAACAAATTTCTCGGCTGTGCCTTGCTTCATAATATAGTTTAGGCTTTATTACTCATCCTAGAAAGGTAAGTGAGTTGGAAAAACTAACGACGAAATACCCTTAAAAAATATTTTTTTTTTGAAGAAATTTTATTTTGTCGCAGAGCACGCCGGGGTCAGGTTATGTACAGAGAACATCTTCTGGGGCGTTGGACCCTCGACAGGGTGGACTGAAAAACAAACTATTCAACGTTCTAGGAATCAACACCAATACATGATGATCTATCCTTACTTTCCCTCCTTAAATTAGTGCACACAGTGATCAAAAGTTTTAAAATTTAGTTTAGCAAAAAGTTCTAAATTTATTTAGTTTGGCATTAACTAGATTTTTTGTTTTGATAAATTTAATACCACTGCAAGCTATTTTAATTTATTTCTGCATTGTTTAAATCAATGAAATAGTTATAATTAATTTTAAGTTGCGTGTTAATTTTTTATTTATTTATTTTTCGGCCTAGACAGTATTTATGTTGTCTGTGTACTGATAATTTTTTGTTTTATTAATAATAGAAATTTGTGGCATTCACTTAACACAAATTGTTGGTTTCTTTAAAACAATGTTCAATGTCAATTCGTTTTTGAGATAGACTTGAGAGAATACCATGAGTAGTAAAGATGCAAAATAACTCAAATTTTAATTTTTGCATGTACAATAATTTTAATTATAGTAGTTAATTGGTTTTAATATAAAAGAGAAAGAAAAATACTCAATAAATATACAAAATTTCATTTAGTAATTTGATTGTACATCAAGAAAAACAATTCGGATTCTCGCATTTCTCTTTAAAAATATTTCAACAGAATTAAAGAATGAAGTTTAAAATATTAGTATAAGCTGCATTATGCTCATTAAGGTATTACTAAGATAATTTTAATCAAACATTATTTGCAATTAATAAATTCAATTTAAACTAAGACTTATATTTCAACTCTTAAAACATTTTAAGACTAACTACAAAATATTTTGTCTTATAGATAAAAAAAAATTAATTACTGAAGTCTAGGCTGTTCAAAGTAAACGTTTTCTTTGTCGGATATTTTTAAGCTAACATAAATTAATGATCGAAGTAAATGAAGAACCTGCTCGACCTGATCCTTCAAAGTGACTTTCTGCAATATATAGCATGCTTGCAACTTCTCCATCAAATATGTGATATCTTTTAAAAATAAGGAGCAATTAAACAATTAATATTTATTATTTATTGCTATTAGTTTGTCTTGTGATAAATAAAAATGTTAAGTGACATAATTAACTGTTACTGTATCTGTAACATAAAGAATTATATATTTATACACAAACTTCTAAAATGTTGTATATGTATATGATTAAATTAATTGAATGCCATTTCAGTTACTAGTTTGCAATGTACATTTGCAAACTACATTTGCAATGTACGTTTAATTTTTTTTTTGAGTTTAAACTTTTTTATCTATTGTATTTCTATTTAATGTTTTTTGTATTTAATATAATTTTTCTCATTGTGTTCGATTGTTTTTTAAATGTTTGGATTTAGACCATACATTTATTTTTAAAAATACTTCATATTAAACTCGCTACAATTAGGCTATTAAAATTATGTTTTAAATCAAAATCATAATATTTATTACTAATAATAACAGTGCCAAAACATTCAATTTTTGTTTCAATATATAATTACAGTCTTTAAATTCTGTTCTGTAAGCTCTACAAATCCTGAAAATGTTTTTCAAGTTACCTATTTTTTTTTTTATTATTTTGGCTTTATTTTTTTCAAACATTGTGTAGTGTTAAGTAATATTTGTGGTGTTATATTAATTTTATGCTCAAAAAATAATACCACAAGCTCAATGTTAGAAAAAAATCGAGTATATTTTCAGGAACTGTTAAAAAGTTTGTGATATATTGTTATGTACAGCCAATCATGTGCCAGTCTGTACAGTTGAGTTTTGCAATATTGTAAATATTTTTTTAAAACAATAATTAAATATCTTTGAACTAATGTAATAAAAAATCCTGTGATTATGGTTTTAAATTTGTCTTTTTATTTTACATACCACACTGCATGCATTCCTTTAAGAACATCCCTGCATGTACCCATCCTTTTCCAGCTTGATGGAACGTTCTATTAACACATCATCGGGATGTTCAACTATTCCCAGTCGTGTTCTCTGTACATACATTTATCTTAAAATTAAAAATAGATAATTTTTGGCGATCAAAGCTAGTGGCGAAGAAGAAATAATTGTTTTGTAGTATGGGAAACTGCGGCGGAGTGCTTCTTTCTCAAAACTGAGGGCATCTATAAGACGGTCGAGTGCAAAGCTGTTACAGAAGATAAACAGGTCATATGATGAAACACACGGACTCAGTTGTACTGACCACAGGTAGGAATGTTATTGGCCTATGTTTTCTTCTTTTGTAATAGTTTGCTTGTTTTTCTTCTAGTGTAGAATTTGTACATAGCTTTTGAATGGGTTTTGCATGTGTTTTGTTGTACATATGTGTCTGAAATTCATGTGAAAATGGTGAAGGTGCCAAAATAGTTTTTATACAAACGTTCTGATTATTTAGTGTTATTAACATCTTGATGTGGTAATATTTTTACTTAATAAGGTTAAATAATAAGATTAATAAGGTTTAATACTACACCTTGATTGGATTTGAGTGTGTGTATGCTTATAAATGTAATATATGTTTTAGTTTACAGTTGAGTAAAAAAAGTCATACAATAACACAAAATATTTGTTATAAGCTTTGAGTTGATTGCATAGTATTCTAATGTAATAAAACATTTAAACATTATTAATAATTATCACATAAAACAGTAACACATATGGAGTATATTATAATCATAAATGTTTTAAAACTAGAGGTTTCCAGTTGCACTGGTTGAGTGTAATCATTAGTTATTTAGAAAAGCTCTTATTTTTTGTTTGTGATATAAATATAAGGCTTACCTCGGTAATAGTACTGGGGTGTATTTCCTTAAAATGGACACAAAAAAAGGAAAATACTAAAAAAATATTTGTAGCTGAGAGTTTGTCTCAACGTCGTGAATTGATAGTTTCCATAAATATATTTGTAAAAACATTAATTACAAAAATAATATATAACCTGCATTATTATTAGTTTTTATATTGTCTTGAGATGTTTTTCTTTAACTAATTCTCCATTGTTTTATTTGATTGATAAAGAATGAGGTGGTTTCAAAATAATCAAAGTGTTTTAGAAATTTTCTCTTCAATTATGGGTATATATTAACCCTTTAACTGGCAAATTCATGTATAGATGGTTACTGGCTGAGTGTCAAACCTATATATATATATATATATATATATATATATATATATATATATATATATATATATATATATATATATATATATATATATATATATATATATATATATATATATATATATATATATATATATATATATATATATATATATATATATATATATTTGTTTAGGTTAGTTTTGGTTGGTAAAGATTATTTAGATTTTTTGGACTAGGAGACTGACAGACTTACCTTGGTAAGAGTCGACTCTGTAGTCTTGAAATAGAAACACATAAAAGCACTTAAACAATGATATATTTCAACCACACAGTGGTCTTTGTCAATCGAAGAGAAAACACAAAAAGAAATATGAGAGAATGAAATTGAATTGTCTCAGAGACAATTATTTCATTTCATTCTCTCATATTTCTTTTTGTGTTTTCTCTTCGATTGACAAAGACCACTGTGTGGTTGAAATATATCATTGTTTAAGTGCTTTTATGTGTTTCTATTTCAAGACTACAGAGTGGACTCTTACCAAGGTAAGTCTGTCAGTCTCCTAGTCCAAAAAATCTATATATATATATATATATATATATATATATATATATATATATATATATATATATATATAGGAATTTTTTGGACTTGATATTAGACTGACAGACTTACCTAAAGGCAATAGTCCAAAACTGCAATCTCTTGGAAATAAGCACAAATAAAACACATATAAAACACTTAATACACTTTTATTTGAAATATTTCGATCAACATGATCTTCTTCAGTCAAGAAAGATAAAAAAAAAAATTTTTTTTTTTCTTTTTTTTTCCTCTTTCTTGACTGAAGAAGATCATGTTGATCGAAATATTTCAAATAAAAGTGTATTAAGTGTTTTATTTGTGCTTATTTCCAAGAGATTGCAGTTTTGGACTATTGCCTTTAGGTAAGTCTGTCAGTCTCCTATCAAGTCCAAAAAATTCCTAAATAAGCTTTAAGCTCTACTAGAACTAACCTAAATATATATATATATATATATATATATATATATATATATATATATATATATATATATATATCAAACAGCTTTCATATATACACTAATTATTTATAATGCTTCAAAATACACATCCTAAAGGGAACAAAATCAAGTAAGTTGTGAACAGACGTTATACCATTTGGTGCCAGTCAGTCCTATCCTTTCTTTTCAGTTACATTTTTGTAGAAAATAAACAGTGTATAAAAACATACACAAAACTCACAAATTATTCATTTATTTACTCATACGCGTTTCAATGACCAAGTCATCATCATCAGTGAGTGTTACTAATACAAACTCTAACTTACAACTGTTGTAAGTTAGAGTTTGTAGTAGTAACACTCACTGATGATGATGACTTGGTCATTGAAATGCGTATGAGTAAATAAATGAATAATTTGTGAGTTTTGTGTATGTTTTTATTTGTTTTTAACATCTCACAAGCTAAGCTCAAAGAATATTTGTTTAAACAGTGTATAATAAAACATTCATCCTGCCTATACTATGTCACTTGATAAATAATTTATATTTTCTTTTTGACATATAAAATAAATTTTTTAAAAAATACCCGGCCATAGCAAAGTGACATAACTTAAAAAACTTGGTAATTAAGGATTAAGAAGGGAGACCGAAGTTCTATTAACCAAGATAGGGCTATAAAAATATCATTCAATCTGTTACATCTAAAATAGGCTTTGAGTTGTACAAAAACTAACTTTTAAATACAGCAATCCCTCTATAATCAGACATTTCACTACTAAGGTCCATTCAGTAATCCAGCCATTACCTCCAGTTTATCAGGAATTGCCTCCGCTCCAGCAAACAACAGTTCTAACATAACATTAGAAGAAATGGTGATAAGAATTAATCTTGGTTGACAAACAAGTTTTAAAAGCTTAGGAAAATCATTGTAAAGATACATTTATGCAATAAAATTAAAGGTAAAAGAAGTTACATGAAAAAAAACTATGTACAAAGCGAATTTTTTTTTCAGTCACTTTCATAATATTCCATTTCTTCTCAGAGGTTTGTTTTAATTATAACTCTGATTTACAATCCTGCCTACCACTCTTGCTTATCATTTTATCTTCAACATGGCAACCAGTTTGATTAATAAATAAAGATTAAACCTGTGTTGTACATATAAATCAATTCTGTTAAATATTGTCAGGGGGACAAGGGCCATTAATTTTAGGTTAGTATTACAATACAACATAACCTACACTAAATGAAATCGATGCCAGCAGCAACAAGCATTAGTGTCTGTTTATATAAACAGTTAATTTGTGGTAACCGAGGAGTCAATTTTTGTAAATTACAGTAACATAGATTTATCGGCTATAAAACAATACAACTGTGAATAAATCATGACTTTATTAATAAATGGATTCATAAAAATAATTTGTGTTTTGCTATTGATATTAGTTCTAGGGTTAACCTTTAAATGATCCAATGTTTTCAGTAACCCGGCAGTACTTTGGTCCCATATCTGCTAAACTTGAGGGACTACTGTAAATATATAAATTGTTATGGTATTAATGTATATGAGATAATCCAAAGTTTTATGTTTAAACTTATTGAAATAACAACGTGCCGTACTTTAAGAAAATTTACAAAAATTTTTACTGAAAGATATAGTTTTTTAGCAATCTTCATCAATGACTAGGTAAGCCACTAGGGAGCATTGTTATTTGGAAAGGACTTAATGTTCTGTAGAGAGGTAAAGGAGTGTATGCTATTTGCATTTGGTGGTTTGTTCATTTAATGTGTTTTTATTTTCTATTCTACTGTATTATATTAATTTGTAAATTTCATATTGCCCTAATGTTGTCCTATTTTGTTGATATGGAGAAAGAAGAGGTTATCTAAGGTAACCTGTTTCTATTACATTATTAGCAGAATATGAGAGTTTTATATATATTTGCATTTGTGAGTTCAATGAATCCTTATTTTGAAAGCTGCATCATGTTTGCCTAATTTAGAATAGGTTACCGTCTGTACAGTTTAGATTATATATATACATGGTGCTTGGACTTTATGTGGTAAAAATATATTCTTAACCCATTTCCTCCCAATAGGACAACATCTATATTTTATGTGATTTTCCTTATTTAATCTACATTTCTAATATAGAAGTAATAAAATATAACCTGAATATGAATCTGATACTTTTGATTTTTGAGTAATGACCTGTTGCGTTCGTGCAGCGTCGGGAGTTCTGTGCATCTCGCGGCGTCGTATTAACGCAGCGTTGGGAAATGGCGTGTGCTGAAAAAAACACGACAATCATTACACGAAACGATTTATAGAAACAATGTGTACACAGTTTTACTTTTTAGAATTTATTTCAATCTGAATTGTGAAATGTTTCAAAACATTCAACATTTATAAACACTTGTCATTTCTTGCATGTATAGACTGTTTGTCTGTGGCACACTTTATATCTCCGTCTTGCATTACTTTTGTTTCGGTCTACGATGTGGTTTGTTTTGTCTTTTCTAACGTCGTCTGGTATAGTAATTTCACTACATTGACCTAATAACAGAATTTTGCTGCGCTTGTCAGGTTCTTCAATATTTGCTGATCGAAGTAAAGAGATAACAAGCTGCGATCTAAACTCTGAGTTTATTTCCGTTTGATAAAATATAAAATTTCCATGCATTTACTACAGCACAATCAATTCCATTTACAAATAAGGTCCACCACCATTTTTTACCTCTTATTCTAACTCTGTAATTGGCAATAGCATTATCATGAGAATCCACTCCGCCCATTCCTTTATTATAATCATTGATAACATTCGGCTGCTTTACAAAGTCCTGTTTCCTTTCTTTTTGATTGTAGCGTTTTACATTTAGGGTTTGTTCAACCGATCCGTAATTTGTTATGACTGTAACAACTGAATTATCTCGCCATCAAACAACAAAAATATTCTTCTTTTTATCAAAGGCAAATTCTTAACTTCCTTTCGGAACTTTTAGAAATTTTGTCACTGATGTGAGCGGAATATTGGGCTACCTATTTTCCCCTGTTGTTCCTGATACTAAAAAATTCATCTTTGTCAGTTTACTTACTAAAGTGTAAGTACTAAAAAAATTATCAAAAACAATTATGTGCTTCTCTGGATTTTCAACTATTCTCAACAAATAATAAACGCCCTTCTCTCCTAAATCATAGCCGTTTTTTATTTCACCACCTTTTCCCCCATGTGGCTCAAAACTGTATACATAACCATCAATAGAAGCAATGCACCAATTTTTGAAACCGAATCTTGCTGTTTTCCCTCTCATGAACATTTTTGCTGAATGACGTTCAAAATATGGCACCATTTGCTCATCTAATGGTAATTTATGTGAAAACACTTCAAACTGACGAAATTTTGTATTTAATTCATCAAAATAAGGACGAACGTTCGAAAATTTATCGGATCTAGTTTATTGTTGACTGATAAATGAATGTATTTTTTGATTTCATCAAATTTATTTCTAGACATTGTATCTTGTACAATTGGTACACCTTTATCAAGATCTTTACTCCAATAAGTTTTGATTCAGGTAGCGAATGATACCTGTGTTTTAAGAACTGCAATAAATTCTTCTGCTGTTTTACAACACTTTCGTTTAAAACTCATAGCGGATCTACTGGTCAATTGCTTTCACCATGGCCGATATATCTCAACTGCCGGGGAACTCCCAACGTTGCGTCAACGCAACACATGCGAACTTTTTTGTATAAAGGGGAAGTGGAGAGCTGTGGTTCAACGAACATGACTCATCAGTAAAGTAAACATGATAAGAAAGGCTGACATAGCAAAACTATTTGTTCCAAGAATTGACAGATGTTTATTTCTTAAACCGAAAATGTTGATTTTCTCGACATTTATTTTATTGTAATTCAAGTCCTTATTGACAAAGATATATTATTAAAAACAAAATAATTATTGCATGATAGAACAAAAATCTATTCTTAGAATAAATAACACATTTCAAATTGAAAATTACTCACTATATGGAGGAGTTGTGTGCAATATAATATACTGTTGCGTTTACGCAACGTTGGAAAGAAATGGGTTAATGACGGTTAAAAAAAATTTTTTTTGTTTTTAATTTATTCGTTTTAATGTGTAGAACACGAATATCAACTTTTTTTCCACGTAAAATATTCAAAGTTTCTTTTTTCACATTTTAAATGTTAGGTTGTAAAGGCATGTAGACCTATAGCTTAAACCGGGCGCTCAGTAGTTTTAGCCCACTGCACTACGTCTATATTTGTATTTTATACAACATTACTATATACCTATATTAAAATATACCTACGAAGTATCCAGTCAGGATAGATTTGGTAATAATTTTATTCAACATTACTACCTACCTGTATTAAAGTATATCTATGAAGTATTCAGTCAGGATAGATTTGGTTGTAAATTTGGTAAATATTTAGACTTATTGCCGATGCAGAAAATTACAACCAAATCTATACTTTATATACAACCAAATCCTGACTGGATACTTTATAGGTATATTTTAATATAGGTACATAGTAATGTTGTATAAAATTATTACCAAATCTATCCTGACTGGATACTTTGTAGGTATACTTTAATATAGGTAGATAGTAACGTTGAATAAAATGATAACCAAATATATCCTGACGTAATACTTCATAGGTATATTTTAGTGTAGGTATATAGTAATGTTGTATAAAACTGTAACCAAATCTATCCTGACTGAATACTTCGTAGGTATATTTCAATATAGGTAGATAGTAAAGTTGAATAAAATTATAACCAAATCTATCCTGACTGGATATTTTGTAGGTATATTTTAATATAGGTATATAGTCATGTTGTATAAAATTATAACCAAAAGTTAAATATTTAGATTTTAAGTTTAGTATTAAAATAAACTGACTTTGTCGTAGTGCAGTGCGCTGTAGCTAGTGCGCTGCCAGTTCACGCTATACATGCTATTACAGACTAACATTAAAAATGTTCAGAAAAATCAACTTGTATTTTCCGCTTAAAAAAGTTTAGTGTTCTACACATTGAAATGAGTAATTAAAAACAAACAAAAATTTTTTTAACAATATCAATAAGACTCGTTTACGCTATACATGTCATTACAATTTAACATTTAAAATGTGAGAAAAAGTAACTTTCAGTGTTTTCCGCGGAAAGTAAAGTTGATATTCGTGTTCTACAACAATAAAACAAGTAATTTAAAAACAAACAAAAAATTTATAAACCAACGTCATTAAGACTATATTTTCTGTTTATTTTAAATGTTGATATTTAGACAATCTTATTTCAGTTCTCTTTTTATGTGTGATTTCTTTCTTTTGTTGAGTTGTTCTGTGTAATTGGTTATATATAAATAAAACATCAAATAAGATCATTTAAAATTTACAGGGTAGTATTGATAATATTTTTTTAAAAAATAAACTTCAAGCACCAGGTACATACAAACTAATCTGAATAGACTAAGGGATTTTATTTTAGGCAAACAAGATAAAAGAATACATACGGCCGGTTAAATATGAGACTAACTCGTCTTTTGGTGTCCACATACAAAAAGGACCTTATCTCACCACATTAGAACAATATAAAAATCTATAAACATACTACATAATACAACAAATTAAATGAGCATATCATGAATACTCTTTAAGCTTACTCAACAATGCTTACAGGGGATAACCTAGGCACAGATGAAAATTACTTACTGAGCTTGAAAACATTATTTCTCATTTTACTTTAATTAAATCATAATTTTAATGTTTCTATCAACCTAATTGTTGTCATAAATTAAAATTGTTACTCCATATTAATTTGGTAGGAGTCAGCTTTAATTTTTTAAAATAAAATTTTTATGTAAATTATAAGGTAAAATATTTAATGTAATTAAAAAGAATACTATCTAATCTACTGAAAACTTGAACTGCTAGAGCTTGTGGAATATATAATGAAATGCAAAACAGCTGATAGACTTCTAGCTAACCTTGAAAATCAACAGCATGAACAAAGAAATATTAAATAATAACATTAGAATGCTGTGTGTTTTGTTAGAAATTTGCGTAGAAATTATTAAGCACACTTGATATTTATACAGTCAAAATATTTAACAAATTCTATAAGTAACCTTTAACCTTTGATTCAGTTTTGTTTTGTAAATTGTCTAATTAGTTTAGTGTTGATTGTGATTCTATAATGTGTTTAACTCTGTGATATTATTTTTGAATCAGATAGAATGCTTGTTTTTACTAACATACTAGTTTTATTAATGTGGTTACATTTTCTTATGAAAAAAATTTTTAATCACATCAAAAAGGTTAAAAATAACTTTAAATATTATAGAAACTCTTTCGTTTAATGACGATAGGGATTTTATTTAAAATTAATGTTTATTTGAAATTAAAATAACATTTATTAAATAATAACATAATGCTATTATGCTATAAATAACAAATATTTCACAGTAACTAATTATTTATTTATGTTGTCTGCCAGTTGAATCTAGTATGAATCTATTAATATTTAACATCATATAATCCAACATACATTTTTACAGTTTCAGTGCTGTAGACATTTTGAAAACTACTTTCTTAAATTTTGGATTTGGTTATCTTAGTTATTAGGTTCCTGTTGACTAGTGTTCAGATCAATTGTTCACTTTTGAATTTGGCAGAGGAGTAGGGTTAGCCCCTACCTTAGGATAAAAGTCAAGCATACTGTTCAAGGAAAAACACTTTTATTTTGGTGTAATTATTTTAAAAATTTTATATAATTAATAATACTTTAATCAATTGATTTTGCTTATAACTAAAAGTTTTTCTTATCAAGGCGTTGTATTGAAAACAGATGAATATAAATGAGAAACTTTGCTTAAAACAGCTTTCATATCATGTAGCCATGTCTGCATTTTCTCGTTTGTATTAAAACACAGGCAGGGAGGGGCTTTTTGGAATGGCATTGATAAAGGTGGGAGAGGAGGTGATATCCATTGAGTGGAGAAGAGGTCATATTATTTATTAGCATGTAGTATTATTCTAACAGCTGATATGTTGTGTACTAAGATGGAATTGTACTAGGGATGTATGTTTTACTTTTGTATTGTCTTTTCAACATTTTTATTTATAGAGATGCATACATCTGGTGAAAGAAAGACCAATTTCATTCACTGCTGTATTTTTTTTGTCATAAAGTGAAATATATCGGATATTTGAAATGATTTTAAATTGGCTTTAGATATACGAGGTGTGGCTATTAAATAACGAGACTGACGTTGTAAAAAGTTTTATTCTCATTTTATACATAATTATTTATTATCGCCTTCAATATACACCCCTTCTCTACCCCTGCAACGCTCCATGCGAATTTTCCATTGTTGGAAGCAGTGCTGAAAGTCATCTTTTGTCAACTCTTTTAGTACTCTTGCCGCTTTCTCTTTAACAGCTTCCACGGACTCAAATCTTGTTCCTTTTAATGCAGATTTCACCTTAATCCAGATTTCACATGTTATTACCCTTTCCAATAAATTTGGGTCATTTTTAATGGAATCTAAAATGTCAGTACAAACATTTTTGCGAGTTTCTTTTTGTTCAAACGTGAGAATCTTTGGCACCATTTTGGCGCACACTTTTTGCATGTTCAAATTGTCATGTAAAATTTGCCGTACACATTCTTTATCAATGTTTACAGTTTCAGCTATAGCACGAATACTCAATCGACGATCAGACCGAATCAAATTAGCAACTTTTTCGACATTGTCATCCGTTTTTGACGTTGAAGGGCTACCTGGCCGGGAATCATCTTCAACGTCTTGTCGGCCATCTTTCAAACGTTTGAACCATTCAAAAGCTCGTGCACGGGATAAACATTCACTGCCGTACACTTCTTTCAGTAAATTATAAGTTTCAGTAGCGGTTTTTCCAAGTTTAAAGTGAAATTTAACAACAATTCGTTGCTCTATTATTACACTTTCGGCAAAACAAAATAACAACGTTAACGGAAATGAAGGTTATAACTAAACCGTGTTACTTACGTAGATGAGGCTAAGGGCATTTTGAAGAGAAAGCTTCACACTAAACAGCTGACAGTCAATGGCGGATTACGCATGCGCACTTTTGCTGCCGCAACGTCAGTCTCGTTATTTAATAGCCACACCTCGTAATGATATCTAAAGCCATCGCACAAGAGTATATGATTCAGAGCAATGGTACTAGACAAATTCACAACGTTGTATGATTACCTCATTTCTCATTGTGATGTGTAATCTCAAACAGTTTTCCTTTTTTTAAATATACCAAATCTTTTGTAACAAAATTCATCGAGGTACATGCCTCTATATCTTAAACATAATGTCATTCAAATAACTGTGAAGTAGAATACTAGTTATCAAATTACAATATGTCATATTTCCAGAGTCTTTTCGGTAGAAATGTTAAAATTTTGGTTTAAGTAAAATTAGTTTCTCTTCCCAACATTAAATACTGTAACAGTTAAACCACATAGAAAAAACATGGTTCTACAAATGTTTTTTTTTTTTTTTTAGTTATACTGCCTAGAAGACATTCTCATTTTCCACAACAATAAACTTTTGTCAATAACTAGATTGTTGTATGTAGTTGTAGAAAAAAACTTATTTTTCAAGGTTTCGGTAACTTTTCTTATTTTATATAACTTATTACTGATTTTAGACTTATATATGAGGTGTGTTTTAATTGATCTTATGTAAACATCTTAGAGAAAGTTAGTGTCTAATAAAGGTTTATAAGACCAATAACGTTTGATTATGATTCTTTGCAATGAGTTAGTAGCAAAGTTTTAAAAAAATAAAGCTAAATATCTCGGGTGTTTGTGTTATTACATCTATTAAATTTTGGAAACATGCTAATATTACCTCTAACACATTCAACATAATATTTGTTTAAAGAAACAATATGTGTAATATCAAAAGGCAATTGGTAAATTATATCAACTTCCATTCATCACTGCTAGCTTTTTTTTGAACTAATAAGGCCCGATAAATAATCATCAAACAATTACTTAAAATATACGAGGGCTATTCAGAAAGTAAGGAACGTTTTTTAATTTAAAAAAAAAAATAAGTACAATAAAGAATTTTTATTATATGCATCTAAAAGAGCAACTAAAATACTACTTTTCTACGTAGTGGCCAAACACATTGAGACATTTATCATAGCGGTGGACAAGCTTTGAAATTCCTTCATCATAGAAATCTGCCACCTGCGATGTCAACTACTCAGTGAGACGCGCCTTGAGCTCCGCGTCGCCGTCAAAGCGCTGTGTTGCTAGCCAGGTCTTCATTCTTGGAAACAAGTGAAAATCGCTTGGTGTAAGGTCAGGACTATAGGGCGGATGTTCCCTCGGCGCTTGTTTTGAACTGCTCTCCTAAGGTTGCGCAAAGTTTCACAGTACCGCTCAGAGTTTATTGTTGTACCACGTTCAAGAAAGTCAATAAGAAGCACAACTTGCCTGTCCCAAAAAACCATCGCCATAATCTTCCTTACTGAAAATGTTTGTAAACATTTTCTTGGTTTTTTGGGGGAGCTTGTGTGTCCCCACTCCATGGACTGTACTTTCGTTTCACAATTAACGTATTTTACACATGTCTCGTCACCAGTTACGATGCGATCCAGTAATGAATCACCATGTCTGTCTTAGGCATCCAGAAATGTCAAACTTGCCTCCATTTGATGACTTTTATGGAGATCAGTGAGCATTTTCGGCATCTTGCACACAATTTGTGGTAGCCTAACCTTTGTGTGACAATTTCAAACAACAAAGTCCGGGAAACAAAGCGAAAGCTCCGTTATCGTGAATCGGCGGTTTTCGCGAACCATTTCATCAACTTTAGCGACCAGTTCATCAGTCACAATGCTTGGGCGTCCGCTCTTCGCTTCGTCATGAACGTCAGTTCGGCCATTTTTAAACTGAATGCACCATTTTCTCACAGAACTTTCATTCATTATGTTGTTTCCGTAAACTTCACACACTTGGCGATAAATGTCTATCAGTTTTTAGTTTTTTGCCAACAAAAACCGTATCACTGACCACACCTCACAACTGGCGGGATTTTCAGTCGCAGCGCACATCTTCAGTTGAAATTGCGAAAAAAACGGGCAACGCGGAGATGTTCCCGTTGTCACTGCTGGATGCAGACTGAGTTGCCGAGTGCGCACGCACCAAAATGTACGAGATCGGCGCACGCCTAGCGGCGTCAGACAGAAACGTTCCTTACTTTCTGAATAGCCCTCGTATATCTACAATTTGACAATCTTCTACACAAACCCAGCAAGTAGTAATGTTGGTATTAGAGCAGAAGTGCAGGAGATAATCAAAAGACAGTGTACAAATTATACAAAAATCTTTATAGATGAATCTGTGGGTGTTATTTTATTTAAAGCTGAAAAATATTGTGAATAAATACAAATTCCAGTTAATTTGTCCACGCTTAGGAAGTGTCAAAAGATTGGCCTTCCCTCTAAAATTTCATTTTCAGAAGGAGAAGTCAAAGGGAGATGGATCTGTTAAAGAGGGGGGATTTTTGATGATAGCTGTATTGTATCTGATCAAAATTAGGGTTGTGTACTGTAGTAAATTAATTAGGCATAGTAGTTACTCTGAATGCCGCACCAATAGGCAGTTCTATTAATTCAACAACTCTGGCCTTTTTTTCACAAATTTGTTGGGAAACTAATCTTGGGCTAGGCAAACTGTCAAATTTTGTATGGTAAATTGTACAGAAATTTGAGAAAAATTAAGCAAGAATAAAGTTATTACGAACCAATGATTTTAATTTTTCATCAGTCACAAATCTAACCCAACTAGTGACTAAGCCCCTTATAGATATTAATAGGCAATTTTGAAAGATAATATACCACTGACTCATTCTGCTTTTACCCGCTATTCTACCTGGATTTGTATAGAGTGATAGAGTGTTTTGACTTTAAGCTAGTGGGTTTTGGACTGGTAACCTCAGTACATACTAGACCCAAATAACTTTCTGGACAGTCTGTGTGTGTGTGTGAGTATGAAGGTAAACATCAAATATTTATCCTTGATTTGCTTGTTTATATATAAAGTATAAAAAGCCCTTGGTCCAAAAGGAATCACTTTAAGAAAAATGTAACCAAATTAGAAAATAAAAATTTTAACTGAATGCAATTTACACAGGACTTGCTTATATGGAGAGCTCTTGTAAGCATTGAATATCATATTTTTTCAAAGCCTATGATTTATAAATAAAATTGTTTTAACATTTATATAAGTTGAAATTTCAATCTATTCAAAATACTTCACTTGTAACAAGTTTTTCATGCTTGTATTACGTATTTTTGTATATGTATAGTAACTATTCATAAGTTTAGTAAAAAATACATTTTCCATTAATGATATGTTAAAATCAAAAGGAATAATACAAACTTACTTAAAACACTGCTGTTGTTTTACTTAAATTATATAAATAGAATAAACAGCTATTACAAAAGTACTTACAGGGTTAAAGGTCTTTATGACATGATGCTTTAATCATTGTTGTGTTGGTTTGGTTTGTGAAATGAATATCAAAAACTTAATTAAGAGCAAAGTAATGAAAGTTTCTAGCTTAAGACTCTAAATTTTTATGTCTGCTAGTTATCTTAAAGAAGATCTGTACAAAATGTTAATTGCAAGATACATGAAATAATGGTGTTAAGTAGGAGCTTCACTGAAAAATATTTTAAATAGCTTAAACTTTTCCATCCAGCAGTTTTAAAGCTGAGTTACTACCATGGGTTCTTTCCAGACAAGTTCATTGTTTCCACAGTTATCGAAAATAAATTATTTCTAATATATTTTATAAGAATTGTAATATTCAAGTTTTTATCTACTAGATTGTTTTTGTCTGCTTCATGAACACCAGCCACTGGTGTTGCTTATTTATCCAGCTGTGGTTTTGGGTTTCTACAAGTGAAATTAGTACTGTGCTTCTACAATTTCATCTTAGTATTATATGTGTTCCTTCAAGCTAGTTTATCAGATTCATACCACAAAAACCAGCTGTGTATTATTTTGTTGTACATTTTAAATATTTTATGAATTACTTTTAAAAAGTTTAAATACTTGTGTAGAACCAATTAAACAAGTTTTTTAGCAGCTGCATTTCTCACTAGTCCAGTGGATTATTTATTGTCTTGAAACCTAACCTAGACTCATGACATTGAAGAAGTCATTGAGCTATTACTATGAATTATTGAGCAAATGCTTATGCTGAGTATGTATTTATGTAGGTCAGTAATTTTAGACAACTTTTTAAATTATTAAAATAGTAATTTTGATTTAAAAATTTAGTTAGTATATATGTAATTATAGATTTCGTACAAAATTTTTAATTTTCAATTTTATTTCAAATAAAATTTAAATGCTGAAAATTTAAATCTTTTGTTTTGAAACAATATTTAAAAACTCTTATGCCAATTTTCTTATTTCGTTCATTATGTATTTAAAAAATAATGTTTTTCTTTATTAAGAAATTATCTTAAGAAAATAACATACACTTACTTATTCTTGCAATACAAAACTGTTCAGATGTATATTTTTTCAAAATCAACATAATTATTTAAACATTTTCCTTGCTTTTTGTACAGTTGTTTGTTGTAATCATTTCGAGTTCACTATAGTTTACTATAACTAATGAATACATAATTGAGTGGATACTTTAGAACTTCCTTGCTGTCACGTTTCCGAATCAGTCATTTCATTTACGAAGCTAACCGTCTAATGGCGGCTGTCGCACAAGGTAAAATGTTGCAGGCTTATGATCAATGTTACACACCCCCACTACACTCAAATATCGTAAGCCTCCAACCTCTTACTTTATCCAACACCCACCATTAGACGGTTAGCTTCATAAATGAAACCATTGTTTTGAAACGCATCAGCAAGTAAATTCTTAAGGATTCACCGAGTTATGGATTAGTTACCTATAGCATTCTTTTACACTCATGATGATAATGAATATCATGATTTTTTTGATGATGGATAAATTTACATATAAATTAAGTAAAAAAATTATTAATTTGTTTGACATAAGGGAATGTTTTTTCTGCATAAAAGAGTTGTAGAATAATATAAGTAAAAACAATTCACAGTCATTTGAAATGATAATTAAAACTTTAGGTTTAACAAGGGGATTTTTCTTAAAGGGCATCTAGAGGGAGAAAGCTGGTTTCCCAAAAGTTAAGGACTAAATGTGTAATTAAGACATGTATTCAGTTCTAAAAAGAGCTTAGCAAGTGGTTACTTGCTTAAGCAAATTAAGTACTTGATAGGTATGAAGTAGGCATGAAATAATATGACAGTTCAGAAAATAAGAACCAAATTGTCGTAGGTAATAGAATATCGCATGTATATTGAAAGACATATGTACATTGACTCCTGCCATACCTTAGACATAAGATTACGCCATTTGACACTTAAAAATTTTTTAAACACTTGATTAGTTGCCAATGCCCAGTAAAAATATGCATCTGAAAACTGTCAATCTCTCAATATTTCTAAATGTCTTTTGGAGAGAATCTCTTGTTGGGTTCTTTTGAGGGTTCTTCCTTATTGCATACAAGACAGTAATTTGATTTCGTAAATTGAATCTCTTAAGGTATCTGTTGCAAATAATATGGCCAATCCTGGCTCTAGCAGCAAAGGTTGAAACTTGTTATCTAACCTTTTGATACCAATTAGTAGGAGCCGGTTTACTTTGGATGCAGAAAAGATGTCTTTCTCCCTTAGATTTTGTATGTCCCCATCTACTATGTGATTTCATATGACTTTTTTTGCATCTTCTTAAAGATTACTTTTTTAGCAACACAGTCCTCATTAAGGAAGCGGACTTTGCAATCTGATCGGCTCGTTCATTGCTCTGAAGTCTGGAGTAAAAAGGAATCCACTGTAGGGTGATGAACTTCCAGGCCAAGTCAAGCGTCCTCAAGACAGCTTGATTTCCCTTTATGAAAATAATACAATCCTGCTTCACAGTTTTGGGTGGCTTGTATTGCACAGTTGAAGTAGATAAGTATCCAAACTTTATCCCTGCTGGAGCTGAATTAGCTGCCATATGGCATAGCTCCACTGTTATTTTTTCATTGTAATAACCTGCATAAAATTTAATTTCTTCCAAATACGTGTATATCTTGGTCCACCCTTCATGTATTTCTTGTAACGTTTCCAGGATTTCTGTTCATAGCATATCCTAGTTCTCAATTTCTCTTTTTGTAAAGCCAAATGGTAATCCAGCATTGACCGAAAAGTTTAAATCCTCCCATGAGAGTACGTCGGTAACTGCTGGGATGGGCTCAGTTGTTGAAGATGTTCAATACTCTGTATTGGACTTCGCTTTGTAAATGAAGAATTGTTTAGTCGTGATTGGCATTAGTGTCATCAATCGATGATTTGTTGGGAGACTCTTGATTGTAATACATTTTGTTTTGATATTTTTTTTTTATGGCCAAGACAACTGATTCGATACATATCTTCTATCTGGAGAAGTGCTAGGACATCCAGGTATAATTCTGAGACCTGTAGACCGAATCATTTGTAAATTTTTGTGTATTTGGCTATTTGTGTATTAGAACCCCAAAATTCAGTGTAATATATTTTAGAACATATAAAAGAGATATAAAACATCCTTACAGTCAGAGTGTCTGCACTTCAGTTTTTATTAGCAACTGCGTTTATGACATCTAGTATATTATTGCATTGGATATTTTCCTCTTTGTCTCTACCATTTTAGTTTCTTATCTAAAAACTTTTCAACATTAGAATTGGAATTTTTGATGAGTAGAATATCATCGCACAAAATTAACTCTGATAAGTTGAAATTTCATAAATTGTGCCCTTGCTTGCTTTCTGAGGAAGACAGAATGGTAAAGAATAACTTAGACGATCTAATTTTAGAGAACAATGTTACAAGGGTTTCTTTACACAACCTCAGAATCAAAGCTACTGTAAATGAAATGGCATCACACGACTCACCAGTCGAAGGCAAGCCAATATAGACAACTGGTAACGTTATGCCCACAATGTTTTGGGTTAGACATTAAGTCTTGTGAAGTTTTTGCAGCACATCAATAAACACAACCAATTTGTGTGTTAATGTACATTACAATACAAAATAAACAAACTTGGCCTTCTGACGTCTGGAGTTTTGTTGTTGCATGACAATACCATACACAGTTCTATTAATAAAACCCAAAATCTCATCAGATGTTTTGGATGGGAACAGATTGACTAATCACCATACAGTCTTTATTCATGCCAAGCGATTTTCACTCGTTTTGTAACCTGTAGGAGTTTTTTGGTGGCATTTGCTTCGCCACCAATGAAAGGAGTTGACAGGCTATTTTTACAGGCAGTAGACTTCTATGGCTGGCGTATAAAACCTTGTAGAATATTATTATGATAAATTATTAAAAAAGAATGAAACCAAACTGTGTAAGAAAATAAAAAGATTTAATTTACTAATTAATTAACAATTGTAAATTAGTTGTTGAATAGTTTCAATATTTTCATTTTGTTTTGTTTATGGATGATCATCAACTTAAAATGAAATTTTGCCTGGCTTTAAATGAACATATGACTCAAAAACTTGTGTCCCGCTTAAAGAAGTTCTTCAACACCTTTGCAAAGGATTGTTAAGTTTACCTTCTGTTTTGAGAAGTTTTGTATTTGGATTTTGAACAAGAATTGAATGAGTAAACAAAAATTTTTTTTTTGATGTTGATCTAATCTTAGAAAAATTGAAAGTTGATATTGAATAATTGATGAACCAATTGAATATCGAGTCAAAAAAGTTTGTTTAATCAGAGCAACGTTTCAGCAGCTAGTTTGTTGCCCTTATCAAGCCTGTAGTGCTATGAAAGAAAAAGTCCTTACATTTAGTGTTCAAATGAGTAATGCAAGAAAACAAAACATCAAATCCATACACTTCACCAAAACGTTTATTGGAGCTGAAAGTTGATATATTTTGAAGTAATTAATTGATTCTATATCCAGTATTTAATTGGAAAATGTGTATAATAATAGATTTAAATTTACCTGTTTTCCTGTTTAAATTTGAAAAATCAGCTACATTTATGGGAGTTTTGTTTGAAATCATTATAAGCCTTTTAATCCTACCTTAATTATTGAATTATGGCACTAATAATTAAGTTTTGGTATTTACATTGATCATACACGTCATTGATATTGCAAAAATAAATTATACCAGGTATTGTAGAAAGTATAGATCTCTTTAGGAATATGGAAAAAAACAAAACTTCGGAGATGATCCCAAAAAATAAAAAATTAGCAGGAACACAAAATATAGGAGTATAAGGCACATATAACGTAATAAACTCAGGAATTCTTTATAAAACTGAGCCTTCTGTTATTCTAGATTATAATAAGCCTACAAAGTATCTGGTTGGGATAAACTTGGTTATAAAAAAAACAAAGTTTTCTAATATTATTGCATTGGTGCACAAACAATGTTCACTTGACACATCAACTGGTTAGCCAACATTAGTGAAATATCATTGGTTTTTAAAAACAAACCACTTACCTTAACCAGATACTTTGTAGCTACAGTATCTTACAAAGTAAATACCTGTTACTTTGACATCTTATGTATAGTACAATACTCTCAATAATCCAGCACTTCAAGGAGTAGGATATAAATATAAAATTTATAATGACATATAATTATATAATAACAGTCAATGTCTAGAGCTTCTGTCATGTATCCGTTTACCAGTTGTGTTCTTTTCTGCAGAGGTATAATTTTCTTCTGAACATAATTACGTCAAAAACTAAAATTGAACTTTTTGTATTTAAAACTATTTTTTTATCTCTTTAAATCCTAGGGGATAATTATTATACCGCTGATAGAAAAACATGCGAGAGTCCAGCAGCTAAATATTTATGATTTATTTTTGGAGTTTAACAAATGTTTGGAGAAACACATGTCCTGGTCCTAAATCAAGAGAAAGATTTGCTGATTGACAAAATCCTTGCTACGTCTATTGAATCATTCAAACTTTTGTTAGTTTATTATCTTTTGAAATAATTATTTAAAACTTTTAATTTCCTTAGAAAATAAATAAATTATGTTATAATCCAATTTTGTTTTTCAATATGTAATACATAAATCTTACATCTTATTAGAATAAACGCAAAGTCATAAAACTAGGTTCTTGTAATTGTTTAGAAATTATATTTTTTAGTATTTAGTCAAAGGTTCTGTGAACACAAGTTTTTATAAATTTATTTCAATATTTATAAGCAAAGAATAAATAAATCATCTAAACAATTCATGGTTCAAGAGTCAAATCTAGAATATAACGCAAAGACGATTGATTTTCAGATGTCTTATTTAACTCAAGCAGAGAACACATGCCTGGTAAATCCGCATTTTCAATAATTCAACACAATCTAAGTCCCGAAATCGTCTGATTACAAGTGTTTCCTTTGTATTGAAATTTAATATAATATAGTGCTCTATTTTATATTGAAACTTTGATTCTAAAAATTTTTTAAGTATTTTTTTCATAATTTTTAATTTTTGAGGTGTTATTAGTTTTTCTGTTCCTGACGAATTTCTTCATCACCAGGTATCATGTTTTTCAATCGTAATATCGGTGAAATGTATGGTCAACATATATACTGAAATTTCTATTGTATGTTGATGTTTTAAGGCTGAAGGACATGGTGTTATATTCCCTTGATTGATTTGTTTAAGGGATGTAAAAATATAGATATAAATATTCATGGGGTATTATCATTATTCACTTGGGTAGAGCTGTATCCTTTGTGTGTACATGTGTGTGTGTTTTATCCATCTTTATTTAGAATAAAATATGGTCCTTTGGCCTGATAGTTCATCTTCATCAGATATTAAAAACCCAATACTCACATAGAATAAAATATCAATATCTATCCTAATTATCCTCGGGAAATTTACCAATTAATTGGGCAATCAATAATTGGAAATAAATCATTTGCAGGCAGTTTGAAAGAAATACTTAATCTAAAATTGATCTGTAACAGCTTATCGCTGTAAAGTTTGAAACACAAACACTCATATATATGAGAGTGTGTGTATGAACTTTTGTATATATGGCTGATTAATTAAAAATTTTAAGCACAATCACATAAAATGTGTAAATTCCAAATATCTTTCCCTTAACATTCAAGTCACTTGTTTGCGGTGTTTTGAGGAGGCGTTTGCGGTGTTTTGAGGAGGTGTTTACGGTGTTTATATCCAGTACATCTTATTTGAAACATAGCAAATATAAGTATTTTATATTATACCCATTTTCGCTTAATAATTATCATGGAAAGGATGTTGTTGGGCAAGGTTATGTTGAAAGATTAAAAACTCAAGCCACACTTTTTAAGTTTTGAGACCTCAGTGATCTCTTCAGGATTAAGTTTTAATGTGAAAATAATTTTTGTTTTGTGGGAAAAATATTTTTCTTTAAAAATCTTTGAAACCGGAATTTTTAAAAAAATGTTTGTTTACAATAGTTTGGTTTCTTTTGCTTTCCATAAATAGCTCTACATTTCTCATGTATTTCAGTTAATTTTAGGGGCGTTGGATATCTTAATAAAACATGATTTAAAAGAAAATGCAACCAAGAGAAATGGTATTATCATCAAAATATAATCTTGATGTAAGAAATTGATCAAATTTTAATGTTTTATGAAATTTATAGAAGTTGAGAATTGGTCCTCATGTGTGTTTACAAGAATTATTTAAAATTAGTACTTATTTTGTTATTGTTCACCAAATTTAGAATTAAAAACCTAACCTAGACAACTAACTTATTCACAAACTGGGGGTTTCACAGCAGCTCAGGATTTTCAGATACAAGCTGAACAAAACATTGAAAAATGCACTGAATTATTACGAAACTTGTTTGATGTGAAATATCAGTAGGTTAGTGGTTCAAGTAAAATTTTAAATAATAAAAATAGTTATGTATAAATAAACCTTAGGGTGAATGGGAAAATAATATTTTGTTCAATTATTGTTTTTAATTATTAGATTTTCTTGTATGTTAACTTTTGAGAATATTTTGTTTCAGTAAAATCAAAACTTTTTTGTTTCAGCATGAAACGCGCAAGGTCACTCTCCGGTCTTAGTAGTTCTAACATTGATAAGGTTAGTAGCTTCTCTTTGTTTGTAGATTATGATAAACATTTTATTTAATTATTTTTTGTATTACAAATTTTAGTAACTAGTATTTTTTCCTTTAATTTTTATAAGTAACATTACACATTTTCTGAAAACAACTGTAATAATTTTTTGTGGCATTATCTAGCCAGTACTTGCTGGTTCTTCTTTTGTCTTTTTTTCCACTTCTATCTAACCTTGCCATATTTCCTGCTTGCCCCCTGCTTCACCACAAAGTTATTTACTTGCTTGAGTTGTTCATATTTATTCCTCCTAATTAATAACCTTTTGCAATATCATAGAAATCCTTCATGCTCTTCATATATCTTTCTAATTGAGGCTTGTTCTCTCTAATTACTTCAAGTCAATTAGTTGTATAATTTGTTATTAGAAATGTTCATTAATTTAATTCCAGCCTCTTTCCCATCGTTCGCCATGTCTCCACTTTATAAGTTTAGTACATCATGTAAAACATTTAGTGGAATATTATTTTATTCACTAATGGAATAATTTCATCTGTAACATTTTTACTTTAGATGACAACTACTGGTCAATAATCAATAATGATTGAAAACCCCTTTCGTTAAAGAAATGATAAAAGATACTTGTCAAATCTTTTTTTCTATTTTAAATGAAAAAAGATAGACTATCACCAAATCCAGCATGAAGCAATAGGATTTGAAGTCTCCTATTCTCCATTGCCCCAGTGATGTTTTGAATAACATTTTAGTTATTCATTTCTGTCTTTTTCTTTAATAGATCCTCTTAAAAGAATGTTGCACATGAATATGTTTAGTATTGGTTATTCATATTTCTGTCTTTCTCTTTGATAAAACCTCTTAAAGGAATGTTCACATGAATTATTGTTGTTTATATGTTTAGTATTGGTTATTCCTTTTTCTGTCTTTCTCTTTGATAGAACCTCTTAAAGGAATGTTCACATGAATTATTGTTGTTTATATGTTTAGTATTGGTTATTCCTTTTTCTGTCTTTCTCTTTGATAGAACCTCTTAAAGGAATGTTCACATGAATTATTGTTGTTTATATGTTTAGTATTGGTTATTCCTTTTTCTGTCTTTTTCTTTGATAGAACCTCTTAAAGGAACGTTCACATGAATTATTGTTGTTTATATGTTTAGTATTGGTTATTCCTTTTTCTGTCTTTCTCTTTGATAGAACCTCTTAAAGGAATGTTCACATGAATTATTGTTGTTTATATGTTTAGTATTGGTTATTCCTTTTTCTGTCTTTCTCTTTGATAGAACCTCTTAAAGGAATGTTTACATGAATTATTGTTGTTTATATGTTTAGTATTGGTTATTCCTTTTTCTGTCTTTTTCTTTGATAGAACCTCTTAAAGGAATGTTCACATGAATTATTGTTGTTTATATGTTTAGTATTGGTTATTCCTTTTTCTGTCTTTCTCTTTGATAGAACCTCTTAAAGGAATGTTCACATGAACTATTGTTGTTTATATGTTTAGTATTGGTTATTCCTTTTTCTGTCTTTCTCTTTGATAGAACCTCTTAAAGGAATGTTCACATGAATTATTGTTGTTTATATGTTTAGTATTGGTTATTCATATTTCTAATTTTTTCTTTGATAGAACCTCTTAAGGAATGTTGCACATGAATTATTATTATTTATATGTTAGTATTGGTTATTATTTTCATTAAAATTAATATTAACGGTTATTATAACTTTGAAGAAATCTGCACCCACTGGTTAAGGCCAGGGTGAATTTCAGTGTCATTATAAAAGTGGTGTGCTCTGAACCAGGTCTTCATTGCTGCAAAGATGATGGGCTGTATGGAAGATGATTGAACAATGCCTAACCAAAATCATCCAAGAACTGTCAAGTACGATTGACTCTGTGTTGACTGGCATTGTCATCAATAAAAATTTTTTTTGTGAGTCTACCCTGATGTTTGTTTTATATTCTACACAATAGTTTATGCAGTGTTTTACAATACCTTTCTGGATTAATTGCCGAGCCTTGATAAAGGAAATCGACTAAAATTACACCCTCATTGTTGTAATAAAGATGCCATAATCTTTCTTGTTGAAAAAAATTAGAGATATTTTTTGGTTTTTAGAAGAATGGATTCTCCCAATCCATAGACTGCATTTTCATCTCAGATATTACATCCTTCACCCATTTTTCATCACCAATTACAATACAATCGAGAAGTTTGTTAACAATTTGGAGCAAATTTTTTGAAGGGTCAGTAATTGTGAAACAGCAATTTTTCCAAATTCTTCATTGGTTTTCAGTAACAAGTCTTCAGCAACCAGGCTAGGATGACCATTGCAGTGCTTATCGTGAACATTGTTCAGTCATTTTTAAAATCAAGACACCACAAAGTTTGCAATGAATTTCAGTTGGGCTGAAATTTTATAATTGCATCCCACATTTAACTAGTCACAGTGAGAAAATTAGGAGATATACAGTCTTCCCACTATCACAGCTTGATGCGTTTTGATCATAGGAATTTTTTGACATGAATGTACCAGCTCTAGCCATGTAAACTCTCATGCTAGTATGAAACGTCTGTTACTTTCTTGTATGTATTAAACGCCCAACTGTTCCACCATTATAAATAATGTATTCTAAAACCTACAGTTTTAATTTTAGAAAAATATTTATATATGTTTTTTTGTGTAAAATTTTTCAGGAATTTCCAATGGTTAGGTTTGTTTTGTCTGAAATGAATATTTTTATAGATATTTAACAAAAAACTAATTTTTTTATAACAGATTTAGCACCCACATCGGGAGTGGGATGTCTTAATATGTTGTTTATGACTCATAAGTATAATTTTGAAAAGTTCTATCTTCTAGGAATTTTTCCAAAGTAAACCCATTATTGACTCTACTATCAATCAGTATTGCACTTATAAGTAAAGAATTTTTTATAAAACCAACATGCCTGCGACTTTCAATTTTGTATATTTGAGGAATTTGTTATTAAAAAATATTTTAATATTTTGTCCGTTTAATCATAACTTGAATGTTTTAATTTAATTGCCTTGTGACCTCCTTAACTTACAATAGCATAGCTTTAATTTCATTAGATCATTTAATGTAGTAAATTTCATAATTATAAAGTTTGACTTATTTTATTTGTATATGCACTGAACTTATATTTTATTTGTATATGCTGTTTTAAATGTCACTTATTTGTCATGAAACTTGTTATATTTATTGATTTTATAAACAACTATTAAGAGCTCCAGTTACCATAGAATACACATTACTGATACACTTATGAATTTGTGCAATGTGATTGATGCCAGTAGATGCTGTCTTTGATTATTGTGATGTTTTATCTTACGCTTCTTGAATTATTATAGCTCTCTAACTATCTACACATGAGACATTTTTTGTACTGAAACAGTAGAGACTTTCACTTATTTACTTGTCTTGTTATTTAATAACCAGACCTTAATAATTTTTTTTTAACAAATTTTTCAACTCTAGATCCATAACAACGATAAACCTCTTGACCACAAGTTCCATTTTCCATGCTTTGCAAACTAAATATGCACTAATGTATGTTATATTAGATATTTTACTAGTAAATATTTATTTTCAAGAAAAGAATGAAATATGTATTGTTTATTAAAATTAGGTGAAGGTAAAATTATTGCACTTAGTGGTGGAAAAATTTGTTTACAATTAATAATAATAACTTCATAAAGTCAGTGCAACGGAAAAATAATGGACAACATGAAATATCACGATATATATATATATATATATATATATATATATATATATATATATATATATATATATATATATATATATACATATACGAGGTGTGTTCAAAAAATACCCGGAATGTTTAAATTTCGTGCGTTTCGAAAGTCCGATTGTCAAAAAAAAATTTTATTGTGTTGATATACATGTCCCTGAAGTATGACACAATTTTCAGCTGCATTCATTGTTTACTTTATCTGTGGCAGCCGCTAAGGTTAGACGTGTTATCATGAGCTCGGCGATTTTCGATTTAAAATAAAATAGATCAAAGAATTTGTATTAGGTTTTGCGTAAAAAATGAAATAAAGAGTAACAAAGTGTGCAAAATGTTAACAAAATGCCTATAGTGAGTGCTATGTAAAAAACAAGTATTTACGAGTGCCCGCAAAGATGTTGACGATGACGAACACCCCAAACGCCCCAGCACATCAACAACCCATGAAAAAGTGGAAGCAATGGTTATGAATGATTGCCGAATCACAATCAGTGAAGTCGTTAATGATGTTGGCATATCGATTGGCTCATGCTATGATATTTTTGCAAACATTTTGGGTATAAAACGCGTGGCAGCAAAATTTGTTGAATTTTGAACAAAAACAGCGGCGAATGGAAGTTGCTCAGGAATCACTAAATGAAGTCAGCAACAATGCAGAATTACGTAAACGTATTATAACAGGTGACGAAACATGGGTTTTACGGATATGATGTCGAAACGAAGGCTCAATCGTCCCAAAAGAAGCATTCTGGCTCTCCAAGACCGAAAAAGGCTGGCAAGTGCGGTCGAACATCAAGGTTATGCTTACTGTGTCTTTGATTTTAATGGCATAGTGCATCACGAATTCTTGCCGCTAGGTCGAATAATCAATAAAGTGTACTATCTACAAGTTCAACGCCATTTGCTTGAAGCAGTGCGAAGAAAGCGTCCGGATTTGTGGCAAAACAATTCATGGCTTTTGCATCACGGTATTGCACGGGCTCACACATCGTTGCGTGTTCGTGATTTTTTAGCGAAAAATAACACTGTAATAATGCCCCAACCTCCATATTCGCCAGACATGGCCCCTTGTGACTTTTTCCTTTTTTCAAAAATAAAAAAACCTTAAAGGTCATCGTTTCACAAGCATAGATAACATTAAAAATGCATCGCTGAAAGAGCTCAAAGCTATTCCAAAAATCGAATTCCAGAAGTGTTTTGAGAATTGGAAAAAGCGCTGGCTTAAGTGCATAATATCTAGTGGGGACTACTTTGAAGGGGACAATATCGATGTAGATGAATAAATAAATATTTTTTTCAAAAAACAAAAATTCCGGGTATTTTTTAAACACAGTGGTATATATATATATATATATATATATATATATATATATATATATATATATATTCTTGATATGTTACGTTATCCATTTTCTGGTGTAGATGTTTGAAAGGTGACTCATCACAACAAGGTAAAATTATTGCAATTAGTGGTGGATAAAAGTATTTACAATAGTAATATATCAACTTCATATATATATATATATATATATATATATATATATATATATATATATAATTTTTGCTTCTAAAAAAAAATAATTTTTTGGTAACGAAAACATAGTTTATTATAAGATTATTACGTACAGTTTTGAAGTTAGCTCCAAATTTTGTACTTAAACTCATATTCAACATTCTGAACATGGCAATCTTTATATCTGAATGAAAAATATGCAATCACATATTTTTTATCAGACAAAATCTGATATCATATAGTCTTTTCCGAGAATAAAGATTAATATTATTGTCACTCATAATATCAAACACATGAAATTTTTGTTTAACTAGAAGACTCTATTAATTAATCATCGGAAATCAAGCAATCAAAAGGTTGATTGTTTCAGAAATGTTTGAAATATATTTGATGGATTAGCATATAGCCTATAAGGCATGAATTGCGGCACTGACTACAAACGTTTGTGGGAAATAAGCGTATGATAAATTATGTTTTTGCTATTGAAAATTTTTTTTTACTTTTTAGTAAGTAAAAATTATACATACCTTTTTTTAGTTGGTTGTGTTTTTTAAAATTTTTATTTCTGCATTTTCAGAGGTATGATCTCTAATTACTATTTGCATTATAATTGAATTTCATTTCATATAATTGAATATGTTGCCAAAATGTTTGATATTTTCACATACAAATTTCCAATGTGTATAGCCCTCTAAATCATATTGTTCACTCAATCGTTGAAATAACAACACATATCAGATGAATACATTGAGTAATTTACGTTGAAAATTCCCTTGACCAATTTTCCTAAAGTCCTACATGATATATTTTATTTTGCAATTTTTTTTTCATTTCTCTTTAATTAACTTATTAATAATCATCTACTGCAAAATCACAGTTATGTACAATAATGCTGTCTGTAATAAATTTTAGGAAACCCCTTTCTTTACGAATGAAATATTAATGAAAAATAAAGTGAAAATTGATAGTAAAGTTATACTTAATAAATTTTTCTGTTGATATTTAGAGAAGTAATATGGTTTTCACCTTAGGATTATTCAATATCTCCTTTATGGTAAATGTACTAAATCATATTTTCAGTTTTTTTATTTTAGCTTATCTCTGTCGAGTTATATATCAATATGGGTAGATCATAAGAAAAGCCACTTTCAAGAGGAAAATTTGTTCATTTGAATCAGATGATGCTCATTCTAAGCAGATGATGCTCATTTTCAAGCGATAAATTAAAAAATCTATTTGTTTTATACTTATATTTTTAAATATTATTTTTATATATGGTAGAATACTACATAAAATAAAATTTTATATAAACAATACTGGTGTGATTGTTTATTTTCCTTGTTAGTTATTTTATAATTCATTATTCTATTTTAAAAAAATTTCAAATCAGATGGATTGGAATGTAACTATAGTGGGATCACCAAGAGGGTTTTCCCTTTCCTTTGGAAGTAAAATCACTTTGATCGGTTCAATACCTCCAAAATTATTGTGGACAAACATTAAAAAAAAATATACGGATCAAATACAAAACCTCCTCCTTTTAAAAATCTGATATATATTTGCAAATAATGTAAAAGCAAAAAAAGGTATAGTATTATAAATCACTGAGTGCAAATTGTGTTGAAAAATTGTATGCATTATTATGAAGATATGAATATATATTCAGGAATGTTCTGTGCATTATAACTTAATGGAATATGTACTACTCTGTTCCTGGAAATGAAACATCACCATAATTTTTAGTAAATATTAATGATAAATAATTATTTTAAGAATATTTCTAATTGTATAAAGTGCACTATTAGTTCATAGCATAAGTATACATACCGATTTTTGTAAAAATTGGTTAAAAAGTAGAGTTGTAATAGTAAAAACAGGTAGGTATGGCCTAACCTATAAATGCAAAGTATAATTTATGACTCATTGCTTAGGGAAACAGAAATTTAATTATACAGCTTAAAACTAAATTTTGAGCATTGGTATACTAATAATAGTAATGGTATTATTATTATACAAATGGTATATTTAAAAAATAATATTATTGTTATACATTTGAATCAAATGTTAAAAATTAAAAGTCTTATGTTTTTATTTAAGACAAATATGTGAGTAGCATAATTTCGATATAACGAAAAACAATGCAATTATTCATTAAATATCAACAACACTTACACAAAGAATATTACAGAAATAATCTTACTCAATATACGGCACACAAAGACATAGAATGGTTAAAGAGGAAGATTTTTTTCATATAGTCATTGAATGTTTATTGCGCTATAAAGCACAAAAACTCTCTTACCTGGTACCAACCTAGCAGTATTTCATTGTCTTTGAAACAGTATTTTGTTTAAATATCTACAACAATAATAGATGCTTAAAGCAGTTTTCTCTAAACATAACTAAATTGCAGTTGTTATTGTTGTGCAAGAGAATGTAAGGATTTACAAAAACTCTTTTAATAAAATGACTGAAACACCTAATTTAGTTTAATTTGTTCCATTGTAAAGAACATTTGTTATTACATTGATGGGTAGTTTGCTAATCTGAGTGTATAGAACAGTTTGTGAGCAATTTTTAGTCTAATATAAGTATTTCAAGAGCTATCGTAATTATCATATTTTGCTCTAAAAAATGCATAAACTTTTGTTCATGGATTTTGCGATTTCTACAAAAATGGATTTCTCATTTCAAGGGCTTAAATGACGCAGAATCAACCATAGATTTGCATTGTTTTCGCAGAATTGATCTAATAAAAGTATTTTAAAAGCTATCGTAATTATCATATTTTTAATAATATAGTAATATACTGTTAATATGGCTAATATTAGGGTTAAGGTTCTCTATGACTTGAATTTAAAGTATTCTACCTTTGGTGAGCTTTTATTATGAGATTGATCCTCGTACCGCTGCTCTTTTAGACTTCTTTACCTGAGTTGATTAAATTTATATTTTTCTTTCTTTTTTGTTTCAGTATGTGTAGTTATATCGGTCTTGCTCCCATTCAGAGTTGAAAACATCGGACAATTTATTGTTCATTTCATGAATGTTCTAAGATATTAATTTCATAGTTTCCTTTTTTTTAGAAAAATATTTTTCAATATTAAGAAGCAACTATTAAAATCAAGTAGAGTATTTCTCACACATAAACAAATTCTATTAAAATGTATGTTTGGAGTACTGCACCTATAAAGCTAAGAAAGCTGGACAATATCTCAAGGTGAGACGAAATTTTGAAAATCATTTGAATTGTAATGCTGCTAGAGAATGATAGAAATCAGTTGTAAAGAACAAATAAATTATTATTTCTGTTAGATAAATCATTATTGTAAGTGTAAACGATAATCCGGGAAAGTGATAAAACTCTTTAGAAATGCATCAGAAATATAAAAAAATACTCTTGCAAGATCATACCTTAGGACAAGATTGTGTAATGAACGTAATACTATAAATAATGTTAAAAGAGAAGAAGAGTACATGAACAATTAAATTGCAGTTAGAAATATTATCCTGTGCAGTTACAAATATATGTGAACTGCTAGACTTACAAAAAGTGACTACGCCAACACCTATATGGATGAAAACATACTTGGCTCAAACCAAACAAAAGACTGATTATTTTGGAGGGGAATATCTATATAGAAAGAAATAAAATAATGTTAAAAATGATGACTTTTTTTAATTATCAGTTGAAATTTTAGAGATAAAACATTGATCTAATAGTTTTCTATTTTTAAGTTACAATGAAAATATTGGAAGGGACCCCAATACCACAAAAATAATAAAAAATAATGAATAAAACAAGTTACTTAAGATTAAACCCTTGTGTACATTTTGACCATGTCATCATCATCAGAGGGTCTTATTACAAAATTACAATCTAGCAACAAGAAGTTACAAACTAGAGTGATACCAATCGTCCTCTGCGGTTGCTATATATAGGTATGAGGGCATAGGCCCTCGACCAACAAACAACGATTGGCCATCTTGACCAAATAGGCTATGTCAAAAAGTACACTATAATAATACATATGTAATAAAAACTACAACTAATAACAATAACTGAAATAAAAACCAATTAAATTAATGCGTCATAATTTGTAAAAAGACTATTTAAGTAAAGAATATAAAGGTGAGTTAGGGATACGCCCTTTATCTGCATTCTATACGACCTATATATATAACGCCTATCTATAGTGACCGCAGAGGACGAGTGGTATCACTCTAGTTTTGTAACTTCTTGTTTGCTAAATAAGACCCTCTGATGATGATAACATGATCATCGAAATGTAAAGGTTTAATCTTAAGTAACTTGTTTTATTTGTTATTTTTGTGGTATTGGGGTTCTTTTCAATATTTTCATTTTAATATATTGTACCACTGTGCACTTGATATTGTGTATTATTTTCAAGTATTTAAATTAATTCATTTCACCCTCGTTTTTGACATATGTTACTTTGTTTGCCCTAACACTCAAAAAATGTGTTACTTAATTCATATTATCTGTTTACAGGGGAGTAGTGTGTATGTATTACGTGGCCGCACAGCTAGCTCCGAATTTCTCAGACTTAACAAGACAGCCACATAGTATTTATTTATCCGTATTACTAGTTTTAAGTCTTACCATCAACTCGAAGAGTTTATGTAGATGTTTCTTGTGGCTTTAGTATTGGCATCTACTGTAAGTTATTTAATTTCATTTTGTTTATATAATCAGTGTTTTTATTTAACTTATTTCCTTTTGAGGATTATTAAATTAATATGTTGCAATTGATTGTTGTGTGTCGAAGTTTTACATTGTAAATATTAATTATCATTACACTTATAGCTGTGTTACTGTGTGAGTAAATTCAATTTTAGTTAATTTAATTAAATATGTATCCAGGTAGATTTGGATGTATGGTTATAAACAATGTTTAAACATTTGTGAAAATCTGTGTGTTGAATAAAAATAACCTGGAGATTTTTAGTTGAACATTATTTTTTTGGCTATAAATGTAACAGTAATAAACATAATATTTCAGCAAAAGTAATGATTTTCAGTTAATAAAATATAACTGTGTTTATAACTTTAAGGAAATTTGGAGGATAGATTGTTAAAATTACACCGGTATTTGCTTATTCAATAGTTACAATTTTTTTAATGAACTATAACTACCTTAATAATGATTATGTGTGTGTGTGTGTGTGTATATATATATTTTTAGGTTAGTTTTGGTTGGTAAAGATTATTTAGATTTTTTGGACTAGGAGACTGACAGATTTACCTTGGTCTTGAAATAGGAACACATAAAAGCACTTAACGAATGATATATTTCAACCACACAGTGGTCTTTGTCAATCACAAAGATTGACAATCTTGTCAATCACAATTGACAAAGACCACTGTGTGGTTGAAATATATCATTCGTTAAGTGCTTTTATGTGTTCCTATTTCAAGATTACAGAGTGGACTCTTACCAAGTTAAGTCTGTCAGTCTCCTAGTCCAAAAAATCTCTCTCTCTCTCTCTCTCTCTCTCTCTCTCTCTATATATATATATATATATATATATATATATATATATATATATATATATATATATATATATATATATATATATAGATTTTTTGGACTAGGAGACTGACAGACTTACCTTGGTAAGAGTCCACTCTGTAGTCTTGAAATAGAAACACATAAAAGCACTTAAACAATGATATATTTCAACCACACAGTGGTCTTTGTCAATCGAAGAGAAAACACAAAAAGAAATATGAGAGAATGAAATAAAATAATTATTTTAAGAATGATAATTATTTTATTTCATTCTCTCATATTTCTTTTGTGTTTTCTCTTCGATTGACTAAGACCACTGTGTGGTTGAAATATATCATTGTTTAAGTGCTTTTATGTGTTTCTATTTCAAGACTACAGAGTGGACTCTTACCAAGGTAAGTCTGTCAGTCTCCTAGTCCAAAAAATCTAAATAATCTTTACCAACCAAAACTAACCAAAATATATATATATATATATAAATATATGAAGTTGATATATTACTATTGCAAATATCAAAAAATATCAGATTCAACAATGGTCAAGTGACCGAAAGGTGCCTCATCACAACAAGGTAAAATTATTGCACTTAGTGGTGGATAAAAGTATTTACAATAGTAATATATCAACTTCATAAAGTCAGTGCAATGGAAAAATAATGGATAACGTAAAATATCAATATATATATATACAGGTTAGGTAGTTCATTAAAATCAACAGAATACATTTATTTTGAACAGCTTATTTACAAAAACATTTAACTAAAAACATCATTTATTGTTTAGATTGAATAACAATCATTAGAAAGAAAATGGTTTATTTTATATGTCATTGCAACAAATTCGATTAGTAGGATGTGTATGCATTTGTCATATCATAAAGGTAAAATTGAAAATTTTGTAGCTTTTATCAATTTTAGTTTTTTTTCTAAACTTTGCTACATACTGCAAATTGAATATATTATACTCATCCTGAAATTTCCTTATGCTATATTGGGTGTGGATTTTTGTAGGAAATGTATGGCTGTAATATCAAAACCTAATAAGAAATATATGGCTATAATATCAAAACCTAATGTTCTACTAGAGTTATTTCTAGCATTTATGTTAATTTAAAATAATTTATATAAAATATTTATTTTATTTTGGTCTGGGCTAAATCTAAGCAGCCGATAGAAAAATATTGGGTGTGTCTAGAGTAAATTTAGCTGTGAGTTTTAGTGAAAGTAAACCTTCTGGTAAAAATCCAGAGAGTTGTTTGTAAAACTGTCAAGACTTTGAATTTTGTTAAGTTTCAGAGAAGCTTAAGTGTGCTTATTTTATATTGGTTAATTTGTTACATAACGTTCAAGCAATAAACAACATTGCTGCATTAGTTCTTCATAGCACTTAGAATTTAATACTGTTAGCATTCCAAAATAAATATATTAACAAAACCTGTTAATTCAGTTCTTTTGAATTTATCGAAGTTTGTGTAAGTTGATAAAAATAATTGAATAGAAGGATAAAATCAGTACAAATATGTATGGATAATTTATTTCGATATTTTAAATTATTTGATAACCCTCAAAAGTTGTGTCAAATAGATGAAATTATTTTTTTAAAAATGATTTTGCATTATTTCGTAAATTTTCATTGAAATGTCTAGGTTATGCATTTTTGTTCACGTCATTTCATCTAATATTCCTTTTTTTAATACCTCATGACAAAAATGCATCCATTTGTGAAATGCAAAAAATGTTTAAAAACTCACTAAATGTTACTTTTGTTGATCTTAAAAGTAATATTATAGGTGCTAATTTTCAGTTAATTTATGTTTAGATAAATTTTATTTATTTTCCTTCTATGGTTTTTATTAATATAATTATTTGTTTTGATGAATGTACAAAGCATTTAATAAAAATGTATTGATAAAATAAGTAATTATTTTGTCAAATGTTTTAATTTTATTTTTATGACTTACAATTTTGAAACTTAATAAATTTGTTTGAAATACAAATAATAAGTATTGTTCCTAAGAATGTAGTACATGTAAAAAAATCAGTAAGTTCAAGGGATTTCCAATAGGCGAAACAAGTAAATAGTTCTACAAAAATTAATTTTTAAGATTTATTATAAATTTGTTACTTTATTATCTTAAATGTTGTACATTCCTTTAAAAAATTGTCATTAGAAAGTGATAATGTTAAATGATCATTTCTTAAAAATTGAAAAAGAACCACACTTAGGTGCTGTATGAAATTATCCTATGTGAAATTGCAGTTTTGAGAAATGCAAAAAGCTTCTATAATCTTAAAACACCTTTATTTTAATTGAGAATTCGTATCTTGTATTGAGACATGACTTTCATTAAAAAAGTAAATACAGAAAAACTTTATAAATATACAAACTCCAACTTACTGAATCGCTGATTATCCGAATTGCTTTCACATTTTCAGGAAAAAATTAAGATAGAAACAAACTGTGATTTCCAAAATAACGATTCTCCCCACATTTCCTCACAAAAGCTAGTATAGGTGCAGCGCAAACATTATTTGGATACTGAGTCGCCAACTCAGTGGAGCTCTTTATAAAACTGGCTGTCGTCCATTGCCAAAAAGTCGTCCCAACACGACTGTCATTAATCGTTTTGATTAGTCAGTCAGTATGTCTTTGATTCGGATCTGTCCGTTGTTTTGTTTGTGAGTGCATTTAGTTGTTCACCATGGCTTGTAAAACAAAGAAGAGTTGTCTTATCGTTAGCAAATAAACTAATTATAGATCAATCAGATAAAGGAGCTACAGGTAAACAGTTGGCTGAGATGTACAGTGTTGGACAATCAACCATTTCAGGCAATGAAAGGAGCAAACCTATGTTCTAAAACTTATTGAAAATTAAGATGTAAGTTCTACAAAACAATCAACAGAGGCAGCAAAAACAAATTTATATTTAGCCATTTTCATGTGGTTTTTGCAACAATGTTCTATGGGAATTCTCATTTTGGGTCTGATTCTTTCTGTAGAAGCTCAGAATCATAGAAAAAAATATAGAACTATAGAAAAAATGTTTTCCTTCTATTTGCAACATATACACAGTAATCAATTAAATTAACCCTTTTTTCAAAAAAAATCAATTATCCGAATTTTTGTTTATCCAAATGGGGTCTGGTCCCAATTGATTCAGATAACTGGAGTTTTACAATATACAAAAAATTGTAAAATTATCCTTATTGGGTGTCTTTTTTTTGGAATTTTATCACTGACCTTTATTTGTAGCTTAACACATTGGCGTTTGTATTTGTGTGTAAGTGTTTGTGTTTGTTTGGTGTGCATCTGTTCATCTTTCAAAGCTACCACTGGAATTTTTGAAACATGATATACATAGTAAATATTTAAAAAATACAGATATACAAACATATCTAAAACCCAATATATAATTGCACAAAATGTAATATATAATTAAAACCACTATGAGTAAAATTGTTTAAATATCCTAGTTTTTTTAAAAATATAAGGGTTCACCTCCAAGAAGTATAGATGATTTAGCTCTATAGAAATTGCAAAACATACACCAGTGCATAAACAAAATATATTGTGAATTTTTCTTTTATTATTATTATTTGTTAATTTTTTTGATCCGTAGTTAGAATTAGTATTGACAGAAAATAAACAAATCTTTCTGGACATAATTTAGAGTTCATGTTCATTCTTTTCTATCTTAATTTTTGTAGGAAAGAAATTAAGAAATACAAACATATACTGAGATTTAAAGGTAACAAGTAAAGAATTTTGTAAAAATTGTACGAAATATAAAGATTCAAATTCTAAATGATATTTAAAAAAATGAAATCTTAAGTAGTAAAAAACTATGTTGGACTTAACTGTTATTTTAATAAAAGTGCAAATACTTTTTTGAAATTTTACACTATTATATGTTTATCTTGTTTACATTTTAATGAAGTCATGTCTAAATGCACGATGTTCTACTTTAAACAATTAGTTGATAATTGTGTAGTTTTTTTGTGTTAGTAATTTTTTCAGCAACCTCAAAGTTTCTTTATGCAGCACCATCTTTATATTGCTTACACCTGACCAAATAAAATTAAAATCTTGCTAATCTCTTGTTTCCTTATTTAAAGTTCCTTTTTCTTTTAATTATAATTGTTACTCCAAACATTTCTGGGTAGTAATATCTTGCTTTGGTTGTAGCAACTGTGTAATTTTTTATTATCAATAAATAAAACCTCTTAACCGCAAGAACTTTTTATTTATTAAAAATAGGTTCATTTTTTGTAATTTCCTCTGAAAATGATTGATTTTCTAAATGCCTAATCGAAATTTGCACCACGATTTAAATAAAAAGTTAAAAGGATTTATTTATTTACAATAAAAAATTTCTGAGTAGGATTATTTTTTAATACAATTAAATATTTGTTTAAAAAAATGTTCAGTACAAATAGTTGATTACAGTACTATAGATTCATAGGAATGCTGTCACATACTTCATTTTTGTGATACCGAAATGATGGCACTATGGTACTGATACGTTTTTGGCAGTATCACCACCAGCATTGTTATGGCCTTGAAAGAATTATATTCCATATTCTATAATAAGAACAATAATAATATTAATAGGGACATATTCTATAATATTATTCTGGAATAGTAATCCCTGAGCTACTCAGCTTTGGTTCGATATTTAAGATTGAATGTAGTACCTGAATGCTCCTATTTGCTAAACAAAATGTGTGCAAAATTTGAACAATACCATACTATGGCCAATTTGAATGCCACCAACTCTGTCCATAAAAAAATTTAGAGCAAATGTTTCACACAAGTCATCACCCAGATTATTCCAACTCATGGTCTATGTCCACAGTTACTCACTGTTACCATATGTGTACTACACGCATGTTTTACTGCAAAAAAAAGTTTGTAAATTTTTAACAATGTCATACAGTAGTATTTACCTGTGGTTAGATTTATTACCACCTAAATGAGATATTAAAAAAAGATACATATCCCTCACTTTTATCAGACATGAAATTTAATAAAATCAAAATTTTGTTTATTTAACAGATTCACTACAATACAAATAGCTACAAAATATCTACTCACGTAGGATATGATTTTTTAAAAGTTAAGATTACTAATGTGGAATGTAAACAGTTCAAGCATTAAAAATCTGGACACAATCGAACTAGGCCTACGGTCAAAACGTCCCTAGGTGGATTATCGTCAACCCTCAAATGGTCGGGGTTGAATTGGGTCCCTGGTCAGTCGGGCAATATTAGTTTTGTTAAAGTGATCGGACAATGATTTTTATTTTAATGTACTCTAGAATTAAATACTAAAACATAATGTAAGCAAATAAATACAATAAAACTTTTACTAAAACATAAAGAAATATAAAATTCCTTAAAAGTACTGTACTTTCTTCTTTTAAATATTATTTAAACTTACGAATAATCCTACTCAACAACCTAGTGCTTGCCAGGTCAAGCGAGAATTCCATTACGTGTCTGTTTTTGTTAACCCTATAACGGTGACATGCTGAACCGTTCCAATGGCCCCCTGGCAATGGTGTAACCAGGGGGTTTTATCATTTTGTTCACTTATAACATCAAATAATATTACACAACTATTTATATTGATGTAAAAAGGAAATGTTTTAATCGCCTAAAATAGATGTTTGATCACAACCTGGCCGTAACCAAACATCTGATTTAGATGTTTGAATGTATTTAAAGCTAAGATGGATGAGAGCATTCCATTTTGTAGGTCATGATTGTAGCCCAATTGATGATAGGCCCAATTTGACACTACCTCCGAACTGACCATGGGCCCAATTCATCCGTCGTTTTTACGATCCTAACAGTCCGTGGGCCCAATTCGACATCACCCAAAATTCTAATACTTGTTTTGTGTGGCTCGTTGTAAAAACTTTAAAAAAATGGAGGTAATTTTACTTTTCTACAAGTTTGCTTGCTTTAGCAAACTTTATTTTTTTTGTAACTAAATCTATCTTAACTCGATGTTTTGTAGCTATATTAAAATATAGAATAAGATAGTGTTCTGTTTTATAGAAAAACTATGATTTAAAAGTTTTCCTATGAGGTAGTCAATGAGCCCTATGTCACTTATTTGAAGTTTTTTTTATATTAGTAAGAATTCAGTGTGAAAAAAGTAAATTTAAAAAGATATATGATTCCAAGATTCATAAAATATTTGTTTTCAACATTTTGCTACTCATAGTAGCCTACAAGGACTCCTGCCCTTGTCATGAATTTACTGTTTTAATTTTTGCTTGCTATTTCAACCAAAGGAATGACTGTATTAAACAGACAGTAATTTAAGCAGAAACTATTTATAAAATAGAATGTCTGAAAGGTGAAATGAGAAAAAAATTAATTTATTTGATATAAAGTTTTAATTTTGTGATATTTGATAGAAAACCAATAAATTATTCCACATAGACATATGGCAAGTTGCATCCACAACAGTTTTTCAGAGTGCAAAATAGAAATTTCTGTGTAATTAAATAAGTGTGTTAGATTTTATTTAACAACTCTTGGCCAAAAACCATATTGCAGCAGAGAGTTTACTTATGGCAGCATTAACGTCCAGCCATTTGTCCAGGAGTTACATTAACTCAATGGAAGTGGCTAATGTTGAGCTATTTGCCAAAAGGCTGTATACAAAACAGTTTCTCAAATTTTGAATTAGAAAATATGGTCTAAAGAAATACACATACATTATAGACAGCTATTTTGCAAGAAGGATTACCCAAGTATTTATCATGGAATTAGGTATGTTAGACCGAAAGCATAACTATATTATAAAACGAAGAATAGCCATTCGACCAGGGTTTGCTGTACTATAGAGTGTCTCACAAAATGAGAAACTTTGGGAAAAGTGAATTACATTACTGCAGAACGTTAATACAGCTGTCTAATCTTTGAGAAAAAAAATGTAATTAAAAAAAGAGATGAAAGAAATTCGAATGTACAATAGGTATTGTCCAATTAATGGACGATGTTAACGCTGTGTTTAGTTTTATAGTTTCCATTATTCTCGTTATATTATAGATTTATATTCAAACCAATTTAGATGATAATTTGAAGAAGGTAGATAGTTGCATTTTTTGTATTTAATGAAAAAAAATGTGGTTTTTTATATAATGGAAATTAAACAAATTTCAAAATAAGTGTACATTAAGACATCTTGTGAGTGACTGACAAAAGGATAATGAGATGTGGAAAATCGGCTTTCCATGAAAAAGGAAAAATGTGGCTCATAGAAGTATAAAAGGAAGAAATGCAAAGATTCATTAAGATCATTCCTGTAGTGTTTAATAGGCATTGATAGGTTGGAAATAGTAATTAGGGCATACTCTGTGAGTTTTAGTAACACACAGATGGTCATGGTTAACAGCTGAGTGCTTTCATAACTAGCTTTGGAGCTGGTTTATAAATACACAGACTTCATATAACAGTAACTTCAGACCCAACAGCTATCCACTAATCCAGGATAGATTTACATCTTTGATCTCAATTTTATTTATTTCAAGTGTAAGACGACAGTTTAGCATATCTAGATCTTTGAGTAAATAGTTGTCCAATAATGTACAATACAATTATTTCTTTGGCCTTGAGTTTTTCATTTTAACTCATGTACTTTGTTGTTTATTGGGTACCTATTATTAGGTGATACTTTTAATTTTTACCTGGGGTACAATGTAGCTCGCCTTCATATGGTGTACCCTGGGAAATGGTAAATGAACTATAGTGCAGTGTATAACCAAGCCATCCAATTAGCCAATCGACTGCAAATTTGTTTTAAACAGCCCTTATCAGGGGCCCTAGACCAGGGGTCGGCAACATGAGGTCCGCGGCCTGCCGAAGGTTTTTTTAAACCTGCACAAACGCCTACACATAATTTAAAATTTATATTTAAAAAAATTGAGTGTTTGTACTGCCAAATATTATTATTTTACGTACAAGAAGGATTCATCAATCAATTTATTTATTTAAATATTAAGCTATATTTTGTGTCAACAAGAATGTGTTTGATTTGCAGAAGAATCTTTGTACACCATAGTTTTCGTAAATGCATGGCGACTGCCACGGGAACTACCTTGATGCTGGTATTACGTTCGGGCTTTATAAGTTGTGGTCGGAACATTTCGGCTGGCAGTCTCGAAAAACTAACGGTCCACCTCCACCAATTTATCTGCCTGCAGTGTCTCAGTAGCATGTGCATAGTTTCATTTATTACTGGTTTGAATTTTGAGAAGTCATGGCTAGTTTTAGTAAAAAACGAAAAGTGAGTGATGAGTGCCACGTTTTTCAAGAACGTTGGACTGACATTTATTTATTTATAGGAGTTAGTAAAAACTAATATGTTTGGTATGCAACAAATCTGTTGCTGTGATGAAAGAATATAACTTGAAGAATGATTTCAAAACTAAACACGCTGTAAAGTTTAATTTGTTACAAGGACAAGTTCAGAGTGATAAATTGTGCGATTTGAAAAAAAAACTTTAAAAATCAGCAGTTTACATTCAAAAAGCCAACAGTTGAGACAGAAGCCTGTGTAAAGGTAAACTACATTATAGCAGAAAAAAATTTTTTAGATGGAGAATTCATCAAAGAATGCATGGAATCTGCTGCTGTAATTCTGTGTACGGCCCAAAAAAACAGCTGTTTTCTAAAGTTAGCCTTTCTGCTTCTACTGTTTCGAGGCACATTGGCGATATGAGTGAAGATATCCATATTTCTCTTACGAATGACTATTCTGAATTTGTATTTTACTCGATCGCTCTTGACGAAGTACAGATGTATCTGATAATCCACAGTTGGCTATTTTTCTTAGAAGAGTTAATAACAATTTCAAGGTAACTCAGGAGTTGTTAAGCCTACATACAATGAAGGGAACCACACAGACAAGGGATATTTTTCAAGGTGTAATGGAAGTGCTCTATAAATTCAACTTTGGGCTCACCAACATGGCCGGCATTGTCACTGATGCTTGTCCTTTGATGGTCGGGAAAAATAAAGTGTGTGGAGTGGTTGCTTTGTTCCAGAAACAAAAGGCAGATGATAATGTTATGCATTACCATTGCATCATACACCAAGATCATTTGTGTAGTAAAGCAGTAAATTTTGAAAATTAATAAAAGTTGTAAACTTTATCAGATCTCTTGGACTCAAACATCGACAATTTTAAAGTTTGTTGGTTGAGATTAAGTCAAACCAAGAGATGTTACTTATTTTTGTAATGTTCTTTGGCTTTCCCGAGGTCAAATATTAGAGAGGGTGTTTGAACTAAAAGACCAAATACGAATGTTTATGGAAAGTAAGGAACACCTGTCGATGAATTCAACCATCCTGCTTGGATAAATGATTTAGCTTTCTGTGCAGACATTACAAGGCACCTCAATATCCTCAACAAAAAACTGCAAAGACCACCTCATTCAAAATGTTTTTGACTATGTTAAGTCATTTGAGTGCAAGCTTGGTCTGTGGCGAAATCAACTTAGGGACTTTTACTTAATTCATTTTGAGAAATTATCACAACGTGAGGGTTATGATATTAATAAATATGTTACTGTATTAGATGAACTCAAAGAAGCATTTAAATCCCGATTTTCTGAAAAGTTAATTGACTTGTTTGCCCGGCCGTTCAGTGTCAATGTCAGGGATGCACCAGGAAACTCACTGACTTGCAGTCCAACTCGGAGTTTTGGAATTTTATTCTAATTATATTGACAAGGACAATTTCCCTAATATGACTATGAGCGTTTTTGGAAATACCTATCTCTGTGAGCAGTTGTTTTCCAAAATGAACTTTGTGAAAAACAAATCCAAAGCAGGTTAACAGACATCCATCTTCAAAATTCGCTGAAAGTGTCAACTTCGAATATCAAACCAGACATTGACGAACTCGTTAAAAAGATCAATTGTCAAACCTCCCATTGAAAACTCAACTTTCAACATTTTAGTTCTATGTATATATAGGTATCTATCTTTGGACTCTAATTTAATTTTTACAACGCTGTCCTTTGCCCTGGTAAAATGTAAATTACTTCGGATGAATAATAAGTATGTATTATTTCTGTTATTTTATTCATCATAATTTCCAGGAAAATGTGTAAAATAGTTATAATAGTTGAGTAATACTGACGGCGTATTTATATTAATAAGAAGCGTTAAAATGCTTGTTTCAAAATAAAAATTTACACATACTATGTTTCCCACTATGCTGCATGGATTACAAATAACACAACACATTTTACTAATTCAAATTGGCATATCCTCATTTTAAAAATACATTGTTTTACTTAGAAAATAAAAGTTTGTCTACAAAAACTCTCTAATTTATTTCTCATTTTTGTGTACTAACTAGAGTAAAATGTGATTTTCAGGCGTTCAATTTAAAAATTTTTTCTGGGCCGCCAATTAGGCAGCCCCCAAACTCTAATTAAAATCTTGTGTGGCCCTACAAGTTTCAAAGGTTGCCAACCCCTGCCCTAGATAATGTCTTCTCCAGGTATGAATATACTTGTTTAAATGTAATTTTTCGGAACACAGGTGAACAGCTCTCTAAAATATTAATAGAGCTGAAGGAAATTATTTGTGATATTAGAGCAGACATTTTATTTTCGTAGTTTTGAAAGCTGGAGCTGCAAACGATAATCTCAAATTCTATCAGCTGAGCAGTTATACTAATTACACTATACGGCAAATTCGACATTTGTATCTGGAATGATTATAGATGCCTGAAACTGTAGTCTTGAACCTCAATTATCTACATGAAATGGGAGAATGGGACAAGATTGCGGTTGTTCAAGTAGATGCTTGACTCATTAATAATCATTTTCGAGTACTCGCCACCTCAATGGGTATAATCCTCCGATGAAAAACGTATTCTTACCTTAGAGAAGACTATCACAGTGAATACAGTCCTCCTGGAGGACTTCAAATGTCATAAAGATGTTGAAGTTATAGCTAGGACTGGCACCGCCGGTTGATCCCTCAACTCTATTTAGTGATCACAGTAGTTTTGGAATTGAGTTAAAAAAACCATCACAACTCTATAAACACCTCAAAGTTACCAAAATGAATGTTTTGGGAAAATCCCAGGATAAAGCAGTAAAATCACTTCCCATATATAAGTGTTCCATGGAGCTTGAATTCATCAAGACTTTAATTCCATAAACAATTTATGGCAGGTGCACAGGTAAATAGACCCGGGTTAGATTCGAGAATGGCAAGGGAAAATCTAGATACTATAAAATCTTTCTACAAGATGAAAATGACAGTTACAGATTGCTCGCAATGAACTTGGGGATACAGAGTGAGTGGTTAACCTTAGGCACGTTTTGCATCCCGTTAGTTCTGAAGTGATGTATTTTAATACATGACCTAGTTGCCCGCTGTATTCAACTTCTACTTTAATGTGCCTTCCAGATGACCCCAGATCAGAGCAACTCAGTAGGATAGGGGAAAGCATCTAAAAAATTATGTTTTACTTGTGGTGAGGCATTAGGTACAGCCAGGCACTTATTGGTAGGATGTAAGGTGCTTCTTGATAGGGGTCACTACTAACCTCACCATGATATAGTACTTCAAATCATATATGAAGTTGTAAGTCTCTTGGTAGCTAGAGCCCAAAAAAGATTGACCACAAGCAGAAGAGAAATCCGCTTTATAAAAGCAGGCCCTACTCAATCCTTGGTCCTGCACCTGATTCTACTATTCTAATGGATACATATGAAAAGCACTACAACATTTCAGAGAATGTTGATGTTTCGTCATCTAGATCGGATATATTCTTTTTTCTAGAAAAATTAAACATATCATCCTGGTAGAACTAACATTACTGAGGGAAGCCAACATACCCAAAGAACACACAACAAAAATGAATAAATATTATGACCTAATAGATGAACTAACCAAAAATGACTATATGGTTTTAATTTATATGAGGTAGAAGTGGAAGTGAGGGGTATACCAGCAAAATATCTCTACAGTCTACTAAAAGACATTGGCCTGTCGAGAACTGCAGTAGGTTCTACTTTAGAACCAGTATCAAAAGCTTCATTAGCAGGTTCCCATGAAATTTGGCTAGGTAGAGGGGTGACATGAGTAGTAAAGGTGAGTGTCGATGATCATCACAAAGAGGCCTCTTAAACCTACACCTGGAAGTCCCAGGGTTACTCCTTCAGCTACACAATGGACTCGGCACCAGCACAGTGAATCCATAAAATGCTAAGACGTTCGTCTCTCTCCCATCCACATAGTGGGGATATCTTTGCACATCTGTAGTGGGCAGCACACTGGAGTCATTAATAGATGGATTTTCACCTACATTCTCAGGCTACCTTATTCGTCCAAACTTCATCCTTCAGGATGCAAAAATAACCTCGTGTTGCCACTGTAAATTGCTTGATGATCCTCAATGTCAGGATTGTACCGAAGTTTAAAGTAACAAAAGGAAGGCCTTGACCACATGGAACTTCAGATTGGCTAGATGGCAAGCTTTTGCTGCGGAAACTGATGAGCTTGTTACACCAGACTTAATGGTTGGCAACCCTTACCACTCCTTTTACAATATAACAGGGTATAATAAAGGCTGCAACCAAGCATGTACTAAGGGGAGATGTAAGGAAATTCCCCCTTTCTGGTCTAGTACATTGGATAACCAGGTATGATATAAGGTTGCCCAAAATACACTGAGTACATAAGACAGCATCCAACTCCATAGTATACTGGTCATGTTATACAGAGAAATATTGCAGAATAAAAAGGAGACTTTTCAAAATATCTTGGCCAAACTGGATTATAGAAGGGATGGAGTAAAGTCTCAGCAACAAGAGGTGGCCCCAGTCACTCATGGACAAAAAAAAACATACCTTCTAAAAAAGAAATTGCAGATTCCCTCTGCAAATATTTCTCATCACTTGCACCCTCTTTTCCCCATAGTAGAAGAAGGTTTTTGCTTGCTTTGCCACTACCTGAGCTGTACCATTCATTCTGCTTGTACGATTATTGCCTCACTGAGCTCTAGCACGCTATTGAGAATTGAAGGCATGAAAGAGCTGTGGCCCCAATTATATCTTCCTTGATTTTATAATAGACGTCAGGAAGAAGGTAATGTCTGTCCTTGTGATCAACAAGACATGACACTTAGGTGTATGGTTGGAGGGGTGAATACCCCAATACACAAAAAGGTAAAATACATGAGTTGTAGTATGGAACATAGTCTGGTCAGTCTCTCATCTGATCATGTGTAAAATCACAGTATATGGTGAACAATCACTTTCCTACTACTTGATGAACATGGTATAATTGATCTTGAACAGGCCAGTTTTAGAAAGCAGTTCAACAACAGATTCGATTACTAAACTCACACAATTAAGCAAAGATGGGTTCCAACGTAAAATGCCATCTTCCAACATACAATGTCTTGTTTTGTTAATTTTCAGGGTGAATATCATACAGTAACCCAAAAAATCCTTATGAACAAATTTATAGATGCGATTATCTCTGTATCTAAGTCGCTGCAAAATGTTTTAGTGGCTTAACAGCTTTTTGTCCTAAACATTTGTAAGGGTTCGGTATGGTGACATATCGGGTTATTACCAACAAAATAGATGGTTCCTCCAAGGAGCTATATTCAGGTGTCCACTACAACAATGATAAATGACCTCATTGGAGTTTTAAAGAGGTCAGGAATCTAGGTTCTCTGCTATGCTGTTGGCGTAACGCTATGGACCACAAGCAGGAATATACCAGAAATGGAGAAGACTGGGTTCTATGATGCCCCCTCTCTAGGTGAAATACCAATGATATAACTCGGCTTCCTGGTCAATGTGAGCTATAAGGAAATGAAAGGCTTGCGAAATCTGAATATTTGCCTCGACAAGAGGCTACCAGTCAGTTGGATAGAAACATCCATCAAAAAGGACATACAGACCTCTTGGAGGGCTGCAGCTGTTAGGAAGAGATGGGAGACAATTACTAGAAATTCCTTCCCGAGTAATCTGATAAGTAGTGTCGTCTTTGCTACTTTTAGGAAGAATATCAGACATGACTATCTGCAAAGCCACCTGGACTGGTTCAGACTTGCTGATCTGCCCTTTCTACAACAATGGAGACAGAACTCCCGACCACCTGGCTCGTCGTATTGGTTGACCCAGCGTCTAATGACTGAACGTGCATTGAATAGAAGCAGAAGATTTTGTTCATAAAGTTTCTAATTTAGAGTTTGTAACAGTGAGTCTTGAACACAATCTCCCTCTGCAGCTGTTTGGCTATTTATTAACTAAAGAATTAATAATGGAAAAATAAACTACAATAACTTATTGCACAATATTATATTTTTATTAGTCTTAAAATTATCTATATACAGTATACATTTGTGGAAATCCACTTTAAGCATACAAAAATAAATATAACAAAAATAAATTCTTCCTTTAGATTGGAATTTAAGAATTTTTTTTCACAACAAGAGTTGAATACATTTATTAATTTTCTTAAACATAAATTTGTCAGTTATGGATCTGTTTTCACAAATTGAATTAATTGTGGAAAAGTTAGAGTTGTGTTTTGACATATGTGTGAAAGTGTTTACACACATTTTGATTATCCTCTATGACAGAATAATATAGTTTAAATTATTGAAAACAAATTTTAAAATTTATGACATAGTTTCCATTTGATAGCTTATTGATTTTTAAAGTGGGATTTAAAAGTAGTATAAATGTTAGATTTATTACTTGAATTCTAGTCTGTAAAAGTACCAGTCAACCATAAGGGACAAAGTATATAAGAATCCAAGGTTACCTTTGTTAAACATAAAAAATTGCCGAATCAAGTATCTACTGATTAAATATGTAAAGTGACCAGTTTTTATAAACTGGTGAAAAAAAGATAAACTTATTTCAGGTGACAAATTAATTTAACACCCATGTTTCTATTATTATTACTTTTACCCTATATTCAGTGTCTATATTATGAAGACAGAACAGATTATCACAGAAGTAAGTCTATCAGTCTATCTAATCCAATACATTCCCTTCCTCTCTATTACAGAGATACATTTATATTCATACACATCCAAGCCTTTAATTCTCAAAGACTCCTTATTAATAATGTAGTCTGTCTTCATAAACTACTGGTGTACTTTATCTTAACAGATTTATAAAAAATATTTTACCCTTTATTAAATATGTTTTCTGATATTGTTAAACTTATTAAAATTTTAAATACAAATTCAATTTTTAAATAATTATTATTTCATTTTGTTGATTATAATTAAAATAAATTTGTTTTTATTGTGACCAATTAGTTTTAAAGCTGATTCAAAATAAAAATAGTTCAAATTAGTTAATTCAAACTAGTTCAAATTAGTTTTAAATGTGACATAATATTATTGTCGACAACAGAACGTAATTTACAATATTTATAAAAAATGACAAATTTTTACATTTGTAAAAATGTATTGAAAATGTATATAGAATTTCAAATATAATACTTTATGGTATTATACCTATCCTTAGGCAACTATTCAGTTGGATAAGATTAAAAGTGTGTTAAAATGAGACCAAAATAATTGTCATGACATTTTCAATGGTTTAATTTTTCTAGAAAAACTTTACTACAAATTTTATTTAGGCATCAATCTTGGTCCATCAGTAATAGGTGTCCATTCTTCTTCATCCATTCTCTCAGCTATATTTCCAGCTGAAGCACTTGTCTTAAAAAAATCTATTATAGGATGATAACTATAATTTACTCTTTTTGATGGTGTAGGCGGTAGAGTAGTCTGCTGTGTATAAGTGTTCCGTTTGTGTGTACTTGTATTTGGAGATGGAGTTGCTACTACAAAACCTGTGCTTTCATGTATACTGTCTGCAGGGAGCTGCGGATGCCTTTGATTTGGAGTTGGGCGAATCAGGTTGAAGTTAGGCCTTAGTGTAACAGATTAACAAAACTATTGAATTGAGTTTTTCTTAGACTATTTTATGTATAAGTACAAGATATTAATACTTACACTTTTTAAAATGTATTTAATTTAATAATAAAAGTAAGGAAATTTGAAGAATTTTTTAATATTGTTCTAAAAGTGAAAGTTAACTATTTAAAGTTTACTGTACATAAAAAATATGCTTTATAACAATATGAGAAAATGGTATACTTGCATGTATAAAACATATTTATTGCATGAAATTGGCAGAAAAGTAAGAAAATGTCCACAATTCAACAAGCCAATGTGAATTGTAAATTTCAGCTTTTGCTGAGACCCAGGGTCTGTCTGTTTCCTAGTTCACTTTTATTAAGAGATTTGATAAACAGGTAATTTAGGAGACAGAGATATGCTATTATTTGAATAAGAAAACTTATTAAACAATTTAGAAATCTATTAAAATGTCAGATCTTTAAAGTTATTAACTTATGAAATTATATTAAAAGCATTCCTGTTTCTGATAGTGATGGTTATAAAGATATTTAGATTTTGTTGTCTTCATAAAAAATTTGACATTATTTGCAAAATAATTTCTTCAGTCCCTGCAACTAGACTATGAATTTTATTTAAAATTGATAAATGGTGCTTGTTGGTAGAAAAATAAAGTAATACATAATAAAATCATAAAACGACATACAATTTTGATTGAAAAGGATTGCTTGGTTGAAACACAATCGTATGACTTTTAGTAGTCTGATTGTATTTCTAACAGATTCAGTATTATAACACCCAACATATTAAAAAACAATAACTCTTACCTTTCATTAATCACTTCAGATATATTTGGTTTGCTGAGTGTCCTGCGAACCATATTGTCGTAAGGAGGATATCTTTGATTATATGGTTCATGATCGTGCAATGGCAAAGGAGGACCTCTGTGTTGAACTGTAGCTGGTCTTTTACCTAATGGGTCTCTTTTGTTAATATTCAGTGGATTTCCTGGACGCCTACCAATTATCTACACAATAAAATATTTGGGTTAAATAAATTCTTATGGTTGATAATTCATAGAATCATTTGTAAATAATTCATTAAAATAATAGTTGCCTTCATTGAAGGAATAATAACCGTTCTATTTAGTAACAAGACAAAATAGAAAAAAATAATAAAATTCTACAAAACAGTAATTTTGTTATAGCAATTATAGCTTGTGTAAATTACACAATTATTGTGTAAAAGAAAATTAGGCCTGCAGGAATAAAAATAGTAAATTAATTTAAATTTTAGAATTAAGAATGTCTTAGCAAATTACTTCGTTGTTCTTTTTTTTTACTTTGTTGTTCATCTTGGGGTTTTTTCATATTTTTATAATTAACATCCTCAACTAAAGCCTTTGACTCTCAACAGTGTTTCACACTAGGTTCAGTTAATTATTTAATATTTTAGATACAAATCAAAATCAGAGCATCTTCTTATGCAAGAGTATGGTTCATATTTCAATACATTAAACAATTCACTGGACTCGTGTGAAATAGATCAGTGTTTTTATTCAGAAATTCACATAATTAATAAATATTGTTATCTATTAGCATGAACTAAATTTTCATTTGATCAATTTGACAAAATTTTAATTGATAAAATGCACTATAAAAACAATACCAGTTTTGGTGGAGAAGGTCTACGAGCAGGAGGTTCGTCTGCTACAAAGTTACTTTCTGCAGGTTCAATATATGGATGAGGAGATCTTGTTACTAACTGAGGATGAATTTGTACACTTTCTTCAGTATGTCTTTTAGAAGGGTCACCACCTTGCATAAATGCATAGGAATAACCTTGCACATGGCAAGAACAACAAGTAGGTACCTAAAAATAAGATCATCTTTATCACACACAAAATAAGTTAATATAAATAGATCAAGATACCACCTGTCAGACCTAATTTCTCAATAAAAGTATATTACAATAAAAATTGTCATGAATTAAGTTGCTGTAAGATCTAATTTTGGAGAATGTTAAAGTAATTACCAGTATTTGTAGAAGCATTGATCTGGACTAAAGTAGGAACTAATTATAATGAAAAAATAACAAACATATGATTTATATACAATAATAAGTTTCTGTTGTGAAAATATTTTCAGTTAAAGTAACATTCTTCTATTAACATCTGTTTGTGAATTTTTTGTCAGTTTATAAATTTGAGCAAAAAGCTTTATTTTTAAATTTAGTTTTTTATAAAATAGGTATCATCTATTAGAGTTAAAGGTTTTTTTCTCAAGAAAGGCATCATGTTTTCCAGAAAATTTGTTTGGTAGAACACAGGTTTTATTTTTGTATGCTTGTTCAAAGTAGGCGGAATTTCCTTCAAAAGTGATGAAAACATTGGATAAATAAAAATGATGAAAATTTTAAATAAATTCTTCATGGACTCCATCGCTGAAATAATCCAGTAATTGAGTAGAATTATTGGCATAAACCTTAGAAGTTAACAAGAATGCACATATAGTGTTGATGTAAAAATAATTTTGAAGGTGAAACAGTGGTACTTGAAATGCGCTGTGAACTTAAAGAATGTTTTAAAATATCTGTATCTCCAGGCTGCCGAAAGCTGGTTTTATGATCCAGGAATGAGATGGACAACATCATTGTAGAAGGGTCCACAAATAGTAAGAATGAAAAAAGCATAGCTGTTCAAAGTGCAATAAAAACCATCCTCCTATTTTTTGACATCAGAAGCACTCATCGGGAATTTATGCCAGCTGTATTTATTTATGGGAATTTTGGTAAGCTGTAAAATTTTATTGAATTTTAAGGATTTTGAAAAACAATTACGAGATCTACAAAATTGGCTTTGCATATATGATAAACTGCCTCTCTTGCTTCACTAAAAATAACAAAAGAACATAATTCTTGTCTCCTGTGACTCTTTCCTGTTACCAATAAAGAAATTTCAGATGAAAGTGCATTACTTTCATGTATTTCAGTAAAGGCAAAACTTAGAAGGTCCTTAACCTTAAAGAAAAGGATTTATCACTGTCAGCTCTTAGAGCATAATAAAGCTCTCTAGATTAATTTTTATTATTCACAAAGGGATTACTTTGAAAGGGGGTGGGTGTGTATTAATGTCCAAGGTAATAAGACTGTCCAGCTGTCCTCAGAAGCTTTCTGATCATGTAGTATTATTTGTGGTATGATTCTATTTCATAGATTTTGATGCAACCAAACCCCTCTCCCTCTCTCTCTTTCTCTATCTCTCTCCCCTCATGTATGTTGATATGTATTCCTTTGCAAATTGAAAATTATGAGGAATAGTTAGTTAATATTCGGAGTATATCCGATATTTTGTGGTGCAGTTTTAATATACAGTTTTGATGTTTTGCTAGAATTTTGTTTAATATTAATGAGATACTTGTAAAAACAGATTTGAGTTTATATATATATATATATATATATATATATATATATATATATATATATATATATATAGATAGATTTTTTGGACTAGGAGACTGACAGACTTACCTTGGTAAGAGTCCACTCTGTAGTCTTGAAATAGAAACACATAAAAGCACTTAAACAAGTACTTACAAAGCACTTAAACAATGCTTAAACAAGCACAAGTTTAAGTGCTTTTATGTGTTTCTATTTCAAGACTACAGAGTGGACTCTTACCAAGGTAAGTCTGTCAGTCTCCTAGTCCAAAAAATCTAAATAATCTTTACCAACCAAAACTAACCTAAATATATATATATATATATATATATATATATATATATATATATATATATATATATATATATATATATATATATATATATGCTGATACGTATTCCTTCACGGATGGAAAAATATGATGAATAGTTACTATCTGGAGTACATCCGTTCATTCTGCAGTCCATAAATTCGCAGTTTCGACGTTTTGCTAGAACCTCATCCAGCATTGACGAGGTGAACCCAACAACAGTAGAAGAGCGAGCCCCTGGCTGGGTTTGTTGTACAACAACCCTGTTCAGTATGCCCGATGATAATGACAAGGCCAGTCATTGAAAGTTAACTCGCATAAATACCAAGTAAGATTCTTGTTTAAGAAGTGAAAGTGATATATATATATATATATATATATATATATCTTTCACTATATGTACTCAAACAAGAATCTTACTTGGTATTTATGTGAGTTAACTTCCAAAGATTGATAGTATCTCCATTGTCGAGTTGCAACTCTCTCTTTCTTTCTCTCTCTCTCTCTCTCTTTATATATATATATATATATATATATATATATATATATATATATATATATATACATATATAAAAAGAGAATATATGTACTAGTTACATTCCAATTCAACTACAAAATATCTGCTTGCATAGCTTTGTACCTTAATATTATATAAATAAATTATTGGTTTATTTAAAACAATAGTTATCATTAGACCTTAAAAATTATTCAAGAATTTTGTAAATTACTGAGTTTATTAAATACTTGTTTCTATAAGAGGACATTCACCTTGAAAATATCCATCGTGAGTCCAATCTTCTGGTCCCAAGTTAGTAAACGATGGTAGTTGTAGACTTGAGTACATTCTGACTTGAAGTTGTCTGCTAAATAAGAGCAGGACTGCTTTGGTTTTCTTTAAAACAAAATAAAAATTAAATATAATTGAATGAAATTAGTTTCTAAATATGCTAAAAAGGATTTAGTTTTAAAAATAATAACACATAATGTTGTACATAATGACAAAATTATTAGAGCATTATAATTGTTTTAATAAATGTTTAAAATACAATTTTGTTTAGGCAAGAAATTTGAAATATGTAAAAACTAGCTTATTTTCAGTGATAAGAGTAAAATTCTCTCTATAGCCAGAAAATTGTCTTTTGTACCTAAAATTTCCATTTGGTTTTCCCTTAATTTTTCTACATTTGCTGGTCCACCAATTTCAGATAATTTCCAATTTTTTTGGTAGGGGTTGTGATTGTAAGGAGTTCTTCCATGTAAATGGAATTAATATATTTATAACTCAATTGATAAGGTGTGGTATCACTGACTGATTTCTTATTGTTTGTACTGAGGAGAGTTTACTATACTCTTACAATAAAAAGACAGTTGATATTGCGAATATCTCTACAAGTCCCTCATACAACCTCAATCTAAAAATATTTGGTGGATTTCAGAAAACTCTTGTAGCACTAGAAATGTTATTAGGAGTCCCATTTACTCTCTATTGCATTAATAAACTATACCAATTAACATCAATATTAGTTTACATAGATTTTAAGAAAGATTTAAGTTATAACGATGAGAGACAGCTTAGACTTTATATCTAAAATTGCATAACCACTATAATCACCAGACAGATTTTGTTTGGTGTAGCATTAATAAACAATTAGGCCTATAAACCTTGCTACAAATATTTAGAATTAGGGTTTATATTTGTTTATTAATTATAATTACTCTAATATACTTTCTATTGTTTTTTTGTATAGCATTGCTAATTTTGCTCAGCTGATGTTTGCACTATCTGTGTTTGGACCTACTGCCAAGAAGCACATATTGTTCATATATTTCAAGCTCATTGCACATGCACTGGAGTATTGGTTTTAAATTTGATCTGAATTGGTATCTCCATTTCTGACTATATTGCCATCCTTAGTGCTGCCTCAGTGGTCTACTCAACATTATGATTTATGTAAAACATCCTTTCTTCATGAGGGTCATATTCTCTCTCTCTCTCTCTCTCCATCTCCCCAATCAGTTCTTAAAGCCTGAGGGGATGTTTTTATTTCTTTTAGACTTTGTGTAAAATTTTAACTTCAACATTCTATTTTGGTTAGGTAGATTTCATTCTTTAATTTCATATAACATTATCAAATAAATATTATGTTATGAGTTGCATCACCAATCTTATAAAACCTAAATATTTTATTATTATTAGTGGCCATAATCATAGATGTGGTCAGTTGAGTCACGTTGTTGAAAATACCTCTTCTTAAATTTCGTGCTTGTTCAACAAGAAAACGTCAAGGCATTATTTAATACTTTTTCCCAGTGAGATCACTCGATCTCCAAGAAGCCTATAGTATAAATATAAACAAATTTGAAACTATGTTTAGTTTTAAAGTCTGTACGCCTTTTACTTTGATTTAGTCATAATTTCCCTTTGTTTTAATTAGAGCTTATACTATTGTAATCAAATGAGAATAGTCCTCTAAGAAATTTAGTTTAGATTGACATATTAACCTCATAAAACTATAACATTTGATCATCTGGGCTGGAATTTGATCATTTGGAGATGCAGAAATTAACAATAATAAGGAAGTTGCTTGTTATAATCATCTTGAATTCACTGATTAAACTATAACTAAAAGATACTTAACTAAATGAATACATAAGGTCTTACTTGCGGATGCGTATTGAAACAATTGTTCCTTTTACGGGGCAAAATTAGAGGCTTAGCTTCGTAGAAGGAACAATTGTTTCGAAAGGCGTCAGCAAGTAAACCCCTACGTATTCACTTAGTTAAGTATCTTGTAATTATAGAATAATAATGATATCGTAAGAGACTTAAGTCAACAGAATCAGTTCAAAATATGAAACTATCTTTTACTGACACAAATATAAACCAATACTGGCATTCAATTTGATAGTAATTATTGAATTTTTATAACTAAACAGAAAAATCGTATAAATTTAAAGGGAAACTGCTGAGTTAGCTGTGAGATCATTATTTACTTGTGATAGGAACGAGTTTCATGTAACATAATACAAGATATTTGTCATCATTTCCAATATCCTTAATATATTGTTTTCAGTTTCTGTTATGATAACCAAATACAATAACGCTTGCTACAAATATTTAAACACCTCTGATGTACTTGTAAAACTTGTGACAAAATGTATATTGGTCAGACAAGGAGAAAACTATAACCAGATTTAAAGAACATCTAGCCCATATTAAATATGGGAGACAGGATAAGTCCAGCTGGCTGAACATATCCTTAATAATGACCATTAATTGGATATAAATAGTGTTAAAGTGGGTAAAGCTGTGTTTCCAACAGGTTGCTGAATAGTTATGAAAGTATATTCATTGCTAAAACTAGGGGCGATTTGTTGATGAATGTTGATAAAGGCCCAATTCCTGGTTCTAGTTTATTCTCTTTGTTATGACCAAATACATGATTTTTAGCCATATTTATAGTTTAGTTCAGTTGACATGATAATTTATTATTGTTTATGTTACTTTTATAATTTTAGTTTATAGTAGTTTGTAATTAGTTTTAATTTAGAAATGTCAAGACAGTCAGTGGTGTGGTGGTCTTGTTCCACGTGCAGCGCTGGTACAGGTTAACAAACTGGTCGCTGGCGGAGGAGTGGGAGTAGCCAATCGTGATTTTAGGTGTACTGTTTCTTTTTAGTCCCAGTTTGTTTGTAACCTTCTGATGATGATAACCGTGTACATCAAGGGTGTTTAAATATTTGTAGCAAGGGTTATTGTATTTGGTTGTCATAATTACGCTACTGTGCTCTGTATAATATTTCAGTTTCTGTTATATATGTTAACTAGTTTTGTTGATGTGGTTTAATTTAATCTTTAAGAATGGGTGTAGTTACATTTTTTAGTCTTTTAAGATTGTTTTGATTTTTTTGTGTATTTTTGCTGTAGGATTATTACAAAAAAAGTCTTACAAACACATTTCCAGCCTGAGAGTTTGGGTATAATCTCCAGTATTTACTATATATTTCCATTGTCCGCTCGTTGCTCGTGCCCGCTTAGGTCTTGCAATCTCTACCTTTGAACTGCACATGGGTCCATTATCTTCAGGTCTCAAATCCCCTTGCCTCCTTTAATAAAAAAACAATACATAATTACAAAAAATATTTTTAGAAGAATTAAAAATTATATTATGTAATTTAAAATAGTTAAAGTAATTGATGAAAATGCTTTACTTGTGACAATTGTTTTTATATAAATACTTCTTTCTCAACCGGGCCTCTACTTATAGTTGGTCTGAAAACTAAAATACTCTACCATTAATATTGGGTAATTGACCTTCACATAATTTCGTTCCCCCTTTCAGTCCAATTCTGCTTTTCCTAGTACACTTTATAGTGTTTCATGTATTCACTGAATATTAATCTATTCACTTATTAATCTGATTTCTAGAAATCACTTTAATAGAATTGACACATCAATGCAATGCAGTATACTTTGAGTATAATACTCATGTGTATATATCTAAATATATATATATATATATATATATATATATATATATATATATATATATATATATATAAATTGCTTAAGTGCCCTATCATTATCTCTTACATCATGATATAACAGGTCCCTCCTATTACTTGATTTTTTATTAATTAATAAAATGAATAATTAGTAATAATTATTTAATTGAGGAATCTTCAAATATAATTTAGAACTGTGTTATACACACATTAGCTCTAAATTTAGACCTTCCAAATTTTATTTAAAGATTTCTCAATTTAATAATTATTAATATTATTGTGTGTGGTCGGTGCGTGTGTGGGATATTCTACGGCTAATTAAAAACGGATTTTACAACTGTGAAAATTCTTATGAATTTATTAAATTGAGTTATAGAATCAGTGTTTTTTTGCATTAGGGTACTCTTAGTTTGACTTACTTAGTGTCATAGTACCAAAACTCAAAGGGACTTTGAAATCATTGAGAAATTCATGTATGTGTGTATATATATATATATATATATATATATATATATATATATATATATATATATAAGATTAAATAATATACACTAATACAGTAATATTTAATAATATACTCAAAGCTTTTCGTTGGTTGACATTACCAACATCCTCAGGAATTACAATACTAAGAATGATAAAAGAACTGTTTAACAAACATGAAGCTACTAGATAAAGCATTAGGTATAAAGAACATTTTAATGCTTTTTTAAAACCAAATATATATAAGTCTAATTTCGCAACCCATTGTATTCATAATAATCATATGTTTCCTAATATAAATAATATGAAAATTATAAAAGAAATAAATAAAGGGTTAAAAATGAACGTATGTGAAGCATTTGAAATTTACAAGCATAATATTAATAACAAATTAATAGATGAACAAATTCAAATACGTTCTAAATACCATACTTTGTTCAATGTATATAATGTTGTGGCAGCAATGGAATAGGTTTGGCAATGTTGTAATAGATTTGGCAACTGTGTATTGCTTTATCTAGTAGATTCATGTTTGTTAGACAGTTCTTTTATCATTCTTACTATTGTAACTCTTGAAGATGTTGGTAATGTAAACCAACAAAAAGCTTTAGTTTATTGTTCAATAAATTAAATATTCCTGTATTTGTGTATATTATTTGATCTTAAAAATATTCTAACAGGAAAACACATTTGATATTCTATATATATATATATATATAATAGTTAGGCTGTTTATAGTAATTTTTAACACTATAAACTCTTATGTTTTGTTTTATACTTTTTTATTTATTGTATTAACTTGGCAAAAAATCACTACTTACTGATTTATTCACCACTTATGTTTTCATATGATTAATGATGTATACTTTAAAAAATTAGTGTGTTATTTGTTTTTAGCATGTGACTTCTAATTAGTATTAAGTCATTGAATGAAACTAGTAGGTCTACTGCTGGTTTCTAATAGCCCAAATAATTCAGTTTTTACCAACAGTCATTAAATTTTATATGTTAAGTGGTAATGTTTTTATTTATAACTTTTTTGGAAGGCTTTATTGGTACTATATGTTTCTTTCTATTTTATTGATGTGTGTGAGTGTCGAATTTGGATTCTAGAAAAGGAATATTAAATATTTGTTGATTCCATCTTCATGTGAGCTACTAGTTTTCACTAAAACACTTGTAAACATTTTATTTTACAAATTTGCCTATAGTAGCACTTACTTATACTTGTTGAGGATGGTCGTTTCGGGAGATGTGTCCATTGTCAACTCAAACTGTAACTTTGAGTTACATCTTCAAAACGGCTATTTGTAGCAAAACAAATATAAGTAAGTGCTACTATAGGCAGGTTTGTAAAATAAAATATTTACGTGTTTTAGGAAAATTAAAGTTTTGTAAACCTAAATAAAATATCAGTGCTTGTAGTTAATTGCAATTTGGAATTAAATTACCACATAATTTTCCATCCATAACTTTAAATAATCCATACTCAAGTATTGAAATCAGTTTTCAATTTCTGATGTACTCACCTTTCCGTTTGCATGTCTGCAGGCATTATTTCACTGACATTTTGTTGGGAATCTATTCGCAATGCTTCAAACGAATTTTTGTTTGGTGTACTTTGAATGCTTTTTAATATTGCTTCTCTGAAAAAAAATTTAATATAAACTACAATTATTATTAAGTCATTTTCAATATCAAAATACAAGTTGTACTATTAGTAAATCAATACATTTTTCTATAAATATTTAGAATTTTTTGATTTATTTCCAAATTACTTTCTAAATCAAGTTAAAATTGTGCAATATATATATATATATATATATATATATATATATATATATACACACACACACACATATATACACACACATGTATTTTGTTTCTATGTACTATGAGTCTTGTAGTTACTACACTTCAGTATGGATTTTAATTGCTACATTTAAATAAATACTAAAAGAAAAATCGTTAGTAAGAGTAGGAAGTGCTTAGTAGGTTATACTTGTAGGAAAGCGGCTTTAGAAAAGTCAAAAAACAACAATAAACAGTAAAAAAATTCCAAAAATATTTATTTTTTGTTGAAAACATTTTTTATTTGTCACACTTAGTAAATATATTTGCACTGAACTTCGAACAAATAAGTTAAATGACTTATTACACTTTTGCTATTACTTGCGACCAGACTTTTTGTTATGACAAATAGTCTGGTCGCAAGTAATAGCAAAAGTGTAATAAGTAATTAACAACCAGCTCGTAATGAACAGCATCAAGATTTCGAAAGTTAAATGACTTGAATAACTTGGCATTGTCAATCATTGACAACAATATAGAACAACTGCTATCAAGAAATTCAAATTTGAATTTATTCCTTCAAAGAGATTTAGTGGGGGTTAATTCCTTACTCAAACTCTGATTAAAGTTAATTTAATCAATGTGCAGGAAGTCAAACAATTTTACGTAATGCGCCATACTGTATAAGTCCTGGAAAATATTAAAAACCAACAAGAAATTACGAGACCACAAATCGTGCTCAACTCTGAACTAAATAATGATCATAACATAATTGATGCTAAAATTTTTTAACACAAATCAAGTTGTTGGAGAAATCTTTTAAAGTGAGGGTCCGTAATTTTTCTGATGGTTTTATTTTCAAGAGGGAGCTGTGAAAGATCTGGATTATAAGCAGAAAATTTTGAATCCTTTCAATAAGATCATATTTTTAAGCATGCACCTCCAAAGATTTATTTTGTTTCCCTTCCACCAGATGAAAGTTTTCAAACTGATGGGGCAAGATGGACAGGACAGGTGGAAGGATATTAGTCAAACAAAAGTAAGGTGTGAGTAAACCTGGACAGGGACTTTATGTCCCTATATAGCAACATGTAAATCCCTAAATCCGGCTAGGAGATATAACTGATATAAACACAACAGGAAGTAAACTTCCTTGAAGTATATTAGCCTGCACTAGTTTCTAATTTCTTTGATTCATAGATCATCCTAACTGGATAAATATCAACATTTTCAAACAAACTTAATGTTTTTCTCCAGGGCAAAGTATACAAATTTAAATCCTTTATGAGTACTTTGCAACAGTCCATAAGTTTTCATTTCAGAGCTAACAATGTATTTACATTATCATATCTAAATAACATGCATCATTATATAAACAAGCACTTACTCAGGGTAGTTTGTAACATCAAGGCACAAAGAGTTTGTAAAAAACTCGCACTCCTCTCCTGGCTGTACTTCGAGGTCTTGTGGTCTCTTTAGCGATGGAGGAAACCTGTGCGGATGTATCTTAGGTAGTGGACGCAAAGGTCTAATTCTTTGGTTTGTTGATTTGGGAGGTGGCGGTGGGACCATATCTGGCATAACATTGTTATAGATTAAAAATAAATTAATTAACTAAATACAATAAAAAATCACACTTTTTAAAAGATTTATTTTAGCTACATGTTAAATATTAGCTACAGTAGAACTCCAATTATCCGAACTTTGACTGTCTGAGTAGCTGATTATCCGAACCGTGTTTAGATATTTAGGGAAAAAGTCAGATGGAACATACTGCGATTTCCGAAATAAAAATGCAGTTCTGTACAGTTTGCTGTCATTCGTCGCCAGGTGCCCGCCCAACTTTCACTGTTTGTTTTGATTATACTGTCAGTGTCTTTAATTCGCATCAGTTCGCTGTTTTGTTTGTGATTGGGTTTCGTTGTTCACCATAACTTCTAAAAGAAAACGATTTGTCTTATCTTTAGCGGATATACTAATTATAGATAAATCAGATAAAGGCGTTATGAGTAAATAGTTGGCTGAGATGTATCAAGTTGGACAATCAACAATTTCAGAGATAAATAGCAGCAAACCTACACTTTTAAACTTTGTGGAAATGCTTGAAAATTTAGATGAATGTTCTTTGAAAAAATCAATTAAGACAGCTAAAAGCAAAGAATTATAAGATGCCTTTTTCAAGTAGTATTTTTAACAACGTTCTATGGAAAACCAATTTTGGATCTGATTCTTTGTAACATGCGAAAAGCTTAGCTCAGAAGCTTGGAATAAAATATAAAACTAAAAAAATGTAATTTCTTCTAACATTTGCAAAATACAGTACATACAGTAATTAATTAAAATTGACCTTTTTTTCAAAAAATCCAACTATCCGAATTGGGGCCGGTCCCAATTGATTCAGATAGTTGGAGTTTAACTGTATAGTAAAATATATATATATATATATATATATATATATATATATATATATATATATATATATATATATATATATAAATTTGTTATTGATTTTTATTGTGTTTAATTACTTCATGTTCCACAGTTTCTCAAGAGAAGAAGTAAAGAAATAAATGATTATATAAAGCATTAAAAGTTTCAGGTATTATCAGAAAATGTAAAATATATCATTCCCACATGTCAAGTAAGTGAAACCTCTCCTTTTAACCTTTCAATCAAGATATTAAAATCCCTTAAATGTTTTACTGATATTGTTTAGATAGCAGTTGGCGTTTAAGTCAATAGACCCTCCTTGACTAAAAGCTTTTGCTGATCTCAGAATAATAAGAAGATGCTAATGTATATTTACTCTCTCTTGAATGTTAAGTTGAGACTTCTTTTTTCACCTCATTTTTTATATTATTATTTACTCTAAAAACGAACACTTTTGTGCACTTAAACAAATTATTGTAGCACTTTAAGTGAGAATCAATGTGTAATAATAGAATTTTAATCGGAACTATAAAAATAGAAACCCTATTTCTCTTCTTGTATGTTGCAAATTTTCTATTGCAACACAGAGCTCTAAAGCCGGGTTTACACGATGCCAATCGAAGAGACAATTGTCGGGGCCAGTTGTCTTGCGCCAGTTGCGTGAATATCTGAGGCCAGTCCAATTGAATGAAAACTTGTTCACACGGCGAAACTATTGCCACGCCAGTTAGTGACGAAAAATGGCGGAGTGCTTATTGTATGTTGTGTCTCGTGATGAATTGAAAGTAATGAGTGAGGATGTTTGTCGGGAATTTATAGCTGAAGCTTGAGAAGTTCTCGAGGAAGAGTTAAATAGGAAGAGTCCACATCCAGATTTGGCACATTTCCGTTGTTTTTAGAACTCAATGTTAAATGTACTGCGAAATGACTTTATCTTTGCTTTTACTTCTGCTACACCGAATCCTTCAATGTTTAAATTTTCGACCATTGCAGCAAGTGCTGTCTCGCGAGCATTTCTGTCCTTATATAATTCTTCTCTTTGATCCCACAGGCACCTATGCTCCTTATATAATTCTTCTTTTTGATCCCACAGGCACCTATGCTCCTTATATAATTCTTCTCTTTGAGCCCACAGGCACCTATGCTCCTTATATAACTCCAAGAATTTTAAATTTAAGTCATCACTCCATTTAGGAGCCATACTTTTCCAATAAACAACAGAAAATTTTAAAATAAACAATTTCAACCCCATAAGTAGCAGTCTCGACTGACTATTGCAAACTGGCCCAAAACGAGAGATCTACTGCCCTACAACGTTCACACGGCGCCAATTGTCTACACAACTGTCTTGATAGAGTGGTGGGGGTGTCACTGCGCCCAGTCAATTGTCCTCAGTCTACTCCTGGAGACAATTGATTTTCAGGACAACTGGCAGGACAGTTGGCACGCCAATTGGCTAGAGGTGTTTACACGTAGCCAATAATTTAATGCCAGTAAGTTGTCCTCAGACAATTGTCTCCTCAACTGGCATCGTGTAAACGCGGCTTAACCTAAAGTAAAGAAGTAAAATAACGCTTTACTGTAGTTACACCGGAGATATTAAACATCTTTAAAATAAATTGAATCAATTTTTTTTTATATATCACGAATCTAAAACAGACTAAAAAATATAAAATAATTTTTCATGTCCCTTCTACAATTTTTAGGGAGAATTGTTAGTGGCTATGGATGTATTTGTAATACATGGAGAGAAAAAAGTGGGGCTCAGGTAATTCATGGCAGTTAAGGAGGAGTAAATGAATTAAATTACATTGAATCCCATTGCCAATTCAGTGAAATCAGCTGTGAATTCATCTGGATTGTCTACTTGTATTGTTAACTGGCTGGGCACCCACGTTTTTCTCTCCGAGTATTACAAATATATCCATTGCCACTAACAATTCTTCCTCAATATTTTAGAAGGGTTATGAAATATTAATTTATACTCTTTCGTCCGTTCTAAAAACATGGTAAATCTTACAACGGTTTCAGTACTGTTTATTTTGGTGCATACTGTATTAATTGAACTTCAAATAATTATATTCATAATGAAAATGACTTTTTAATGTTATGTAAGGGTTATTGTTAAAAATTTTGCTAGAACTTTCAAACAAACTGTTTCAATAACAGAGATTTTATCAAATTGTCAGTAATTTTTGACAAAGCAAGAGGCTAATAAGTTGGATATGCTTATTTTATGCTTTTGATTATAATTTTGTTTGAAATTTTAAGATAAACATGTTTTAAAATCGGTTCTTGTATATAAAATATTTAAAAAGAGATAGTCCTTTCAAAAACAAGCAAAATAGAAAAATAATTTCTTAAAGTCAATTCCTACTGAGGTTGACAACAAAATTTTATTTTAGTTACTTTTTTATTTTATAATTATAATTAATATAAATATGAAAATATCATTCTATCCACATATTGTAATGCTTCACTATTGCAGAGAACCCTTTTCTTATAATTTCATATAATAGAACTTTTAGAAAATTTTAGCTCTGGAAAAGTTAGCTCAGTGGTAGAAGTGCTAGTTTTTAAATATGTAGATCCACAGTTCGAATCCAACCGGGACATTAAATTTTAAAATTTAAGTTATTATATAAATATTTAAAAAAATTGTATTAACATCAATTGTCATCCGCTATGGGTTTAAAAGAATTTATTTGAATTTAGTTACTTAGAGCTTAGCTAGTGAGAACTATTCACAAAGGTAGAAGTCAAGAGAGTGGACTAAAAATCTCACAAAAAATTAGTTTTTAATAAACACACACACACACAAAACTAGTTTCGGCGACAAAGTTAGTAGTAGCCAAGCACTGACTTTGTCGCCGAAACTAGTTTGTTGTGTGTGTGTTAATTAAAAAATAATTTTTTTGTGAGATTGTGAGTCCACTATTTTGACTTTTACCTTTGTGAATTTATTTGAACTTGCTTGGATGAATAAAAATTTATTTTATTAACGATTGAAAATTTGGACAAGATGTATATCAAAAGAGTATGAGCTAAGAGAAGGATTTAAGAAAGGATGTAAGATATGGTTATATGATATATATTGCATCCTTATTCACTACTATAATATTGAAGTCTTTACCTATAGCCACATTAGTAGTCCGTCTGTTTGAACTAAGTATAGGCCTTCGTCTGTATGAAGGCGGGTATTTTAACCTGTTAACCTGAAACATACGACTTTCAGTGAGTAGATAATATTAATAAATTATCATTATTCTAGAAACAAATTTTAAACAATTTTATAATACAATATTAGGGTATGAATCGTATTATAATAAAAAATTTTAATAAATACAACCTTTTATTTACACGCTTATGTATATTTCAATTGGAAAGCAATCATCTTCCGAGAACGCCACATTACAAAAACAATTACATTTGAACTAGGTTAGATTTAATATATATATATATATATATATATGTAAAGAACAAAAGTCAAAATACAAATACAAGAATTATAATTGAATTTACAATTCAAAGCTTTTCGTTGGCTAACATTACCAACATCATCAGGAATATTAAACAATTGATGATGTTGGTACTGTTAGCCAACGAAAAGCTTTGAATTGTAAATTCAATTATAATTCTTGTATTTGTATTTAGACTTTTGTTCTTTATTAATACACAAGAAAACATACTGCGATATTTTTATATATATATATAATTATATATAATTATTACATGTATGATATATTTATACATGTAATAATAGTTTCTTATTTGGTTTGAGGTAAGTTATAATTAGATTGACTATAATGAAAGAAGGCGTACTTTAGATGAAATATTAAGAAAACAAGAAAATTATTTCGGGTAGTACCGAACCAGTCCGAGGGTCAAAATATTCCAATGATATTTTTATTGCTTAAGAAAGAGACACGGTTATATTTATATGAATTGTAATTATTTAATATAACAGCTAAAATAAAAGTTTTCTTTGTTGGCCCAAGTAGGAATTTTCGTTAAAATTTGTTTGTTCATATTACTTGTGTTTATTTTTAAACAGTTAATTTGAACAGCTTACCTCGTTCCTGTATAAAGAACTCCTGGCTGAAGCAGCTTCCCTCCCCAACCCCCTAAACATGGACGCAATATCCATACTGATTGGTATCATTAACTCTTCTGTCATGTTATTTCTGGTCATGTTTAAAGGGGGAGGGGTGACTCCAGGAGGTGACATCAGTTGTGATGTGACAAGAGCCGCCAGGGCAAGGCGTTGTGGGGCTGACATTGTCCTCAGTATGGGCATAACCTGGGCCAGGCGTTGTCTAGCTCCTGGTCTCGCCATGGCAGCCATCATCACTTTCTTTAGTAGTTCTTGTTTGTTTTCTTCTGATTGGAAATCTTCCTCGCTCAGACTGAAAATGTATATGAACGTTATCTTAAAACAGATATTTATAATATAAATGTATAATATATACATTTATATTATATAGAAATAAGACTTGGGCTATAGATATGAATATCGTTCTCATATTTTATTTTGTTTCTTGTTGCATTGAACAACATATTACCCCAAAATAGATGTGTGAAATACTGTATATAGCTAAATCATATTCATTTCCCTTCTAATAGTTCACTCTCTCCTTATTTATATCTTTTTTAAAATTTTAATCGTTAATAAAATACTTTTTATTAATGCACTCAAGTTTAAAGTAATTTTTTAAATCCAGTTTTAAAAAAATTAGTAACTGACATGATGTTAATACAGTTCTTTAAAAATATAAATTCATTAACTAAATTTATTAATGAATTAATTTTATTCTATTTATTAATTTATTCTTTTATTTTAATTTTATTCTTATATGGGAGGCAAACGTTTCACAAAAGCGGTAATGACAGGCGCATGTCCAATTGGAGGGGCGATCGCCCCCCCAACCTTCAAGAACTTTGGGTTAAAAATCGACAATATATTATTAAATTAGGACTTTTTTCGATAATTAAGTTATTATATATTCTCAAATATAAAATCCCAACTGTAATAAATACTGTATAATAATAATTGTGTAACATTGTAATTCTCTTTGAATAATTACAAAAATATAATCACTTATCAAATGCTGGTCTATGTTTATAACTACGCTCAAATTTTTTTACTTAATTTACTTAAGTTAATTCGTGTTTTATTGTAAATAAGAAATAAAATTTTAATTTTCAATTTGAAAATGTGACGCGTTCCCTTGGCCTACCCTCGTAAACGTCTAAACGTTTTAACAACAGATAGCGCTAGTGAAGCTTAGTCTCGAACATATGATTTTCAATACGTAATTTTGCAAGCGTAATATTCGCAGTTGACTCCGGAATTGTTCGTGTTGGAAGAATAACTACTTATATTAATTAAGAAACAATTTTTATAATAATAGCCTATTATAAAATTAATAATATTCTCTAGCCATAAGTGTTATCGAAACTGGAATAATTATTTATTAAAAAGTCTAATTTGCCTGAGTAAAAAGTGAGATTATCGTAGTTTAATAAAATACATTGCGAATAATCTTTTGAGTTTGTTTGTTCTACTCCGTAGTTTGTAAAACATCGCATAGTCGTTTCATGAGAAATGGTAAGTTAATAAATAAAGTGAAAAATATTTAAGTCTAAAAATTGCAAAGATTTATAATATTTATAAATAATTTTTGAGTGGTTAGGCAAAGATTTTAGATACAGAAATCATTAAATATTTTCAAATATTAAGCATTTTTGTTACATGTTTTTACATACCCGCACGCGCGCGCACACACACACACATATTATATATATATATATATATATATATATATATATATATATATATATATAAAATGCATCGATCGCCCCCCCCCCCATAAAGCAAGTCGCTGGATACGCGCCTGCCGTAATGTATGCAATATAGTTACTTCGTCCCACTTGGCTTGAAATAAGCTATAACATATGACTTCATAAAACATTTGATATTGTTGTAGGTTGTGTTACCAGATCAGCTGTTTTAACGCATAGTTTGTTGCTCTATTTACATTAACTGTAATTATTAAATAAAAAAACTAAAATAAAATTTGTCTTCGTTGACTATGTAGGAATTGGTTTAAAAATGTTTTTTGTTTATATTACTAGTTTTCGCAAGAAAACGTATTTCAGATATTAGGTGGATGGGTGATCTAGCAGTAGAGCATTAAATATGAACATGCTGATGAAATAATCCATTTTAAAAATATAATTTGGTGTTGCTGTGGAATTTACCACTGCATTAATTGTAGACTCATTTAAAAACTCATGCATGGCCGCCAGTATAAATGCATTGCTGTAGTAAATTAGTAAAAGCTATTGCTAAAAATTAGCTATATAATTAAATTACATCGACATTACAATTGTCACATATAACTGTATAAAACAACTGTTTAACATAAATAAATGAAACCACTATACCATAAATAACAGTTTTTCTTTTATTTAAAACCTTATGCACATTTCGATTGCTTAGCAATCATCCTCAGAGGTAATTTACAATAAAAACGCCCATTTTTATTGTAAATACCTCTGAGGATGATTGCTAAGGAATCGAAATGTACAAAGGTTTTAAATAAAAGAAAAAAAGTAATTTGTGGTATAGAGGTTTCATTTATTTATCTTGTCACATATGCTTAATTTAATAAATTTTACACACACACACACAGGTACGCACGCGCGCGCACACACACAGCTTTTGCCTCTCCGTCTCCAATTTTCAATTTCTTCTATCATACGTTAATGCCTCTTCTAGGCTTCTTGGAGTCATTACTTCGTCTATGCCATCCCGCCAACTTCTTCGTGGGCGTTCTCTAGTTCTTTTCTCAGAGGGAATCCACTCTACTACCTTTCGGCACCACCTCCCTCCTGCCATACTCATTACATGCCCAAACCATGGTAATTGCCATTTCTCTATCTCCTCCTCTACACTTTTATCCATTTACATTTGGTTAAAAATGTTCTTACTTCTGACCCTTTCAAGTCTCGATTCTCCCCATCTTTGTCGTAGTCCAATTCCATCGTCATTACTATGGTATCAACTTTAGTAACATCCCATACCTCTGAACCGTAGAGTGTAATGAGTAGGAATGACCCTAGAATAGGACAGCCACCCCTAAACTCGGCCGCTACGTAACCTAGGACTATAGGGGTAGTTTTGGATGATGCCCAAGGTCATCCCGGCCGTGACCCCAGACCAAGGGGTGGTTTTGACCACGTTCAGAGGGGTGGGGGGTAGTTTTTCGAAAAAAAAAAACAAAATCGGCCGCTACGTAACCTAGGACTATAGGGGTAGTCTAGGATGATGCGGGGGGACGTCGCGACCCCGATCCCTGCCCTAGGGGTGGTTTCGACCACGTCTAGAGGGGTAGGGGGTAGTTTTTCGAAAAAAATTTATTTTCAACCCACTGACCTAAGCTAGCCAAAATGCATCTAACCTAACCTAACCTACGTATAGGGGGTGACCTCGGCCACGTTCAGGACCATCTCCGGGGGCAGCTCCGGGGGTGTATTGGGGGTGGGGGGTAGTTTTCGAAAAAATTTTGGAAAAACGTTTCTTGACCGATAGGGTGTGTCTAGAGTGTATTATAGCTACTGTAGGGGTAGTTTCACCTAGGGGTAGTTTTTAAATAAAATCTGAAAATGCCGAAAATCGATCGGCCGGATCAACAGACAGTACGGTATATGTGTAGAGCCCAATATGGAATACTGCGGGGGCGGTTCACCTAGGGGTAGGTTTTAAATAAAATATGAAATTGCCAAAAATCGATCGGTATGATCGAAAGACCGTACGGGATATGTGTCCATTATGGTAGGCTGTGTGGGTGGGATCACCGGTTTTCAGATTGACAAAAATGATCGAGGTCCTAGGTAAAAGCCACCTAGGAGTCATGCTCGAGGTAAAGCCATCTCGAGGCAGGCCCTTAAGTAAGGCCGCCTAGGTAAAGTAACCCTGGAATAGCTTGGGTGGTGGGGGTAACTTTGGAAAGATTTAATGGTTATCTGATGACGTATCAGCGCTCGAGCGAGTCTAGGAAAGTAGTAGGCTCACCCAAACTATAGTGGTCTACCCCAAATGAATCGGGTGATGAGGGGCAAGGGTATACGATTGCCAAACTCAAAATTTGTCTATCCTACTAAATTAATAAACAATACACTCAGCCTTTAAGTAAAGCTACACAAGAGCAGGGCTAGGATGGTTGCTATACCAACTACCAAGACAAATACCCCCACCAAGTCCTAGGTAAAGCTACCACGGAGTTAGACCTTAGGTAAAAGCTATCCCGAAGTCATGCCCTAGGTAAAGTAACCCAGGAACCAGACCATCGGTAAAGCTACCACAGAGTCGGAGCTTAGGTAAAGCTACCACAGAGTTAGACCTTAGGTAAAGCTAACACGGAGCAAGGACTCAGGTAAAAGCCATCTCGAAGACTGCCGATAGGTAAAGTAACCCAGGATTCAGGCATCAAGTGGGGTGGCTATCAAATAATATATGAAATTACCAAAAAATGATTGGTTAGATCAAACGACCAACGACCTAGATAGAGTTCAAATAGTCAACAGGTTGAATCAACCAATCACAACGCAGGGGCCCGGTAGGCCTACGTAAACGGTCAATGTAAGACGAGAAGGCCTATATAACGTGTTAAACCAATATATATGACAGCCCACATAATGTGTTAAACAAATATGCAAGCCTACATACTATGCTAGGCCGACATACTATGTCTGTAAATCACCGGCCAAAGCCCCTATGACCTGAGCTATTTTCACCTCTTCCATCGGATTGATCCTGGCAACCGTATAATATGGGAGGTACTATATGGTACATCTACCAATGCATAACCTATCAAGCCCACGTAAAGGTTTAATATATTTGACGACGTATCGGCGTTCGAGCGACTCAGGTATTAGGCCCTCCATAACTAGAGGGGCAAGGGTTATGATTGTCAAAATTTGTCTATGCTACAAAATAATAAACAAAGCAACAAAGCCCCGTCGTTTCAGGGAATACGCTTGACCGTGTGCTAGACATGTACAGACTTGCAGCGATAACGCATTATCTAAAAACCGCAACGGCAGCCGGTGACCGCTATAGCAAGCTTAAAACCCGCACGGCTGTGTCGTTGTGAATCTAGGCACGTGTCTATGTTTTGATTACTGTATCAATTTACTGTGTATTGTCGGCATACCAAGGCCTACATATATATAATCAGAAATCAGTGTAAATAATCAAATAGCCTCAATGGACATCTCCTATAGCTGTAAATGTATCTAGATATAAAGGTATATATGGAGAAACACTAATAATGAGGCCTATCACAAAACGTGAATAAATATATGTTATAAAACGATCCTAAAACGGTGCTAAACCAACATGCATGCTATCATACATATTCGTATATACCGTGTTAAGCCTACATACGTGATAGCCCACATAATGTGTTAAACAAATATGCATGTAAACCTGCAGACATACTATCTAGGCCGACTTACATGGGCCTACTATGTCGGTAAACCGCCGGCCAAAGCCTATATGACCTGAGCTATTTACACCTTGTCTATCAGGTAGAACCAGGCAATCGAATAATATGTAATATACATCCCTTATTAGGCAAATATCCCCGTTACCCACATAGACCTATGTTAAGCCAGGATGAATGATATCTTATATAGTGTGTTAAACAAATATGTTTGTAAACCTACATAAATAATATGCTAACAACATGGATGCTATCCTACATAGGCTTATATACTATGTTAGGCCTGCATACGTAATTACCCCATATAGTGTGTTAAATAAATATGCGTGTAAACCAAATAAATACTATGCTAAGCCAACATGCGTGCTATCATACTATGTTAGGCCTACATAATGTGTTAAACATATATGTGTGTAAGCTTGCATAGATATTATGCTAAGAAGACACGGGCCTACAAAGTATAACACATTATATCCGGTGCATAGTTTAGCTAAACGGCTATCACACACTATCCTACAAGCTGCCCACAAATTACCTGATACATAGCCTGGCTAATCATTAACACATAGTATGACCCAACACATAATATCCGGTGCATAGCCTCGCTAAATAAGCATAAACCCCCCAAAATTGGCTTATCAATTATGTATGGTCTAGATATAGTCACACATGTCATTTCAAAAGTCAGCTGGAAAGAAACACTAGCCTGGCTAATCATTATCACATAGTAGGCCCCAACACATATTATCCGGTGCATAGCCTCGCTAAATAAGCATAAACTTCCCAAAATTGGCTTATCAATTATGTATGGTCTAGATATAGTCACACATGTCATTTCAAAAGTCAGCTGGAAAGAAACACTAGCCTGGTATATACTATGTTAAACCAGCATGCAATATACTCTAAATAGCCATATATACGCTGTTAAACAAATATGCGTGTAAACCTACATAAATACTATGGTAAACCAACATGCATGCTATCATACTATGTTAAGCCCAAATACATAATAGAATACATAATGTGTTAAACATATATGTGTGTAAGCCAGCATAGATATTATGCTAAGAAGACATGGACCTACAAAGTATAACACATTATATTCGGTGCATAGTTTAGCTAATGGATATCACACACTAACCTACACGCAGCCCACAAATTACCACATAATACCTGATACATAGCCCGGATAATCATTAACGCATAGCGGCCGATGCAAGTCATGAGTAGGGCTAACACAACATATTCAAACCATAGCCTGACTACGGCTAACACATAGTATCCGATGAGAAGTATGAATACAAAGTAACACATAATATCCGTTGCATAGCTCGGCTAAAGTTCGTCATATAGCACCCGAAGTATAGCTTGACAAACACACAGCATATCATGAGCGGCGTGATATAAGGTAACACATAGTATCCGATACACAACCTAGGATCGAATATGACGTCATTCAGGTGGAGAACAAGATGGTGGCAATGTTGATACCGTGATGGCCTGTGTAGGCTAGATCAAATAACCAACGTTTCAACTAAACTACTGTCATACGCGTAGTTTAACCAACCAACATACGTGAAGTTCAAACGAACAGCATTGACACCAAGTCCAAATAGGCTATAGCGGCTATGCCCAGATCAGCGTTTCAGCTAATCAAAATGAAAAACTTACGCTAATCAACCAACATCTACACCGAGGTCAAATGGGTTATGGTTAGCGAAGGCACTGGCAAAAGCTTTAAGGACTAGACATAATTATAGCTATCAACGCGTACCAAAATAGCTATGCAGAAACCGTCAAGGCCATTACACATATTGTCCAGGTATGTTCTCCATCAAACCGAGACTTTAGACACCATCTCTGTAAAACAGCTAACAAATTATACTCTACCACAATAGGTATGTCAAAACTGTTACCGGCTCATAATCTAAGACAATGGTTACGTAACGCCCTTTATCAATTTAAGACCTTAAGCGACATCTTCGTAAAGACAGCCACAATAGTTACGTTAAAAAGAGCTACCGCTGCTCACCCTACCATAATAGCTACGTACAGACGGCTAATATTGTATAACCTATCACAAGACTTATGTAAAAACAGCTATGCATAACCTGTCACACAATAACTGCGTAAAGGCAGCTAACAAGGCCTACCCCAATAAAATAGCTACGTAAAAATAACATCCAATACATACCCTATCATATTAGCTATGTAAAGCCAATAAATGCGTAAAGGCAGCTAACAATGCCTACCCCATTAAAATAGCTACGAAAAGATAACAACCAATACATAACTTATCATAATAGCTATGTAAAGACAGCTAAAGATGCATAACCTAACTCAGTAATGATTGCTATTAAATAATGAACCATTACACTAGCCACGTAAAGACAGCTACCAACACCACAATAGCTACGTAAAAACAGTTATCGATCCGTGACCAGGATAATACCTACGTAAGACCTATATCAGTGCTAAGACAATAGCTCCGTAAGGAAAACCTACCACCTCATGAACTACGACAACAGCAAGGTGTGGACGGCTACCAATACATTACTTATCACAGCTACCAACACATAACTCGGCACACTAGCTAAGTAAATAGCGCTGCGATTGAATAGCCTATCACACAGGCTAATTGAGGGTCACTAACTAAACCATCACAATATCTCTGTACATGGCAGATGGCGAGATGATCCTCATCTTTATCGCACACCCAACTGTAGGTTAGGTTAGAAGCACTCTGGCTAGCTTAGGTTAGTGGGTTGAAAATAATTTTTTCTAAAAACTACCCCTCTAGACGTGGTTGAACAGCCAATAGTAGGTTAGGTTAGAAGCACTCTGGCTAGCTTAGGTTAGTGGGTTGAAAATAATTTTTCCTAAAAACTACCCCTCTAGACGTGGTTGAACCCTCCCCCAAGGCTACGATCAAGGTCACATCGACCGCCTGCATCATCCAAAACCACCCCTAATTTTCAAAGGTTGGTCGTATCTCCATCACGGGCATCGCTGACCTGTGGTTGTAGAAGTTAGGGGTGGTTTTGGATGATGCAGGCGGTCGATGTGACCTTGATCGTAGCCTTGGGGGAGGGTTCAACCACGTCTAGAGGGGTAGTTTTTAGGAAAAATTATTTTCAACCCACTAACCTAAGCTAGCCAGAGTGCTTCTAACCTAACCTACTATTGGCTGTTCAACCACTTCTAGAGGGGTAGTTTTTAGAAAAAATTATTTTCAACCCACTAACCTAAGCTAGCCAGAGTGCTTCTAACCTAACCTACAGTTGGGTGTGCGATAAAGATGAGGATCATCTCGCCATCTGCCATGTACAGAGATATTGTGATGGTTTAGTTAGTGACCCTCAATTAGCCTGTGTGATAGGCTATTCAATCGCAGCGCTATTTACTTAGCTAGTGTGCCGAGTTATGTGTTGGTAGCTGTGATAAGTAATGTATTGGTAGCCGTCCACACCTTGCTGTTGTCGTAGTTCATGAGGTGGTAGGTTTTCCTTACGGAGCTATTGTCTTAGCACTGATATAGGTCTTACGTAGGTATTATCCTGGTCACGGATCGATAACTGTTTTTACGTAGCTATTGTGGTGTTGGTAGCTGTCTTTACGTGGCTAGTGTAATGGTTCATTATTTAATAGCAATCATTACTGAGTTAGGTTATGCATCTTTAGCTGTCTTTACATAGCTATTATGATAAGTTATGTATTGGTTGTTATCTTTTCGTAGCTATTTTAATGGGGTAGGCATTGTTAGCTGCCTTTACGCATTTATTGGCTTTACATAGCTAATATGATAGGGTATGTATTGGATGTTATTTTTTCGTAGCTATTTTATTGGGGTAGGCCTTGTTAGCTGCCTTTACGCAGTTATTGTGTGACAGGTTATGCATAGCTGTTTTTACATAAGTCTTGTGATAGGTTATACAATATTAGCCGTCTGTACGTAGCTATTATGGTAGGGTGAGCAGCGGTAGCTCTTTTTAACGTAACTATTGTGGCTGTCTTTACGAAGATGTCGCTTAAGGTCTTAAATTGATAAAGGGCGTTACGTAACCATTGTCTTAGATTATGAGCCGGTAACAGTTTTGACATACCTATTGTGGTAGAGTATAATTTGTTAGCTGTTTTACAGAGATGGTGTCTAAAGTCTCGGTTTGATGGAGAACATACCTGGACAATATGTGTAATGGCCTTGACGGTTTCTGCATAGCTATTTTGGTATGCGTTGATAGCTATAATTATGTCTAGTCCTTAAAGCTTTTGCCAGTGCCTTCGCTAACCATAACCCATTTGACCTCGGTGTAGATGTTGGTTGATTAGCGTAAGTTTTTCATTTTGATTAGCTGAAACGCTGATCTGGGCATAGCCGCTATAGCCTATTTGGACTTGGTGTCAATGCTGTTCGTTTGAACTTCACGTATGTTGGTTGGTTAAACTACGCGTATGACAGTAGTTTAGTTGAAACGTTGGTTATTTGATCTAGCCTACACAGGCCATCACGGTATCAACATTGCCACCATCTTGTTCTCCACCTGAATGACGTCATATTCGATCCTAGGTTGTGTATCGGATACTATGTGTTACCTTATATCACGCCGCTCATGATATGCTGTGTGTTTGTCAAGCTATACTTCGGGTGCTATATGACGAACTTTAGCCGAGCTATGCAACGGATATTATGTGTTACTTTGTATTCATACTTCTCATCGGATACTATGTGTTAGCCGTAGTCAGGCTATGGTTTGAATATGTTGTGTTAGCCCTACTCATGACTTGCATCGGCCGCTATGCGTTAATGATTATCCGGGCTATGTATCAGGTATTATGTGGTAATTTGTGGGCTGCGTGTAGGTTAGTGTGTGATATCCATTAGCTAAACTATGCACCGAATATAATGTGTTATACTTTGTAGGTCCATGTCTTCTTAGCATAATATCTATGCTGGCTTACACACATATATGTTTAACACATTATGTATTCTATTATGTATTTGGGCTTAACATAGTATGATAGCATGCATGTTGGTTTACCATAGTATTTATGTAGGTTTACACGCATATTTGTTTAACAGCGTATATATGGCTATTTAGAGTATATTGCATGCTGGTTTAACATAGTATATACCAGGCTAGTGTTTCTTTCCAGCTGACTTTTGAAATGACATGTGTGACTATATCTAGACCATACATAATTGATAAGCCAATTTTGGGAAGTTTATGCTTATTTAGCGAGGCTATGCACCGGATAATATGTGTTGGGGCCTACTATGTGATAATGATTAGCCAGGCTAGTGTTTCTTTCCAGCTGACTTTTGAAATGACATGTGTGACTATATCTAGACCATACATAATTGATAAGCCAATTTTGGGGGGTTTATGCTTATTTAGCGAGGCTATGCACCGGATATTATGTGTTGGGTCATACTATGTGTTAATGATTAGCCAGGCTATGTATCAGGTAATTTGTGGGTAGCTTGTAGGATAGTGTGTGATAGCCGTTTAGCTAAACTATGCACCGGATATAATGTGTTATACTTTGTAGGCCCGTGTCTTCTTAGCATAATATCTATGCAAGCTTACACACATATATGTTTAACACATTATGTAGGCCTAACATAGTATGATAGCACGCATGTTGGCTTAGCATAGTATTTATTTGGTTTACACGCATATTTATTTAACACACTATATGGGGTAATTACGTATGCAGGCCTAACATAGTATATAAGCCTATGTAGGATAGCATCCATGTTGTTAGCATATTATTTATGTAGGTTTACAAACATATTTGTTTAACACACTATATAAGATATCATTCATCCTGGCTTAACATAGGTCTATGTGGGTAACGGGGATATTTGCCTAATAAGGGATGTATATTACATATTATTCGATTGCCTGGTTCTACCTGATAGACAAGGTGTAAATAGCTCAGGTCATATAGGCTTTGGCCGGCGGTTTACCGACATAGTAGGCCCATGTAAGTCGGCCTAGATAGTATGTCTGCAGGTTTACATGCATATTTGTTTAACACATTATGTGGGCTATCACGTATGTAGGCTTAACACGGTATATACGAATATGTATGATAGCATGCATGTTGGTTTAGCACCGTTTTAGGATCGTTTTATAACATATATTTATTCACGTTTTGTGATAGGCCTCATTATTAGTGTTTCTCCATATATACCTTTATATCTAGATACATTTACAGCTATAGGAGATGTCCATTGAGGCTATTTGATTATTTACACTGATTTCTGATTATATATATGTAGGCCTTGGTATGCCGACAATACACAGTAAATTGATACAGTAATCAAAACATAGACACGTGCCTAGATTCACAACGACACAGCCGTGCGGGTTTTAAGCTTGCTATAGCGGTCACCGGCTGCCGTTGCGGTTTTTAGATAATGCGTTATCGCTGCAAGTCTGTACATGTCTAGCACACGGTCAAGCGTATTCCCTGAAACGACGGGGCTTTGTTGCTTTGTTTATTATTTTGTAGCATAGACAAATTTTGACAATCATAACCCTTGCCCCTCTAGTTATGGAGGGCCTAATACCTGAGTCGCTCGAACGCCGATACGTCGTCAAATATATTAAACCTTTACGTGGGCTTGATAGGTTATGCATTGGTAGATGTACCATATAGTACCTCCCATATTATACGGTTGCCAGGATCAATCCGATGGAAGAGGTGAAAATAGCTCAGGTCATAGGGGCTTTGGCCGGTGATTTACAGACATAGTATGTCGGCCTAGCATAGTATGTAGGCTTGCATATTTGTTTAACACATTATGTGGGCTGTCATATATATTGGTTTAACACGTTATATAGGCCTTCTCGTCTTACATTGACCGTTTACGTAGGCCTACCGGGCCCCTGCGTTGTGATTGGTTGATTCAACCTGTTGACTATTTGAACTCTATCTAGGTCGTTGGTCGTTTGATCTAACCGATTATTTTTTGGTAATTTCATATATTATTTGATAGCCACCCCACTTGATGCCTGAATCCTGGGTTACTTTACCTATCGGCAGTCTTCGAGATGGCTTTTCCCTGAGTCCTTGCTCCGTGTTAGCTTTACCTAAGGTCTAACTCTGTGGTAGCTTTACCTAAGCTCCGACTCTGTGGTAGCTTTACCGATGGTCTGGTTCCTGGGTTACTTTACCTAGGGCATGACTTCGGGATAGCTTTTACCTAAGGTCTAACTCCGTGGTAGCTTTACCTAGGACTTGGTGGGGGTATTTGTCTTGGTAGTTGGTATAGCAACCATCCTAGCCCTGCTCTTGTGTAGCTTTACTTAAAGGCTGAGTGTATTGTTTATTAATTTAGTAGGATAGACAAATTTTGAGTTTGGCAATCGTATACCCTTGCCCCTCATCACCCGATTCATTTGGGGTAGACCACTATAGTTTGGGTGAGCCTACTACTTGCCTAGACTCGCTCGAGCGCTGATACGTCATCAGATAACCATTAAATCTTTCCAAAGTTACCCCCACCACCCAAGCTATTCCAGGGTTACTTTACCTAGGCGGCCTTACTTAAGGGCCTGCCTCGAGATGGCTTTACCTCGAGCATGACTCCTAGGTGGCTTTTACCTAGGACCTCGATCATTTTTGGCAATCTGAAAACCGGTGATCCCACCCACACAGCCTACCATAATGGACACATATCCCGTACGGTCTTTCGATCATACCGATCGATTTTTGGCAATTTCATATTTTATTTAAAACCTACCCCTAGGTGAACCGCCCCCGCAGTATTCCATATTGGGCTCTACACATATATCGTACTGTCTGTTGATCCGGCCGATCGATTTTCGGCATTTTCAGATTTTATTTAAAAACTACCCCTAGGTGAAACTACCCCTACAGTAGCTATAATACACTCTAGACACACCCTATCGGTCAAGAAACGTTTTTCCAAAATTTTTTCGAAAACTACCCCCCACCCCCAATACACCCCCGGAGCTGCCCCCGGAGATGGTCCTGAACGTGGCCGAGGTCACCCCCTATACGTAGGTTAGGTTAGGTTAGATGCATTTTGGCTAGCTTAGGTCAGTGGGTTGAAAATAAATATTTTTCGAAAAACTACCCCCTACCCCTCTAGACGTGGTCGAAACCACCCCTAGGGCAGGGATCGGGGTCGCGACGTCCCCCCGCATCATCCTAGACTACCCCTATAGTCCTAGGTTACGTAGCGGCCGATTTTGTTTTTTTTTCTTTCGAAAAACTACCCCCCACCCCTCTGAACGTGGTCAAAACCACCCCTTGGTCTGGGGTCACGGCCGGGATGACCTTGGGCATCATCCAAAACTACCCCTATAGTCCTAGGTTACGTAGCGGCCGAGTTTAGGGGTGGCTGTCCTATTCTAGGGTCATTCCTACTGTAATGCTCTGAACAATACTTGTATAAATGTGTTTCTTTGTTTCTCTCGTGATTGTCTTTTGCCAGAGAGAGAGAGTTTAAGGCTCGTTTCACCGCTCAACCTTTGTTTATTCTTTCCCTGATTGCATCCTCACTGTCGCCCTTCCTATTACAGATCCTCCTCATATATTTGCACGTCTGTATCTCCTAGATGTCGCTGCTGTCCAAGCCAAGGTAGAAAATCTTGTCTTTGCCTACTACTAGATATTCACATCACTAAATGCATAACTAAATATCAATGTATTACCGCGTGCGCTCACTGGATTTTTAAAATCGATTGTAAAATGAATGGAAAGCAGCTGGTCTGACTGGAGTTATGGAGTACAAGTAGAGACAGAGATCAGGTTGTTGTGGTAGGTTTGGCGATATAGAAACGTGTTAACGTGGCGGCTAGCGTTCCACAAGTGTATGGAAGACGAGGTTTCTCGCTACGTATGGCCCAACAAGAGATCATGGAGAGGTTCCAGCACGTTCAGCACGGCTAGCGTACCGGCATGCTCTGGGTTCCCTTACTAAGCACTGAGAGTGTGCCGGTGTGCTCCCCGCTTCCCTTCTGAGAGACGGGACCTCACCGGCACGCTCACTCCCAGTCTAATTGAAACTTCTCTAGTGTCGATACGTGTTTGTATAAAGGTTTGATGTTTATGTCAGTGCTTCAGAAGAGTTTGGAGAACATTGTGCCTGAGTCGTTTTTAAATCCGACCATTCCGGGTTAACTTTTGATGCTTCAGCTGAAACAATGCTTCAGGGAGTTTTATGAACAGATTTAATTTGGTTTAACTTTTATATTTTAATGTTTTTTTTTAGTTTGTACCACTTTACGCTGCAAAATATCCGGTAAAAACAACGATCATAAAAATAAACTAAGCTTTTTGAACTAACGCAAGAATAAACGATAACTTTCCTATTAGAGTGAATGAACCAAGTCAAGGTGGGAACAGACTATTGTAAATATGAGTCACTGACAAAATGCTTGGACGCCCGGATACCTAATGTGTCATCATGAGATTGTAGTTAACAAATGTCAAATAATCTCGGCTATAAGAAGTCGCGGACGTGATGTCTGCGTTTACATTATTGATCTCTATCCCTTTGTGAAACACATGAATAAACAGAAACAAACATTCCGAGTTAAAAATTGAGTGTAAATTTTAGAATGTAATGTATTTTAGTAGTAGGTACTTTAGGTTTTTATGTAAATTATGTTTTTTCTGTCTCTTTTATTGTGTTTTATTATTTGTCATACAGTATTTTATCATTTGTATTTCTATTTTTTAATTGTGACCCAATAAATAAAACAATATCTTAACGTCTAATACACTATTTTGATGTCCTCAATAAACCTATATACGTTAGAAATAAAATTATTGAGAATAAAACAACCGGCACGATAATTAGATGCTACGACAAACTATGCAACCCGCATAGCATTCCACTGCCGTCAGAGGTGGAAGTTAACGAAAAAACATACTGTAGTTTGATGAGATCACCAATATCGCTGCCGTGCTGAATGTGCTAGTAGGGACTGGTCTATAGAACAAAATGACCTTCAAAGGCCCGGCAATTAACTTATACAACTATTAGAACTTAATATATGTATAAAAGTTATGTAAGTTTTCATTAGTTGAGTACTTTAAAAAATGTAGTATTTAACCTGGCTAACATTAGCCAATGTGCGTGTGAAATAGAAAGAAGAAAGCAAGAAGGTGAAACATGAAGATAGTAGACGAAGAGTGCTTAGACACTGGTGCAAAGGAAACAAAGATTGATGCTGATGTTGGGGGGGGGGATCTACCTGCAGGGTGGGTGTGGACTAGCTGCACTTACTAAGAAGGGCATGGCGTCCCTCGCGGTACCCCAGTCTAACATTAGCACTCATGACAACATTCCCTTCACTTCACACACGCTTATACATTTTCTACGCACTCAATATTAACAATAATCTTCATACATATGATTACTTCATCTTCAAGAATTTTTGACTGGTCAGAACCGTTACGCGTTGGGAGTGCTGAAAGGGTCATAGTTTGACATAACTCTGGTCTGGGAGGCTGCTGTGAGCTTGCTCTGCAGAACACGTAAGCTTGGTTACTGGTCCGTCAGGCGCTTCGGCCCTTGGTCAAGGAGTGTCCGTGGTGTACAGTTGTCGGAGCCTGTGCACAGTACTAAACAGATGCCCATCCAGTCGAGCTAATGAAGAAAACTACAGGCCCCAGAGTTGTGTGTGTTAGAAATGATCGTACGTGATACAAGGGTGTAACCGTTCCCATAGTTCCGCTCATCTGACAATGGCTAACTTTAACAAATTTATGAAAAAACACGTCAAACTTCCTTTGTTTAAAAAGGTTACATCATTACTCACTTTGTGAGTTTTGTATTGAAGGTGGGAGTAAGAAGTTGATGGAGGAACGTCACCAGCATTGACATCACCAAAATATTTGGTATATTCTAGTGCCGAAGAAGGACTTGAATATGATTGCTTGTAATAATGATGACCAAAATTGGTTTTTCACCAGGAGAAAAATCTGTACTCCAGAGTATAACTCTGAGCCCCAATGAATCTAACTTAAAATTGGTGACTCTTGGTTAACTAGCTTCAAACGCTTTATGCTACGATGCGTCGTACCGATATGTAGTAAAATCGAAAGCCTGGACTAATCACGAACCCACCCTGGGATGCGACGGTACTCCAACCAGACAGTACAGTTTCTCCTCCTTATCTAATACTATTCGGGATTATTAGAGTGGAAACTTCCAAACGACCAGGTCTTATGAAACTTCCGTGTCAGAGATCCAATGACCAGAATAAACGCTGGCTAGCAGATGAGTATTGTTATAATCTTTCGTTTAGAAAATATCACTATGAACCACTGTTGTTTCCAATATATATTAAAAAAAAGGTCAAAACCAATTTATTATAAAATAATTTAATGTTAAAACATCAAGTAAAGTTTCTTATAATTACTTATTCACAAATTCAGTCGGTGAATAATTTATTTAACCAAACAATTTCATTAATGTAGCCATTTACTGTAATTTATTAAGAGTTAATAATTGAAAAATAGCCCCCGAAGATGATTCCGGATCAAGCCTTTGAAACTCTAATTAAAGGTGTTACAGTATTTTACTTGGTTTATAATGTTTGTACTCAACAAAATCAAATTAAGTCATTTTCGTACTTTATAAAATTATTTTTAGTTATTTATTTTAAGTACCAATGCAATTTCATTTTTACAATGAATAAATGTCACTTTTTGTACAGTATTTATGAATCTTTCACTTATAAATCTACTAAACCATTTAAAAGTTAAATGCTGTTAGGTAGACATTTTACCCAAATCAACACTTTTTAAACATTTTTCAGAGCGTATAGTACTTGTGAAAGATTTTTTTCCAAGTATATTTCTCATTTTTTCTGTGAGAATAAAACTTCATAGGGAAACTTCCCAACTGACATCAAAGCTTACAACAAAGAATGTAACGTCTGTAATTGCTTATACAAAGTATAATTAGATATTTAAAACCAGTCCTGCATCGTCTTCTCACCGGGTCCGATTGCTTCGCAGCGACCTCGTCTTCTACACTATTACCCCACTTTCTGCTTAGGTTTAAACTAGCCTGCGTTCCGCATCTGATACTTTCTACAAAGACTTGATAAACTGTACTGTAGCGCAATGTACACGTTTCTCGTAGTAACGGAAACTGTTTTGCGTTTACCTGAACTGAAAACAGGAAGCTGGTTCTGGGCTGAATGACAAGGAACCGGTTGAGCGGCCAGATAAGAGGGAAATAAACAGGTGCAAAGCGGCCATTGGTTTAGATAAATTTATAGCTTCCAATTATATAGTGTATGTAAGATCAGGCAAGACTGTGGCGACGTAATTTAAATTGCAATATAGGTAATTTTTAGAATATCATGAAAATGTATGTGCCAAAGGATGTGCCACAAGGCAGCCTGTATGCTGGACCTTGCAAATCTTTTCTCATTCTTACACGTATTTTTTACGCATTATCTTTTATTTTATCAGAGTGTCTAGATAATATAATTATTTGTGATTTTCAATTATTCATCAGATTCCTTCAGAGAGATGTTTATTTGATCATTAATTTGATTTTATTGGGTTTACTATGCTTTTTATCTTTCTCTAGTGACGATTTCCGACATTTCGCTTAGTTAATAAAGGATTTTGCCAATATAGTTGTGTGGTGTGCTCTTAGATTGTTTTCTTACCTTTAATAGGATTGTAGTATACTTACCTCTGATGCAATTTTCCACCATTAAAGTACTATAGTGTTCCTGTTATTGTGTACTGAAAAATTAGTCGTAGTAGTATACAACCTCACTCCAATCTGCATGATGTAACCTGTCTTATAAACCCGGATGTGCTTTATCTTTCGCAGCAGTTTCTTTAATGAGTCACCCACTAGCCGTCTCACTAAATAAATTAACTTTCTTACGCTAAGTCATAATTTCCAAATTACTATTGAATATATGAAAAGTACGTAAAAATATAAGAATAACGATTCAAAACAAGATATAACTGCTTAAATTAGATTTGTTACATTTACGAATGTTACCGCACATTGACAGGCTACACCTACATTTTTTTCTAATTGTTTTTTTTTAAATTATGCCGTGTTTGGTGTTGTTCTTGTATGTTTACGTTCTTTCCAAATATTAGATACAAATTTGGAAATTATTATTGAGGCAAAAAAGTAATTTACATAGCTGTAATGGTACTGTGTTCAATGCAAAAATCTGCAAGTGATAATTCACGTCCGTACTATCACGGATCTATAAGACAGGTCACATCTTATCGACTATAATCTTTGGTTAATACAACTGCAATACGTTATTATCTAAATTCCCTGCAGCAATATTTTTTTTGTTAGATCTATTAGCAACGTACTCACATTTTATTGATTATCGACCACATATATGGGCCAGATCACGAAATCGAAAGGCTTTTTGTAGCCGATAAAGTATAGCAATAGAGGCTTATTACATTAGAGGCTTTGATTAAGCTTATTATTTCTCTTCTTTACAAATCCAGCTCCAAAGAATTTGTGGTTGTATGTAATACAAAACAAATATTTTTTTACAAACCAAACAAAACGGTTTCTTCTTTTTACTTTTTACCATACAATTTGATTGGAATACATTGTAGAAATATAACTTTAAAGTTTTATAAAAACAGATTTTTGTAATTAATTACAACCAAAAATGTACTTGAGACTAACATAAGAAAGGACCTATCTTGTAAATACCATATTGTAGAACGGGGCAACTTCAAGAAGACACATCCGCAATAAGAGTTTAATCAGCATTATTTTGCCTTTAATGTTATAGCAGCTTTCACCAATTTAGTGAATTTGTCTGTAGTACTTTAAATATTCTATTTCAATTACTAGTCTTTCTCACTCAAAATTAAAACAAGTGTTTATAAGATCTCTATTCTAAGAAACGTAGGTTGTAAATAGTACTAAAACACCTCTAACCACAAATGTTTATATTTCAACCTGATGTATGCAACGGTTACCAAGTAACCATCTTCAAAGATATTTTAGATGCCCCTAAGGATGTGATGCCCCTGAAGACGGTTACTTAGTAATAGAATTTTACTTCAGGTTAAAATAGAAATATTTGTCACTAGATGTTTTTGAGTATTTTTATTATTTAACCACATTTTATTCCATATAAATGCAGACAAATAAATTGTTTCATCTAGTATTGGAAACCTATTGCTTGAAACTAATATTCTAATTAATTAGCAGTCAAATAACGTTATTATCCGAATCTTTGATAAGATTTTATTATATAATCCATCCTGTCATTTATAACCAAACATCAAATTGGTGAAATCGCAACGACTTACTCCATCAGAGGGTCAACTTGTGTTGAGTCTTCAACACCTTCGGACAGACTTCCGTCTCCACTGCCCGGATCGTCCAATGGGAAATCCTCCATTAAACCGTCTACTTCTCCTTCGTCTTCAGGTACAGCTGTGACTCCATCATGGCAGGTAGTATACGTGCCGAAGATCTAAACATAAAGACGTATATTAGCAATGCGGGGAAACGTAATCAGTAACAGACCTAACGTCCGTTTAGTAAGTGGATAAACGAAATAGATTAGGCAGTTATGTTTTAACTTGCAGTTTTTGTATTGTACATCTTGAGGTTTTTATATAAAACATTCTTTTGTTTTATATAAAAATTCATTACAAATATATATATACATATATATATATATATATATATATATATATATATATATATATATATATATATATGTGTGTGTGTGTGTGTATGTGTGTGTGTGTGTGTGTGTGTGTGTGTGTGTGTGTGTGTGTGTGTGTGTGTGTGTGTGTGTGTGTATGTGTGTGTGTGTGTGTGTGTGTGTGTGTGTGTGTGTGTGTGTGTGTGTGTGTGTGTGTGTGTGTGTGTGAGTGTGTGTGTGTGTGTGTGTGTGTGTGTGTGTGTGTGTGTGTGTGTGTGTATGTGTGTGTGTGTGTGTGTGTGTGTGTGTGTGTGAGTGTGTGTGTGTGTCTCAATTGTTTACTTTGTCTAAAATAATCGCAATCGAACAATAACTACATTTCTTAATATATTTACAGAATTTCACATCAAACATATACTTCCAGACAAGTTTTTGAGAAAATTCTATTTTAAAGTTAATTTACTCAATTTATAAAAATACTGAACAATTCCTAAAATTATATTATTCTGAGAATATTATATTACGAAATTTTATTTCAAAACTATTTATCTTCACATTGTTATGTAGGAAGTTTACAAAATCGTTCCAAATATTTTGACGCCTGGCTAGAAGAAAACTTACCGTACAATCCTGAAAAGGTCAGAGAAAACGGTAACTTAAAGCCTGGATGTGTGAGAATAACGGACGATAATCTTATTATGTAAGTGGATAGGCAGGTCTCGCCGCGAGTTGAATTAAAACATTAGTCGCGTAGGTTTAAAGGAGTAAGGTGTGTGAGGCCTAGGCATTGCCAGTCGCTTTCTAGGCTATCTGGGGCTACTGGGCTACTGCATGTCGATTACAGGACATTAGTAAACGCACGGGTTGGACACGTTACACAAAACTTCTGATCATTTTACTCTTTATTTCCAATCTAGTAGAAATATAATGAATCAAACATCAGTTTCTGTTAATCAGATAACTTATCAATTTTATAAGTAAATAAATAACTGCACACTAACTCCCAAAACAATATACATCAAGTCATCATCATCAGTACCACTACAAATTTACAACTGTATTTAAACTGATAATATAATGTATATTGTTTTGTGAGTTCATGTGGAGTTATTTATGGATTTATAACTTCAACTCACAAGGGAGCTCAATTGTTACTTAAATTAATTTTTTATTAGAATGCGAAGATTTGGATTTTTCTATTATTATAAGTTTGTTGCTTTATTATTTTAAATTATATGGGTTTTGATAAATAACATCTCTATAGCCATGATAAATTTGTGTGAACTTTCGGTTGCAGACCAATTATTCTCAATGGCAACAGAAAAAAACTAAGGTTATAATAATATATAGTGTTGCTCTCTTATAATTTCGAGGTACAATGCTGCTTGAAAATAAATTATAAAAATAAATGCATTCAAGTTACAATTCATATGATCACTAACACTGTCAACTATCAGTGAAAATAGCGATTTACAATCAACACAATTGTGTTACGTTTATATTTTTACATAAATAAAATACGTTAAACAAACAAAATGGGATGTTACATCGTTTTTGATGATTGAAATTATAAAAAAATATTTGGCAAAAATTGAAGACATTTAAAATATTTATTATATAATCTTGCGAAGAGTATAAGTCTTCTCGTTCCACGGTTCCTTACAAATCCTTCAGCAGACAGCTCTAATTAATTTGGCAACAGGAGTGTGCAACCTTTTTTTACTCAAGGGCCACATTGAAAACTTTTGGAGGAAAGGCTGGCTGGCAATATTTCAGGGCAGAAAATCTACCCCCCCCCCATACACCTATGACGTTTTTTCTAATCAAGACCTAAGGGGGGTTTTTGATGTTTTCTTGCTTAATCTTTTAAGTTACTATATTTTCTTATTTATCTTTGTTGTTGGCGGACTAAAATTCTTTACGTCATTGTAAAAATAACTGTGACCAAACAAATAATTATATTTGCAATAAAATAATACCTGTTCTGTAGAAGGAGTTTTCAAATAGGCCTAATGAAAACACAAGATACAAAACCAAATCTTTTCAATTCACTACAAAATGTACTTTATTGAATTTTAAAGAAAACTTGACAATACATGAGTTTACAATATATGTAAAGCATTAAAAAAACAATTATTTTTTAGTGAGAAGATTGCATTTGTTTACCACTTAAAATTTCAGCCTATTTAGGGTCAAACTTTGTTGTTCCGATCATTAGGATTGATTTCAAATACTCGTCTGACAAGGAAGATCTGTATTTAGATTTAACAAACTTCATTTTGGAAAAAGTCTGCTCACACTTGTAGGCAGATCCAAAAAGAAAAAAACATAGCTCGATGGCTTCAAGCTGCATTTCTGCAGGCACTTTGTCAATGTCACACCTAAAAGGATTTATCTGAATGTCTTCTGCTGCATGGTCAAAGTCTTCAAAGCTATTGTCAAACTTTTGACATAGCTTAGACATGATTTCTAAAACGTAATCCTTGGTGAAGGTAGCGGTGTTTAGTGCACTCAAGTTCTAACAATATTCCAAGTATTCAAAGTGGTAAAATAAAGTGGCAAGTGAGAGACGAGTACTGTACTCATACTTAACACTTTAACCCCCATGAGTATTTCTCATATACACATATAACCTATCCCACTAGCCCATGAGTAGCAAACAGATACTCAGTATTATGTTTTCAACTTTCACTTGGAAAATTACTGAAAAACCTCCACTCAGCCCAAGGTTATTTTATGGTTTTATTTGGTTGTTTAGGTGCTCAAGAACATTGGAGTATAAGTTATTAGAAGTTAATATGAAAAATAGACACATGAAGACTGAGAATAAAATATATACTCATGGGCCCTGCAGGAAAAACCTAACGTAACTTAGTTTGAGTTAAGCTATTTTGAAGGTAATGATTTGAGGACACATTCTATAAAAGAAAATTACATTTTTAATTCAGCTCTGCCTTTATAAACACTAAGAAGAACTTACATTTCAACTAAACACAAATAAATCAAATAAAATTTTTTAAATAAATTTTCAAGAAATAAAAAAATTACTAGTTGTGTTCCAAATTTACTTTTTATAACATTTATGTTCTTTAAAAAAACACTTTATGCACATAAACTTTTTGTTGGGGCACATATTACAAGCAGTGTGGACTTGTGGTGTTTTCTTTTGGGCGTAGGATCTATTTATTGATTGGGATAACTGTTCATAGCACAATGTACACCGCCCTTTCTTTCCAATTACTTCCAGTATATGTTTCCATTGTTATCGTCATTATCTGGGAGTGACTCGTTAATACCAGAGATCAAGTTCTGAGCTAGCTTTTCCCTAAATTCAGTAATGGAAATATTTCTTGAGTTGTATAGTTTATATACAAGATGTGCATTTACAATGGCAGTATTACATAATAGTTCAAATAAAACTTTTCGATACCATTTGATGCCTCTTCTGTGTGGTGAGCTATAAGATGCTATCTGATCGGATGTATCAATGAAAGACTTAGCAGCATTATAATTCATTATAGTGGAAGGCTTTTTCTTGGATCCACGATTTGTTTCAATATCAATCATTTCTGTCACAGATTTGGAAGTCAGGAACAATACATCACGCTTGTCTCGCCATTTACCAATGATAAGTTTGGTGTTACTTTGTCTTTTTACAACGTCACCTCTTTGAAGCTTCGCTTTAATCACATACTCAGGATTATGTTTCCTCCTTTTACGGAGAGTTCCGACAAGATGCGTTTTTCTGCCTGGGGGTCAAAGTGTTAATGGTAAAAATGCTGAAAAGGAAATATATTATCAAATAAAAATGTGTTTCAATAAGCTAGCTTTCCGCGCTGTAGGTTGGAGACCTCGGGTATAGACCAAGGACCATCAAAATGTCTTGTATGGAGAGCCAATAGTTATGAAAAATGCAGCCCAAAATTAGTATACGAGGTGTGTTCAAAAGGTAAGGTTGTGCGACTTTTAAAATTTAGCAGGTAAGGTACATTCGATTATGTTTTGTTGTGTTGGTACACATGTCCAAAAACATATGTTTACAGTTTCAAGAAAATATCATATTTAGTTTGCTTTTCATTAATGTTAGACATGTTTCGATATGCTCGGGTATTTTCTGCTATAAAAAAAAATGATAAAGGAATTTACATACAGTGTTGTGTAAAAAATTGAATTACTCTCAATTACTTGAATTTTTGACAGTGACATACTATGAGTTTGTTATGTGTAAATAAAATGTTTATATATGGTACTAGTTCTTCTAAGATGGCCGTGAAGATGCCAATGCTCTGGACGGCCCATCTTGTCAGCAACAGATAAAAACGTTGAAGCAGTGGAGGAAATTGTTTTGGAAAATTGTCGAATTTTGCGTCATGATAATGCACCTACTTACTCATCTTTGTGAGAGATATTTTGGCCAAAAACAACACACCAAAATCATGCCTCAGTCACCATATTCACTGGATTTGACCATCTGGGTCTTTTCTTGTTCCCAACATTTTTGACAAAATTTGAGGCAAATTATTCGATTATTCTTTTTTCAATTCCTTATATTAGCTCACACTCTTCTTACATTCGTTAATAAAGTACGTTTTTATTCATCCAAACAAGTTCAAATACATTTTTTCATCCTGTAGTAAATGACGATTCATGTTAATACAGTTTTTTTTTACATATTTATTAATCAATTAAATTGTAAAATAAATGATGTCTCGGTCGGATTCGAACTGAATGACTATCCAGTACTGGGCCAACTTTCCCGTTGCTAGAAAACTGATACCTAAAGATGTATATGAAATTATAAGAGGAAGGTTTGATGCAATGAAACAATGCAACAGATGGAAAGAATAAGAAATTATAGATCACCATCAGCTTCATAAATTAGAAACGAAAAAACCACAAATAAATAGTAACAAACAAAAATGATAGTTAAACACCATATTTCCTACTATATAGAGAGGAGCACGAATATTCGCTTTCTATTTTGGCATTTAATATTGTGATTTAGTCATATGCAGGCTTATATACATATTTATATTTATTGTAATTATAAAATAAAAAATAATTACAATATAATTTTTCTTTGTTGACGTCAGTAGGAATTGACTTATATATTACTTGTTTATTACAGAATTAACTGCGTCCACCAAAACATGTGTGACCTTTGTATCTGTAAATAACAAACGAAGTATGCTATATTATTGAAACTGTAAACATACGTAAAATGTAACTAAATGTAAAATGTAAACATATGTAAGTACCAATGTAACAAAACAAAAAACTAGAAAATCGAGTGTACGTTACCAGCGAAAGTTGAAAGTAACTTTACTTCCTGAGCAATCGTCTAACATTATTGTTACCTTAGTGAAAATATAAAATATTTATATGCTAGCCACTATGGTTTTGTCTTAGTGACTAGTCCTATCTCAATATTATGGAATTATAATTATACTAATCCAATTTTCTAATTTTTAAATTTAGTACAAATTTAGTTGCGGTAAATACTTGGTGAGGGTGTGAAGTGTTTTTTTAAGTAAACAAAATATAGGCTTTATGTTCATTGACGTTAAGAATCAACACGTTTTTTATGCCAAGAACTAATTGAGAGTTGATATCAATCGTAATTTCTAGATCTTCATTTTGTAGAATGTTTGCTCATATAGCCTATATAATTTCAAGAAAACACCCAAGCTCTCTCTTTCTCTATCTATCTCAAACGCTTTTGTTCATTCTTCAGTGCTGGATATCTTACCTCTGGCAACAACTGACAAAACTTAAAATCACTAGTTGTCAACAAACACTTCATTGTATCAAGGCATTTCAAGTTCGTTATTTCTAACTGCAGTTCATCTTGTGCTTTCTCAAATTAAAATCCAAATAGGAATAAATCAAGAAACTTCCCTACAAACTTTCCAGTTTGTACAAAATCAACAAATTTGGGCCCAAATTTGTCTTCAGCGTTTTGAACTGCTTCTATGAAAGAATCATTCTTGAATAGTACGTCAGAGTATGGGTTTTAAAGTATTACTAGCTATTCAACTAAACATTTATTATAATTGTCTGGTATTTTTCTTTTTTCCTTAATTATTTTTCTTTGTTTCAAAGGTCGTCGCTGTCCTGAACATTTTTCTTCCTAACCATTTTCAACATTTGGCTTTTTTTATTCACAAATTACATTTAAAATATTCAGCTATGTGTCCACTTTCTCCTAAACGCCTGGATATTTACACTTATATATTTACGTATACAAATTAAAATATTGTTACTTTTTTACAGGGGTGGGAAATTAAAAGATTAAAAATAAAATTATTATTCTGCAGGAAAGGAATATTAAAGTAGTAACTATTTATTATTTCATACATTTTTATGGCAACAGTTTACATACCTGACACTTATAAAAGCGTCCAAACATTGTTTTAATTCGATCTAAACATATCAAAATAGTAATAGCCTATTTACACTTAGCATGTACTGTCATACTGTCACTAAAGCTTTTCTCTTATTACTATATAGTAAACATTGCTCCTTCACGTTAAACGTAACCTTTATACCTGTTTGTCGGTTTGACGCTTCTAGTAATTTCTATCCGCTTTACTTCTAGAAGGTTCCAAGGGTTTTTACAAGAACGATGTGCCTGTTGCGTCCGCTTAAGTGAAAATAATTGTAAACTGGTGGCGTGCCATTAATCACGGGGGGGGGGCGGCTTTGACTGTTACAATATTTAAGAGAGTTTTAGTACATACATTAATTCACTTCCATGTCAATAGGAGCAAAACGCTAAAAATTGAAGTCATCGGGAAAATTAGTGATTTGAGAATGTGACAACAACAATCACGAAAGCACTCTCAATATTAGTGTAAATAAAATTCTTATTAGTGTAAATAAAAACTAATTATTCTATTGTAATAATAATGGGTAATACTCCACCCGACTTTAAAGGTATGATACAAATCCGGGGCCTAAATCCAAGAGTATGTGACGGGGGTCTTATTTTTTCACTACACGTGTAATGTGAGAGGTAAAGAAATATTTTTCCTAGCCACTGTTGACGTTAAAAAAAAAAAACACTAAATCACTGACTCAACTTGTCCAGAAGAAAGGAAAGACTTGGACAATAAAGAAGTAAACATATCCTTGACAATGTATAACGGAAGCCTTATAAACGCCCGTTGCGTGTACAATTCAACAATAGCCCTAATACATCTCTTGACACCGTAATCTCTTCACCCATTGTAGACCTACGTCGCTTAACCCGTGTTCCCATTCTAATTATCCGCAACGGAGTCAATAGATCTGTGCCGTTACCCAAGTATCCGCTTGGATCTGGAAAAACACACGTTGTAAATGCAGAGTACTGTACTTCAAAACGCAAAAAAGTGTACGATCGTGATAAATGTTAAAAAAATACATGTTTTGTACTAAATAATTTATTTATTAAAACACACACACACACACACACAACTTGCCTCAAGATGTAGTCTTAGAACTCTATGTTATATTATCAATATGAATATCATTAACGAACAAATACAAATAAAATCAAAAAACGATAAATTATTCAATCTAATAGACAATATTAACCCCAAAACAAACTTTAAAAACTCGCACAGTGCAGTGAATCTAAAAATAGAACATAACGGTACACCAAGGTCAACGGGAAATCCATTCAGCTCGCAGTCTACAACAACCCTGTTCAGTATGACCGAGGATGACGGCACAGCCAGCCATTGAAAGTTAGCTCGCATAAATATCAAGTAAGATTCTTGTTTAAGTACATAAGTGAAAGTGATATATATATATATATATATATATATATATACATTTATATATATATATATATATATATATATATATATACACACGCATGTGTGTATTATATATTCATAATAAAATTTTATATATATGGAATACAGTCATATGGTTTAATGATAATGTTATTATCTATCGATTAGCGAATTGGAACGTACATTTTACTCGGTCTCACAAAACCATACTTAAAGACACCCGTGTTTAGACATACATGTTAGCCTATTTCTTACAGTAGCTTACGTGTTAGCTACAGACACTCTTGATTAGCTTATGTAAGTTATAGTTTTATTATTTTTATTAAACACACCTATACAACCGGATAATGTTTAGGTACTATGTATTAGAATACAGCTGAATGGAACTGTAGTATATGTTTCTTTACGGGGCATTGACGGTTTACAGTTGTGAGTGTAATCTTAAATCGATGTTGTGTTCGTATTTTTTTAATAAAATTAGTTTCTTTTCGTGTTTTACGGTATTTAAAATAACTTTATTTTTTTAGAATGTATTTTTATGTAAAATATGTGAAACAAATTCCAGGTTCTTACAATATGTGTTCATTGTTACTATATCCATGAATAGAAAAGAGGAAGATCTAATTATTTGTCTGGGATCTAAGTAAAAAGAGAATTGTTACACCCTCCTCGAGGTCTAATTGATTCGGAAAAGTTTATAATGCCCGATCTTAGAGAGGTAAAGTTAACTAGCTTCTTCTGATCACTTCAGGACCATTGATATGAAAGAATAATACAAATACATAATGTGAATAATGATTAGAATATTACGGATAAAGGAAGCTTATAAAGAAATATAATAACAAAAAATTTTGTAATACTTCCAAGCAAAATTACTAAGCTTATTTTAATCTGTTATCCAAAACAATTTAGGGTTTAAGAAAGAAGACACAAAAACAAAGATAGATGTTCAAGTGTAACGTAAAGAAGTGAAAGATTTAACTGGAGATCAACAATAGAAAAGAAAGCCAGACACAGAGAATTGAGGAATAAACAACGTAAAAGGGAAAAGCTAGCAGCTTGAAGATATTTGCTAACTTTAGGACGCAAACAGTTAAAAGTAACAACTATAGTCTATCCATTTTGGGAAGGCGGGTAAAAGATTAAGTCACCGCCCGAGCTCCCAACAATAGCTTGGGTCAGGCGCTCGGCGGCCGGCCGCCCGCGCTAATGAGGCGTAAAAAGCACTCCACTCCAAAATATTATCACATAAAAGTAAGCGTATTTTTTAATTTTTTAACACAGTTTTGATGTCTACGTGTCATTTCATGAAAAACTAGTCCAAACACGACGGAGTTATGTCAATTAGTAAAATTGTACTCACTACAATTTTTTGTAACCACTAATTTTACTAATTGACATAACTCCGTCGTGTTTGGACTAGTTTTTCATGAAATCACACGTAGACATCAAAACTGTAATAAAAAATTAAAAAATACGCTTACTTTTATGTGATAATATTTTGGAGTGGAGTGCTTTTTACGCCTCATTAGCGCGGGCGGCTGGCCGCCGAGCGCCTGACCCAAGCTATTGTTGGGAGCTCGGGCGGTGACTTAATCTTTTACCCGCCTTCCCAAAATGGATAGACTATAAGCTGGCTTGAGAATTAAGGTTATAAATAAATAAAAACAGCACAAGAACTCACAAAACAATATCTTGTATAAACAATAGAATATATTGTTCCAATATCTTGTATAAACAATAGAATATATTGTTCCATGAATTTTATTTTTTATTTTTGTTCCATGTGCTGTTATTTATTTATGCAGCTGGTGTAACGGAATATACAAAATGAAATCCTAAGGTTAATAACGTTTAATCAGCTGTTGGACATTATCACCACGTAATGAAAGGGAGACAGCTGTTCCCTGAATGTTATACCTACCCAAACTGCTTATACAAAACGTTGCAATAATTGTCCAGTCACGCGTGGTGCCAAGTGGGTCATAGCAGATCTTGGTACTCTGTTATTTCATAACCTACTTTTTGCACAAACCACAGCCTTATATTCACAAACTAAAGGTATAAAGGTTTCATGAAAGTGAACAATCGTTGTAAATCTAATAACAAAAATTACCGTATTTCTGAAACGTTTACTACTTACTGAGAGAAGGTCGTTGTAGAGAAAACGGGGTCAAGGCTAGTGTGTTTTGTGCGTTTTCTTTCAAATAATTGAAGTATATAATCCTTGAAAATTAAAATAACAGAGTATTATAACGGTATAAAACATACAAATGAAAGAAATTAATAAATAATACACACAACCTACAACCACAAATATTTTTTTTTAGTCTTATGCACATTTTGGCTACAAACAACCATCTTTAGAATTGTCAATATAGTATATACTGTCATGTCTTTGAAGATGGTTAATTTGGTACCGAAATGTACACAAGACTGGAATAAAAATATTTGTGTATAGAGGCTGTGTATTATTTATTTGTTAATTAATATAATTGTCCATAGTACATTATTCCAAGATTAATAATGAAAGAAACTGTAGAGGTGGCAGTACTTTTGATTCTTTGACTGGAGTATCTCTAGTCCCGCTTACAGACATATCATGACTTGCACTTTGACGAATTAGGATTTCCAGTTATTATTCGAAAATTATTTTTGGAGAAGTTTTCAAAAAACCTAATAGTCTACATTAATAAAAATAAATAATAACTTATAATTAGTTTTGTTTTCGTTTTTACTTTTACAGTTTATAATTAGTTTTTTCTATGACGACCAATTATAGAGAAAAAACATAAAATTAGATTTAAATAATGTTTTACGTTTCGTTTCTAAATTGATAAAAGCTAAACATTTATTTAATATATAATCCTCAAACAGTTCACGTGTTCAAAGAATAACTACACAAATTATAGGAAAAACAATGATTTTATTTGAGTTTCAATAGGGAAGTAGAGAGAGTAGTTTTGACAGTTGACTCCCATCTTCAAAATTTGAATTTATTATAAGTTTCTTTTTAATCATTTATTGGTTAAAATGTTATTTTTAATTGACCAGTTTTGTAACAAATATATATGCTAAGCTAGACTATAAACTATATATATATATATATATATATATATATATATATATATATATATATATACGTAGAAAGGCTTCAAAAAGCGTATTGTTTTTTAGCAGTGACCACATTTTTGTGCCACAGTTTAGACATAAATTACTTGTTTTAAATAGCATTTAATTTTTTTACTATTAAACGTTTTTGAAACAAAAAACATTGAGAAAAGGTTTATCTAATAACAAATCAAAATGATTACAATCCTAGAAGACAAATTTTGTTCTCCAGTTATACTTTAATATTTTTCTTACAGCTCCAATTTTTTAATTTCTGCTATTAGTTTGCTCTCTCCTTATGTATATCATCTACATATCTTGTTCAAAATTCCAATCGTTAATAAAATACTTTTTATCCGTCTACTCAAGTTAAAATACATTTTTTTAAAACTTGTACTGGATGATACTTGATTTTAATACAGTTTTTTTTCAAATATCAATTCATTAATAAAATTTAAAATAAATTAATTTTAGTAATATATCATAAAAAATTTTTTTACAAAAGCCCAACTTATGAAATATAGTTATTTCGTAACAGCTGATTTTATGTTATAGGTTGTATGGTAGAACAGCTATTTTAACGTTTAGTTTATGCCACTTTATTTTTCTTATTGTAATTATTTAATAAAAAGTAACTAAAATAACATTTTTCTTCGTTTACCCAAGTAGGAATTGACTTTAAAAAAACTTTTGTTTATATGACTTGTTATGATATATGAACTTAACAAAATCTGAAATAGCATACTTTTTTACATTTATAAATATTTAATCTTACCTTTATTACAATTTAATAAACCAGTAGAACGTTTTTTCCCAGACTGGTCATTTTGTGTATAAAGTCATTCCTCCGAGAGTTCCTTTCCTCACACACTTGAAGTTTTATTATGAGGGTGAAAAATATGCACTCATAATACGACCGTCATGCTTGGAGTCGCCTACGTTTCTCACTCGGGGGTAACAAGTGCTACGAAAAAGGTATTTTGATGACCAAAAGGAAAGGGTGTTTTGAGACGTGTTACGGAGAGCTTACTATTTGTGTACAATCAGATGCTCTCTTTTGTAGTTTACTTTACTGAAATACACGACTAAAACTATTAAAAATTCAAGTTTCAGTACCCATTTTGCTCCAGTAAACACTAGGATGCCATACGCTTTCAAGCCGAAGAGCCACTTAGCAATTTATCTCTTCTAAGCCATCTGACGTCACTAAATTGCTATAATCTACTTTGAGAAATTGTTGATATTGTCCTAACGGATATCAGTTTATTAAATTTAAAGCAGAAAACGTTTAGGGCTGCTACTTTTGGCGCAAGGATTTTGTTCATAAATAATGAAACTCATTACATTTTACATAAACACTATTTGTTGCTGCGTGACTTTTTAATTTTCTTTCGTTCTCTAAAAAGTGAAACTATGATGACTACAACCTTCGCTTCTACTTGAGCACAGCTGTGTACTCTTAACCACCGCGCGTGACATTTTGACGTACCTTTGTTTTGCTGAAGGACCACGAAGAGGATTATGCAACGTGACTGGTCGTGAAATAACCTCACTGTTGTTTGGAAGAAATTAAAGTTCATTGTCATCTGCCGAAGTGTGAAGATGTAGGAAGTGAAGAGCCCGACATGAGCCCATAAAGCTCTGCACGTTTTCTCCGCGGAATAAATTAACACCTTTTTAATGACTTTCCTTTGTGCGCCAAAGTGTTTGCCCGTATAAACTGCGGAAGTTGAAGGACGTGCTTTCCAATTATGTTAAAACGTTCCGTCTTCGCCGAGTCAAAGCGTTTTGATTCCATGCGTGAGGCGGACTTTCTCCTGCGTTGGCTTTTTACCATATCCTGCGTTTCACATATCAGTGTTTGGTTTTGTAAATTACTCTCTCAAAATGTAAATTAACCTCTTATCAGCAATTATAAGCATTAGCATTTAACGAAAGCAAAATATACAATGAGTGCAGCAAATGCTTTAAAGTTTGTACAGTCCTCTCTCTCTTTTTCCCTCTCTCTTTCTATCTCTGCCTCCCCTCCCTCTCTTTCTCTGCCTCGTGGATAATGATTACATAATATATATATATATATATATATATATATATATATATATATATATATATATATATATATATATATGTGTGTGTGCGTGTGTGTGTGTGTATAAAGTTATTATTGTTAATTGTAAACAATTATTCCACCACTAAGTGCAATTATTTTTACCTTATGTGATGAAGCACCTTTCGGTCACTAGTTTAGTTCTATTTGGTTATCATTTATTTCAAGTATGGTTAGGTTATTTCCGTACCTTGTTATTTCATGTTCATGTGATATTAGTTGTGCTGCTACGTTTGATGTTTTTATATTTTTTTAGTATTGAATGCTCTGTAATGTTCTGCATATCTTATTTTAAATGGCCTGGTATTTTTGTATGTAAAATGCGTTGCAGCCGTTACATGTAATTTTGTAGATAGGTTATGTTTTCTGTGTTTTTTTTTTGTGGTTTGTGTTATTAAGATATTTTATTATTTTGTTGTTTAGTTTGTATGTTGGAGTGTAGTCTTCTTTGTTGTATATATTAGTTACTTTTTCTATTTGGTTATTGGTGTATTTATATTAGGGATGGGCCGATTCCTAAAATTTTCGATTCCGATTCCGATTTTAAAATTTTCCTTTCGATTCTCGATTCTTTAGTCGATTCTCGATTCTCGATTCTTTCAAGTTATATTAGCTTACATGCTAGTTCTCTAATAATTAATTTAGTTAACATCTTGGTCATATGGCAAAACCTTTTAAAAGTTCTGTTTTAATGTAATAGGCTACACAAAACCTTCAACCGTGAGAGTGATATCTGTCTATAATATAATTTATTAAGGTTAAGTTTCGGAGGAATAATACAGTGTTTCTGTTATCCGTCTATTCGCTCAACCGTCATGGCCACGGTTCCGACGGTGACGGTTAATCGAGTTTTTACTGTACTTTTTTGTGTTTTGTTCTGACATTTAGAGAGAGAGAGAGAGAGAGAGAGAGAGAGAGAGAGAGAGAGAGAGAGAGAGAGAGAGAGGAGAGAGAGAGAGAGGAGAGAGAGAGAGAGAGAGAGAGACGAGCGATGTCAAACGACCAGAAATGGTTACGATCTTGATTGCTGTTGCTTCATAAATAATAATATTTTCGTTTTCTTTAATCATTTAATTCATTCAAATCAACTAATACATAAATAAGACATAGTTGGTAATTAATTATTTTTCCACACAAATATAATAAATTTTGTTTGGTAATAAATTACTCCACACGCATATTTTAATAGTTAACAAAATAGGAATCGGAATCGACGCTTTTATGAATGAAGAATCGAGTATCGACGATTCCTCGATACCACCTAGAATCGACGATTCCTGGAATCGAGAATCGGAATCGGCCCATCCCTAATTTATATTTTAGTTTTTTTTTATTATTTTTGTTTTTGTGTTCAGGTTGTAGTGTTGTGTTGAGGTTAGGTGTTTCGTAAATTTATTGTATATGTTTTTTATAAGGTGTTTGTTGTTTCCATTTTCTATTGCTATTTTTATAATGTTATCTAATTCTTCATTACAATTTTGTTTGTTATCTTGTGTGTATTTTATTGCTTTATTAATCATGTTACTGTAAGTGTTAATTTTGTGTGTCCAGGAGTGGTTAGATTTGTTGTGTTTTGTGGTATTGTTGGAAGTTGGTTTTCTGTTTACTGTAGTTTCTATTTTATTATTGTTTATATTTAATGTAATGTCAAGATAGTTAATTGTTCTGTTTGTTTCTGTTTCGTAGGTGAATTGTATGTTTTCGTTGTATTTATTTAGTTTGTTTAGTGTTATGATGTGATCGTTGTGAATGGTAGGTAGGTATATTACAATTATATAATCTACGTATCTTGTCCATAGTAAAATGTTATGTGTGTATAGGTTTAATTATTATTTGTTCAAAGTGTTGTAAATATATTTCAGACATGACTGATGATATGGATGATGCCATGGGGAGACCAGTTGTTTGTTTATAGTATTTATTGTTAAACTGGAAGTAATTTTGATTAGATATGTGTTTGGTTAGCGTAATGATACTATTTAGTGTGTTTTCTTTTTCGTTATTGTGTATTAGTTTGTTTTTTGTTATTTCTATTGTTTCTTCTATTGTGACACTAGGGTACATGTTGGTTATGTCATAACGAATTATTTTTGTGTTTTTGTTGGTTTCTATGTCTTTTTATTTTATTAATTAATTTGTATCCATTTTTTATATTGTATGTGTTGTTAATATGTATTTTAGATCTTGTTATTTTGTCTAGTATTTTTGAAATTATGTAAGATGGTGCTGTATTGAAATTTTTTAGTGGTCTAAATGGTGTATTGGGTTTGTGGATTTTAGGTATGCCTGTTAATATTGGTGCACATGTTTTGAATGGGTAAAGTCTTGTGTGGTATTTTAATTTATTGTTATAGTTTAGTGTATTTCTATGTGTTACTATTATGTTTTTTATTGTATTAAGGTATTTGTTAGTTAGGCCTGGGGATTTGTTCGTATTTATTATCTTTTGTGTGATTTGTCATTGAATTGATGTATTTGGTATTTTCGATTATTACTGGTGTGTTTGTTTTATCTTATTTTAGTATTATGTAGTCATAATTTTTAGGTTTTTGTTTGAGTTCCATAATTTCTTTTTTTGTTTATGTATTGTTGTGTTTTTTGGGGGGTTTTTATTAGTTCATTTAATATAAAATTTGTAGTACATTACAGAGCATTCAAAACTAAAAATATAAGATCATCAAATGTACCAGCACACCTAATATCTTATGAGCATGAAATAACAAGTTTCGAAAATAACCTAACCATACTTGAAATAAACAATAACACAATATAACTAAACTCACTAGAAAAATACCACATTTATAAAAACACACACAACAATTTAATAAAGCAACAGACAACATATGAAGATGATATACTTTTCAAAAATATCATGTACGCGGTGCAGGAAGAAACATATATGACGTCAACAAATACTACAACGGACCGAACGACACCAGAAAAATAGAGAATATTAATTCAGTGATTTGACAATGGTCAAGTGACCGGAAGGCGCCTCGTCACATAAGGTAAAAATAATGCTCTTAGTGGTGGAATAATTGTTTACAAGTAACAATAACAACTTTATAAAGTCAGTGAAACGGAAAAATAATGGACAACGTGAAATATCTACGTAATACGTGGACAACGTAATATATATATATAAACACGCGTGCTCCTAGTGTAAAATTATATGGTAAATAAACTAGATGCAAGAGACGATCATGTATATATGCAGCAGTTTAAATATACTTTTCAACTCCTTTAACAGTTCTCACTCTCCTTATATATATATATATATATATATATATATATATATATATATATATATATATATATATATATATATATATATATATATATATATCTTGTTAAAATTTATAATCGTTGATAAAATAAGTTTTATTCATTCACTCAAGTTCAAAAACATGTTTTAAATTTGAAGTGGATGACAGTTGATGTTAAAATAGTTTTTTTCAAATACTTTAATAAATTTAATGAATTAATTTTAGTTTTACATGGGGGATAAGCTGTTCACAAAAGGGACAAGGTATTGAATGTTGGTATTTCGACCGGTTTTGCTTATAGACAGCTGGTTTTATGGTATAGCTTATGTGGTAGTAAAACAGTCTGGGAAGTGCCAGAATTATAATTTTTTAAACAATAAATCCTGTTAAACATATTTAACTCTCTTATATTTTTCTACTACATTTTTGTTTAGTGTTTAGATGAGTTTACGTTTTTATAGTTCTTTATCTGTATAAATATCTGTTTTATTTAAATTTTATAATACATGAAACGATTGTGTCAGAATTAGGCCTACGTTGTTTTTGTGTCTATCTGCCATAATAAATCTTTTATGATGGAGTTATGGTAAGTTTTAAGCATTTGTTTAATTTTTTGTATCCTTAGATATTTATATTTTTAAAGAATAACATAACAAGATATATTTCTACTATTATTACAATAAAAATATTGAAAAGAACCCCAATACCACAAAAATAATAAAAAATAACAAATAAAACAAGTTACTTAAGATTTAACCCTTATGTACATTTCGATGACCATGTCATCATCATCAGAGGGTCTTGTTACAAAATACAATCTAGCACACAAGAAGTTAGAAGCACACAGAAGAAGAATAATGATCATTCTAGTTTGTAACTTCTTGTGTGCTAGATTGTATTTTGTAACAAGAACCTCTGATGATGATGACATGGTCATTGAAATGTACATAAGGGTTTAATCTTAAGTAACTTAATTTATTGGTTATTTTTGATTATTTTTGTGGTATTGGGGTTCTTTTCAATATTTTATTGTAATATATTGTACCACTGTGCTCTTGATATTGTGTATTCTACTATTATTGATAAATTATTGTTAGAGATAAATATAACAATATAGTTATATTTTAGTTTATATATTCTTGTAAATGCTGTTTGTGTATAAGAATACCTTGGCTGTATTAATAATGTCCAGGCAAATGTAACCCTTGAAATCCAGAGTTCAGCAAAGACTTAAAGAACTCGAATACTTTAAAGAACTTTTGTAAATCCTTAA
>JBAIZL010000001.1:282248424-282250924 GCA_036971475.1 Prosapia bicincta
TATCATAACCAACGTTATTATTCTCCATCATAACCAACGTTATTATTCTCCATCATAACCAACGTTATTATTTCCTATCATAACCAACGTTATTATCCCCTACCATAACCAACGTTATTATTCTCTATCATAACCAACGTTATTATTCTCCATCATAACCAACGTTATTATTCTCCATCATAACCAACGTTATTATTCCCTATCATAACCAACGTTATTATTCTCCATCATAACCAACGTTATTATTCCCTACCATAACCAACGTTATTATTCCCTACCATAACCAACGTTATTATTCTCTATCATAACCAACGTTATTATTCTCCATCATAACCAACGTTATTATTCTCCATCATAACCAACGTTATTATTCCCTACCATAACCAACGTTATTATTCTCTATCACAACCAACGTTATTATTCTCCATCATAACCAACGTTATTATTCTCTATCATAACCAACGTTATTATTCTCTATCATAACCAACGTTATTATTCCCTACCATAACCAACGTTATTATTCTCTATCACAACCAACGTTATTATTCTCCATCATAACCAACGTTATTATTCTCTATCATAACCAACGTTATTATTCTCTATCATAACCAACGTTATTATTCCCTACCATAACCAACGTTATTATTCTCCATCATAACCAACGTTATTATTCTCCATCATAACCAACGTTATTATTCTCCATCTTAACCAACGTTATTATTCTCCATCATAACCAACGTTATTATTCCCTATCATAGCCAACGTTAATATTCCCAGTCATAACCAACTTAATGATTTCCTATTATAACCAACTTTATTATTTCCTATCATAAAAGTATTGTATTACGTTAACCTTAAAGCTCTATTTATGTTTTACCATTTTTGTTTCCTTTTTATAGTTCTAATTCTCCCTCGTCTATGATAAATTTTCTTTTCATACATCACATGGTATCAATTTATCTATCACTCTGTTTTATTTGCAAACACTATTTCTCCAAGAAAAAAGTAGGTTCTAATTACATTCTTTATCTTACAATCCCTCTTATTGTGTACCAAGGATCTTTATAGTATGCATTAGTCCTTTCACAATCCCTTCTTATCGTGTACCAAGGAGCTTTATGTCCCGCATTAATCTTTCCACAATCCTTTCTCATCGTGTAACATGGAGCTCTATGGTCCCCATTAATCCTTTTATAATCCTTTCTTGTCGTGTACCAAGGAGCTTTATGTCCCGCATTAATCCTTCCACAATCCTTTCACATCGTGTAACATGGGACTCTACGTTCCCCATTAATTATTTAAAAACCCCTCCTTCTTATCGTATACCAAGGAGCTTTATGGTCCGTATTAATCCTTCCACAATCCTTTCTCATCGTGTAACAAGGAGCTCTATGGTCCCCATTAATACTTTCACAATCCCTTCTTATCGTGTACCAAGGAGCTTTATGTCCCGCATTAATCTTTCCACAATCCTTTCTCATCGTGTAATATGGAGCTCTATGGTCCCCATTAATCCTTTTACAATCCTTTCTTGTCGTGTACCAAGGAGCTTTATGCCCCGCATTAATCCTTCCACAATCCTTTCTCATCGTGTAACATGGAGCTCTATGGTCCCCATTAATCCTTTAAAAATCCCTTCTTATCGTATACCAAGAAGCTTTATGTCCCTCATTAATCCTTCCACAATCCTTTCTCATCGTGTAACATGGAGCTCTATGGTCCCCATTAATCCTTTTACAGTCCTTTCTTGTCGTGTACCAAGGAGCTTTATGCCCCGCATCAATCCTTTCACACTCCCTTCTTATCGTGTACCAAGGAGCTTTATGGTCCGCATTAATTCTTCCACAATCATTTTGTATCGTGTTCAAAGGGGCTTTATGGTCCACATTAATCCTTTTACAGTCCTTTCTTATCGTGTACCAAGGGGTTTTATGTCGCGTCTTAATGCTTTCATAATCCTTTTTATCGTGTACAAAGGAGTTTTATGTCCCACCTTAATCCTTAAAAAATCCCGTCTTAATATATACGAAGGAGCTTCATGTCCCACCTTAATCCTTTCACAATGCACTCTTATCATATACGAAGGAGCTTATGTCTCGCTCTAATCCTTCACATTTCTCTCTTATCTTATATGAAGGAGCTTCATCTCCCGCCTTAATACTTTCACATTCCTCTCTTATCGCCTTACAAGGGTCTTTATGCCCACCTTATCCTTTTCTATAGCGCACCAAGGGGTTTAATGCTCCTCCCTAATGCTTTCACAATCCTTTTTTGTCGTGTACCATAAGACATTAAAACCCACCCACCCTAAACTTTTGACATCGGTCCTTTATCGTGTACCAAGTGGCTTTATGCCTTACAGTAATCATTTCATAATTCTTTACTGTCTTTTGAAGGCTATTGATATACATAGTGACAGTTCGCCTTTAAAGGAGAGAAATATCAACCTAAACACAAATATGCTTAAAAATGAGGAAAATAATTTGCAATAATAAAGAAA